>VDFB02049217.1:21360503-21606844 GCA_007258455.2 Sequoia sempervirens
CATTGTTAGCCATGAACGGAAATGTCATGTTGTCGGGGTGAAGTTTTATGACAAACATTGGAAAAGAGTATGTTTATTAGGGTCCAAGGTAGATAGAGTGACAGTAGATGGCACAACAATGACTCCACTTACAAGACGCCATTTTACAAGTTTTTTCTTCACTACATGGTACTTATCCAAAGCTTAGTTTACCATGGGTAAGTTTCACTATTGATGAATTATTTCTTTTTATTTTACACAATATCATTTTTTTTTATTTTTTTATTTTTTTTTTTGGTGTCACGAGGACACCTGTTTGCCAAGTTTTCATCAAGGTGACAATTTTTTGTATTTTTCATTTTTTTTGTATTTTTTAAGGACTTTTTACCTAGCTCTCTAAAGCTAGATATAAAATTGATAAATGACAGATCCATGGACTTCCTTGATGATGCCCTGATCTTGTGTGGATGACCATGCTGGATGAAAGGCCCTGATCGGGATGAGGAGTATGAGTGGTAGATATGAAGGATGATAGATGTGATGAATGAAAGAGGCTATGGTAGGATCTCTAATGTACAACACACTATGTGGGCCATCAGGCCTCAGCCAAAAAGGAGCTTGGGCAACCAATGAGCGAAAGCACAAGAAGGAGTTGTCATCAAAGATGCATTGAAATACATCGCCAATGGAGGGATATGATGGATATGTGAACATGGATGGATGGAACAGAGTATATGGTATGAGTGAGAGTGACATGGATATAGACCTTGGATCAACAGGCGCTTTGTTTGAATTTTTTCCTTGATAGATGCCCCCAGTCATTTTTGATGGAGAGGCATACTTTGAGATCTACTTTTTCTCATTTTCACTTTTGAATTTTATTTATGTCTTGTCTGATAGCTTTTTATTTTGGCTATGGGACTTGTCTTGATCTTCTTTTCTTTCTCTTGATTTTTGATCTCCTTTTAAAGATATCTCGTGCATTGGAGCTTTTCCTTTATTCTTTTCTTGAGCTATGATTTTTTGATCCATGTCTATGATGCGAGTGGATGTGTGTGAAATGGGGGAAGTAGGTGAAGTGAAAGGAATGTTTAGTGGATGAATGGGAGTGGCGATGCCATTAATGGAATCTTTTGGACTATCCTTTTCTGTATTGTTAACATCAAAGGAGGCTTGCACATCCTTAATGACTTGGAAAGATGACTTAGTAGAGAGGACAATAGGAGATTCATATCCTAGCCCAAGGTAGGTGGGATGGAAGGATGATGATTGGATATCCTCAACAGGGTCATGCTCAAAGAGTGGATTATCATAAATTTCTTGGTCAAACAAGGGGTTATAATAGATATGAAAAGCTTGAGAGGAAGTAGATATGACAAAGGGCGATGTGTCATCAGGGTCCCAAAAGGTTTCAATCCAAGCATGACCATCCTTTTGTGTTCCTTCTGTAACTATCTTGACATCAACATTGAAATTTTGATCTCTATCAGTGGCATTAGCATTGTCATTTGCTGGTAAATTATCCATACGATATTCTCCACATCCCATGTCATGAATTTGGACCTTGGGGTTTGATGGAAGGGTAAATGGAGTGTATAACTCGGTCAATGAAGATGGATCAATGTAGTGAGATGATGTGGTGATGGATGTGGACGTGGAAGGCTTTGCAAGTCTTGATGGGTCGATGAATTTGGAAGATGAAGACATTAAGGCTTCACGGTTGATAGGAACTTGACATTCTGAGACACCTCGTAAGTTGGTACAATATTGGAATGGATCGGGGTCTCTGTTTATAGTAATTTCGGTACCTTCAAAAGGAAATTCCATGCATTGGTGATACGTGGAGGGGACAACTTTCAGTGCGTGGATCCAAGGTCGATTGAGTAAAATGTTGTATGGAAGGTCCAAATCTAGAACTTGAAAAGTGGTGTTGACAATGACTGGCCCAATTCAAATTGGGAGTGTAATTATGGCCCAAGAGGAACGTTCTTCATCATCATATGCCTTGATAACAATGCTTCTTGTGGCATCTATGTAAGCATCAAAAAATCCTAGTGCCTTGACCAATTTTAAGGAACATATATTCAGTCTCGCTCTGCCATCTACTAAGACTCGTCTGACGTTATGTTTATGAACAAAAACTTCAATATGAAGGGCATCATTATGATTGGATTTGGATGACCAATATTCTTGGTCAGAAAAGGTGATGTGGTGGGGAGTCATGAGATATCCTACCATGGCTTCGAATTGGCTGGCATCAATATCTTGAGGAACAGAGGATTCTTGCAATGTTTTATCTAGGATGGCCTTATGGGCAGGCGAGATGCGTAACAACTCAAGAATAGAGATTTGGGCGGGTGTTTTTCCAAGCTGGTCAATAAGATTAAATTTTTCTTTAGGTTGGGATTGCTTGTTTTGTGGATGCGATTGCGACTGCAAAGTGGACAGGCCAGCTATTGTTACCTTTGGTTGTCTAGGGGGAGGAGGGTTGGCTATGGTGACCTTTCTAGCGCGGGTGGTGATATTGCATTCAGGGGCCTTTTTGATGGTGACTGTGCAGACATGTTCATCAATTGTTCTAATGTGATGTACGATAGGTCCCCTAGAATAGTCATATCCAATATGGGCATGGTTGGCTCGACTATTATTATTTGTATTTGACATAGAAGGGTTTCCAGAATGATGATCCTATAGTGGGTTCTTGTGTATTGTATGATCCACATTAGAAGCAAACTGTGGTCCACCAATTTCAATGATACGCTTTTCAATAAGGTCTTGTACCAGATTTTTCAATTGTTTACAAGAAGAGGTTGTGTGTCCTTTTATTCGATGATAGTCACAAAATGCGTTATCATCCCACCAAGATGGTTTAAACTACCCAAGGTCGTATGGTTTGGGGTCCTCAAGTGTGATAAAACCATTCTAAAGGCATTTCCTGAGAACTTCTTCAATAGGCTCACCCAAGGGAGTGTATGTACATTCTCTAGGGAATTGTTTGGGTTGTCTAGGCTACCTTTGAATTTGATTGTTTTGATTGCCTTGGTTATTATGATTTATCTAGAAAACATTAGTAGCATAGGTTTGTGTCATCATCTGTGTGTTTTGTGGTTGTGTCCCTTTTAGAGTAATCATAGGACCCATAGTGTTGACAACCTTAGCATTGACTACACCATCATTGGTGACATGTTTGTTCTTAACCCAATATTTGTTTTTGTCAGCAAGAGGAGGGTTTGCATTTGTGTTTTTGGGACCGTATTTTAGTCTTCCTTCAGTAATGAGGGCTTGTTCAAACTGGACACCTCATTCAACTAGGTCCACAAAAGTTGTGCAACAATGAACACGCAAGCCATTTTTTAGTGGGCCTAATAACGTTTGTACGAACATGTCAACTTTTTCTTTCTCAGGTATGTCTATATGATAGCGACTTGCTAGGCCCCTCCATTTTTGAAAGAATGGTAAAAAGGTTTCATCTGTATCTTCTTGTGTGAGCTGGCATAAGTTGGTAATGGAGGTGTTTGTGTTAATGTTGTATGCGTAATTTTTCACGAATTTTTCAGTAAGTTCTTTCCATGACTGTATTCTGGGTTGTAGTGTATAGAACCATTCTAGGGTTGGTCCTACAATAATTTTAGGAAATAATGGCATTAGATATATGTGCTCATGAGAAATATCCACACAACTTGTTACGAACTCTCTGATGTGGTCAAGTGGATTTGTTTTACCCTTGTAGTTATTGAAGTTTGGAGCCATATAACCATGTGGAAATGGTGGCATGTACAAAGTCGTATCAAAATTATATGGACATAAGTCATATGGCATTTGCATCTTCTTGTCAGAGGTTTTCATATTTTTCATCTATTTTTGAAGTTCATCCACTTTTTCTAGCAAGGCATGTACAATAGGATCATTGGTTGCCTGAAAGTAAGGTATGTTTTGCTGATATTGCCACTTGTGAGTGGGAATTTGTTGTTGAGTATGAATTTGGACGAGTACATGTGGGAATATGTGACCCAACCATGTTTGTTTGTATTTGAGGTATTTGAAATCCCCGACTCATTTGATTGCCAAAGTTGCACATTTTTTGCGTCATTTGAGTTCCTTGTCCTTGTTGAAAGAATTGTCCATGTAGCATGTTAGTGTTTGTTCCTTGGGAGTGTCCATGTGGTGTGTTGATATTTTGTCCTTGTCCATATGGGATGTTAATATTTTGTCCTTGTTCATGTGGGATGTTCATATTTTGTCCTTGTCCATGTGTGATGTTCATATTTTGTCCTTGTCCGTGTGGTATATTCATATTTTGTCCTTGTCCATGTGGGATGTTCATATTTTGTCCTTGTCCATGTGGGATATTTAATTGTGATGATGTATTAATGTTGTGTTGAGGACCTTGAATGAAGACTTGTCGTGGGTTATCTCTAAAGGGATTAAATGATATTCCACCATAAGGATGTGATTAAGATGCCCCCATTGTCATAGATGAAGATCCCATCATAGGGTTTGTGGGATCTGCTCCCATTGATGTGGACTCAACGATTATTCCTATCATTTGTGATGATGATGCGGATGTTGTAGGCATGAACATAGTAGATGTTCCTCCAATAGATGTTGTATTAGTTGAGATGGAGGTGTTTCGACTTGTGGTGCCACTAGATGTCACATTAATAGTGTTAGTAGCAACTTGTGTGGTGACCACAATGTTATTGCTATTGGAGGAATTGTTTGTGTTTTGATGAGATGTCATGGTTTGTGTTGCATTTTCTGGAGAAGGTCTTATGGTACTAATGTCAAAGCCTTTTGGTAATTTTTTCCCCTTGGTCCAAAAGCATAGCAAGGTATCGTTCAAGATCATTCAAGACCAATTCTTCTACAAATGAAGATGTTATCTCTCAAAATTTGCACCCTAAACTGAACTATACAAGTTTCAACAATCTTGGAGAAACATTGGATTCACTTCTATGTGGGATTGTTGGCATGAATTGAAAGCTCTGGGTTCTAGGCCAACTCCTATTTAGATAAACATTTAAATGCACTTAAACTCGAAATGGAAAAGGTGTAAGAAGAAAGCTTAAATAATAATCAACTAAAAACTTTTAAAACTTTTAAGGTGATACACTAGAAATATGTTTATATCTTGTTTAAACAACACACCACAATGAAAATATGACAACATTAAGTGCATAGGACACAACTTCGGTATATGAGCCACTACATAAAAATGCCTTATAGACAAGTATTAAATTAGTTCTAGACTCTAACTCAGCAGGAAAATATAAAATTCTCACAACTAATCAAGCCTAAACTATATAAAATTTCACAATCTATAATCTTTTCAACTGCAAGATCTTCGCTTCAGACACCATCTCAAGACATAACATGTAGGATTAAAATAAATCTCAGCATGAAACATCAAACTGAAAATAGGATAAAAGCATACAAAAGCAAACTCCAAAGTAGGTCCCAAAAGCTCCTAAATTATCAGAAAATAACTGTGAGAAAGTCTTTAAAATATCATGAGTTACAAAGGTTGAATAATGCTTTTTCCACAATCTCTTTTCTTCGAACTCCTTTTACAAAGAGGCAAAAATTCCATATATACAACCCAAAAAACCAAAAGTGTCGGCCTCTGCCCTAAGGTTTACTAAAAATGAGTCGGTTCATGAACACGTCCGCCCTCAGATCTTTTGGAATAAAGTTAATGTTGCATTTAATGTGCATCCCTTGTGTCCATGTCAGTGAAGAATCGCTCTAGGGATGGCCTTTTAGATATATTTCAACCATCGCATTAACTTCTGGCCTCCGTGTCCACCCTTGAACTTCCTTGCAGAGTTGCCTTGAATGTCCTGGAGTATAGTCATTAATAATGATCTACTTTTTCCAGTAGACATCACAGTTGTTACTAAGACTCGCAGCTCCTTCCCCTTCGACTTTTCTATTGTTTTAGATCCTTCTACAAGTTGACCCCCTTGAGAGACAGCATCTGATTTTCATGTTAGATCCCCACACCATTGTTCACCAAGCTAATTGATCACCTCGATCTCAAAGTAGATCGATGTCATTTATGCTTTGTTGATCTTCTTCACAAGAATAGTCATAGCGATCAAAATTCCAAGGGTTTTCCTTTAGCTTCCTCTGATTGGTTGAACAAACACCATGTAAGCTCTTCGACGGTAAAAAATTCTTCAAACAGAATCACATGTTGGTGAGACACTAGCCGTGTCTCCTGATGCGATTATACTTCACAACAACAATCGGCATAGCTTAGAACTGTCGGCAAGAGGTCATACCGAGCTGCAAAAAGTTATATCGATATCCAAAATTTTTTCCCAGACTATTGCTATCGGCCAGACATTATAGCGAGTCCTCAAGAATCATATCGTTGTTCTCCTTTGTTGGCAAAACACCCACACTCGGCAAGACATCATTCAGTCGGTAGGAGGTCATACCAGGTTCCCATCAGTTACACTGAAGATTGAAACCATCATTGAGACTCTTTAGTCGGCAAGATGATCTCATATTGAAGACAAACCACTCAGCCAAGAGTCTTACCGATATCCATACACCCTTTTGGCGAGAACACCATGAGTCGGCGAGACATTACCTCAAAGCCCCCCATCTTTCGGTGAGACTCCAGCAAGTCGGCCAGACTTCTCCCCCACGCCGGCCGTTTTGGAGAGACTCCCATGTGTCAGTGAAACCTTACACCGAAGTCAAAACATTACACCATAGGCACCATCCTTCAACGAGACTTCATCGGGTCGGAAAGACATTATGCCAAACTCAGGATCTTTCGGCGAGACCATCCTCAGTCGGTGAGACATTACCCCAAAACCATTTCATTTCGGCAAGACTCCAGCGAGTCGGCCAGACTTCTCTTGGAGCTCAAACTATTATACCGAAGGCACAATCCTTCAGTGAGACCATGATCATTCGGCAAGACCTCACACTGAACGCAAAACACTTCCGCAAAGTCCCCCCAATGCAACAATCTTATGAACAACCTTTGGTGAGACCACCAGTCGTCGGCAAGACATCATGCCAAACCCTTCATCTTTTGGCGAGCTCGGACAATTTCAGGGAGACCAGCAACGGTCAGCGAGAGGATACACCGAGACCATTCCACTTCGGTGAGACTTCACCCCATTGGTGAGACACTACACCGAAGGCACAACCTTTCACCGAGACTACCATCTGTTGGCAGGACATCTCCCCGAGCACAGATTCTTTCCCCGACACTAACCTTGTGAACAAGGGTTAGCAAGACCTCCCAAGTGGGGAGATATATAAAAACTTATTGTGACTGAAATGTCTTGGAAACCTGGGTATCTTAAATGAATATAACACAACACTAGTCAGCAAGACATCCGGCTAGTCTCAGCGACTTTATTCTCTAAGGAGTTTTGTGCCAAATCTGATTGAGGAATGCTTTCCAATAGACTTCCTTGTGAAATAGCATCAAATGAGGACCTTCCCAATGAAAATCAAACACCTGCATGTTGGGCTCAACCCTTATGGGAGCCACATTTAATCCACGTGCTGAATTTAAAACATAATTTCCCCTGATTGAGCCCACAAGTGAAAATCGGGCAACATTTCTGGCGACCTCAGCTAGATTTTTGGCTGCTAAACATGAAAACCAGTAACCTAAACTTGTCCATTGGGAATGGAGTCATTAGGAAAACTCAGAAACAGACCTAGGGAAATTTTGTACATGGTTGTAACTGACCTGAGACTTATTGAACAAGACAGGTCCCTGGAAATTTATTGAAAAACAGGAAAAAACTAAAATGAAACTATTTGCTATGCTGGCACAGCACTTAGGGAATGCAACAACAACTAGACTAAAGTGCAATAGCGCTTATTGAATGCATGAAATCTAAACTAAAGCATATACAAGGAGGAACTTATCAAACCTCAAAACAAGGCTTGAGGTGTATCCCATTGACTGGGATAGAAATCACTTTACCTTTAGTTGTGGCCAGTTGGTAAGCATTGTGTTCTTTGCAGTCTTTGATAATAAATGGACCCGTCAACATGTTGTCAAACTTGGTGTGATGGCCCGGACTACTTTTTAGAACATCCCATTTCAGCACAAGATCTCTGACCATGAAATCTCTTGATCTAGTTTTCTTATCAAATGTTCTTTTAATCAGGATTTGCTAACATTCCATGTTCTTCATAGCTTTGTTTCTAGTTTCTTCTAACGCCATTAGCTAAGTATATCTTAAGGCAAGTGGATCAGTCTATTCAAACAAGACCAGTTGGCTGGCAATGTCCAAGGCAGGTAACTCAGTATAAATAGGTAATTTTCCTTCTTTACCGTATACCAGCATGTAAGGTGAGTTCCCAATCACCTTCTTAGGGATAATTTTGTCTGCCCAAAGAGCAGTCTTCAGTTTGGCATGCCAATCTCTTTGATTGTTTTGAAGCGTCCTTTTGATAATGTTAATCAGATTTTTATTAGTGGACTCTGCAAGTCCGTTGCCCTGAGGATAATAGTTGGAGCTTGTGTTCAAGTAAATTCCATTCTTCAACGCCCAATCAGTAACCTTCAAACCAAAAAATGCTAGGGCATTTCCAGAAATTATAGAATCTGGGACTCCAAATCTACAAACGTCTTCATAAAAATTCAGCACTGTTGTTTCATTAGCTTCCTTTAGAGGAAAAGCTTTTGTCCATCGTGTAAAATAGTTTGTTGTTGTGATAATCCACCAATGGCCTGCACTTGAGGGTGGATTAATTGCCACTATGAAGTCAATTCCCCACTTCATAAATGGCTTCTCTATCTAAATTGGTTGTAATGGCAAGGCAGCAAGATTTTCTTTGCCTGAAAACAAGGCACATTTGGAACATCTCCTGATATAAGTATGTGCATCCTTAAACAAATTAGGCCAATAATAGCCTACTCTTGAAATTTATGTGTTGTTGTCCTTGCAGCATAATGACCTCTAGAAGGTCCGTCATGGAACTCATGTAATATCTAATCCACTTGATCATTATCAACACACCTGAGCAATACTCCACTGTGATCTTTCCTATATAACACATCATCAATCAAGATGAAAGGAATAGACTAAAGTCGGTAGTACCTCCTCTTCGTTCTATTCATATTAGGTGGACATTCCCTAGTTCTCAAGAAATGTGATATCTCCTGCAACCATCTGGTAGTTTCATTATCTGATGTCCCAACATTAACCAAAATTGAGTCTCATTCACCCTCTATGCTGAAATGTCTTCGTTAGCCAGCTACTAGCATAAACCTTTTCCCCTCACCAACTTGGTGACCTAAATATCCACATTGTACTCCATAACTCTTGTGATCCATCCAGCCCGTTTTTCATTTAGATTTTTGCTGAGTAAAAATTCTCACACTAGAATGTGCCACTTGTAGATGATTTTTTTTATGAGACAACAGATGTCTAAATTTCTTCAAACTTCTCACAATAGCCAACACATGTTTTTCCACAAAGGTATACTTCTTCTCATAGTCTTCCAAACCCTTGCTGAAAAAAGAAATGGGCTGCTCCAACCCTTCTACATTTTTCTACACCAAAATTGCAGAAATTACATCAAAACTGCCAAAAGCATACAAGGTAAAATCCTTGCTGAAATTTGGGTTAACTAATGTTGGGGTTGAAGCTAACACCTCCTTGATCAACTGAAAAACTATCTTTTGCTTCTCGGGTCCATTTAAACTCTGCATTATTTTTTAACATAGTTATAAGGGTTTTTAACAAGGCTGTTATATCAGGCAAGAACCTTCTGAAAAAATTAATACGACCAATGAAACTCTGAAGTCCTTTCTTATGTTGAAGTAAAGGCAGCTCCAAGATTGTTGCAACTCTTTCAGGATCCACAGTGATTCCCTTCCTAGATACTACATACCCAAGAAGCTTTCCTTCATTAACAGAGAAAACACATTTCTTGGGATTCAATGATATGCCAAACTCCCGACAACGTTCAAAAATTTTCCTCAAATGGTCAATGTGATCTACTGTCTTCTTGGAATAGATAATGATGTCATCAAGGTATACTAAAACAAACTTATACATTAAGTTGCTAAAAGCCATGTCCATAGCCTTTTGGAAGGTTGATCCAACGTTAGACAAACCAAATGGAATTTTCATGTATGCCATTGTGCCTCACTTTGTGGTGAATGCAGTTTTAAATTGATCTTCTTTTACCAAAATCTGGTTATAACTAGAATATCCATCTAATAAAGAAAAACATTCAGAACCTGAAACACATTGGAGAATCTACTCCATAGATAGAAGAGGGTGCCTATCCCTTAAAGAATCTTTGTTTAAATCTCTAAAGTCTACGCATAATCTAAGCTCTATTTTTTTCTTCCTGACAGGAACTAGATTTGCAACCCAGCTAGTATGCTTGATGGGAAAGATAATCCCACTTTCTATAAGTCTGCAAACTTCTTTCTACATTAATGGCTCCAATCTGGGATTAACTAGCTTTTGTTTCTGCCTTATGGGTTTGGTTGTTGGCTCCAATTCTATTGTATGCTATGCAAGATGTGGATCAAATCCCTTCAAATATCCATACTCCCAAGTGAATATGTCAATGAATTCTTGGAATAATTGTAGAAAAGACTGCTTTTCAGCAGCAGTGTTTATTTTTCCTATCTTGAGGCTTCTCTTGGGTGCAATTTCTAAGTCCTCATAATGATTTTGTTGAACTAGTAAATTGGATTTATTACTTTTAGCCTGATCATCAGAGTTGAAAATACTTTCTAAGGTGACCAAACCCTAAGGAAACTTGTTGTTCTTTAATTGCAGTACCTGGTCTCCATACTGTTGTTTGAGTTTATCCTGATTTGATGATGCAAACACGTCCTCTTCAAGTAGAAATTGCAGAATTTTCTCATCACTCTCAAAGACCTGCTAGTTAACATTGTTATTGGGCACTGAAGGCCTGATAATAACCTTGATGTGCTACTGATTACATTCCTTACGTTGTTCGGAATGTCAAACTGAGCCCCTGCAGCTACTAACCTATCAGCATGCTGATTCTGATTTCTTGGAATTGAAATGATATTGAAAGCTTCAAAATCCTCTATGAGGTCCCAAACCCTATGCTTATACAATTTAAGAACATCATTTTTAACAGCATTCAGACCTCTAACCTAATTTACTATCAATTCATTATCCCCATGCACCTTTAAACATTTAATTCCATGTTTCCTCGCCCATTCTAGCGCTTGAATAAGACCTTCATATTCTGTTGTGTTATTAGTGCATGAAAATGCAAATCTAAACGTTGCATAATATATTTCAACTGTTGGGGAAACCAATAATGCACCCCCACCAACACCATGCCTACTCCTTGAGCTGTCAAAATACATTTCCCAAACTTCTCCCTGCTAATCACAATCATTCTCTAACCTTTTAACCAAGTTAGGCATTACTACGTCAGCTTCTTGAAACATATAATTACCCATACCAGCATCCGACACCAAGTCACTTTCAGCACTAGAAGTTTGGTCTATTGCCCACTCATCTAAAAGCATATTAGGAATATCATCAACAGTAGTACAAGGATCAGAGACAGTAGCATGCTCGTCTTGTTCAAAAACTATGCAATTGGCATTTATTGCACTAGGTATATAGGGTTCTATATTATCTTTTGCAAGTAGCTCAGACTTAATGGTTACTTTAGTTCCATACCTAGTATGGAACAGCATGTGAGACCAATCAAACAAAAGGTATCCCCCTATTTTAGCCATGAACTCTCTTGAGAAACATAACCCAAAATACGGAGGAAAATTTGCTACATAAATGTCTTGGGAAATTGAAAAATTAGGGTAGGCATGCAGTGTTAAGATAGCATCTTTGATAAGACCCATTGTATTAATAGATGAGCCATCCATCTGGACTACTCCTTTCTCTAAAGGTTCATACTTTAAACCTAACTGATTAGCTACTTGCTTGGGCATCACAGAACAGGTAGTGCCACTATCTACCATACAATTGTGCACTAAATTTTTTCCAATAATCAATGAAAGATAGAATGGAGGAGGTCTCACGTTCTTACCTTGAATTGTAGATTCCCCTTGGCTACTGGGATTAACAACTTTCCCTTGATGATCATTAGCCATTACGACCCTCTGGGAATCAACATCAACTTGTTTAGGATTTGTATCTTCAAATAATGCTTTTTTAAGTAGATCAGCCTGTCCAAGAATTCTTAAGGAGTCCCACATGGTCATATTCACGTTTATCTTCTTTATACTGTCCACAATGTTGTAAGGTACAGTTAAAGGTACCTTCTAATGTACTTTAGCAACAACCGGTTCTTTATTCTTGTGAGGCTGCTCATTGATTGGTAAGATAGTAGTTTTTTTCGGTACATTTAGAATAGGTGTGGATGATGCTTCTTTAGTTGCAGGCCCCTTATTTTTATCAGCTAATTGCTCCACCTCTAGAGCTCTTTTCTTAGCTCGTGTATTGGCTGCAATTGTTGAATCAACATTCACACCACATAACTCTTCACTTTGCCAATTTAAAAATGCAGTCTCATTAGAATGTATATCCGGTTGTTGTTCAGGTATATTAGCAGGTGAATCTGGCTGTAGAATGACAACATTTTGGACCATAAATTCCTGATTAACTACCCCATTTGAACATGAGGCTGGGTTATGTGCTTGATTACACGAATAACACCATTCATTTTCTATCACAAAGTTATTCTGGGCTGGAACCATATCTTTCACTGGATTTACAGCATTAAGAGGAGCTGGATTATAAGATTGGAATGGTCTTTGATTAAAATTTTTCCTCTGATAAGCACCTTGATAGGGTTGCCTATTTTGCTGGTACTGATATCCCTAGTTTTGATAAGACAGATTTGCATTCTGACCTTGTTGTTGGTTCTGCTGCTGAAAATTCGGCCTTGCCCCTTGATACTGTTTCTTCATGCTGATCAACTCATTTCCCATAGTCTGTAAAATACTTTCTATCTTCTGCTGACTAGACTTGATCTCTTGCAATTCACTTGATGGTCCCGTAACTGACACTCCCTGACTCACAGCAATGGGTAATGTTGGAACAACAGGTAAAGGGCCTAAAGATGGCATTTGCAATGGCATATTTGATTGAATTTCAGGGAAGTAGGGCATAGGTGGCCTAGGTGCTAACTTGCCTGCTTGAATGAGGTTATTTTCTGCCTTAATAGCTATACTATAAGCCTGAGGTAAAGAAGTACCCCCCATGGACTGTATCATGACTGAGATATCACTATTTAAACTTTTCAAATAGTACAAAAATGCATAATTAGCAGAATGCCTTATCATAGTAGGTATTCTGTTCCAAGTCTTTTGAAATCAGATATTGAAATCCATCATTTGTTCTTATGGGGCTCTTTTAATGGTTGTTAACTACTCTACCAAAGATAGGTGATCAGATTTTTCCTCAAAAAATTTGGTAAATTCATCACCAAGCTCATCCCATGTTCTTATAGAACCCACCAGCAAGCTTCTAAACCATTCCAACGCCTTCTTCTTGAAAGATGCAGCCAGCAATCTCATAGCTACATTTTCTTGTGTCACATGATGCACATTGCACAATGCTGCCACATCTCTGATATGTTCAAAAGGTGTTACTTGTCCTTCTCCAGTAAACTCTGGTAACCCTTTTAACACTGCCAATGGAATGTCATCATGTTGTGCTAGATTAAGGGGACTGCCTTGGTTGAACAGTACGAAAGTAAAGGCTCTTGGTGCTGCCATTGAGCTGGAATGCGTTGGTACACTTGCTAAAGTAGAACTTGAACTGACTAGTATTGAACTTGAACTTGGTTGAGAAGTATTTGTTGCAGCAGAAGTACTACTTGTTGAACACTTGAAAGCCCCAAATGAGGAGACAGAAGGTTTTGTTCTAAGAGCATGAGATGTTGAACGCCTAGCTAGAGGGTCTCTTCTTCTTCTCCTTTCGTATGAAAATAGTGCCTTGTCACTAACACTAGGTGGTGTTGACTGAACTCTAGGGGAAGGAACAGTCCTTCTAAGAGTTCTCCCTTTTCTTCTTGGAGGAGATCAATGCAAAAACTCTACAGATTTTGAACTTCTGGTTTCTATTTTTCTCATATAAACAAACACATTGATCCTTTTCTCCACACAGAGTCAACATATATGCTTAAGAAACAACCCCTAAAAGGCTATTAGCTCACTGTCAACACATCAAAATAGCAAGACTTAAGAATTTTAATTCTGACTCTGTCCCACCGAGCATGCCAAAATTGTTATCTCTCAAAATTTGCACCCTAAACTGAACTATACAAGTTTCAGCAATTTTGGAGAAACATTGGATTCACTTCTATGTGGGACTATTGGAATGAAGTGAAACCTTCAGGTTCTAGGCCGGCTCCTATTCAGATAAACATTTAAACGCACTTAAACTTGAAAGGGAAAAGGTGTAAGAAGAAAGCTTAAACAATAAACAACTGAAAACTTTTAAAAACTTTTAAGGTGATACACCAGAAATATGTTGATATCTTGTTTAAACAACACACCACAATGAAAATATGACAACACTAAGTGCATAGGACACAACTTCGGTATATGAGCCACTGCATAAAAATGCCTTATAGATAGGTATTAAATTAGTTCCAGACTCTAACTTAGAAGGAAAATATAAAATTCTCACAACTAATCAAGCCTAAACTATATAAAATTTCACAATCTATAATCTTTTCAACTACAAGATCTTCACTTCAGACACCATCTCAAGACATAACATGTAGGATTAAAATAAATCTCAACATGAAACATCAAACTGAAAATAGGATAAAAGCATACAAAAGCGAACTCCAAAGTAGGTCCCAAAAGCTCCTGAATTATCAGAAAATAACTGTGTGGAAGTCCTCAAAATATCATGAGTTACAAAGGCTGAATAATGCTTTCTTTATTTTTCGCAATCTCTTTTCTTTGAACTCCCTTTACAAAGAGGCAAAAAATTCCATATATACAACCAAAAAGCCAAAAGTGTCAGCCCCTCCTTTAGGGTTTACCAAAAATATCAACCTCCAGGAAGATCTGCCCTTAGATCTTTTGAATCAAGTTACTTCTGCATTAAATGTGTATCCTCGTTGTCCATGTCGGTGAAGGATCGCCCTCAGGAGAAGTCTTCAAATATTTTACAACCACATCATTAACTGCTGGCCTCCCTATCCACCCTCGAACTTCCATCAGAGCCGCTTTGAATGCCCTGGAGTCTAGCCATTAATATCGATCTACCCTCTGCCAACAGAGATCCCAACTGTCACTGAGACTCTTGGCCTTTTCTTCCTTTTAGCTTTCCTGTGCTCAAGATCTTTCTGCAAGTTGACAATCTTCAAGAAGCAGCATCCGACCTCCCCTGTTAGATCCAAACACCATTGCTTCACTGAGCCAACCCATGTCGCGCACATTCTGTTGATCTTCTTCACAGGGGTAGTCAATCAGTCAAACTGCCACCGGTTCGCCTTTAGTTCCTCTAATTGGTTGAACACGCTCCATGTAGGATTTCCAAGGGGTCAAAAGATTCTTCAGATAGAATCGCATGTCGGTGAGACACTAGTCGTGTCTCCCTGATGTGATTATACCCTACAACAACATCGACATAGCATACAACTGTCGGTGAGACCTCATGCTATCAAATGCAAAAGTCATATCGATATCATAAAAAACCATCGGCAAGACAATCGTTATTGGCCAGAGGTCATGGCGAGTGTGCAAGAGCTATACCGCAACATAAAGTTGTCACCCAGACTACCGCTATCGGCCAAACATCATGGCAAGCAGCAGGAGTTATATCGATATCCCTTTCCATCGCCGAGACCATCGCAACCGGCAAGACTCTCTCAGTCGGTAAGATATTGTAGCGAAGTCACAAGACCTTTGGCGAGACATACCATCATCGACGAGATATCATGCCGAGCTCAACTTCCTTCGGCGAGACCATTTTATTTTGGGGAGACTCCATCCTAAGCATAAACATTATAGCGGCCCCACCTCTCGGGCGCAGACTCGAGAGCTCCTGAAAACTTCCCAACAACCTTTCTTTCGCTGAGACTTCCATTTGCCTGCGAGACTCCAGCCGAAGTTGGCCAAACTTCTCCTCGATGCCACTGCTTTGGCGACTCCCATTTTTCGGGTGAGACATCACGCCGAACCTCCTTCCATTTTCCCTGAGCTCAAACATTTCGGCAAGACTTCATTGGGTCGGCAAGACCTTACACCGAGGCCACAAACCTTCGATGAGACATCTATAGGTCGGCCAGACCTCACGCCGAACTCAAAACTTTCGGCGAGACCTCTTAGAGTTGGTGAGACATTACCCCGAAGCCCCATCATTACACCGAAGGCATTCCGTTTCGGCTAGACCTCACTTGGTCGAGGAGAGGTTACACCGAGACCATAACCTTTCGCCAAGACTTCCATCTGTCGATAGGACCTCTCCCCGATGACACCCTTCTTTCAGTAATGCTAGCCTTGTGCACAAGGGTAGGCGTGACTTCTTTCCAAGTGGAGAGATACATAAAAACTCCTGGCGACTGAAAATTCTGGGCGACCAGTGTATTTCAAATGAATAGAACCATACTGCTAGTCGGCAAGACATCTAGCTGGTCTCAGTGACTTTCTTCCTCAGGAGTTTTATGCCAAATCTGATTGAGGTAGGCTTTCCAATAGACATCCTTGTGAAATAGCATCAGATGAAGACCTTCCCAATGAAAACCGAACACCTACACGCTGGGCTCAACCCTTATGGGAGCCACATTTAATCCATGTGCCGAATTTAAAACATAATTTCACCTAATTGAGCACATAGGTGAAAATTGGGTAACATTTATGGTGACCTCAGCTGGATGTTTTCCTGTTAAACATGAAAACTAGTAGCCTAAACTTGTCCATTGGGCATGGAGTCATTAGGAAAAACTTAGAAACAAACCTAGGGAAAATTTGTACATGGTTGTAACTCACTTGAGACTTATAGAACAAGACAGGTCCCTGGAAATTTATTGAAAATAG
Source organism: Sequoia sempervirens (assembly GCA_007258455.2). NCBI lineage: Eukaryota > Viridiplantae > Streptophyta > Pinopsida > Cupressales > Cupressaceae > Sequoia > Sequoia sempervirens. The sequence continues at coordinate 21,377,497 of VDFB02049217.1, forward strand.
GAAAAGACTGAAATGAAACTATTCACTGTGCTGGGACAACACGTAGGGAAAGTAACAACAACTAAACTAAAGTGCAACAACGCTTATTGAATGCATGAAATCTAACCTAAAGCATGTACAAGGAGGAACTTATCAAACCTCAAAACAAGGCTTGAGGTGTATCCCATTGACTGGGATAGGAAGCACTTCACCTTTAGTTGTGGCCAGTTGGTAAGCATTATGTTCCTTGTAGTCTTTGTTAATAAATGGACCCGTCCACATGTTGTCAAACTTGGTGTGATGGCTCGGCCTGCTTTTTAGAACATCCCATTTCAGCACAAGATCTCTAACCATGAAATCTCTTGATCTAGTTTTCTTATCAAATGTTCTTTTAATTAGGATTTGTTGACGTTCCATGTTCTTCATAGCCTTGTTTCTAGTTTCTTCTAACTCCATCAGCTGAATATATCTTAAGGAAAGTGGATCAGTTTGTTCAAACAGGACCAGCTGACTGGCAATGTCCAAGGTGGGTAACTCAGTAGAAATAAGTAATTTTGCTTCTTTACCGTACACCAGCATGTAAGGTGAGTTCCCAATCACCTTCTTAGGGGTAATTTTGTCTGCCCAAAGAGCAGTCTTTAGCTTGGCATGCCAATCCCTCTGATTATTTTGAAGCATCCTTTTGATAATGTTAATTAGATTTTTATTAGTGGACTCTGCAAGTCCGTTTCCCCGAGGATAATAGTTGGAGCTTGTGTTCAAGTAAATGCCATTCTTCAACGCCCAACAAGGCACATTTGGAACATCTCCTGACATATGTATGTGCATCCTTAAACAAATTAGGCCAATAATAGCCTGCTCTTAAAATTTTATATGCTATTGTCCTTGCAGCATAATGACCTCCAGAAGGTCTGTCATGGAACTCATGTAATATCTGATCCACTTGATCATTATCAACACACCTGAGTAGTACTCCACTGTGATCTTTCCTATATAACACATCATCAATCAAGAAAAAAGGAATAGACTAAAGTCGGTAGTACCTCCTCTTCATTCTTTTTAGATTAGGTGGAGATTCCCCAGTTCTCAAGAGCTGTGACATCTCCTGCAACCAACTGGTAGTTTCATTATTTATTGTCCCAACATTATCCAAAACTGAGTCTCGTTCATCCTCTACTGTTGAAATGTATTCGTTAGCCAGCTGCTGGCAGAAACCTTTTCCCCTCACCAATTTGGTGACTTGAATATCCACATCGTACTCCATAACTCTTGTGATCCATCCAACCCATTTTTCATTTAGATCTTTGTTGAGTAAAAATTCTTTCACACTGGAATGTGCCACTTGTAGATGAATTTTGTTATGAGACAACAAATGTCTAAATTTCTTCAAACTTTTCACCACAGCTAGCACATGTTTTTCTACGAAGTTATACTTTTGTTCATAGTCTTCCAGACCCTTGTTGAAAAAAGCAATGGGCTGCTCCAACCCTTCTACATTTTTTTGCACCAAAAATGCAAAAATTACATCAAAATTGCCAAAAGCATACAAGGTAAAATCCTTGCTGAAATATTATTTAACTAATGTTGGGGCTGAAGCTAACACCTCCTTGATCAGTTGAAAACTATCCTTTGCTTCTCAGGTCCATTTAAACTCTGCATACCTTTTTAACATAGTTGTAAGGGGTTTTAACAAGGCTGTTATATCAGGCAGAAACCTCCTGACAAAATTAATACGACCAATGAAACTCTAAAGTCCTTTCTTAGGCTGAGGTAAAGGTAGCTCCAAGATTGTTGCAACTCTTTTAGGATCCATAATGATTCCCTTCCTAGATACTACATACCCAAGAAGCTTTCCTTCATGAATAGAGAAAACACATTTCTTGGGATTCAATGATATATCGAACTCCCGACAACGTTCAAAAATTTGCCTCAAATGGTCAATGTGATCTATTGTCTTCTTGGAATAGACAGTGATGTCATCAAGATATACTAAAACAAACTTATACATTAAGTTGCTAAAGGCCATGTCCATAGCCTTTTGGAAGGTTGCTCCAATGTTAGACAAACCAAATGGCATTTTCTTGTACACCATTGTGCCCCACTTTATGGTGAATGCAGTTTTAAATTGATCTTCTTCCCTTACCAAAATCTGGTTATAACTAGAATATCCATCCAATAAAGAAAAACGTTCAGAACCCGACACACATGGAAGAATCTATTCCATAGATGGAAGAGGGTGTCTGTCCTTTAACAAAGCTTTGTTCAAATCTTTGAAGCCTACACATAATCTAAGCTCTTCGTCCTTCTTCCTAACGGGAACTAGATTTGCAACCCAGCTAGTATGCTTGATGGGAAAGATAATCCCACTTTCTATAAGTCTGAAAACTTCTTTCTGCATTAATGGCTCTAGTTTGGGATTAACTGGCATCTATTTTTGCCTTATGGGTTTGGCTGTTGGCTCCAATTCTATTGTATGTTGTGCAAGACATGGATCAAATCCCTTCAAATCTCCATACTCCCAGGTGAATATGTCAATGAATTCTTGGAATAATTACATAAAAGATTGCTTTTCAGTAGCAGTGTTTATTTTTCCTATCTTGAGGCTTCTCTTGGGTGCAATTTCTAAGTCCTCATAATGATCTTGCTGAACCAGTAAATTGGCTTTGTTACTTTTAGCCTGATCATCAAAGTTGAAAATACTTTCTAAGGTGACCAAACCCTTAGGCAACTTGTTGTTCTTTAATTGTAGTACCTGGTTTCCATACTGTTGCTTAATTCTCCCCTGGTTTGATGCTGCAAACACGTCCTCTTGAAGTAGAAACTACAGAATTTTCTCATCACTCTCAAAGACCTGCCAGTTAACATTGTTATCAGGCACTAAAGGTCTGATAATAACCTTGATGTGCTGCTGATTACATTCCTTCCTTATGCTGTTCAGAATGTCAAACTGAGCCCCCACAGCTGCTAATCTGTTAGCATGTTGATTCTAATTTCTTGGAATTGAAATGATATTGAAAGCTTCAAAATCCTCATTGAGGTCCCAAACCCTATGCTTATATAATTTAAGAACATCATTTTTAATAGCATTCAGGCCTCTAACCTGATTTACTATCAATTCACTGTCCCCATGCACCTTTAAACACTTAATTCCATGTTTCCTCGCCCATTCCATCCCTTGAATAAGACCATATTCTGTTGTGTTATTAGTGCACAAAAATGAAAACCTAAAAGATGCATAATATCTTTTAGCTCTTGGGGAAACCAATAATGCACCCCCACCAGCACCATGCCTACTCCTTGAGCCATCAAAATACATTTCCCAAACTTTGTCTTGATGATCACAATCATTCTCTGGCCTCTTAACCAATTTAGGCATCACCACATCAGCTTCTTGAAACATGTAGTTACCCATACCAACATCCGACACCAAGTCACTTTCAACACTAGAAGTTTGGCCTGCTGCCCACTCATCTAAAAGTATATTAGGAATATCATCAATAGTAATACAAGGATCAGAGACAACAACATGCTCGTCTTGTTCAAAAATTATGCAATAGGCATTTATTGCACTAGGTATATAGGGTTCTATATTGTCTTTTGCAAGTAACTCAGACTTAATGGTTACTTTAGTTCCATACCTAGTATGGAATAGCATGTGAGACTAGTCAGACAAAAGGTATCCCCCTATTTTAGCTGTGAACTCTCTTGAAAAATATAACCAAAAATACGGAGGAAAATATGCCACATAAATGTCTTGGGAAATTGAAAAATTAGGACAAGCATGCAGAGTTAAGCTAGCATCTTTGATAAGACCCACTGTATTAATAGATGAGCTATCTAGCTGGACTACTCCTTTCTCCAAAGGTTCATACTTTAAACCTAACTGATCAGCTACTTGCTTGGGCATCACAAAACAGGTAGCGCCACTATCTACCATACAATTGTGCACTAGATTTTTTCCAATAATCAATGAAACATAGAATGGAGGAGGTCTCACGTTCTTACCTTGAATCATAGATTTCCCTTTGCTACTAGGATTAGCAACTTTCCCTTGATCATCATTAGCCATTATGACCTTTTGGGAATCAGTAGCAACTTGTTTAGGATTTGTATCTTCAAATAATGCCTTTTTAAGCAGATTAGCCTGTCTAGGAATGCTTAAGGAGTCCCACATGGTCATATTCACGTTCATCTTCTTCATATTGTCCACAATGTTGTAAGGTACAATTAAAGGTACCTTCTGATGTACTTTATCAACAACCGGTTCTTTATTCTTGTGAGGCTTCTCATTGATTGGTAAGACAATAGTTTTTTTTTGGTACATTTGGAATAGGTGTGGATGATGCTTCTACAGTTGTAGGCCCCTTGTTGTTATCAGCTGATTGCTCCACCTCTAGAGCTCTTTTCTTAGCTCGTGTATTGGTTGCAATTGTTGAATCACCATTCACACCACAAAACTCTTCACCTTGCCAATTTAAAAATGCAATCTCATTAGAATGTATATTTGGTTGTTGTTCAGGTATATTAGCAGGTGCATCTGGTTGTGGACTGACAGCATTTTGGACCATAAATTCCTGATTAACTACCCCATTTGAGCATGAGGCTAGATTATGTGCTTGATTACACAAATAACACCATTCATTTTCTATCACAAAGTTATTGTGGGCTGGAACCATATCTTTCACTAGATTTATAGCATTAAGAGGAGTTGGATTGTAAGATTGGAATGATCTTTGATTAACATTTTGCCTCTGATAAGCACCTTGATAGGGTTGCTTATTTTGCTGATACTAATATCCTTGGTTTTGATAAGACTGATTTGCATTCTGACCTTGCTATTGGTTCTGTTCTTGAAAATTTAGCCTTGCCCCTTGATATTGTTTCTTCATGCTGATCAACTCATTCCCCATAGTCTATAAAATACTTTCTATCTTCTGCTGACTAGACTTGATCTCTTGCAATTCTCTTGATGGTCCTATAGTTGACACTCCCTGACTCACAACAATGGGTAATGTTGGAACATTAGGTAAAGGGGCTAAATATGGCATTTGCAATGGCATATTTGATTGAATTTTAGGGAAGTAGGGCATAGGTGGCCTAGGTGCTAACTTGCCTGCTTGAATGAGGTTATTTTCTACCTTAATAGCTATACTATAAGCCTGAGGTAAAGAAGTACCCCCCATGGACTGTATCATGACTGAGATATCACTATTTAAACTTTTCAAATAGTACAAAAATGCATAATCAGCAGAAGGCCTTACCGTAGTAGGTATTCTGTTCCAAGTCTTTTGAAATCAGATATTGAAATCCATCATTTGTTCTTGTGGGGCTCTTTTAATGGTTGTTAACTGCTCTACCAAAGATAGGTGATCAGATTTTTCGTCAAAAAATCTGGTAAATTCATCACCAAGCTCATCCCATGTTCTTATAGAACCCACCGGCAAGCTTCTAAACCATTCCAACGCCTTCTTGAAATATACAGCCAACAATCTCACAGCTACATTTGCTTATGTCACATGATGCACATTGCACAATGTTACCACATCTCTGATATGTTCAAAAGGTGTTACTTGTCCTTCTCCAGTAAACTATGGTAACCCTTTTAATGCTTCCAATGGAATGTCATCATGTTGTGCTAGATTAAGGGGACTACCCTGGTTGAATGGTACAAAAGTAAATGCTCTTGGTGCTGCCATTGAGCTGGAATGTGTTGGTATGCTTGCTGAAGTAGAACTTGAACTAACTGGTACTAAACTTGAACTTGGTTGAGAAGTATTTGCTACAATAGAAATACTATTTGTTGAACAATTGAAATCCCCAAATGAGGAGACAAAAGGTTTTGTTCTAAGAGTAGGAGATGCTGAACACCTAGCTAGAGGGTCTCTTCTTCTTCTCCTTTCGTATGAAAAAAGTGCCTTGTCACTAACACCAGGTGGTGTTGACTGAACTCTAGGAGAAGGAATAGTCCTTCTGAGAGTTCTCCCTTTTCTTCTTGGAGGAGATAAATGCAAAAACTCTACAAATTTTGAACTTCTGGTTTCTATTTTTCTCATATAAACAAACACATTGATCCTTTTCTCCACACAGAGTCGCCAGATATGCTTAAGAAACAACCTCTAAAAGGCTATTAGCTCACTGTTAGCACATCAAAACAACAAGACTTAAGAATTTTAATTCTAACTCTGTCCCACTAGGCGTGCCAAAATTGTTATCTCCTAGAAATGCACCCTATGCAAAGATATGAAAAACTAAGCTTTCTAGAGAAACATGGGATCATTTTAAGGTTGTGGGTCACCTAAAGTTGAAATGAACCTCTGGATAAGGCCAGCTCCTTACTGATACTATCACCTAACTATTGATCTTTGTAAGAAAAAGGGAGGAGTGCATGAAAATAAAATTTAAATCCTATGGTGATACACCAAATTTGTTCAAACATGTACAACTGCTTAACACACAATTTCCAATCAACTAATAAAAGCTGATATGCACAACTCAATACTCATATGATACTGCATAAATGTTTCATAAGAAAGCTATGATACATACAGTCCTAGAAGGATGATAAACTCTCCTCACAACTAAAATTTGTTTGCATCACCAGCATAACCTATAACCTGCAATATACATATCTCCTTTGCTTAAAAGTGCTATCAATGAGACATATTAATAAGGAATAAGAAAACTCACATGTAAATTTATCAATCATTCAACACAATCAATGAAATAGATAACTGAGAAGGCATAAATTGCTTTCTTTATTGATCTCCAAAGGTGAAACTCTACCATACAATGTTTGTAAATGAGTTACAAAACTCAGTATTCTCCTCCAAGGACTCATAGAAGTCACAAAGCAGAAAATATGCAAGTAAGAACTGTCTTACAAAATGAGGCAAAAATTCCATATATACGGAAACTAAAAAAATTGTCAACCCCTTGTTTTTAGGGTTTACAAAATATCATTTTTTAGAAGGGTCGACCCTCAAATCTTTTGGAAATAAAGCTAATGCATTCAATGTGCATCCCCCGTGTCCATGTTGGTGAAAGATCACTCCAAGGATAGCCCTTTAGATCTTTTGCAACCATCACATTAACTTATGGCCCCCGTGTCCACCTTCGAACCTCCATCAGAGTCACCTTGAATGTCCTGAAGCATTATCATAAATGTCGCTCTACCTTTGCCAGTAGACATCCCAGCTGTCCTTGAGACTCGCGGCTTCCTCCCCTTCGGCTTTCCTCATGTTTTAGATCTTTCTTCAAGTTGATCCCATTGAGAGACAACATCAAATGTTCCCTGTTGTCAGACCTCCCTAGAGACAACACTACTACATTCAAACCGATTCATCATCCTTGATCACAGAGCAGAACCATACTGCTCACATTCCATTGATCTTCCTTATAAGAATAGTCACAATAGTCAAACTGCCCATGGCCCGTCTTTAGCTTCCTCTGATTGGTTGAACTCGTGCAACGTAAATTCCCAAACAGTCAAAGGTCATTCAAACCGAATTGCATGTTGGTGAGACACTAGTCGTGTCTCCCTGATGCGATTATGCCCTTCAGCAGTTATCGGCATAGCTTACAACTATCGGCAAGACTATCGCTTTCGGCCAGATGTCATAGCGAGCCCTTAGGAGTTATACCGATATTTCCTTTTCATCACCCAGACATCCACATTCGGCAAGATTTCTCGTTGAAGTATAAAGCAGACTCATCACTATCAGGAAGACAAACATCAGTTGGGAAGACTTCATACCGAAGGCATAAACCTTCGGCGAGACACCATCGGGTTGGCAAGACATCACACTGAGCGCAAATCATTCGCTCAGAGTCCCCCCAAGCTCAATCTTGTGAACCACTGTTGGCAAGAGTCTACCGGGTCGGCAAGAGATTATACCGAAGGTATAACCTTTGGTGAGACATTTAGCAGTCGGCAGGACTTCTCGCCGAGCCCTTTATCTTTTGGCAAGACTCCACCCGGTCGGGAAGACATCATACCGAGCCATTCCATTCATTCCGAGCTTGGCCCCTTTCATTTCGATAAGACCTCCTTCATTTGGGAGACCTTATGCCGAACTTATTCCACTCTCCCCGACACAAGCTCCTTTCGGGGAGACTTCCACCCTGTTAGCCAGACCTTAACTTGAAAGTTAGACTTTACACCGAAGTCAATACCTTTGGTGAGACCACCAGCGGTCTACAAGAATTCTCCTTGAAGACACCTCCATTTGCCGAGACCTCACCCTTTTGGGAAGACATCTCCCTAAGACCATTTCGTTTCGGCGAGACTCCCCTTGCTCGGTGGGACATCATACCGAGCCCCCTCCTTTCTGTCGATGAAACCATGATCACTCGGCCAGACCTTACACCGAAGGCAATCCCTTTCGATGAGACTGCCAGCGGTTGGCGAGAGGTTACACCGAGTGCAAATTCCTTCCCCAATGCTAACCTTGTGAACAAGAGTTGGCGAGACCTCCCAAGCTTGTAGATATATAAAGACTCATGGTGACTAAAAAGTCTTGGTGACCTGGGGATCTCAAACAAATATAACACAACAGTCAGTCAGCAAGACGTCCGGCTATTCTCAGTGACTTTCTTCTTTGAGGAGTTTTGTGCCAAATCTGATTGAGGCATGTTTTGCAATAGACCTCCTTGTGAAATAGCATCAGATGAAGACCCCCCCAATGAAAACTGAACACCCGCACGCTGGGCTCAACCCTTATGGGAGCCACATTTAATCCACGTACCGAATTTAAAACATAACTTTCCCTTGATTGAGCCCGTAGGTGAAAATCGGGTAACATATCTATTCATCTCTGACTATTATAATTGTAATGTTATCATTGATAATTATAATTATAATGATATTTTAAATTTCCTTCTTCTAAATGAGTATTCTATCTAATGTGCATATTACTAACATTTTATTTCATATCTAAAAATATAAATATATTAAGCGTATACTTACCTTATATGCCCCTTTGTGATGAGCACATCACAAGTCTCCCCTGCTTGACTTTGCTTGTCCTCAAGCAAAAACCTTCGTTTCTCCTCAGATCTCTTCTTCTAATCTATCACTAACGACACACAAGTTAGTCATGCTTTTAGTTGAGAATGTTATATAATGATTACTCTATTTGAATAAGTATATCCATTAAAATACAAATATATCAAATATACTTATCTTTGTGATGGGGACATCACATAAGCTATTGAAGTAGAGAGAACTTGAGGAATCTCTTGAACTTCTTGAAGGAAAATAGGCTCTTCATGTGGCTATTGGTCTTGAGGATTAACAAATTCAGGTTGTACCATCATAGGCTCTTGTATTGGTAAAACATCTCTAAAACTTGGAACCTTGATTTTAAAAGGGTTAATAGACTCACTTTGCTTGAAACTTGGAAATTTAAAATTACAAACCTCCTCCTGAATAGGATGATGTGGAATATAAGGTCCTACTTGGACCTCATGCCTCTATGTTTGAGCAAACAAAAACTTCATTTGCTCCTCTTTTGCTGCAAACTCCCTTTTGAGCTTTTCTTCAAATTGTCTTCTTTGTGTCTCCAATCCCTACTCATGAAGGTGAGCCTAATAATCTAACTCATGTTGCTACAAATCAAGTTCATGTTGCCTCCTAAACTCTTCTATCTACTCTGTGATGTCTAACAATATGTCCTTCATTTCCTTCATGTTATTTTTCATATAATCAACCTCTTGGAGTTGATTGTGAACATATGAATATTGATTTGAAGGCTGAGCAGGGGTGGTGGGAGGTAAGCATGTTGAGCCTGCTAATAGGTTGTTGTTACATGATTGTTTGGGATAAAACCAGCAACATGATTAGCCTGATATGATTGATAAGGATGTGAAAAGGTAGGATTTTCATGAAACAGAGGTGAAAACATGCTTTTTTCATAAAAACCAGACATGTTAAAGCATTTGAAATCTGCAAATCTTCTTTAAATAAAAGTGAATTGGACTTCTTTTGTAAATATGAACATACCAGCACTTCGTCTGCTAAAACTAGTGGATTGTGGTCAGAGTCACCAGGTATAATTTATAACCCATGAAAGGTAAAACTCGTTGTTGTATATACCAGAACAACTTGAACTCTTGAATTCTTTCTCTGAAGCGTGCTTTAGAGTCCCACCAAGTGTGCCAAAAATTGTTGTCAAATAGATTGCACCTGAATGCTTGAATAACTAAATTCAACAATATATTGAAACATTGGATCAAACTCAAGTTGTGGGTGACCTATAATGAGATTGAACCTCTGGATTCTAGGCCGGCTTCCTATATGATGGTCAATTTGATACTTGAATAATTTGTTCTGAGAAAAGGGTAAGAGGGATTGAAATGAATGCATGAAAATGAAACATATCCATGGCATTGGATTACATCTCATCTCATATACATCATAGATCATCATCACATATCGCATAATGCATAAATAAAAGAAGTGCATCCATCATATTTGCATCCATACATTCATGAGCATGAAATAAAGAGAACATCACATCATATTGAATTTGAATCATCTCATATAATTTTTCAAAAAAATGATACAATATCTGAATTAGTGTTTGGATATCAATAAAAAGTACAATATCCATGAGGCTATCAAAAATGAGCCCATGAATGTATATCTGTATAAATAATTAGGCAATAATCAAAAAGTTTCTATACAAGCAAGCTAGACCTGATGGTTGTTGGACTCACCCCTAACCGACAGATGATCCTAAACTCTAGGTGGTGCTTCACTTTGCTATGAAACATTAGGTTGTCACATTGCATGAGGAACATCACGATGATAGTGCATGCGGTAGTATGTGGCCTTTGTGACTACCTCTTTGTACAACCTAGTAGATACGATCCTACCCTATGATGCAGTTGTCACTACCTCCAACCGTTGTCTCTACCTAATCTCTTGGGCTAGTTATATATCCAGCTATTTCTGCAATTGGACCTCCTGATCTCTTTGTGCAATCATATCCTATAACTGTTGTTGTAGCTGATCTTGCTCTTCTTGTAATCGATCTCTCTCAACAGTGAGACTTGAATATGTGCCTGAGCCTGTGCATCTAGTTGTGCAGCTAGAGGAGGCAGTGATACCCACGAAACCTATCCATCATGCCCATCCTATCGCCCTAACACCTATGCCTAATCTAGTTGCTATTGGTGTCCATCACCTGACACCTAGCCCTTGTACTACTCCTAGTCCTGGCCTCTCCCTTAGCCATCATCCATGCCTCCATCTTGGCTTCCATTTTAGCCTCAACCCCTGCCTATGCCTCCACCTCTGGGTATCTCCCCACTAGATTTTTTGGGTGTATAGGTGGCCTGAACCACACATCATATGCTAGGGTAGTCCCTACACCTGGAAGGCCATGATCATATGCCCACAATTATGGGATGAATTTTCTAAAATCATTGATTGCCACAACGGGGATCATTTGAGACTCCCCACTATACCTCTCTCTGAGTTCTAGAAAATAGCAATATAATCATATGCAGGCACATTCTGTACCTCCCCAAAATGCCAAGCAACATGGTTTGAGAGGTATCGCCCAATGATAGTGTTCTCTCTACCTTGTAGGTAGCGAGTCTATCATGCAAAATCTAGCTATTGTTGATTGTCGTACCACCATGGATGATGTAGCCATGGCCTCCATCTGGACACCATCATGTCGTCAATGACACTATGCCAATTTGGAAAACTTGTGGGGCCCGTGTGCTGCAATGTCATCAGTACCCTGTACTGAAAAACAACGGGCTCATCCTCATGGATATCTGTGAGAATGACCAATGGCCTCAACACTACACTATGCTCATATGCCCATATGTGAATCAAAGTCACCCTATGATGCTCTTGCCCTCTTGGTAGATGACCTCATGCATATCATGATACAAAGAAGCAAGAAGAATTGGACCCCAGGCATACATAATATCTCTCTAGATTATCCCCTTCCAAGCTAACCCCTATTCGGGACTGAATCCTCTTCCCTGTCGATCTAGAGCAACAATGCCACAAATAAGAGTTGTAACAAACAATCTAAATGTGTCCACCTAGCCACAGTAAAAATCCTAATCAATTTGGGAGCTAATTAGAACAATTGAATGTCTATGTAGAATAGAGAGACATGCATCTCTACCAGCATCTATGTCATAAATGACACACTCTCCATGGATAGGTAACTGTAAAATGCACCACACATCCTCCAATGTGACATTGGCCTCTCCAGTGGGTAGGTCCAATGAAGAGGTCTCGTTGTGCCACCTCTCGATCAATGCAATCATAATAGCGAGATGGATCCTGATCTTGGGTAAGAAAGTGACGAAGCCTAACCCTAACCTCCCCAACCACTCCACCTCCAAGTCATCGAAATATCTTGTTGCATCCAAAATATCGTATTGATGCTCTCAGAACATCATTGCGGAGGATCCTCCTACATGCATCACGCACACAAAATCAATTTTCCAAAAAAGTTAAAAAAATGATCAAAATTTGAGACTCTGCATCCAAAACATCAAACACGTCACTAAAATCAATAACACCACTAATTTTTGGGTGTGTCGATATATCAAATTCACAGGTGCATCACCATTTTGGTGACGCGCATTGCTACGCTCAATAGCAAATCAATATTATGATGTGTCGCTATACAAAAATATTGAGGTGTGTCACTATTTGAAAGGTGTGTCACCCATTGCTTTTGAGTGACACCAAACTTGAAAAGTCCATGCATCACTATATTACCCCCATGACCCCCAAATCAATTGCATCACTAAAACAAAAAATTATGGTGCACTGCTAAGTGGAGGTGCATCGTTATAAAATCAATAGCAAAGCTTCCAACACTTCAAATGTGTTGCTATATAATGATGTGCCTAAAGACCTAACTTTGAACCCCTATTAAATGCACCTAAAAGAAAAAATCGAGGCAAGTTTCAAATTACATACCTAAGGTCTTGCATCTACTCAACATTAGTACTCTCGAACCCACTCTGAAAGGTGAAAAGGGAGTGCCCGTTGCGCCATTTTGTCATGGTATCAGAGTTCAAACTGCAAGAATTCTCTAAGGTGTGAATAAACAAATGAATTAAAAGTGATGCTTCATCACCTATTTAAGCCAAACAATTAGGGTTTTTTGCCCTAATTTCAGCGATGCAGCTAGGGTTTTTTACCAATTTCACCAATCTTGCCAAACTAAAGCTTATTTTGCACTGATTTTTGCATTTTTGGTATTTTTTTGCATACCAGAGCCTTTTCGGACTACTGGGGCAGCATTTAACCTTTTTTCAAGAGATCAACCCAAAATTCAAAATTTTCACCCAATTTCTCGAGGGGGTAGGGAACCAACTTATTCCTTCCGTTAGGGAAATAGTGGAGCATCCAAAAATTAGATTTTTTTTTTATTTGAGCAGTAGTTTTTAATCCGTAAAGCATCATTCTTTGAACCAATGTAACTGGTACCTCACTTCAAAGAGGGGTAGAATGTAGACACTTAAAAATATCCTGAATGATATCATGCACTCAAATCAGGTATACTAACATCATTTCATTGTCAAATCCATCCTCTTTTCACTTAATTAATTAAACTTTCCTAGCTATTTGATTAATTGCATCATATTCATATATTGATCTAATTACTCTAATTGGGTAATTCATCTCCTTTCATGCTAACATTTCGTCCCATTAAATTGAATAAATCAAACTATTTAATTTAATCCCTAAGCTCTCTTATTTAATTAAATAACCCTAAGTTATTTAATTAAATATCATATCACTATCCCCCTTTTCATTAAATCATTTATTTAATGAATATCATCTAATTCCCCTAATTTGCATAATTAAAACCTTATTTAATTATCAAATTACTAATTAATCTAATTCCCCCACTTGCAAGGGAATATTCCTCCTTTTCCCATTTCTCCAAAAGGAATATTCCATATTCCTTCCTCTTTTGTACCGTTGTCAAATCAGATTGCACCTGAATGCTTGAATATTTAAATTCAGCAATCTGTTGAAACATGGAATGATCCTTAGGCCTGTGGGTTTCCTAATTTTGAGGATCAATCTCCAGAGAGGGATGGTTCCCTGATGAAAACCTCCTAAAACTAACTAACTTGGCTGGGAAAGAGATAGAAAGCTTGCTTGAATTGAAATCCTAAAGCTACAAGAGGTGATTGCACTAGAATTATGTGATTCTATTTGCTATCCTAAACCTATAATCAGTTGCAATAAAGTCCTAAATTTATTTCACAATTCAATTAAGATCATGAAATTCACCAATATTTCACATGTAGGTTTGAAGTTTCAATGTTTGTAAGAGGAAAACTAGATTTTCACAGATACAAATGACTGAAATCTTTGTTAAACACAACATGCAACTTGAATTATAACATAAAATCTTCTTATTTTTTAAAGCATTAATGAGACCAAACAAAGGATTCAAGATAAAATCACAGTGTTTAAATCCAATCATTCATATGACAATAAAACTCAAGAAAGTATTGAGAAGGAAACACTATATTGAATATAAACTCTATTACAATGCTTGAATAATAAAAAACTGAGTTACAATGCCTCACTGCTGTATGTGTAAGCATGAAAAAAGAACTCCAATGAAAAAGATAAACTTTTTCAATATATACAATGAGAATGCACTTCAAAGTGCATGAAAAAGTAACTAAAAGTTAATTTCAGTGAGAAAATGATAACTCCAAGGTGAAATCCGAGCAGAAGCAAAAATCCCTAAAAATAATGTTCAAACTCATGCAAAAATGAGTGAACACAGTCTCGAACTCGCAGTCATAAAGCATGCAACTGATCTGCAACTCAAACTGAAATGGAAATCTCTGAACGTGAGCCAAAACATGCAAAAATCCCCCTTGCTTTAATCAATTCACCCATGATAATTCAAAATCCATTCTTGCATGACAAATCTTCAGTCAACAATCTGATATTAATTTGTCCTCCAGTTGGCTTTACTTGTATTTGCATGGATCTTCTAATCAACTCATATGATGTCTTTTATTTGCATGTAAAGATAGCTAATTAATTAAATGATTTATAATGTATCATTTAATCAATTAACCTACATTGAGAATGCAAAAATAAAAGAAAGAAAAATATTGAGGCATAATGTCAAATCAGAGGCCTTCATTCTCATCTCATGGGCTTTCTTACATTATACTTAGCATATTTCCAATATGCATTCACTATTTCCAAAAATATTAATCGACCATCATGTGTGTTGGAAATTTTTTGATAATAGTCGACCATAATGATAAAAGCAATATTGACTTAAGAGTCAAAGCAGCCCCGGGCAAAAAATAAGACATAATGATTATTAAAAATCATTAATAAAAATATCAAAAATGGCTTAGGGTGAATGAACAAAAGCAAACATCGAACCCTAAAAATTGTTATTATTCCTTTGACTTTGATGAAACTTCCTGAAGAAGCTGGCCGCCACTGCTGAGTAGGGTTTGAACTCGAAATCCCACCATGAAATGGCTCGAATCTACACTTTTTGGACATTTCTAAAATGAATCCTATTGATTTTCATATGGTAAGTTCATTTTTTACCAGTTTGAGGTATCTTGACTCCATTATATAGCATTTTATGAGCTTTAAAGCCGTGGTTGTGCATAATATCTGATATATTCTTTGTTATTTCTTTGTCCCTATTGATCTCTGCACTTTTTCTGACTCTAGCCACCATGAGAACTCTTGAATGCACGAATTGCACTGGTAAATAGATGTTATGAAAGGATTTCTGGAAAACATTGTTCATGGTGGCTTTGGTATGTCTATTTTCTCCTATTTTGTATATGTCTTCAGCTCCTTTCTGGCTACGCCCTCCATTATCCTAATACATCTATTCTGTTGATAATTATTCACACTGCTTAAATGTTGGCTGGACACTTAGACCGTAACTTGACAGGAAGAAGCTTAAAAGAGATTTTGTGATATAGATTTTCCTGTGAATTTCAATTCCAGTGATATAAGTTCGGCCTATGAAAGCATTTCACTCTTCTTGTTTTCTGAACATGGGTATCTCTTATTTGAAGAAAAAATTGCAAAAACCCTTATGTTATTTAGTAACTAAAAGAAATATTTGAACGCCCTTGTTGATCTCCTTTGTATGCTTCTCTTTACTGTCTTTGGTTATGGCTTATGATAACCCCATTTGGGTATTTGTACTTCACTGTATTTTCATGTTCATTTGTTGATGCTACACCATATGCTTATTATAGGCACCATATTCAATTTACTGAAAAGATCACTCCATCTTTTTTTTGCTTTACTTGCTCAAGCTCGATGGTTATCTTTATTGCATTCTTTCACATCTGTATATTACTCATGGCGAGCTCCATTTACTTCATTGTCATTTCATTTAATTTGCAAAAGACTATGGCTTTGGAACCCTACTATATTGAAATCTCAGGCCATGAATGCATATTGTATTCTTTCCCTAAAACTGCCTCCTCCTCTGTTCATCACTCGAAAATTCCTTTGGCTTGTTCAACTTAATTTTGGGAATTTTGTGCTCTTTCTCTACCTCAGAGGCCTTATTATGTGCATGAACCTATATTGTATTGAAATCACTCTGTCCAGATCACAGATCCTAATTTCTGAGATGTCGTTTCACTCTCTTTTGGTTTCATTGCATGATTGGCACACTTCACAAGAAGCACACACTCATTTCTGGAAGTACCCCTCTGCCTTTATACATTTGCATACATATCTTCATTATATAAAGGGAATTTCTTGTTTGTTCACATGTGCTCTGCCCACATGCACCACAAATGAAGTCCTCACAACAAGCTTCTGAGGTGCCACCTGTCCACCCTATGGCTTCTACAATTTAGTGGCAAGTGGTGAGCTCTGGAACAAATCAGCTACAATGCTCTCTCCATTATACTCTTTTTCTTCCAGCAGATTGTCTATAATATGATATTGAACCTGATGCGAATGCACATTAAAATTCACCGAATATCACAGATTATCTTCAAGCTTAGAAAATATGTTGATTAGAATGTCCTCTGGAATCATTGTAAATGCATCTCGTTCTTCCAAAAGAATACAAATAGATAAGTACAAAATCTGCTTGTTGTTGAGAAAGATTTGAATGGAATGAATAATGACAGACACACCTGCCCTAAAAGCACATTAAAATTCATACTCAAAACACCATTTGAGAATGCCAAATTGTTCCTGTTACATTTTGTAGCTGTTGTTTTGAAAAAATATTTGTAAACAATGACTGCCATTTGAAATTAGATGCTCCATTTAATGTTAATGCTGAAAAATTCATACTTCACTGCTATCTCACTGTGTTCAATCCTTTATGACTGTCAAAACTTCTCTAAGCATCTCTTACCACCATGAACACTTGTAACAATGATTTTATTTACTTTACCAATTCTGTAACAACAATAGTATTCATGACTATTCTCTATAAAATTCTCTTCTCCTATGGAATACAAATTTGTTTCTTTGTCATATCTTTACTTCTTTCGATCAGCTGAAATCTTTCTGATGATTTGCATTGATTGTAAAGTATGAGAATGTTGCCTCTCATTTGTAAGAAACAATTAACTTGTTGAATGCTTCACTTTCCCTTCAGTATAAAGGGGCTCAAAGCCTTATCAAAATGTAAAACATGAATGGAAGACAGAGCTGAAACAAGAGATGATAAATGCAATATATTTTTAATTATTTCCTTTGAATGATGAGAAAAAGATAACTGCTCAAATTTTTTTACCATGCTGAATTAGACTTCTTGATGACAGTCTTAGATGATGACTATTTCTTTGATGCTTAAATAACTCTCATATATGATGTGAATGAGAGGTGTCCTTATGATATGTTGGGCTCTACCCTTGTGGGAGCCCGTTTTACTCCACATATCTGATAAAATGATCTCGAACATGATGAACCTGTTCCTGCACATTGAAACAAACATGTTAGCAAAATAAAAGAAGCTGAAAGCTTCCATTGAGTTATGTTTTTCTTGATTTTCATCCTTTCATTTGGTGAATGCTTGATTTAATGCAAATTACATTCCTGTTGGTAGCGTAGGCATAAGGCAGAATGTAATTCATCATTGCTTAGAGTATAACTCTAACGCCATTCCTTTATAATTTTGCAGGTTCATGGAGCGAGGAAACGAGGTAGCATCAACTTGGAGACGCGATGAATAAAGACATCAACGAAAGTGATTCATCATTACAGGCAATGATGAATTGCTCCTCTTCTTTACGCTTATGTTATGTTCAGTAGTGTAGTTTTTCCTTGAATTTTTTATTCATCATTTGGTTATCATAATCAAATTCAATTACTCTCACGGCTTGTGCGAGATTCGACATTTTTACAAAATGAATAAAAGGCATTACTATGCAAATTTTCAATTTTCTGTTTCAAATACTTGCACAATAAAACTATGATTCAGATGTAAATTGATCTCTATGATGATCAATGAATACTTTAACAACAAAACATGAAAATTTTCGTACCTATTAAATCATGAATTTGATTCAGCTCTACCTGTTTGAGCTCATAGTGAAAAATAGGTAACATGTACATTAAAACTTTATTTTAATTTGCTAAACATCTATTTCTCTCACCCATGAGAATATTCCAATGAATATTCTCTTTTCTTCACTCATTTAAAAAAAGGAATATTCTCCTTCATAACAAACTTAGAAAACTTCATGTGCAAATTAACTTACAAGACTTCTTATGCAAGTTAAAAGTGTGTTTGTTTGAAAGAATATGAACCCTTGATTCTTTCCCTAATCCATATGATCATTGATTCTCATCCATTGATGAGAATCCATGATCCATGTTTCATCCTTCCTCCCTTTTTGACCATTGATTAACCTTTTTAATCTCAACCCTTCATTTGTCATTTGTCCTCCTATAAATAGGTCACTATTTGGAGACAAAGGGATCCATCTTTTAACAACAAACTTATGTTGTTAAAATCATTTTTCACTTGCACTCACATTTAGTATCATCTTAGCTTAAATTACTTGCATATTAGCTTAGCTTCCATTAATGGCTTCCATGATAACATAGACACATCCATTTATCTTATTTGTTAATTAGGGTTTGAATCTTTTAGCTTAAACTCCATTTAGAATAGATTTGCATACACCCATATCGATCATTTTAGCATAAATCATTTTAAAATAGCTTGCATCATGTTCATTTAGCATTTAAATCGTGTTTCATCACACATCTATCAATGGTTTTGTCGATTCTGTTTAATAGAATCAATTGGAACATACTCATTTATCCACAAGATTGGGAAAGGGCCGCCATTCCACATCAATACGACACCACTCCCCCAATAGGATAATTTTTAGTGGATTAGAATAGGTGTTTTTGAAGCTTTCATAGTTTAATATGTTAAGTTTTAATGGATTCTTAGTTTAGTGTGTATTAATTGATTTTATTGGGATTGACATTTAGTGGCTTTATTACGCTTTGTATCCTCATGGATCAAGTGTATTCAGCCCATACTAATCCATCGGTCACAATCTCTATTTGTTTACTGTTGGTTTGCTATTTTTTGTTGATGGCTACTGCTGATGGCTATTTTTATCTTTAAGCAACATTTTGTATGTTCAGTTGTAAAGGGTTTTGGGTCCCTTGAAAACCTATTTTTCCCATATAATCAAAACAAATGGTTAGCCAAGACTTTTCCCAATTTATAGTTACACAACTAAAACATGAATTGGTGCTATATTTAAAGGAATGTTCAATCATCCTTTTATATGCCATAATGGAATGGTGTGATGGTTAAATTGTTGTGTTGTTATTCTCGCCATCAAGATTCAAACCCCATTGGAGTGTAATTGTTGAGAATTTATATTGGGGATGAGGTCCCCCATTTGTGACCTCACTAGTTCATAGCTCTAGGTCAAAAGTGTTTACCTCTCTTAATAAGAAAGGGAATGTTCAATCACAAGAGCTCAATACCATCATACACCATTTGCATGCATAGTATCTTGAGTGCTTGAGCACTAGAAATTAATAAGATTTATAGGAATTTATTTGTATTCATGAAAATTGTGTTCATTAAAATTGTGGCATAAGGAAAAACATTAAAATTAATAAGACTCCAATGGAATCCTAACCTAAAAGTAAAATAAAAAAATTTAGAATTAAAACTACTATCTCCAATGTTATTCTATATGCTTATGAATGTTCTTTTTTCTTAGTTAAATTGAATTTGATGGAGGATGCATCCTCATCAATTACAACACTTGCATAATAGACCCCATTTTTTTTAATTCATGGATTTTTTTCAATTTTTATAGTAATAGAAAAATACCAGATGCAAATCTACTAATTTTGTACTTAGAAATCTATGAGAGCAAGATTGGAGAAAGTAAAATTTCCCTAGAAGAAGTATAATCAGATATTGTGTTTAGAAAAAATGTTGTTGAGTCAAATGGTGATATTCATATCTTCCTACATTAGAGATCCCTAGAGCATTTTAGGACATTCCTACTCCATTTGTCATTGAATCCTACATAAATAAAAATTAGAGGGTCAAAATCATGTAATCAATATAGAAAATTGAATCATAATATGTTTTCAAAACATAATAGTCCTTTAAATCCATAAGTTAGGTTGTAACAAGGTCTACATGTGTCATAGGCCATGATTGTATTGTACATTAGTTAGGTCAAATAGGAGCTTAGACAAGAAAATTTGTAATGTCCCCATTTTTAACAATATTGATTTGTGAGCTTTTGTCCAGTTTCCAAGTTCTCTTGTAAGTAGTTTGGTGTGTATTGTGAGAAGTACAAACTTCTTGGAGTGCTCTAGGTTAGTTAGTAGTGACTTTGGTTCTTGGAAATGAGCTTAGTAGGCATTATGGATTAGTATACCACTTTCAAAATTGAATTTTGACTTTCGATGGCTTCTCCAAACTTCTTGGTGAGACCATCTATTAAATAGTAAGTCATCTGGTTGGCTTGATCATTACCCAAGTCCTCATAATGATGTTAGTATGATCAAAGTTTAATTTTAATGCTTTCTACAACTTGGGTGAGTTATTAATTAATATTTCACATGTTTTCTAATGTTGAGTAATAATAAAAAGACAACTTAGTGTAATAGATTGTTGGAAAGATGATATTACTATTTTAAAAGTTGGATGCCTAGATAAGGGGGCCTTTGCACATGAAATTTTATTACTTCAAAAAAGTATCTATGAGGGAAATTAAGTGAAATATTATATTTTTAAAATTGTATAATTCCCTCCAAAAAACTATATGAGGTATTGGGGCTCATATTGAAGGAGATTTCTGAAAGATATTGTTATGTTATTGGAATGAACCTAGAGTTATTCCAAATATTTTGTGGACAAAATACCTCTCAATATTTTTTAGTTTCAAATTTGTAAGATAATTCCTAGCTAGAGTAGTGTGATTCCATCCATGGATCACCACTGCTACAAATCAGACTTCAGATTTGGTGTTGCATCATGAATGAGTTTGGTGTGTTTTATAGCTTCAAATTTTCTAGAGTTGTTGAAGATCTTTGAGGGTGATTGAAGAAGTTGTTTTTGGGCCATACAGTTTGTACTCAAGCAAGGTGTTTCATTCTTGTTGATCACCTCTTGTGGGTAATTTTTTGAGCATTTCATTTTATATACATGTTGTTTGAAGTTGTCTATTCTCTAACTTACAAACCATACAACATTGTGGGAAATAATTTCCAAATAAGATAGTCATACTTTAGTACTTGTTGGTTGTACTACTTCTTGGAGGGGCATGAGATTTGTTGGGAACAAAGTGTTGGATAGATGATTTTCATTGCACCAAAATATCAACTTGTTAATGCCTGATACAACTAACAAAGTTAATGAATCCACAAGAGGTGGTTAAGCCATGCCACGAACCCAAGCGTTGTGTTGCATAGCACAAGGATACTAAGGGTGCATACCTTGAAATAGTGCCCTCGGCTCAAGTGAGGGGTTCAAAACCATGACCCAAGATCTAATACCAATTGTTGCATAGACAGTTGTCGTTGCACCAAAAGATTGACATGTTAATGCTTGATAGAACCACTAGAGTTAATGCATCCATGAGAGGTGGTTAAGCCATGTTAGGAACTTGAGTGTTGTGTAGTGTAGCACAAGGAGACCAAGGGCGCACACCTTGAAACACAAGGCATCTAGGGTTTTGGTATGTTATCATGTTGATTAGAGGTACCAAGTCTTTCTAGTTAATTTCTAAGGAGTTAGGTGTTGGGATTTTTATTTCTTTATGATGATATATGAGTATCATGTACTTGTACCTTCCATTATAGAATTATGTAATATGTTGTTACAAATTAGTTTGAATCCAATTTTGGTATTAATTCACCTTGTTATCCTCTACGGTGATTTTGGAATGAGTTGAATAAACTTGGAGGTGTATTTTATTGTATTTGCATGAGTTTGGAATGGTTACTTGATTCTGGTTGGAGTTTACCATTGCTACAAATTTGTATTGGACTTGTTACCCATTTTTCACTTACAGCTCAAATCAAGTCAAGCTTATTGATTAAAGTTTTAACAAAAACAAAGTGAGGTGCATTGATTTTTAGTCTTCCCTATATTGCATTCGGGTGTATAAACATAAGAATCAAGAAGCTTTTATTTTCAGTAATGGATTGTTGCATTTATACAAATGTATACAGTATTGAAAAGATTTACACAAAATTGCTAAAAAGAATTCTTTATTGATTCAAAGTTAAAGTCCATCTCACACAAGCCATGAGATTTGGCTTGTCTCATATGCATAGAATGCAGATTACACAAGAATGGATTGAAAAGAAATATAAGATACATATATCGGAGGGGAGACCGGTTATTTCCTGATGGCTAGTTTGGGTCTCCCGTCTGTGTGATCTTCAGCTCTAGTTTGCTTGTTTTATGTCCTCTGCAACTTTCAGTCTTCATATCTTGCATCTGAAGGAATTGCAATGGTTAGAGCTGAGCTCTAAGCAATAAACAGTCTCTAATCCTACATACATATCCACCCACTAATTTGTAGATTGTCTTTTGCATATATCAAGCAAGCTAAAAGTCACTCCTGACAAGCGAAAAGAGAAAAGGAAATGATCATAAATCTTGAAAATATTTTATTTCTAATTTGTTTGTTTCATGTGCAGCTACAGGTGTGACTATAACTTAAATCGGAATGAGTGGAGTAAAATGTGGCTCCCACAAGGGTAGAGCCTAGCTCATTGAGGTCTTTAAGCAAAGTGAAAATCATGAGATCAAAATTGTGTAGCAGTAACAACTTCATAAAAGGAGTCATGGTACATGTTCATCTTGAGACAACACAGTGAAAGTGTTAAGAACATAACATAATAGTTGATTACTAATGGAGATTCATAAAGGCTAGGTCATCAAAAGCTAAGAAGTGAATATTCCATCCTAAACGCTGAGGATAACAAAGAAAATGTAAAAAGAGCTACTCAAAACAAAGTAAAGGTTCTTTTTCTTGTCAAGATATGAGGTTTTTTTTTTTTTTTTGTCATCCCATTAGGAATTTCGAGAGGCTGATGTTGAAGATTACCAACAGAAATTGTATTAAAAAAATCAAAATGCAGCATTAATATAGAGGTTCGAGGTTTCACACAGCAGAAACAATGTTCGAATACAGAAAAAATTAACAGAAAATACATTTGTTGTAGCCAGTGATATGAAGGATTTTGGAAGAATATAGAATAGATGTGTTTCTCATGTTTTGCCAAGGAAGAAGCCCTACAGGAAATGCCTATGGCGGCCGAGACAAGAACTAGGAGCAAAGCTCTCAAAACCTTCAGAAAAATGGCGTCCAAGATGTTTCAGAATGGCAAAAATGCAAGTGTAAAATCTAGCGCTAGGCGTGGCTAAGTTACTCTATCATGTCGGCTTGAAAAGCTTTAAAAAACTGACAAAATAAATGAGACTTTTCCTTTCGATGGAGGATAAGCTACGGCCTACTCATTTTGAAGAACAAAGATGTTGAGTTTCAGGCCCCCTGACTAAACAAAGGTTCACAGTGGCGGTATCAAATGAAGCAAAACTATTAGCAGAGAGTAAAAGAAACAGAGGAGTACAGGAAATATGAACATGTAGTTGCGGCCATAGAAGCAAGAGTGCCACGAGTTTCTTTTCAAAGGCTTAAAACAAAATCAACAGAGAATGTTTGATGCTTACCCTGGCATAAGGAGGTGTTGTTTGTCAGATCTGAGAGAAGGAATGCCTTTGAAACTGGAAAGGTCTACCATGAAATCCTGTGATAATAAGTTTCCTCAAACCATCATGGTGGCGGCTCTCATCTTCCTCAGCCAAAGAATAAGATGAAGTAAACAAATATCTTTTAAGTTTTTAGGGTTTTGATACCCTATAAAGTTCGAACAAAGAGGGCCGTGGTTTTTTTCCTTAGGTTTCTTTCTTTCTCAAAAGACTTATTCCTTCTGATGGGTGGACATGGCATTTCATATGCCTTTATTTTGCATTTTAATTTTAAGTTTGTAAAAAACTTTATTAAGTGATTAATGTAGATCACCTTAATCTAAGTTATTCATAAAATGCAAAAAATAGGCATTTACTTTCACTTTATTTTTACATTAATTCAAATGTAATTTATTTATTTTAAGTGATGACATTATAAATCATTTAAAGTAAATAATTTTTCAAAATGCAAAAATAAAGTGTCTTAGGGTGCATTTTTAAAAGATAGACATGTGGAGCATCAAACTTGGAGATGTGGCAAACTGTTTGTGCCAAGTGGAAAGACTTTGTCATGGAGGTTATGAATTGTTGGATATGAGGAGAGGTTTTTGGGGGTTCTTTGAGTCTTTTTAGAGACATCTTGGAATGGGTTTGAGTTATCATCATATGTATTCATGAGGGGAGGAGTTTCAGTTTGAGGGGATACCTTTTTGGAGTCTTTTGAGTCCTCTTTTGAGGGATTTTTGTTTCTATCTGAGTCTTGGAGACCTTTTCTTAATTTTGAATGAGTTGTTGATAGGTTTGAGGTCCTTCTTTTTAGGCCCTTTTACCAAATCTAACCCACTTATTCAAAATTCAGTTCCTCTTTTCTTGGTTTTTTTGGTGGGAGATTGAGCTTACTTATTCTCTTCCTTATTTCCTTTGCCAAAAGGATGCAAAATTTTGGAGTGAAAAACTTTGTACTTTCTGGAGAACATTGTGTTATTTTGTTCCAAGTATTGTATCAGTGCAAAAGTATGTATTTTCAGGACCTTGTAGGAATATATTGAGCTTTTGGGATCTATCTTTGGTGTCATGCTTTGTATGCAGATTGATGATTGATATTCTTTATTGTGTTTCTTCTGAAACCTTTAAAGATTCGTCTCATTAAGCATCTTTCATGATTGTTATCGTTCTATATAGGTCAAGAGTTGTACTGTGTTTTGAAAATGTTAAATGTGATTAGATTCCTTTTAATATTTCTGAATATTGGGTCTTCTTTTGAAATACTTATGTGTAGATCAACGTATCAAAGATTGTATTAGTTTATCAATTGCTAAAAGTTTCAACTTGTGTTTTGAGGAAATACTACTTTTCACCCAAAAAACCTTTTGGTGTATCACCATTTTGTTCATGCATTACTTAGTTATTAGTTATTTTCATCCCTTTTCTCCACAAGTTTCATTGATAGTTCCTTGTTAGTAAGTGATTCACCATCATAAATCAATAGGAACCGGCATAGAATCTGGAGGTTCAGTCTAGTTATAGGTTACCCAGGCCTTTGACTGATCCCATGTTCTCCAGAGATCTTGAGTGTTTAGGTGCTTGAGAAAGGATGCAATTTTTGGAGTTAACAATTTTGGCATGCCCGGTGGGACCCTTTCCTTAGTTTTAAAGGAGTTTACCGCTGTATTTTGATATGCAGACAGTAGGGTTTTAATATTTGATGTTCAAAAGTTTTTTTTAATCTACATATCTAGCGGCTCTATGGGTTTTAAAAGTGCAGATCAGTGTTGTTCATGAAAAAAATATAGACTAGAAGCTCTAATACATTTGAATATTTGCAATTGGAGACAACACAAAGACGTGGAAGAACTCTTGTTAGAACAAAGCCAGACAAGAGGACACAACGGTCACATCCTAATACCAGAGTTTATCAAAGGAGAAATCATTCAAGAGAAGATAATAGTAGGCATTCAGCAAGTCCTACTATCCGAACTAAGCCTGTTGAACCAGAGGTTTCCATTGATTTCACTGATACAACAACAAGTTCAGGCTCAACAACAAATTTATTTGAAGTTTCTGCTTCAGTGCCATCACTACAATTTACAGTTCCAGTACAACAGCAATTTCATTTTCAGCCACCATTAATGGCGACACCAAGAGCTTTTGCATTTGTACCCTTTGATCAAGGGAGTCCATTGAATCTTGCACAACATGATGATATTCCTCTAGCATCCCTCAAAAGATTACCAGATTTTACTGGAGACGGTCAAACTACAGCCTTTGAACATGTCATAGATATAGCGTCCCTCTGTAATGTTCATCATGTGACACAAGAGAATGTAGCAGTCAGATTATTGTCAGCTTCATTTAAAGGAAAAACATTAGATTGGTTTAGAAGTTTGCCTGTAGCTTCAATCAGGACATGGGATGAACTAGGTGACGTTTTCACCAAGTTTTTTGATGATAAATCTGATCATTTATCACTTGTTGAATATCTAACAACTATCAAGAGGGCTCCATAGGAGCAAATGACAGACTTCAACACACATTTTCAGAAAACATGGAATAGAATACCTGCTGCCATAAGGCCAAGTGCTGATCATGCCTTCTTGTACTATCTGAAAAGTTTGAACAGTGATATATCAGTCATGATTCAGTCTATGGGAGGTACTTCATTACCTCAAGCATTTGCAATAGCAGTAAGGGCAAAGAATAGCCTGATACAAGCTGGTAAGATTGCTCCTAGGCCTCTGATGCCAATTTTTCCAAATATACAGCCTAATATGCCTTTACAGGTTCTGCCTTTCAATCCACTGCCGGTTGTTTCTGGCCAAATAATGACAGTTGTAGGTCCTTCATAGGAGCTACAAGAAATAAAGAACAACCAGCAAAAGATTGAAAGTTTGATGCAAACTTTCAGAAATGAGCTGGTAAACTTAAAAAAATAGCAGTACCAGCCAAGACAGCCATTTCAAGCACAAAATGTAGTTGCAAATCAAGGATATCAGCAAGAAAATCAAGGTTATCAACAAGGTCAGTTCCAAAATAGACAAAATTATCAGGGATATAATGTTGGAAATAGACAAAATGTCAATCAAAGGCCATATAGACCTTATAATCCAACACCTCTCAATGATGTTAATCCTGTCAAGGATATTGTACCTGCTCAAAATAATTTAGCAACAGATTGTGAGTGGTGCTTTCCATGCAACCAGCCTCACAATCAAGCTACATGTTCCAACAGTGTTATCAATCAAGCACTTATGGTTCAAAATGTCGCAAGCTCACAACCAAATACATCTACTGATGTACCTGAGCAGCAACATGATGCATATCCCAATGAGACCACATTCCTAAATTGGCAGGGTGAAGAGTTTTGTGGCCTGAATGGTAATCCAACAATTTTCATCACCCGAGCAAAGAAAAGGGCTCTAGAAGCAAATCATACAGCTGGTAAAGATAAAGAACCTGCAACTACGAGACCATCATTCAAAAAAAATCTAGATATCCCACAAAAGTCTTCAAATCAGCCAACCAACAATCAGCCTCACAAAGAAACAGATCTGACTATTGCTAAGATACACCAGAAGGTGCATTTAGCTATGCCCTACAGCATCGTGGATAGTATGAAAAGAATGAATGTATCAATGACTATGTGGGATTCTTTATCCATTCCCGGACAAGCTGAAATGTTAAAGAAAGCATTGAGTGGTGAAGATGCGCAAGAACATGCAACTGGTGATCATGAGAAGGTAGTCATGACAAATGTTGATCAAGTAGAAGTGATGGACAACAAGCCAAATGTCACAATTCAAGGTAAGGATGTGAGACCTCCTCCATTCTATGTTTCCTTAGTCATTGGAAAGAACTTGGTACATAATTGTATGGTTGATAGTGGGGCAACTTGTTCTGTAATGCCAAAAAGGGTAGTTGATCAGTTAGAATTAAAATATGAGCCTATAGAAAAAGGAGTAGTCCAGTTAGATGGTACATCTGTCAACTCAGTAGGCCTCATAAAAAATGCTAGTCTGACCTTACATTCCTACCCTACTTTCTCTATTCCACAAGACATATATGCAATAGATTTGCCTCCCTATTTTGGCCTTTGCTTATCAAGAGAATTTATAGCCAAGATAGGAGGTTATCTCTCATCCGATTGGTCTCACATGATTTTCCGCACAAGGTATGGAACAAAAGTAAACATAAAGTCAGAATTACTTGCAAAGGATATCATTGAACCTTATACAACCAGTATGATGAATGCAAATTGTGTCATTTTTGACCAAGATGATCATGTTGCTCCTGTTTCACATACGTCCACTGCTGGAATTCCTGATATCCTTTTAGATGAATGGGCTGAAAGTAGTACTCATCACACTGGAAGTGATTTAATGTTAGATTCTGGAATGGGTAACTACATGTTTCAAGAGGCTGGTTTAGTTATGCCAAATTTGGTGAAATTGACAGAGGATGATTCTGAACAGCAGAATGAAGTTTGGCATATGTTTTTTGACAGTTCAAGGAGCAAACAAGGGGCTGGTGGAGGTGTAATGTTGGTTTCGCCTAAAGGTGAAAATTATTATGCCGCTTTCAGGTTCAGTTTCTCATGTACAAATAACACATCAGAGTATGAAGGCCTTATTCAAGGTTTGGAATGGGCAAGGAAGCGTGGTATCAAGTGTTTGAAGGTGTATGGTGACAGCGAGTTGGTAGTAAATCAAGTCCAGGGCTTGAATGTTGTTAAAAATGATGTTCTCAAGTCTTATAGACACAAAGTTTGGGATCTCCTTGAGGACTTTGATGCTTTCAATATACTTGCCATCCCAAGACATAAAAACCAGCATGCAGATAGGTTAGCAGCTGTGGGAGCTCAGTATGATATTCCAAACAACATTAAAATAGGTTGTGACCAGCAACACATTAAGATTGTTATCAGACCTTCAGTACCTGACAACAATGTTAATTGGCAAGTTTTCAAAAATGATGAATAGATTTTGCAGTTCTTGTTTGAAGAGGATGTTTGTGCCAGTTCAAATTAGCAGAGATGTAAAGAGCAGTTTGGAGATCAAGTGCTACAATTGAAGAATAATAAGTTGCCTAAGGGATTAGTCACTTTGGAAAGTGTTTTCAATTCAGATGACCAAGTTAAAATAGGTAAAGCTAACTTGTTGGTAAAACCGAATCAATATGAAGATTTGGAGATTACACCTGGAAAAAACCTTAAAATTGGTAAAGTAAATTCTGCCGATGAGAAACAGTTTTTTCATCTATTCCAAGAGTTCAGCTATATCTTTGCATGGGAATACAAAGATTTAAAAGGTTTTGACCCACAGCTCGCACAGCATACCATAGAGCTAGAGCCAACAGCCAAGCCTGTTAGACATAAATAAAGGCCAGTCAATCCCCGATTGGAGCCATTAATGCAAAAGGAGGTTTTTAGGCTGATAGAGAGCAAAATAATTTTTCCCATTAAACACACCAGTTGGGTTGCGAATCTGGTTCCTGTAAGAAAGAAGAATGGAGAGTTAAGGCTGTGTGTAGATTTTAGAGACTTGAATAGAGTCTCGCTAAAAGATAGGCATCCTCTCCCATCAATGGAACAAATTTTGCAACATGTATCAGGAGTTGAACAATTTTCCTTGCTGGATGGATATTCTGGATATAACCAGATTTTGGTGAAGGGAGAGGACCAATTCAAGACGACATTTAAACCAAAATGGGGTACAATGGTGTACAAAAGAATGCCATTTGGATTGTCTAATGCGGGAGCAACATTTCAGAAGGCAATGGAAATGGCCTTCAGCAATTTAATGTACAAGTTTGTTTTGGTATACCTTGATGATATTACCATCTACTCCAAGAAGGTGACAGATCATATTGACCATTTGAAGCATATTTTTGAGTGCTGCCGGAAGTTTGGTATTTCATTGAATCCCAAGAAGTGCATTTTTTCTGTCCATGAGGGTAAGCTACTTGGTTATGTGGTATAAAAAGAAGGAATCACAGTGGACCCTGAACGAGTTGCGGCAATTTTGGAATTGCCCTTACCTCAGCATAAAAAAGGGCTTCAGAGTTTCATTGGCCCGATTAATTTTGTTAAAAGATTTATGCCTGACATTGCAGCATTGCTTAAGCCACTAACAACTATGCTCAAGAAAAACGTTGTTTTTACTTGGACTAAAGAGGCAAAAAATAGTTTTCAAGACATTAAGGAAGCTCTAGCAGCAGCCCTTGTATTGGTAAATCCTAATTTCAGTAGGGATTTTATCCTTTACGCATATGGACGACTTGAAGTCATTTCTGCTATGCTAGTACAATAGAACTTGGAATGACTAGAACAGCCAATCGCCTTTTTTAGTAAAGGCCTTGAAGACTATGAACAAAGGTATAGCTTTGTTGAAAGACACGTACTTGTTGTTATTAAAAGTCTTAAAAAATTTGAACACTTGCTGTCACATAATAAGGTGTTTTTGCGAGTAGTTCATCCAAGTGTTAAGGAATTTTTATTAAGTAAGGACTTGAATGAAAAGCGGGCTGGCTGGATAACAAAGGTAATGGAGTATGATGTCAAAATTCAAGTGACTAAATTAGTCAGGGGTAAGGGGCTTTGTGAGCAGTTGAGTGGTGAAGAAGCTTTAAAGGCTAATGAATAGATAGAGGTAGTTTTGGTACTACAAATGCCAAAAAATGGTGATAACACAACAAGCTGGTTAAAAGATATGGCCCATTTCCTTAGAACTAGTGAATGCCCAGCTGGTCTAGATAAGGCAAAAAGAAGATACTATAGGCTACAGTCTGTTCCTTATGTGTTAATAGATGATGTGTTATTTAGAAAAGATCATAATGGAGTGCTTTTAAGATGTATTGGTGGGGATCAGGTGGAGAAAGTCCTTTCTAAGTTTCATGATGGTTTCACTGGAGGTCATTTTCAGCTAGAACTACTGCATGGAAAGTGATGCGGGCTGATTACTACTGGCCTACATTATTTAGAGACTCTCATGCATGGACTAGAAAGTGTGTCAAGTGCACCATGTTTGCAAGAAAAGAGAGATTACCAGCAATGCCCCTACGTCCAGTTCAAGTGGAACAACCCTTTATGAGATGGGGAGTTGACTTCATAGGCACCATACATCCACCCTCTAGTGTTGGACATAAGTGGATTTTGATGACAACCGACTATTTCACAAGATGGACAGAAGCAATTTCCCTAAAGGAAGCTAATGAGACTGTTGTTTTAAACTTTTATGAGGATATTGTGACTAGGTTTGGTATACCAGATTCTTTTATTTCAAATAACACATTAGCATTCGTTGGTTTAAGGGTTGCTGATTGGGCTTTGAAAAATGGAATATACCTGAGTACTTCTAACTACTACCCTCAGGGTAATGGGTTGGCAGAATCCTCAAATAAGAACCTAATCAAAATAATCAAACAAACATTATAGGACAATCAAAGGGATTGGCACTCTAAACTGAAAATTGCATTATGGATTGATTGGATAACACCAAAGCAAGCTATTGGGAATTCACCCTATGTTCTTGTATATGGCAAAGAGGCACGGTTACCTATCTCTATAGAATTACCTACACTAGATTTGGAAAGTCAGTTGATGTTATTTGAAGAAGGAGAACCTATGGGAATCAGGTATTCTTAGTTGATGGAGTTAGAAGAAACCAGGAGTAAAGCGATGCAACAGATGGATCATCATCAGCTACAAACCAAAAGGTTTTTTGATAAGAAGGCAACTCCAAAGCTGTTCAAGGAAGGGGACCTGGTTTTACGATGGGATGTGCTCAAAAGCAGACCTGGTCATCATTCAAAATTTGATCATATGTGGAGTGGACCATTCATGATTACAGAATGGAAGGAGCACAATGTGTATCAATTATCAAATCTGGAAGGGAGCGTGCTACCAATACCAATCAATGGTATACACCTCAAACATTATTTTGAGGTATGATCAATTAGCCTTGTCTTGTACATATTAGGTTAGGTTTTAATGCTTATAATAAATGCATCTACATACTAGTTTAGTTTTCCCTAAGTGTTGTCCAAGCACATATGTTTGTTTTCCTTCTTAGGTCATTTTCTTGTTTTCCTTAGGTCCTAGGAATGCATAATTTTCAGACTCTATGCCCAATGAATAACAAAGGCAACTGGTCAAACATTTAGCAGGCAAACATCTAGCAGAGGTCGCTAGAAATGTTACCCATTTTTCACTTACAGCTCAAATCAATTCGAGCTTATTGATTAAAGTTTTAACAAAAACAAAGTGAGGTGCATTGATTTTTAGTCTTCCCTATAGTGCATTCGGGTGTATAAACATAAGAATCAAGAAGCTTTTATTTTCAGTAATGGATTGTTGCATTTATACAAATGTATACAGTATTGAGAAGGTTTACACAAAATTGTTGAAAATAATTCTTTATTGATTCAAAGTTAAAGTCCATCTCACACAAGCCGTGAGATTTAGCTTGTCTCATATGCATAGAATGCAGATTACACAAGAATGGATTGAAAAGAAATATAAGATACATATATAGGAGGGGAGACCGGTTATTGCCTGATGGCTGGTTTGGGTCTCCCGTCTGTGCGATCTTCAGCTCCAATTTGCTTGTTTTATGTCCTCTACAGCTTTCAGTCTTCATATCCTACATCTAAAGGAATTACAATGGTTAGAGCTGAGCTCTAAGCAATAAACAGTCTCTAATCCTACATACATATCCACCCACTAATGTGTAGATTGTCTTTTGCATATATCAAGCAAGCTAAAAGTCACTCTTGACAAGCAGAAAGAGAAAAGGAAATGATCATACATCTTGAAAATATTTTATTTCTAATTTGTTTGTTTCATGTGCAGCTACAGGTGCAGCTATAACTTAAATCAGAATGAGTGGAGTAAAATGTGGCTCCCACAAGGGTAGAGCTCAGCTCATTGAGGTCTTTAAGCAAAGTGAAAATCACAAGATCAAAATTGTGTAGCAGTAACAACTTCATAAAAGGAGTCATGGTACATGTTCATCTTGAGACAACACAGTGAAAGTGTTAAGAACATAACAAAATAGCTAATTACTAATGGAGATTCATAAAGGCTAGGTCATCAAAAGCTAAGAAGTGAATATTCCATCCTAAACGCTGAGGATAACACAAAAAATGTAAAAAGAGCTACTCAAAACAAAGTAAAGGTTCTTTTTCTTGTCAAGATATGAGGGTTTTTTTTTTTGTCATCCCATCAGGAATTTCGAGAGGTTGATGCTAAAGATTACCAACATAAATTGTATTAAAAAAATTAGAATGCAGCATTAATATAGAGGTTTGAGGTTTCACACAACAGAAACAATGTTTGAATACATAAAAAATTAACAAAAAATACATTTGTTGTAGCCAGTGATATGAAGGATTTTGGAAGAATACAGAATAGCTGTGTTTCTCATGTTTTGCCAAGGAAGAATCCCTACAGGAAATGCTTATGGCGGCCGAGACAAGAACTAGGAGCAAAGCTCTCAAAACCTTCAGAAAAATGGCGTCCAAGATGTTTCAGAATGGCAAAAACGCAAGTGTAAAATCCAGCGCTAGGCGTGGCTAAGTTACTCTCATGTTGATCTGAAAAGCTTTTAAAAACTGACAAAATAAATGAGACTTTTCCAGTCGATGGAGGATAAGCTACGACCTGCTCATTTTGAAGAACAAAGATGCTGAGTTTCAGGCCCCGTGATTGAACAAAGGCTCACAGTGGTGGTATCAAATGAAGCAAAATGATTAGCAGAGAGTAAAAGAAACAGAGGAGTATAGGAAATATGAACATGTAGCTATGGCCACAGAAGCAAGAGTGCCACGAGATTCTTTTCAAAGGCTTAAAAAAAAATCAACAGAGAATGTTTGATGCTTACCCTGGCATAAGGAGGTGTTGTTTGTCAGATCTGAGAGAAGGAATGCCTTTGAAACTGGAAAGGTCTACCATGAAATCCTGTGATAATAAGTTTCCTCAAACCCTCATGGCAGCAGCTCTCATCTTCCTCAGCCAAAGAATAAGATGAAGTAAACGAATATCTTTTAAGTTTTTAGGGTTTTGATTCCCTATAAAGTTCGAACAAAGAGGTCCATGGTTTTTTGCCTTAGGTTTCTTTCTTTCTCAAAAGACTTATTCCTTCTGATGGGTGGATGTGGCACTTCATATGCCTTTATTTTGCATTTTAATTTTAAGTTTGTAAAGAACTTTATTAAGTGATTAATGTAGATCACCTTAATATAAGTTATTCATAAAATGCAAAAAATAGGCATTTACTTTCACTTTATTTTTACATTAATTCAAATGTAATTTATTTATTTTAAGTGATGACATTATAAATCATTTAAAGTAAATAATTTTTCAAAATGCAAAAATAAAGTGTCTTAGGGTGCATTTTTAAAAGATAGACATGTGGAGCATCAAACTTGGAGATGTGGCAAACTGTTTGTGCCAAGTGGAAAGACTTTGTCATGGAGGTTATGAATTGTTGGATATGAGGAGAGGTTTTTGGGGGTTCTTTGAGTCTTTTTAGAGACATCTTGGAATGGGTTTGAGTTATCATCATATGTATTCATGAGGGGAGGAGTTTCAGTTTGAGGGGATACCTTTTTGGAGTCTTTTGAGTCCTCTTTTGAGGGATTTTTGTTTCTATCTGAGTCTTGGAGACCTTTTCTTAATTTTGAATGAGTTGTTGATAGGTTTGAGGTCCTTCTTTTTAGGCCCTTTTACCAAATCTAACCCCCTTATTCAAAATTCAGTTCCTCTTTTCTTGGTTTTTTTGGTGGGAGATTGAGCTTACTTATTCTCTTCCTTATTTCCTTTGCCAAAAGGATGCAAAATTTTGGAGTGAAAAACTTTGTACTTTCTGGAGAACATTGTGTTATTTTGTTCCAAGTATTGTATCAGTGCAAAAGTATGTATTTTCAGGACATTGGAGGAATATATTGAGCTTTTGGGATCTATCTTTGGTGTCATGCTTTGTATGCAGATTGATGATTGATATTCTTTATTGTGTTTCTTCTGAAACCTTTAAAGATTTGTCTCATTGAGCATCTTTCATGATTGTTATCATTCTATATAGGTTAAGATTTGTACTATTTTTTTCAAATGCTAAATGTGATTAGATTCCTTTTAATATCTCCAAATATTGGGTCTTCTTTTGAAATACTTATGTGTAGATCAACATATCAAAGATTGTATCAATTTATCAATTGCTAAAAGTTTCAACTTGTGTTTTGAGGAAATACTACTTTTCACCCAAAAAACCTTTTGGTGTATCACCATTTTGTTCATGCATTACTTAGTTATTAGTTATTTTCATCCCTTTTCTCCACAAGTTTCATTGATAGTTCCTTGTTAGTAAGTGATTCACCATCATAAATCAATAGGAACCAGCCTAGAATCTGGAGGTTCAGTCTAGTTATAGGTTACCCAGGCCTTTGACTGATCCCATGTTCTCCAGAGATCTTGAGTGTTTAGGTGCTTGAGAAAGGGTGCAATTTCTAGAGTTAACAGGACTTATACTAACAATTTATCAACAAGCAAGGAGTTATTTCAAACTTATACAAGACTTCCCTATTCATTCATTCAATATTAATTCACATGCATTCTAAAGTGTAACATTGGATGATAGTAGCATTAGTAAGATTATTCTTGATTATTGTTGATGCTTACCCCACTAAATAAGTGGTAATATTGTAATTGCTCCCACTGCATAAGTGGTAGAAGCTTATTTTTCATCTTTCGGTATTATATAATCTCTCCCACTAAAAAGCGGAAGTGCCATTGTATTTCAATTGAATAAGTGGATGATTATTCCTTTTAGCATTGCTTATACATCCCACCAAAAACTAGTTTTGGCTAACTTTTTTACTAATGCTTTGCTTTCAATTTAATTATAATCCTGACACCATATGCTCTCACTTTTCCACTAGGTTTTTTGTGATTAGAAAGTGGAATTGAAATTGCATTGTAAACCAGGGAAAAATTTAGTGGCGAATCTTCACCAATTGGCGAATAGTACAAGCTAAAAAGGATGCAGAATCACCAAGTTTATACAAAAAAATAATTTTATCTCGATTAATTCGCCAATGCATTATTCTTTAAACGATGCATCATTGGAACTGATTCGCCAGTATTTTATACTCTAATTACAAATATTAATTATATTCGCCAGTAATATTATATTCCTACCTTTAATTTTGGGGAAATATCGCCACTAATAATAAATTACCATTTCATTTTAGTGATATTTTTGCCTTAAATAGGGCTTTTATTTATTGTTGTCGATTAGCTTTTTAATCGGATGGTTGTAGGCTGATTTTGTGAGTTTATATGCACGTGCATTTTAAAATGCTTGTTGAGGCCCGAAATTTTTTTTGGGCCACAGTATTAGATTTAATCGTGTGGCCCAAAACAAATTTCGGGCCTCAACAAGCATTTTAAAATGCACATGCATATAAACTCATAGAATCAACCTATAGCCATTTGATTAAAAAGCTAATTGATGGTCATAATTTCACTTTTCATATAGTCTTTTTTTTAAAGTGAGAATTTAAAAAAATGCTTAATCTATGTGTGCTCCAATGCATTTTCAATAGTGAATTTATGCTTGGTGGCGAGGGGCTCTACCCCTCGACCCTGCCTGTATCAAGATAGGAGCGTGTTGGGGCCACTATCCCCAGACCCCGCGAGGGGGCATTGCCTCCTTGACCCTCGCAAGGGGCACTGCCCCTTGACCTAGTCGGTGGCTACCGCCCCTGGGCCCCTACTTCAATATTACAAAAGACAAAAAAAATATGGGGGAATTGCGCTGACCAACTATGCAATTTTTTAAAGGAGATATTCACCATTGTAATTAATCTTTTTAGTGATTATTCGCTAGGATTCACCATTGTGATTATTATTTTTTCCAATTATTCATTAAGATTCGCCAGGATTTTACAATTTTTTTAATAATGTGTTATAGATTCGCCAAGAAAATTAATATTTTTTTTTCAAACAAAAGGAAAGATTCACCAGGATTTTACACCTTCACTGAGGGAGGGGGGGGGGGTTTCTTAAAGTTATCCCTATTGTAAACTCATTTCTAGTTGCATTATTTAAAAAAAATAAAATCTAGGTTGGTTATCACAAATTTTTCCTTCTACAATGCCATAGATGGGCATGTGGTCATGATTTTTGCATTGGGTTGACCATAGATGCAAAACTTGTTGAGTACTCATGAGATAGATTACTAAGTGAGTTACTCAACCAATAATTGGCTGGCAAGTTTTTGTAAAACTCACAAAGATTTTTCCTTGTAAAACTCATGAGTCAATGGAAAAATTATGATTTTTTGGTTAATAACTTGTCCATTTCTTGGTTGTAGTTAAAAAATGTGATTTTCACTTTATTTTCACATGTAATTGGCAACTTATTGCATGATGACATGGAGATTTGAAATGATGGTTTATATGGTTTCAAAGGTGTTTCTCCTTGACCCTATTGGGTGTGTTTCCCCAAACCCCAACAAACGGTGCCACCCCTTGAACTCGTTGGGGGTGTTTCCCCCAAACCCCCATAAGGAGCACTGCCCCTCAACACCATTGGAGTCTCCACTCCCAAATCCCCATTAGTTATTGGGATCTCTTATTAGATTATAAACTTGATTACAATGAGAGGGTGACATGGAATTGGGATATAACTCTTGAGTGTGCTAACCTAGACATTATTATCACACAAATTGCCAAAAATCTCCTTAGATGAGGTAACTTCTACATATGACAAGGCTATTGAAAGTGGCATTTTAAATCATTTAGAGGTTGAACTTATTTTTTGGTCAATTGTATGCATTAAACTCTAATTTTTATTTATACATGATAGAAATTCATACTATGCTCTACAAATTTAATAATGTGTGATTTTGAAGAATATATATATATAATGTATTTTAAAATGTTCTATAAAACTACCTAGTTATTGTAAAGTTTCTTCCAATCTTTTATGAGTCCCAAGTTTTAAAAATTTCTAGGCTAGTCAATAAATCATTAAGTTAAATTTTTTCAACTATAGGGTCAAGAGGCTTTTGACCTACTCGAAGAGCAGTTAACCACCACACCGATCTTAAAAGTACCAGATCTTGTGGGTAAATTTACGATTATCACAAATGCATATAGAGAAGGGTTAGGAGGGGTATTAATGCAAGATGGGAAATTAATTGCTTATGAATCTAGGAAGCTGAAATCTTATGAGATGAATAATGCACTGCATGATTTAGAATTAGCAGTTGTTGTTTATGCATTGTAAATTTGCAGGCATTACTTGTTAGGAAAACCCTTTGAGATGAAAACTAACCATAATGGGTTGAAGCACCTTTTCAGTCAACCTAATTTGAATGCTAGACAAAGAAGATGACTAGAGTTAATAGCTGACTATGATTTTAATATCAGTTATATTAAAGGGAAAGAAAATTGGGTTGTCAACGCTTTAAGTCGAAGACGTCACATTGCTTCTATAGTAACAATTCAAACTAGTTTTAAGGGGTGAGTACTCCAAAAGTACAAGGAGGATGAGTATTACTCACAAGTCAAGCAAGCATTCACTAATACTCCACAAGATTCTAGGTATGATAGTTTTTGTTTGGAACCTAATGGATTACTAAGATATATGGGTAGAATGTATGTACTTGATGTAGATGAATTAAGAAATCTAGTATGGAAGGAAGTACATGAAGCACTGTACTCTAGACATCCTAAAGTGGTGAAAATGATCACTGATGTAAAACCATTATACTTTTGGAAGGGAATGTGTAATGTCCCCTTTTGGGATATTCTTGAATCTTGTCCTAGAATCACAAGCTTAATGTAGTTGGGGCTGTAACTTATCACTTAAATACCTCTTATAGTTGTTGATCCTTATTTTTTGTATTCTTAATCTACCTTTCAAATCATATTATGATCCTTCCTTTATTTACATTCCATTTTATTCCTTTCACTACTCATTCTCTGCAAATCAAGTCTTCATAATCTACTCTTCATCTGTTGGCATATTTGTGATATAATCATTTATCTTGCATACACATTAGATCTGCTCTTCTCAAGTTTTTGAATAATATTTTCAATCTTCTTCTTCATTCTATGATCTTTTATTCCCTTTTATATCTACTTTTTATACACTTCCCATCTACCTGTCTTCATAGACTTCAGATGATCTGTAGTCTACATTTTATCTCTTGTTTCTCATTCTATTATCTATTTCCTTCTTCCCCTATACACATCTCATTCTTTCCCTTTTTATATCTTCACATTCAAATAAGAAGATGTATCTTTTTGAAAAGAGACATTAATTAGAAAAGACACAACCTTTTGAAATGATTGTTGCCTTTTGAAAACTAATTCCAAACCTTTCTAATTTCTATTTTATTGTTCTCTACACACTATTGATAGATCTCCTCTTTACATCATCATTCCTTTACTCTTCTATCTTCTTAAAATATCATGTGTATTTAATAGATCCTTTTTTTCCTTTCTTCTTCCCCACATCCCACAAACTTATTTTATATCCTTATACCTCCATGACGAGAGGCATCTCTTTGAATAGAGATAACCCCACAAATGGACACGACCTTTAGTTAAACATTCCTTAATGATATCTCAAATTATATTCATTTTATTATTTTGTTTTGATGTGTAATATATTTTACTATTTTATTTTTAATTTATTTGTAATATTATTTATATTTATTTATAGTATTATTTATATTTATTATTTAAATATGTATATTTTAACATTTATAATATTATCTTTGAATAATTATTTGATAATTATGATAGTATTTATATTAATGTATTTGATTATGTATCATCGATATATATTTATAATTACAATATTATCTTATGATGATTTTAATTATAAATATATTAAAATGATAATATTTTCTTTTATAATTTTAATATGTATTGTGTTTTTCATTTTCACTTATTTGTGTCTCATAGTGTTCTAATTTTGGGGACATGACAAATGAAAGGAGATGCCGCTATTTTTGTGGCTAGGTTTCTTGAGTGTCAAAGGGTGAAAGCTAAGCATCATCACCCTGTAGGCTTGTTATACCCACACGATATACCAAAGAGAAAGTGGAAAGTCATAAGTATGGACTTTGTGCAAGGATTTCCTATGTCAAGGAATAAGCACAATTCCATTCTTGTGGTTGTAGATAAGCTTACCATAGCACATTTTATACCTGAGAACATAACTGATGGAGCACTTGTCATAGCAAGAAAATTTATGCAAGAAGTGTTTAAGGCTACATGGGATTCTTGAAAAGATTATTTCAAATAGGGATGCATGAGTCATTTCTAGGTTTTGGAAAACCTTATTTTCTGCATTAGGAACTTAGTTGAATATTATCTTAGCTGATCATCTGGAAACGGATGGGAAAACTGAAAGGGTGAATCAAGCATTGTATGACCTACTTAGGATGTATTGCATGGATCAACAGTACAAGTGGGAAGACTACTTGCCCTTAGTTGAATTTGCTTACAATAATTCTTATCATTATGTGATAAAGATGGCTCCTTTCGAAGCTTTGTATGGCCGAAATTATCAAAATCCTATAAGCTGGGATAAAATTGAGGATTGAGTGATTCTTGGGCCAGAGATGTTGGCTGAAATGGATGAGCAAGTTAAAATTGTTAAGCAAAGGTTAGCTGAAGCTACCAAAAGACAAAAAAGCTACATTGATGCTAAGAGAGTGCCCTGTAATTTTTCCTTAGGTGACAAAGTATTGGTGAGAGTAAATCCTCATAAGAGCTCCATTAATTTTGGAAAGTCTTCTAAGTTAGCCTCATGTTATGTTGGACCTTTTGATATTCTAGAGGAAGTGGATCTAGTAGCTTATCGAATCGCATTGCCACCAGCTCTTGCCAAAATGCATAACGTCTTCCATGTGTCCTACCTTAAAAAGTATATACTAGGGGATAATCATGTGATTGATTGGATTTCTTTATAGGTACAAGACCCCTAAGTAGTAACTCTAGAGCCCGTCAAGGTACTCAAAACACATAAGCTTTGCTTGTGAAATAGAGAAGTCTTATAATGCAAAGTCAAGTGGGACCAATATGCAGAAGACTCAACTACTTGGGAGGACTATGTGAAGATTCAACAGAAATTTCCTCATATTTTTAATGCTTTTATGAATCCTTGAAACAATGTGTTGTTAGTTGTTATGTTTTAATGCTACTTAAAGTCATCGGGAATGATGATTCACAAGGGGGGAGTATGTTACACCCCAATTGTGTAATTACTATTTACTATTACTACATAGGGTAAATATGAATGTATTGTGAATTATGGAGATGAATAAATTGTGCTCGTACCTTGTTATCAATATGAATGTTATCTCATTTGATGTTAACTCACTTGATGTTATTTCATGGGAAAATACTGCATATATGTGAATGGATGGATATTGAATTGTTATTATAACTTTGCAAATGTTTTATGTATATTGCATATTTTGTGAACAATTGAATATCATGTGCATGTGTTGGTGGATGTAGGTATATGTTCCATTCCTCCAAGTAGAGGGGAAGTATCACTTAGGAGAAGATCTTGGTCGGGTAACTGGTAAAAGTAAACTATTTGAGCATAGACAGAAACATTAGAATGATTAAGTTGAGTCAATTTGTGGGAAATTGTAAGTCATCCTTAGTTGATATGTCTGCATTGATTGAGCCTTGTTTACTATTACAAGAATTATTAGGTGATGTTTAATTGTTTGAGATTTTGAGATATTTTACGTACTATTACAATTATATTGATTAGTGGGGCAGGTGTGGAGTATGTATATATATATGCAAATACATGTCAATGGGATCTAACGACATGTATATGCACATGTATAGATGTACCTATTATCTACTAAAATTGCACCCTGTTGAACCTAATGTTCAACACCTCAGTGTAACATGGGAAGACCTCTAAAGATGTGGGTTTCTTGTAAACAGAGGTCAACCTCCGGAGGTCGGCTTCCTATGCTGGCAGTATCACCTAAACTACTAATTTTGCAAAGGAAAAGAGCAAAAGAAATGCATAAAAATGAAAATTAAATCCTATGGTGATACACCAAATTGACAAGAGCAATGAGACACTCAAATTACACTTGGATAGTGATGATGGATATGGGACTACATAACAAGTTTCTATAGATTATGCATAAGTATTTCACAAACAGGTCCTAGTGCTAAGATTCCTAGAAGGAAAGTTAATTTCACATCTAAAATTCATTTACATCTTTTGACACAATTTGTAACCTGCATAATACTACTTTTGCAAAGAAAGGCATGCTAACATGAGACAAAGCTATAAGGAAATAGAAATATTTTAATGAAGTAGCTTGATCAATCACCTAAAAATGCACAATATTTTGCAAGAACTAGAAGGCAAATTGAACCATCAATGGTAACCAAGGTAAAATCTATATATCATGCTCCAAAATGAGTTACAAATGTTTGCTAATCTGAGAGAGGACTGCAAAAGTCACTAACTTTTGAAAAGCATGAGAAGAACTCCTTTTCAAAGACGCAAAAATTCCATATATACCAAAAGTGTCGGCCCCTACCCTAGGGCTTACAAAAATATCCACGTCTAGAAAGATCTCCCCGTAGATCTTTTGAATCAAGTTACTCCTACATTAAATGTGTATCCCCACTGTCCATATTGGTGACAGATCACCCTCAGGAGAAGCCTTAAGATCTTTTTCAACCACAACATTAACTTTTGGCCTTCGTGTCCACCTTCGAACCTCCTTGCCGAACTGCTTTGAATGCCTTGAAGCACTATCATTAATGTCTATCCACCCTTGCTAGTTGACATCCTAGCTATCCTTACGGTCTCTGCCCTTTTGTTTACAGATGACACCTCCTGGATATCAAACTGATTCATCGATTTATTCTCAGAGCAGATCCTCGTTGCTTATGTTTTGTTGATCTTCTTCATAGGGGGAGTCACAATAGTCAAATTGTCAATGGTTCACCCTTGGATCCCTCTAATCAGGTGAACACACTCCACGTAAGACTCTTGGGCGATCAAAATTCATTCAGACTGAATCGCATGTCGGTGAGACACCTGTTGTGTCTCCTCAATACAATTATACCCTTCAGCAGCATCAACACCTCATACAATTGTCAGCATGACCTCATATCGAACTGCAAAAGTCATATCGACATCCCTAAAACCACCGGCAAGACTATCACCTTTGGCTGGACATCTTAGCGAGCTCTTAGGAGTCATACCGATATCACCATTTCATCATTCAGAGATCCACATTCGGCAAGAGTTCTCACCGAAGTCCGTAGTAGACCCATCTCTATCGGCAAGAACAACATCAATCGGGAATAGTTCTCCTCGAGCTCAAAACATTATGCCGATGCTAACTCCCTCTAGCAAGACACCAATCGGGTCAGAAAGACCCTTCACCGAGGCCCCTTCACTACACCAAGAGATCACTTCACTTCGGGGAGACATTGCTTGGTCGGCGGGACCTCATGCCGAACTCATTTTATTTTCCCTAAGACCCCCCTGTGTCAGCAGGACCTCTCCTTGAACGTAGACAACTCCCCCCGATGT
The DNA here is from genome assembly GCA_007258455.2 of Sequoia sempervirens. Lineage (NCBI taxonomy): Eukaryota > Viridiplantae > Streptophyta > Pinopsida > Cupressales > Cupressaceae > Sequoia > Sequoia sempervirens. Next base: position 21,421,312 of record VDFB02049217.1, read on the forward strand.
TGGCTTGGTGAACAACTATCGGTGTGACTCCCACCAGTCGGGAAGACTTCACAGCAAGTGGCAAGACTTCACCCCGAGGCCCCATCACTACACCGAAGGCATACCATTTTGGCGGGACCTCGCCCTTGTTGGCCAAACCTCATACCGACCCCTCTAATCTTTCGCCGAGACTTCATCAGGTCAGTCAGACACCACGGTAGGCAGCCAAAGTTATAGCGATATTCCCTTTTCATCGCCGAGACAATTACACTTGGCAAGACATCATATTGAGCTCAACATGTTACACCGAAGGCACAAAACATGTTGGTGAGAGTACCACCAGTCGGCGAGACATTATCAGGCTCCTCTATTCTCCTGAGCTCATTTCATTTCGGGGAGACTTCACTTGGTCGGTGGGACTTCATACTGAGACCAAGCCCACTTCAGCGAGACCACCATTTATCAATGAGACATTACAGTGAAGCCCCCACCCTTTCAGTGAGACTCTGAAGAGTCAGGAAGACTTCTCCCCCAGCAAACCCTCTTTTGCTGAGACTTCTAGTAGTCAGAAGGACATCATATTGAAGCCCTTGATCTTTTGTTGAGACTTCCTCCATTCGGCCAGACCTCACAGCGAATGTAAATCCTTCTCCCTGATGACGGCCTTGTGAACAATTGTTGGCATGACCTCCTTCCAAGTGGAGAGATACATGAAGACTCATGGCGACTCGAAAGTCCTAGTGACTGGTGTATTCAACCAAATAGAATGCACTGCTAGTCAGCAAGACAATAGGAGGGTCTTTCTGACTTCCTTCTCTGATAAGTTTTGTGCCAAATCTGATCGAGGCATTCTTTCCAATAGACCTCCTTGTGAAATATCATTAGGTGGATGATTTAATCCTGCACAACAATGTCCCCATTTGGCCTTCATGAACACCTGAATCATAATTTGTCCTACCTGATTGAGCACGTAGGTGAAAATCGGGTAACATTTCTGGCGACCATTGCTGGATGTTTGCCTGCTAAACATGGAAACCAATAGCCAAAAATTATCCATTGGGAATGGAGTCACTCAGAGGTTGACTTAAAACATCAGCTTTGTTCATGGCTACAATTCACTTGAGACTCATTAAGTAGATCAGGACACTGGAAACTTATGAAATAGGAGAATCTAAAAAGAAACTATTTACTGTGCTGGAACAACACCTAGGGAATGAAACAACAATCAAACTAAAGTGTAGAAGCACTTATTGAAAGAATAAAACCTAACCTAATATGTACAATGGAGGAACTTATCAAACTTCAAAACAAGGCTTGATGTGTATCCCATTGACTGGGATAGGAAGCACTTCACCTTTAGTTGTGGCCAGTTGGTACACATTGTGTTCTTTGCAGTCTTTAATAATAAATGGACCCATCCACATGTTGTCAAACTTGGTGTGTTGGTCGGGCTTGCTTTTTAGAACATCCCATTTGAGAAAAATATCACCTTCTTTAAAATTTTTGGTTGTAAATTTCTTGTCAAATGTTCTCTTTGTTTGGAGCTGATGATACTCCAAAGTTTTCATTGCCTTATCTCTTGATTCTTCAAGCTCCATGAGCTCTGCATATCTAACATACATTGGGTCTTGTTCTTCATACATGTCCAACTAGTGAACAATGTCTAGAGCTGGAAGCTCCATAGATAGGGGTAATCTGGCCTCTTTACCATAAACTAGTACATATGGTGAATTACCAACTGATCTTTAGGGGTTATTCTATCTACCCAGAGTGCAAATTTTAATATGGTATGCCAACTCCTTTGATTTTCCTCCATGGTTCTCTTAATGATTCTGATCAGATTTTTATTTGTACTTTTAGCTAGTCCATTACCCTGCGGGTAATAATTGGAGGAAGTATTCAAATGAACTCCATGTTTAATAGCCCAATCTATGATTCTTAATTCAACAAATGCAAAAGCATTATCTGAAATGATGGAGTCAGGAACTCCAAATTTGGTGACTATATCCTCATAAAAACACAAAACTGAAGGTTCCCTTGCTTCTTTCAAAGCTACTGCCTCTATCCACTGTGTGAAATAGTTTGTAGCAGTAAGCACCCACCTATGACCAACATCGTATGGTGGATTAATTAGTCCAATAAATTCAATGCCCCATCTCATAAAGGGATGCTCTACTTGAACTAGATGTAAAGGCATAGCAGGAAACTTTTCCTTTCCTGCAAACAAAGCACACTTAATACAATTCCTTGACCATGCATATTCATCTTTAAACAAGTTGGGCCAGTAGTAACCAGCTCTCATGATTTTCCAAGTAGTTTTCCTTGGAGCAAATTGACCTCCTGAAGCTCCATCATGAAACTCATGTAGTACCTTTTTTGTTTGATCAGCATCAATACACCTTAACAAGACACCATTCAGATCTTTCTTGAAAATAATATTATCAATGAGGACATAAGGAATTGACTACAATCTGAAGTATCTTCGTTTAGCAATGTCTAAACCTGGTGGACACTCACCAATTTGTAAAAAATGGGTCATGTCTTGAACCCAATATTTTGTTATCCGAGGCACATCATCTCGAGCATTTTGAGGTTCATTTGTATTAGCTAAAACAACACCAGTTTCTAATTTCTGTATATCTTTAGGGGTTGAGGCAAGTTGCTCATAGAGTCCTCTTCCCCTGACAAGTTTTGTGATCCACCCTGCTCTTTTCTCACTCAGATCTTTGTTTAACAAAAATTCCCTCACACTTGGGTGTGCAACCAGAACATGAATTTTGTTGTTTGAAACCAATGGCTTAAACTTCTTTAGGCTTCTGATCACAGCGAGAACATGTTTCTCAACAAATGTATATTTCTCTTCATAATCAGCAAGTCCTCGGCTAAAGAAAGCTATTGGCTGCTCTAAATTATCACTATTTTTCTAAACCAGCATAGCGGAAAGCGAACTAATGCTGCCAAAAGCATACAAGAAGAAGTCTTTAGAGAAATTTGGATTTACCAGTGTTGGAGCTGATGCTAAAGCTTCCTTGATTTCTTCAAAACTACATTTTGCTTCTCTAGTCCAATTGAAAACTATATTATTTTTAAGCATGGCAGTCAAAGGCTGCAATAAATTTGCAACATCAAGAATGAATCTTCTTAAAAAGTTAATTCTCCCTAAAAAGCTTTGCAATCCTTTGTTGTGAGTAGGTAATGGCAGTTCAAGTATAGCCTTAACCCTTTTAGGATCAATGGTAACTCCATATTTTGATACTGTGTGACCTAACAGTTTACCTTCATGAACTGCAAAAATACTCTTTGTTGGATTGAGAGATATTCCATATTCTCTACATTTTTCAAAAACTTGCTTGAGATGTAACAAGTGTTCATCTACATTCTTTGAATATACAGTTATGTCATCTAAGTAAACCAACAGAAATTTCTGAATTAAATTTTGAAATGCCATATCCATGGCACGCTAAAAGGTGGCACCAGCGTTAGATAAACCAAAAGGGATCCTCTTGTAAGCCATAGTGCCCCATTTTGTTTTAAATGTTGTTTTATACCGATCCTCCTCTTTGACTAGGATCTGGTTATAACCAGAATACCCATCCATAAGAGAAAATCTCTTTGAACCAGCAACAACTTGAAGAATTTGTTCCATAGAGGGTAAGGGATAATGATCTTTCAGAGACGCTTTGTTAAGGTCTCTAAAATCTACACAGTCTTATCTCACCATTCTTTTTTCTAACCGAAACAAGGTTAGAAACCCAAGATGTGAGTTTAATTTGATATATGATACCCCCCTCAACTAATTTAGTCAAATCTTTGATCATTAAAGGTTCGAGCTTGGGATTCAATGGTCTTTGTTTTTGTCTAACCAGCTTGGCACCAGGTTCTAACTCTATTGTGTGTTGTGCAATATGAGGATCAAACCCTCTTAAATCAAAATCTTGCCAAGAAAAAACATCATGATACTCTCAACATAAAAAAATGAAAGATCTCTTATCTTCAACTAAACAGATTTTGCCTAATTTGAGAAGATTACCTTTAAATATTTCCACTTCTTCATAATGATCTTCTTTTACTTGGATGCTGACTTTTTTCTTCTTAAGTTGATCATCAGAATTGAATATGGATTCCAAGGTAACCAACCCTTTGGGAAGTTTATTTGTCTTCAGCTATATCACTTGATCATCATACTGTTGCTTAATCCTTTCTTGGTTTACCATAGAAAATTGATCTTCCTAGAGCAAAAAGGTTAATATTTGCTCATCACTTTCAAATACCTGCTAGTTAATGTTGTTATTAGGAATTGATGGCCTGATAACCACCTTGACATACTAGTGTATTTTATCCCTTTTTATATCACCTAGGATATCAAATTGTGCTTCGATTGCTGCAAGTCTATCAACATGCTTATTTTGATTTTGAGGAATAGAAATCAGATTGAAGGCATTAAATTCTTCAATTATGTTCCATACTCTGTTTCTGTAAGACTTCAAAGCATCATTCTTGGAAACATTCAACCCCCTAACCTAATTAACTATCAATTCACTATCTCCATAGACTTTCACACAGTCAATTCCTCTTTTCCTTTCCCACTCAAGGCCTTGAATGAATCCTTCATACTCAGCACTGTTATTAAAACATGCAAAAGCAAAACGAAATCCTGAAAAATATTTGTCACCCTATGGAGAAATCGGCATTTCACCTCCACCTACTCCATTCTTGCTTTTGGAACCATCAAAAAATATTTCCTAAAGTCCACTTTGTTGTTGCAACAACTAATCTGTACCCTTTTCAAGGTTAGGAACCTCTGCATCAGGTTCAAGCATCACATAATTACCCATACTGGCATCTTGAATAAGGTCTTCAGGACTGTTCAACACATTTTCAGAGGCCCATTCATGTAGCAACACATCAGGAACAACTTTTGCTTGAAGTTCTTGAGTGGCAGCCAGTTCACTATCAGTAAAAATGACACAATATGTGTCTATAGCAGTAGGGACAACATTGATAGGACTTGGGTTATATGGCTCAATGTGATCTTTAGCCAACTTTTTAGATTTAATGGTAACTTTGGTTCCATATCTAGTTCTAAATAGCATATGTGACCAATCAGCTGACACATAACCACCTATCTTAGCTATAAAGTCTCTTGAGAGGCACAAAGAAAAGAAAGGTGGAAGATCTATAACACATATATCTTGAGGAACTGAAAAGTTTGAACAAGCATGAAGGGTAAGACTCAAATCTTTAATAATGCCCAATGTATTAACAGAAGTACCATCCAATTGAATCACTCCTTTCTCTAAAGGTTGATACTTTAGTCCAAGCTTGTCAGCAATTTGCTTTGACATTATAGAGCTATTAGCTCCACTTTCTACCATACAGTTATGAACTAACTTATCACCTATGATTACAGACACGTAAAATGGAGGTGGTTTGACTTCTTTTCCTGTCTCTTTGCTAGTCTATTTATCATTTTCTTGAGGATTATTTGTCAACACAGTTCTAGCTTGACATATGGGAGACTCATATTCATCAAACACTTTAAATTTTGACAAAGCTAATTGTAACATATCCTTTTGACCTGGGATTGCTAATGAATCCCACAGACATTGTTATATTCATCTTTTTCATACTATCAAGAATATTATAGGGTACAGTTGGGTTCACTTTATGATGTACCTTTATGCCAACGTGGTCAGCTTGCAAGTGTGGCTGCTCCTTAACTAGGAGTTGCTGATTTCTTTGCAGAACATGAGTCACTTGAGATGTAGATTGTTCCGCAGCTATTGTTTTTCCTTTATCAGCTACTTGATCAAGCTTGAAAGCTCTTTTCTTCGCACTTTTGTTAGCTGCAACTAGAGAATTATCTACATTCAAACCACATAATTCTTCACCTTGCTAGTTAAGTAGGGTAGTATCATTGGTAAGCTGATCTTGGTGTTGTGGAGATGCATCATTCAGTGCATTCTATTGTGAACTTGAGGCATTTTGTACCATAAGTGCCTGATTAATGAGTCCATTTGAGCAAGTGGCTTGATTGTGAGATTGGTTGCAAGGGTAATATTGTGCAGTTTTGCACACACGCCCCACTTAGAGTAGGGACCCTCTTTTGATAATGTCTTTTGACCTTTGGTTTTATTGGACTTGTCTTTTTGAGGTCTTGGGATGTTGGTTTTGCTGGCGTTGGTCTTGCTTGGAGGCTTGAATTGGTTAAAATTGGTTTTTTTAATGAAAATCTGAGTTTTGACCTGAATCCGGGATTTTCCAGCTCTGGCGGATTTTCCCGGGTCCTGGTTCTTTGTTCTTTTATGACTTAATTTTTCGAAATCCGGGTTTCTGCTTGAGTCCGAGATTTTTCGGCCCGAGCGGATTTTCCCGAACTTCGTTAAAATCCCAGTTTCTGCCGGATCCACGAAATTTGTGTTCGGTCAGATTTTTCGTGTGTTGTTTTTTTCCAAGATTACGTCCTAGGCTCGGGTTTCAAGTTTTTTCTGACATGTCTTGTCACTCATTAATGCTCGAAGTACCTTCGCTCAGACGCAAGTATGGATGGATTTAAGGTCTTTTGGGCATCATTTTGATTTCATTCTTCACTTTCTTTCTGCTTTGGCGTTGGAGAGTTTCCATTTGAGGTCCAGATTGCTGAATTCGAGCTGCCACTTATGGATTGATTGAGTGCTGGTCAAAGTTTTTGTTGCTAGGGCACATCGTTTCATAGTCACCACCTCAAGCTTGAGCCTTGTTCGGATTCCATGGTAAGTCATTGCTAGCCCCTCTTTTGTTTGCATCATGATCGAATCTTTCGAGATGATTGATAGTCATTTTAGGTCGGCCTTTGCTTGAGTATGATTTTCTATTTATAGAGCTAGGGTTTGACCTCACTCTTCACAAGATTTCATCATCGCACTATGCATGCCCTTGTTTACCAAATGAATGTCGAATAGATCGATGTAGATGGGTGTTCTGGGTAGGATTTTTCCCCTAGGTGCGTAATTTGTTGTATTTTGCGAGAATGGGGTTTTTGGTGTTTTATTCAGAACGGTTGATCCATCATGATTTTCATATCTGGAATTTGGATCAAATCTGCTCGTGCCTTAAGGAGTCTCAGTGTGCTTCCGCCTGATTATTTAAGGGTAGTCTTTCAAACCTCGAAGCTTACCTTGGTTTTCATGGCGGAGGGTCTAGTCATCAAAATTAGGGCATCATTGTTTCGCTGTGAAGATTAATCATTTGAGAACTTTGGGGATTTGAATCCATGTACATCTGAAATTTTGCTTATTGGCGTCAATTTTGGGACCATTGGAATCCAAATAGCAGGGTTTTACATGATCATACAGTTGATGGTTCGTGTGTTAACATTCATCGGGTTTCCAAGGTGTCCGCAGAACTTCCGCGCGCCCGAATTTTCCTAATATCTGTCGAGTCCGCATAGTATAGCGAATTCCGGAGTATTTGAACCGTCCGTGAAAATCTGTCCTACCTAGATTTTTTCAGTTTTCCTGCCTGATTTCATTCTTTTCGATTTTTGAGACTAGGGGTAATGGAGTAAAGTGCTAAATGATGATTTCTTGTTGCTAATGGATGGATTTCATAATAATTACATAGTTTTTTGTTCGTACAAACGATCAATTTGGAAAATGACGTCTTGGTAGCAGGAATCCGTTTGGGTCAGATTTCTCAAAAATTCTGCCCCGACTGGATTTTCCCAGTTTACCTCATTTCCCCAGATTGCTTCATTCTCTGGATTTTCAAAGATTGATGAATTTGTGATGGATCTTGATTGCTTTATGTGGTTTTATGCTAACCCTTTGATTGGAATAGGTGTGATAATTGTATGCTCATGACGCTCTATTGTGAATGTAGGCTTAATCAAGTAGGGTGGCTGCAGGAAAGTCTAAAGGTGATACAAAGGGATCCTCCATTTTGGAGGCAGAAAAATTGAGATTGGATACCAAGAGTCAACTGCCTGACAACAAGATATCTTCTGTGTGGTCTGAGGTTTCAGACACGAATGTTGGAGCGTGGAGATACGAGGAATTCAAAGAGAGAATAGCTCGAAAGGATCTGTCGGTCTTGAGACAAGGGATGATGAAGTCCGGATTGGTCCATGTGGCAGGATTCCCTCCGGAAATCCAGTGCTATGAGTTGATTCTAGAGTGTGCCTGACAGTATGATTTTGACACATAGAGGGTTGTAAGTACCGAGGGGAGAGTCTTGGTGAATTTTAATCCTGTTTCTATTGCCCAAGCCTTTGACATGCCGGATTTGTCTTTTGTATGTGTCTTAAACATGGATTTGGCCAAAACCTATTATGAGAATGAGCCCGCCAAGGCCCAACAAATGATTAATTCCTGGTTGGAGAAACCAAAGTCTCACTTTTCCAAACTGCCCAAGCAATTACATAGGGTTAAATTCAGATCAGATATATATGATGCTATCACATTTTTGAGCAGGGTGGCTGGTTTGAAGAGTGTTGGAGTACTGTAAAACTGGATGGTCCATGTGATCAGCAAGATTGAGCAGGGTACCAACTACCACTGGGTAGGACTCATCAGTGTTGTGATTGATAGATAGCTGAGGGATGTCTTAGAAAATAAGAGGTTCACCATGTCTTCCTATGTGATGTATGTGTTAGCTAGATTCTACCCATACACAGGTCTGAATCTGAAGGGGACATTTGGACAAGATGTAATCTATGACATCTACCCGGAATTGCACCTAGGACACCGGGATTACAGAAGAGCAAACGATGCATTTATAATGCATATCACTAGGTTGCTTCAAAATGCGAAGCATGTGAGATTGTCCGATGGAGAAAAGGAGTTGATAAAGGGATATGGAGCTTTGTTCATTTAGTTTCCCACTTTCTCCTACATCAGAATCGACAGATGTCAAGATGCTCCATACAGGTTGCCTAGGTATCCGACTGATCATATTGTGCTATTAGAGGTTGTAAGACAGATATGTGACTTTGATGCAATTGTCAAGAAAGCAAAGCATAAAATGGGTTTTGGTGGGGATTTCCCTCTCAAAATTGGTATAGCTGAGGTGTGCCCTTCCATCCAATCAACACATGCAGCAACAGATGAGTTGGCAGCTCATGGTTTCTCCTTCCATTCCAAGAGGACAAATTTGATATCACCGGGGAAGCACAGAAGAGGGCCACCAAAGAATACCATCATAAGGATGACCTAGAAGACTATTGGGCAAATACCAAAGATGATTTTGAGGCAAGGAAAAAAAGGTACTCTAGGCTTCCGGTTGATGTGATAAGGCAATACAATGTTAAGTTGATCCCTGACCAGCTAGGAAATGATGGGAATCTGGTGCAAGACCATGCATATGAGTCTGTCAAAGACAGATCAATCAGAGAGATAAACTAGAATGATGATGAGGTGACTGAGCTAGAAGACCTAATGGCCCCTATCATGAGATTTACTACTTCCTGGTTGAAGCATAAGGTTTGGGAGTTGGAAAGTGAGAAGGTACCCTGTACCTTTAATTTGATGGGAAATCTCAATCCTATGTCCACTTCAGAAGAATCTGGGGAAGATGACCCCAAAGGGAAAACTAAAGGGAGCTCACCCTTCAAAATTAAAATCAGGGGTCCTCAAGAAAGTGAGCCAGAACCGAAAAGAAAACCAAAGGGGAAGAAAAGAAGTAGAACTTTGAAAATTGGTAAGTCTGTAGAGGAAGAGGAATTTGAAAAGGCCAAAGAAGAAGATGCTCCTCCACAGCCAAAGAAGACAAGGACAACTAGGGTTTCAAAGAGGAAAATTCAAGAAACTTCCAAAGATGAGACTCCTATTGTTGAAGTAGAAAGTTCAGGAGAAAAGACTAAAGTTTATACGAGGAGATCAAGGACTCCATCTCCTAAAGAGACTATGCAAGAGATGGACCCTCTTCCGAAGGCACCAGTTGTGGAGCAACCTAAGGCTACTTACCCTTCACTGAGTTTACCTGAGCAAATAGCCCATCAAGAGCAAGAGACTAGTGGAGAGGTAGAACCTTTCAAGGAAGGAGAACTCTTTGGTGCGGCAACTGAGCTTGAGACTGAAGATGTAGAAAGACACCCTTCTCCACTAGTGCAATATGAGGATTCTCTGGTAAGTAGCAAAGGTAACAGATCATCTGAAAAGGAGGATGCCCCTGTTAGAACCCCATCGCCTGTGCAAGAAGAGGAACCTGAATTAGACGATCATGGTGAGCAGTCTCCTGAGAAAGGAAGAGATGAAACACTAGAACAACATGAAGAGATCGAAATAGAAGAAATCCGGGTGGATCCTACGGTTCCAGATTGGTTAGAAAAAGATATTACAAGGAAGAAATAGGACATTGAAGAATATGAAGGGTCCAGTGCAGTAATAATCGGTAGACTAAGGAAGGAAACTCAGTCTAAACATGAGCTTAGAAAGGAAAATTAGAGGCTTAAGAAGTGTCTAGAAGATGTAATGAAACCTCTGTAATCTCTCCACCCATCTTCCTCTGTGACTCCTGGTTTCTTGCCCAAGGAAACCATTTCTGAAATTGAAAAGATGAAGGCTTCCACCCAGACTACAATAGATTGGTTGAAGGATGTGCAAGTGAAAGGAGATAATGCAATAAAGGATGTCCTTTCGGTTGGAAAGGATGCAGTCAGAACCAAAGACTTGTTGGAACATGTGTTATCCCAAGATAAGGAGGACATCGATCTTTTGTTGCAGAAGTCTAAAGTAATTATGGAATATGGAAAGGATCAGTTGGCTGTAGATGGGATTCTTCCTTCCTCCAAACTTAATGAACCTTGGGAATGGTTTGAGGCTTTGCAGATTCGACAAAAGGCCATGTGGAAGATTCATAAACAAAAGAAGCTGATGGATGGTGACCTGACGGGAGTATATGATGGGTGCATTGCATTTTTTGAGATTATGATCGACAGGAGGAAAATTGCTCCTAAGTACCTGAGCCTAGAACAATTAAGGGAATGGTGGCATGATGTTTATGCCCCGGATTCTAAAAATGTCATAATAGGACACCAGCTAGATGATGCAGCAACCTACTTGGCTGTGATGGATAAGTATCAGGCCCATAAGGATGATTAGAATAAAACTGTTAAATAGTCAAAGGAGGAGATTGGCTCCATCGAATGTCGGCTTAAGATCTTGCCCTTGCCACCTATCACCGAGCTAGATAAAGTATTTTTGAGAGTTCATAGATCATTGGCTTAGAATAAGGATAAGGGAGGCGGTAGTTAATGCCCATTTTGAGATTTGTGCTTCCCTATTATTATAGGGAATGTATTGATCTGGGCTACATTAGGGAAGGTGTTTAGGCCGACCTTGATGATGTATCGGCATTTAATGTGTGCCTAATTCTAAAATTCCTGAGGCCGACTTGTTTTGGGCTAAATATATTTTGTAAAATATTTGGCTGGCCCGACATGTCTTGAGAATTTGTTATAAAGGGCATTCTTGCCTCATTGTAAGGAGCTAGCAGGAAGATAATAGAGACAAGTTAGATCAGAAAAGAGCTAGAGTATTTTGTAGTAGAAGTAGTAGTCAATTTCTTGAAGCAAATATTGTAATAGAACAGTGGAATTGTTGCAGCATTTTGGTAATCTAATACAATAGAAGGCATTGTGGTTTTCCTGGTGAAATCTTTTGTGTTAGTTATCTTGTATGGTTCCTATTGTTTCATCTTTCAAATTGCTTAAAGATTTAGAATTTAGTGTTTTAGAGTTGGATTAGTTTGGTGAATGATGTTCATGATTTTATATTTGGAATGTTTGTAGCAATCTCTGGTCTATACTCCCAGTAACTATCTGATTGTAGTAGGCTGGTAAAGTCAACCTAGACCATATATCTATTTTGTGCTTAGTTCGATTGTGGATGAATGTCTATGATTTGAAAATCTATATGCCTTAGAAGATTGCACCGTTTTTGTGATATTGCACTGTGGGTTAAGCAAGAATTGGTTATTTGAGATTGGTCCATTCCTGATATCTGTCATTTGCATAGTTCATCTTAGAAATAGTTTAGGTTTCATTGCTTCTCTTGCACTCTCATCTTTTGCCGTTTCTTGATTATTTGGTTAGATTTAGGACTTGATATCATCATATTGCAAGATCTGATAAATTGGAAAGATACAGTTTGTTTGTAGTAAGATCCGATTATGATTACCAGCATTTTCACATATTATCTGAGTTGTTTATGCATTGTCATGACCTGACACCCAAGAGACCTTGGGGTGATTTTCAGTTATTTATTGTTGAAAATAACCTTTCAAGAGAGATAGAACATTGTATTCTATCTGAGTTGTTGCTGTGCAGAAAACACCATCAACAGATTAGCGCTAGAAGGAGGGCCTGAATGAGCACACTAGATCATTTCTTGAACGCCATCTCTCCAGAGAGATATAAGAGAAATACCAGATCTACCCTAGGAGAGGAAGATTTATAGGAATTACAATTTCCCACTAGGTCGAGGACTCAAAAAAGGGGAGAATCATCATCACCCATCCCTTCACTAGCATCATCCACATCTTCACATCCAAAAGTTGAAGCCATACCCATCCCTGAGGTAGTTCCCATTCAACAACCTTAGCCTATCATTAACCAACCACAACCACCACCCCCACTTTTGCCAATGGCCTTCCTTGCTAATAATCCTCTCCTTTTTTTTTCAACTCTTACAATGTAATGCCCAAAAATCCTGAACACTTTTGTTCAAAGTTTCATGTTAATGACCCAAACAGGACTGCAAAAGAACATATAAGAATTTTCCAAACCTGTCTCAAATATAGAGGGATTGTTCATGAGGATGTTTCCTATAGGTTGTTTCCTTATTCACTAGGAGAAGAGGCTTTTTACTGGTACAATCACCTCCCATCTGACTCAATTCTTAATTGGAATGATCTTGAAGTTTCCTTTCTATAGAAGTTTAGAATACCCATCAGTGCCAATGAATTGTATCTGCAATTCACTAGAGTCAAGAGAGAGGTTAATGAACCAATATCCAGTTTCAATAATAGGTTTCACCGTGCGTACACCAAACTTCAAGATCCTTATGTTTTGAATAACAATACAGCTCTAGGAGTCTATTATGAAGCATTGGATAGCCTTACGGCCACCTTTCTGAAGTGGAGACCTAACCCTCCAGCTAGCTTAACTGATGCCTATACAGAAGCTGTCAAGCTTAGCACAGATCTTAGGCAACATTTGACTGGACCATTTCCTTCTTTAGGACCAGTTGCACATCCCAATCAGGTTCAGGCAGTAAATCAGGTGCTTACTAATCATACCCCAATCATGAATCTGGTACCCCAATTGTCGTTGGTGCCACATCCTAGTCTCCCCATGAGCCAGGTTTCCCTTATGATGAATTTTCCCCAGCAGCAGGTTAACCAACCCATGTATCATCCACAGCCGAATAGTTTCCCTACCTATTTGCAGAACTCTGAAGTGTTGCATCAGTCTATGGGATCTGCCACCATGCATGTCCCTCCTCAGAGTAATCCAAACCAGATCCCTTATCGAGATCTAAATAGGGAGAGGATTGATGAAATGGCTGAGCAGATAAAGAAGTTGAATCTAGAGGTGACCTACCTAAGAAATCAAAATAGCCAATTACAAGCTGCCCAGAAGAATATACAGTCCAATCAGAACAGAGAATTTTCACAAGGGCAGAATTTTGATAGAGGACAGCATAATGAAAGAGGATTCTATAGTGACAGGGGATACAATTAGGATAAGGGTTACAACAATGACAGAGGATTCAATAATGATAAGAGACAAAATTTCGATAGAGGACAAGGTAATGGATCATGATTTGATAAGAGAAAATCGCAGGGATAGAGCAGGACATGGAATACATGACCCAATAATGGAGGAATTCCTACCCCCCTGGATCAACCTATCAACCAATCTGTGAATCAGCCAGTCAGTCAAGACAAACCTCCCAGTGGTGTATATTTGGCTGAGGTTGCCCTGTTAGGATAGTGCATGCTTCATAAGACAAGCCAGCATTCAGAATTAGAATGTCCAGAGTTCCAAACTGCAACCTCCATTTTCCAGTATGAGGTGGAGAATAATGCAAATGGGTAGGAGATTGTTCCCTCCACCCCTTATGATTCTTCTATGCTAGTATTAAATCATGCTCCCTTTCCAACAAGTAAAGAAAATACTCCAGAAGAAGAATTTGATTCCCAGGAAGATAAAACAGATCAAATCTACAATGGCGACGAGGTGGCTCAGTTATTTAATGAAGAAGCAACAAATGATAATGGTCCCCTTGATAGTGAAGAAGCTTATGTTGAAGAAGTACAAATGTTTCAAAGGCAAGGTTTGAGAGATATGCCTCATAGGCGCCCACAGGTTGGGGGACCTTTTACCACCTCCATTCCTCCTAATAATTTCAATACCCCTCTAGATCTGAATGCTAATAATAATCCATCCTATCCACATGTTTCAAGGTAGTACCTTTCAAAGGAAAGACAAGTTCAAACTGACCCGCAGAAGGAAAAGGCTATTCAGGCAGGTAGAGACAAGGTGGAGGAACCTTCTAGGGAAGTCTCCACTGATATGAGCGAAGAGCAAATGGCTTCGTATGTCGCTGAGGAGTTCAAAAATTAAAGGTAAATCTTTCAGTATTTGAGTTATTGAGGTTCCCTGCAATTAGGAGGGCAGTTTTAGGTACTTATGATGCACATCCAATGTCTTTGGATAAACCTTCTAATGAGGATAATAGTAAGATTTCTAGTTCTCAGCCTGTGAAGACACAAAATCAGGCCCATAGTCGGACTAACTTTCCCCTTGGAGATAAAGGAAAGGAAAAGGACAAGACTCAAGTGGCTCAAGTAGATACTCAGCCAACTTTGTTTCAAGGGAAGACAGAAACCCCACCATTTCTGATCTCCATGCGCATATTCGGTAAGAATCTACATAATTTTTTACTAGATTCTGGTGCTTCCACCAATGTGATGCCATTTGGAGTATGTAGAGATTTAGGAATTACACCTGCTGATTCCCAGAAGAAAGTGACTCAATTAGATAGAACTGAAGTAAATGTGGTGGGAGAAGTAAACATGATTCACATGCAGATAGCTTCAGACCCAAGGATTCAATAGGTTATCAATATTCAAGTAGATGATATCCCAGATGCGTATGGTTTGATTCTAGGAAGAGATTTTACTAAGGCTTTGAATGGATATGTGTCTACTAATCACTCTCACATGTGGCTTCCCTGGAAAGGAGTGCCCAATTAGATCAGAATTGAGAGAGAGCCAAGAATGAAATACATGATTACGGAATACCAAAATACTTCAACAGAAGTTCTGATATCCGAAGTAGGCATGGGAAATTATATGCTGTCAACCTAGTATGAGGAGTTAGACTCAGAGGAGGTATTGATGCTACACATGATGCCAATTGATGCAAAGACAGGATCCAGCCATGTTACTGTTTTGACATAATCAATGGAGGAAGAAGAGGAAACTGAAGATAATCAGATCAGCCTATTAGACAGTTTTAAGGAATTCATCAAGCAGTGTGTTGAAAATCAAATTCACCTAGGCAGAAGGACAAGCTTTGAAGAGTTACTCTTACCTAATTTGTGTAGAGTTCATAATGCTTCCCATTCTGAGTTGGAGTGTTGTTTATGCTGGACAGCAGTAGAACGAGTACATAAATGCCTAAATTCAACCCAGGCTGCTAAGACAGATGTGCAAAACCCTAAGGAAGGATATCAAGGAAAAAAATCTATACCGTCCGAGGAACCGTCCAACAGTCAAGGGTCAAAAGACGTAATGAAGAAGACTACAACTACTGAATGTTGGACTCTCAGGTTTGATGGATCCAAATCCAAGCATGGAGCTGGGGCTGGGTTCGAACTGATTAGTCCAAAAGGTAAAAATTTCTTTGCAGCCCATAGACTTCAATTTCACTGTACTAATAATGTAGTAGAGTATGAAGCGTTAATTCATGGACTTCTCATGGCACTCAAGAAAAAGGTTAGGATTCTGCAAGTTTTTGGTGATTCTGAGTTAGTAGTTAAGCAAGTAAGAAAGAAATATTCATGCCACGATAGGAGAATGACCAATTACAGGCATAGAGTGTGGGACCTCATTAAGGGATTTGATGCCTTCAATATTCAACTAATACCAAGGCAGAAGAATCAAACTACAGATTCACTGGCTCAGGCAGCAAGCACTCTGTAGCCTTTATCTTTGTCAGGTTTGAAGAAGTTCATAGTAGAATTGACTCCTGTGCCATCGGTTCCAGACAATGTTACTAACTTTTAGGTGTTTGAAGATGACAAGCATATTCTGGATTTCATCACAAATACAGACATTTTTGCTTCCCAAATCATCGATGAAGCAGAACCCCAGGAAGCAGAACTAGATTTAGAAGGAGTGATGAATCTGAAGTTTAATACTATTTCAAGAGGGATGGTGCAATTGGAGCGAATTTTTGATATGGATAAGATTAGAGATCAGGAACAAGAGTCAAAGAAAGAGTCTATCAATGGACAGTGTGACACTTACAACTTGGGAACTGAGGACAATGCTAAGAACATTTTCATTGGAAAAATATGCACTCCAAAAGAAAGACAAGGAATAATTGAAGCACTACATAGCTTTCCAGATACTGTAGCTTGGAGTATGAAGACTTGAAGACCTATGATACATCAATCATAACTCATATTATACCTCTGAAGCCAGGTGCCAAACCTTTCAGGCAGAGACAGAGACCTATCAACGCATTATTGGAACCACTTATACAGAAAGAAGTCTAGAAGTTACTGTCTGCCAGAATTATATTTCCTGTCAGGCATTCAACATGGGTGGCAAACCTGGTTCCAGTGAGGAAAAAGAATGGAGAAATTAGACTCTGCGTTGACTTCAAGAATTTAAACAGATCATCAGAAAAGGACAACTATCCAGTCCCTTCATTGGATGAAGTACTTCAAGTGGTTAATGGATCTCAGATGATGTCCTTTCTAGATGGTTATTCAGGGTACAACCAAGTAATGGTTCAGTACGAGGACAGGCACAAGACTGCTTTTACAACTAAATGGGGTACCTTTGCCTACAGAAGGATGTCTTTTGGTCTCATTAATGCTGGGGCTACATTTCAAAGGGCTATGGATATTTCCTTCAAGGATATCATAGGAAAATGCATCATTATCTATATGGACGACTTGACTATTTTTTCAAAAAATAGAGGGGATCACATCTCTAATTTGCGCAAAGTGTTTCAAAGGTGCAGGGAATTTGGCATATCCTTGAATTCTAAAAATGTATTTTCAGAGTAACAGAGGGAAAGCTGCTCGGACATGTCATATCTGAAAAGGGAATTGCTATTGATCCAGAAAGAGTGGAGGCTATACTGAAAATTCAGCCACCTACTAGCAAAAAGGAGATGAAATCTTTCTTTGGCAAGATCAACTTCGTCAGAAAATTCATTATTGGATTTGCTGAAATTGTCAAGCCACTGAATGCAATGTTGAAGCAAGATGCCAAGGTCGAATGGACTACAGAAGCAAAGGAGGCATTTGCAGAAATCAAACAGGTCATTGCTGATGCTCCAGTATTGGTAAGTCCCAATTACAGTAAGCCCTTTTATATCTATTCATTTGCTTCGGACCATTCATGTGTAGGAATGCTAACTCAAAAGTCCGATGAGGGAAATGAGCATCCCATTGCTTTTATGAGTGCCCCATTAAAGGATGCTGAGTTGAGATACCCAAGTGTAGAAAAGCAGGCATACGCTCTGGTTAGAGCAGTGAAGAAATTCAGACATTATATTCTCAGGAATAAGGTTTATGCAATTGTCCAAGACCCCGCAGTCAAGTTACTTCTGATGCAGAATGAGTTAGGAGAGCATAGAGATAAGTGGGTGACAATGCTACAGGAGTACGATATTGAGATCCAACCCATGAAGTCGGTGAGAGGGCAGGGACTTACTCAGACTATGGCTGAAATAGGCCCTGAACTAACTGTTCAGAATTATAACATCGAGGAAGTTTCCCCAGATGGCTGGTATGATGACATAGTTTATTATTTGCTAAACCAACGATCTCTAGGTCATCTTAATGTTGTTCAGAGGAGAGATTTGCGATTAAAGAGTGACAGTTTCATGCTAAAGGGAGTTGTTCTGTACAAGAAAAATCATGAGGGCATTTATTTGAGGTGTCTTGGGAAGCAGGAAGCTGAAAAGGTGATAAATGAATTTCATGAAAAGTATGGCACTGGCCATGGTTCTGCAATTGCCACCGCAAATCAGATCTTAAGGGCTGGGTATTACTGGCCCACATTGTTCAAAGACGTCCACCATCATGTCAGGACCTGTCACACCTACCAGACTGCAGCAACGAAGGAAAGGTATGCAGCACTTCCACTCCAATCGGTCACTGAGGTAAGACCTTTCGCTCAGTGGGGTATGGATTTCATAGGCCCTATCAACCCACCATCTTCTGCGGGACATAGGTACATCCTAACTATTACTGATTATTTCACAAGATGGACTGAAGCATTTGCTTATAGGCAATGTACATCTGAGGTAGTGATTGATTTTCTAGAATCTGCTATTCTTAATCGATTTGGATGCCCTATTGCTGTTGTCTGTGATAATGGTCCTGCTTTTGCATCTTTAAAATTTTCAAATTGGGCTTTTGAACATGGCATTATTGTGAAGTTTGCATCCAATTATTATCCCCAGGGTAATGGCTTAGCAGATTCCTCTAATAAGAACTTATTGACTGTCATCCGTAAGCTGTTAGAAAGGAACCCAAAAGATTGGCATACCCAGCTTTGGTTTTCCCTTTGGGCAGATTGTACAAGACTTAAGTCATCCATCAGAACATCTCCCTATCATTTAGTATATGGTCTAGAGCTAGTCTTCCCTATTCAACTCAAGATCCCAACCTTGCAGTTTATTAATGATTTTTATGATGAGGGAGATAGAAGGGAAGCTAGGTTGACAGAACTATTGCACCTTGAGGAGAAACAAGATAATGCCCTGGAGAATTTTGCCAAACATCAGGGGGTAGTTAAGAGGTGGTTTGACAGGAGGGCTAAGATTAAAGCCTTTAGGATTTCTGACCTTGTTTTATACTGGGATAAACCTCATGATCGAAAAGGGGACCATGGGAATTTGACAAACTATGGCTTGGTCCATATCAGATTGCTGAAATACTTGGAGATAATGCCTTCCGTCTGAAGACTCTCACGGGAGAAGATATTCCACTGCCTGTCAATGGGCAGTATTTGAAGCATTATTTTCAGTCCTGAGCTATTTTCAGCTCCCCGTTTTGTATATAATTAGTTTAGGTTGATTTCTATTGTTTTGTTTTGGTTAGAATAGGTTTCCTTTTCAGTTTGCTTATTCTGCTTCGGTTAGAGTAGGTTTGTTTTGGTTTGTTTGTTTTGGTTTGTGTTGCTCTTGCTCTTGGTTCCTTCTCTTTTGGGGATCCCTGGTTGTATTTGTATGACAGTGGTGACAAAGTAGGTGGGATGTCCTTAGTATTTCCCTTACAAACTCTAATCATCTTTCCAGAACATCATGGTATGAATTCTCTACCCAATGTCACTTATCCTTGTGTTGAGGCAAAGGGTCTTCTAGTTAGATTGAACAGGAATACATTAGGGTCTCATAAGTTTAAATATTAAAGATACCTGAAATTGCATAAGGTCCTCATGAAGTTTGAACAAGTGAAAAATCCTTTTTTGCTCTAGTGCCACTGCGGTTCTCATCCCTGAGTGTGAACGTCATTGTTCACAGGTTGAAGTGAAAGCAGTAAAAAGACAAGTAGCTTCAACTCATCAGGGGAATCTGGATATCTCTATCGGGGCTATAGACGACTGGCTGGCAGTAGAGCTATGTCCAAGAGAATCGCAGCGATAACCTCGTCGGGGCTATGGACGCCTGACTAGCAGCGAGGCTCTATCCAGGTTTCTTTTAGAGTATGAATCTTTACGTAGCTTGTTCAGGCCAAATTCAGTTCTTGCTGCAGCTAAAGGAAGGTAATGAACGCATCTGCACACACTTTGACCCTGGTGTAGGATAGTTTGGGTGACTAGGAGGTTCTTTTCTCTAATCAGTGGTGGTGGCAGGATAGGTGAGTTGAGACCATAAGTTCTAGGTTCTTGAATCCAGTTTGTCATCAAAATGCTTGGGAGCATTTCCCCAGTGGAGTCACCATTTGTTGTACAATTTTGCACACATGCCCCACTTAGAGTAGGGACCCTCTTTTGATAATATCTTTTGACCTTTAGTTTTATTGGACTTGTCTTTTTGAGGTCTTGGGATGTTGGTCTTGTTGGATTTGGTTTTGCTTGGAGGCTTGAATTGGTTAAAATTGGTTTTTTTTAATGAAAATCAGGGTTTTGACCTGAATCTGGGATTTTCCAGCTCTGGCGGATTTTCCCGGGTCTTGGTTCTTTGTTCTTTTATGGCTTAATTTTCTGAAATCCAGGTTTCTGCTCGAGTCTGGGATTTTCTGGCCTGAGCTGATTTTCCCGAACTTCGTTAAAATCTAGGTTTCTACCGGATCCGCAGAATTCATGTTCAGTCGGATTTTCCATGTGTCTTGGTTTTTTCTGAGATTTCGTCTTGGGCTCGGGTTTCTAGTTTTTTCTTACATGTCTTGTCACTCATTAATGCTCGAAGTACCTTTGCTCAGATGCGAGTATGGATGGATTTAATGTCTTTTGGGCATCATTTTGATTTCATTCTTCACTTGCTTTCTGCTTTGGTGTTGGAGAGTTTCCATTTGAGGTCCAGATTACTGAATTCGAGCTGCCACTTGTGGATTGATTGAGCGCTGGTCAAAGTTTTTGTTGCTAGGGCACATCGTTTCACAGTCACCACCTCGAGCTTGAGCCTTGTTCAGATTCCATGGTAAGTCGTTGCTAGCTCCTCTTTTGTTTGCATCATGATCAAATCTTTCAAGATGATTGATAGTCATTTTAGGTTGGCCTTTGCTTGAGTATGATTGTATATTTATAGAGCTAGGGTTTGACCTCACTCTTCACAAGATTTCATCATTCGCACTATGCATGCCCTTGTTTACCAAATGAATGTCGAATAGATCGATGTAGATGGGCGTTCTGGGTAGGATTTTTCCCCTAGGTGCATAATTTGCTATATTTTACGAGATTGGGGTTTTTGGTGTTTTGTTCAGAATGGTTGATCCGTCATGATTTTTATATCTGGCGTTTGGATCAAATCTGATCGTGCCTTGAGGAGTCTCGGTGTGCTCCGACCTGATTATTTAAGGGTAGTCTTTCAAACCTTGAAGCTTACCCTGGTTTTCATGGTGGAGGGTCTAGTCGTTAAAATTAGGGCATCATTGTTTCGCTGTGAAGATTAATCATTTGAGAACTTTGGGGATTTGAATCCATGTGCATATGAAATTTTGCTTATTAGCGTCAATTTTGGGACCATTGGAATCTAAATAGCGGGGTTTTACATGATCATACAGTTGATGGTTCACGTGTTAACATTCATCGGGTTTCCGAGGTGTCCGCGGAACTTCTGCGCGCCCAAATTTTCCCGATATCTGTCGAGTCTGCAGAGTATAGCGAATTGCGGAGTATTTGAATTGTCGGCGAAAATTCGTCCTACCCGGATTTTTTTGGTTTTCCTGCCTGATTTCATTCTTTTCGATTTTCGAGGCTAGGGGTAATGGAGTAAAGTGCTAAATGATGATTTCTTGTTGCTAATGGATGGATTTCATAATAATTACATTGTTTTTTGTTCTTACTAACGATCAATTTGGCGAATGACGTCTTGGTAGCAGGAATCCGTCTGGGTCGGATTTCTCTGAAATTATGCCCCGACTGGATTTTCCCGGTTTACCTCATTTCCCCGAATTGCTTCATTCTCTAAATTTTCAAAGATTGATGAATTTGTGATGGATCTTGATTGCTTTATGTGGTTTTATGCTAACACTTTGATTGGAATAGGTGTGATAATTGTATGCTCATGACACTATGTTGTGAATGCGGGCTTAATCAAGTAGGGTGGCTACAAGAAAGTCTAAAGGTGATACAAAGGGATCCTCCATTTTGGAGGCAAAAAAATTGAGATTGGATACCAAGAGTCAACTGCCTGACAGCATGATATCTTCTATGTGGTCTGAGGTTTCGGACACGAATGTTGGAGCGTGGAGATATGAGGAATTCAAAGAGAGAACAGCTCGGAAGGATCTGTCGGTCCTGAGACAAGGGATGATGAAGTCCGGATTGGTCCATGTGGCAGGATTCCCTCTGGAAATCCAGTGCTATGAGTTGATTCTAGAGTGTGCCCGGCAGTATGATTTTGACACACAGAGGGTTGTAAGTACTGAGGGGAGAGTCTTGGCGAATTTTAATCCTGTTTCTATTGCCCAAGCCTTTGACATGCCGGATTTGTCTTTTGTATGTGCCTTAAACATGGATTTGGCCAAAACCTATTATGAGAACGAGTCCGCCAAGGCCCAACAAATGATTAATTCCTGGTTGTAGAAACCAAAGTCTCACTTTTCCAAACTTCCCAAGCAATTACACAGGGTTAACTTCAGATCAGATATATATGATGCTAGCACATTTTTGAGTAGGGTGGCTAGTTTGAAGAGTGCCGGAGTATTGGAAAACTAGATGGTCCATGTGATTAGCAAGATTAAGCAGGGTACCAACTACCATTGGGCAGGACTCATCAGTGCTGTGATTGATAGACAGCTAAGGGATGTCTTAGAAACAAAGAGGTTCACCATGTATTCCTATGTGATGTATGTGTTAGCTAGATTCTACCCATACAGGGGTCTGAATCCGAAGGGGATGTTTGGACAAGATGTAATCTATGACATCTACCCGAAATTGCACCTAGGACACCGAGATTACAGAAGAGAAAACGATGCATTTACAATGCATATCACTAGGTTGCTTCAAAATGCGGAGCATGTGAGATTGTCCGATGGAGCAAAGGAGTTGATAAAGGGTTATGGAGCTTGGTTCATTCAGTTTCCCACTTTCTCCTACATCAGAATCGACGGATGTCAAGCTGCTCCATACAGGTTGCCTAGGTATCCGATTGATCATATTGTGCTATTAGAGGTTGTAAGACAGATATGTGACTTTAATGCAATTGTCAAGAAAGCAAAGCATAAAATGGGTTTTGGTGGGGATTTCCCTCTCAAAATTGGTATAGCTGAGGTGTGCCCTTCCATCCAATCGGCACATGTGGCAGCGAATGAGTTGGTAGCTCATGGTTTCTCCTTCCATTCCAAGAGGATAAACTTTGATATCACCAAGGAAGCACAGAAGAAGGCCACCAAAGAATACCGTCATAAGGATGACCTAGAAGACTATTGGGCAAATATCAAAGATGATTTTGAGGCAAGGAAGAAAAGGTACTCTAGGCTTCCGGTTGATGTGATAAGGCAATACAATGTTAAGTTGATCCTTGACTAGCTAGGAGATGACAGGAATCTGGTGCAAGACCATGCATATGAGTCTGTCAAAGATAGATCAATCAGAGAGATAAACTGGAATGATGATAAGGTGACTGAGCTAGAAGACCTAATGGCCCTTATCATGAGATTTACTACTTCTTGGTTGAAGCATAAGGTTTGGGAGTTGGAAAGTGAGAAGGTACCCTGTACCTTTAATTTGATGGGAAATCTCAATCCTATGTCCACTTCAGAAGAATCCGAGGAAGATGACCCCAAAGGGAAAACTAAAGGGAGCTCACCCTTCAAAATTAAAATCAGGGGTCGTCAAGAAAGTGAGCTAGAACCGAAAAGAAAACCAAAGGGGAAGAAAAGAAGTAGAACTTTGAAATTTGGTAAGTCTGTAGAGGAAGAGGAATTTGAAAAGGCTGAAGAAGAGGATGCTCCTCCACAGCCAAAGAAGACAAGGACAACTAGGGTTTCAAAGAGGAAAATTCAAGAAACTTCCAAAGATGAGACTCCTATTGTTGAAGTAGAAAGTTCAGGAGAAAAGACTAAAGTTTATACAAGGAGATCAAGGACTCCATCTCCTAAAGAGACTATGCAAGAGATGGACCCTCTTCCAAAGGCACCAGTTGTGGAGAAACCTAAGGCTACTTCCCCTTCACTGAGTTTACCTGAGCAAACAGCCCATCAAGAGGAAGAGACTAGTGGAGAGGCATAACCTTTCAAGGAAGGAGAACTCTTTGGTGCGGCAGCTAAGCTTGAGATTGAAGATGTAGAAAGACATCCTTCTCCACTAGTGCAATATGAGGATTCTCCAGTAAGTAGCAAAGGTAACAGATCACCTGAAAAGGAGGATGCCCTTGTTAGAACCCCATCACTTGTGCAAGAAGAGGAACCTGAATTAGGTGATCAGGGTGAGCAGTCTCCTGAGAAAGGAAGAGATGAAACACTAGAACAACATGAAGAGATCAGAACAGAAGAAATCCGGGTGGATCCTGCAGTTCCGGATTAGTTAGAAAAAGAGATTACAAGGAAGAAACAGGTTATTGTTGAGGACACTCCTCTTGATTGGGATAAGATGTTAACTAAGATTGGTAAAGGAAAGAAGAAGAAGATGGCCAAGGTAGTTTCAAGGATAGAAAGAGATGAAGCAAGTAATAGGGTCATCCACATTTCCACCCCTGCTGCGGGTAAAACTAAAGAAGAGGTCACTGGAAAGGATTACAATGTGTAGATCATTAATCTTGGGCTAGCCTCTATGGAACAGGACATTGAAGAATATGAAGGGTCCAGTGTAGTAATAATCAGTAGACTAAGGAAGGAAACTCAGTCTAAACATGAGCTTAGAAAGGAAAATGAGAGGCTTAAGAAGTGTCTGGAAGATGTAATGAAACCTCTGCAATCTCTACACCCATCTTCCTCTGTGACTCCTGGTTTCTTGCCCAAGGAAACCATTTCTGAAATTGAAAAGATGAAGGCTTCCACCCAGACTGCAACAGATTGGTTGAAGGACGTGCAAGTGAAAGGAGATAATGCAATAAAGGATGTCCTTTCAATTGGAAAGGATGCAGTTAGAACCAAAGACTTGTTGGAACATGTGCTATCCCAAGATATGGAGGACATCGATCTTCTGTTGCAGAAGTCTAAAGTAATTATGGAATATGGAAAGGATCAGTTGGCTGCAGATGGGATTCTTCCTTCCTCCAAACTTAATGAACCTTGGGAATGGTTTGAGGCTTTGCAGATTCGAAAAAAGGCCATGAGGAAGATTCATAAACGAAAGAAGCTGATAGATGGTGACCTGACTGGAGTATATGATGGGTGCATTGCATTTTTTGAGATTATGACCGGCAGGAGGAAAATTTCTCCTAAGTACCTGAGCCTAGAACAATTAAGGGAATGGTGGCATGATGTTTATGCCCCGGATTCTGAAAATGTCATAACAGGACACCAGCTGGATGATGCAGCAACCTACTTGGTTGTGATGGATAAGTATCAGGCTCACAAGGATGATTGGAATAAAAATGTTAAATAGTCAAAGGAGGAGATTGGCTCCATCAAATGTTGGCTTAAGATCTTGCCCTTGCCACCTGTCACCGAGCTAGATAAAGTATTTTTGAGAGTTCATGGATCATTGGCTCAGAATAAGGATAAGGGAGGCGGTAGTTAATGCCCATTTTGAGATTTGTGCTTCCCTATTATTATAGGGCATGTATTGATCCGGGCTACATTGGGGAATGTGTCTAGGCTGACCTTGATGATGTATCAGCATTTAATGTGTGCCTAATTTTGAAATTCCTGAGGCCAACTTGTTTTGGGCTAAATATATTTTGTAAAATGTTTGGCTGGGCCGACATGTCTTGAGAATTTGTTATAAAGGGCATTCTTGCCTCATTGTAAGGAGCTAGGAGGAAGATAATAGAGACAAGTTAGATCAGAAAAGAGCTAGAGTATTTTGTAGTAGAAGTAGTAGTCAATTTCTTGAAGCAAATATTGTAACAGAACAGTGGAATTGTTGCAGCATTTTGGTAATCTAATACAATAGAAGGCATTGTGGTTTTCCTGGTGAAATCTTTTGTGTTAGTTATCTTGCATGGTTCCTGTTGTTTCATCTTTCAAATTGCTTAAAGATTTAGAATTTAGTGTTTTAGAGTTGGATTAGTTTGGTGAATGATGTTCATGATTTTATATTTGGAATGTTTGTAGCAATCTCTGGTCTATACTCCCAGTAACTATCTAATTGTAGTAGGCTGGTAAAGTCAACCTGGACCATATATCTATTTTGTGCTTAGTTCGATTGTGGATGAATGTCTATGATTTGAAAATCTATATGCCTTAGAAGATTGCACCGTTCTTGTGATATTGCACTGTGGGTTAAGCAAGAATTGGTTATTTGAGATTGGTCCATTCCTGATATCTGTCATTTGGATGGTTCATCTTAGAAATATTTTAGGTTTCATTGCTTCACTTGCACTCTCATCTTTTTTTGTTTCTTTATTATTTGGTTAGATTTAGTACTTGAGATCATCATATTGCAAGATCCGATAAATTGGAAAGATACTATTTGTTTGTAGTAAGGTCCAATTGTGATTACCAGCATTTTCACATATTATCTGAGTTGTTTATGCATTGTCATGACCTAACACCCGAGAGACCTTGGGGTGATTTTCAGTTATTTATTGTTGAAAATAACCTTTCAAGAGAGATAGAACATTGTATTCTGTCTGAGTTGTTGCTGTGCAGAAAACACCATCAATAGGTAACACCACTCATAATCTGTTGCTAAGTTGTTTTGAATAGGGACAAGGTCCCTAATTGCACTAATAGGTGCTAGAGCATAGGTTTGAAAAGGTCTTGTGTTTACATTCTATCTTGGGCCCTGGTAGTTGCCTTGATAAGCCTGCCTATTACCTTGATATTGTTGTTGCTAACCTGAATTCTGCTGTTGATAAGGCCTGTTATATGATTATTGTTTTTCCAAGATCACAAGCTTATTACCAAAAGTCTGTAATAAACTTTTGATCTCCTGTAACTCATTTGAAGATCTTGAAACAACAACTTCTTGTGTTACAAGAGTTGATATTGTTGGAATAGGTGGAAAAGGTGCAAAAGGTAGAATCTGCAGAGGGATATTCGAATGAATATCTAGAAATATGGGCATTGGTGGCCTAGGAGCGAGTTTACCAGCTTGTATTAGGCTGTTTTCAGCTCTAATTGCTACTTCAAATGCATCTAGTAGGGAAACACCCCCCATTGATTGTATCATAATGGCTATATCGTTGTTAAGAGCCTTCAAAAAGTACAAAAATGCATATTTTGGAGGTGGTCTCACTGTTGCAGGAATTCTATCCCAGGTTCTTTGAAATCTGAAATTGAAATCATTCATTTGCTCCTGAGGAGCCCTCTTAAGCGTAGTTAATTGTTCCAACAAAGATAAATTATCATACCTGTCTTGAAACTGCTTGTGTAATTTGTCACCCAACTCATCCCAGGTGGCAACTGAACCTACTCCAAGACTCCTAAACCACTGTAATGCTCTTCCTTTGAATGACGCTCTAAGTAGTCTTATGGCTACATCTTCTTATGTGATGTGGTGCACACCACATAAGGAAGCAACATCTCATATATGTTCAATCGGGGTAGTCTAATCTTCCCCACTGAAAATTGGCAAGCTTTTCAAAGCCGCCATTGGAATGTCATTGTGTTGTAACAAATTTAATGGACCACCTCCATTAAAAGCAACAAATGGTTGATTTCTTGGAGCAGCCATTAGGGGTGGCTGAGGTGGGTTTACTTGCACTCTAGGTGAAACAAAAAGCGGAACAGCAATATGAGATCCCACAGATGGAGGAGTAGATTTAGTTCTTCTAGAATAGATAAATGTTGTCCCTGGCCTCTTTGTTGCTCTACCTTGTCTTCTTGGTGATGACAGCTGCAAGTATTCAAAAGGGATTGAGCTGCTCCTTGTCTGAACTCTTCTCATAAACTATAAAAGAACTGATTCTGAAGTTCTTTCTCTTTATGGAGTCACCTAGTATGCAAAAAATGAATTATGTAAAGTCTAAAACTTATTGGTTGCATACCAAACCAACAATATAACATGGAACTTGTCCCACTGGGCATGCCAAAAATTGTTATCTACTGAAATTGTACCTTGTTAAACCTAATGTTCAACACCTCAGTGTAACATGGGAAGACCTCTAAAGATGTGGGTTTCTTGTAAACAGAGGTCAGCCTCCAAAGAAGGTCGGCTTCCTATGCTGGCAGTATCACCTAAACTACTAATTTTGCAAAGGAAAAGAGCAAAAGAAATGCATAAAAATGAAAATTAAATCCTATGGTGATACACCAAATTGACAAGAGCAATGAGACATTCAGGTTACACTTGGATACTAATCATGGATGTGGGACTACACAACAAGTTTCTATAGATTATGCATAAGTATTTCACAAATAGGTTTGAGTGCTAAGATTCCTAGAAGGAAAGTTAATTTCACATCTAAAATTCATTTACATCTTTTAACATAATTTGTAACTTGCATAATACTACTTTTGCAAAGAAAGGCATGCTAACATGAGACAAAGCTATAAGGAAATAGAAATATTTCACGAAGTAGCTTGATCAATCACCTGAAAATGCACAATATTTTGCAAGAACTGGAAGGAAAATTGAACCATCAATGGTAACCAAGGTAAAATCTATATATCATGCTCCAAAATGAGTTACAAAAGTTTGCTAATCTAAGAGAGGACTGCAAAAGTCACTAACTTTTGAAAAGCATAAGAAGAACTCCTTTTCAAAGAGGCAAAAATTCCATATATACCAAAAGTGTCGGCCCCTACCCTAGGGCTTACAAAAATATCCACCTCCAGAAAGATCTCCCCATAGATCTTTTGAATCAAGTTATTCCTTCATTAAATGTGTATCCCCACTATCCATATTGGTGATAGATTGCCCTCAGGAGAAGCCTTAAGATCTTTTTCAACCACAACATTTACTTCTGGCCTTTGTGTCCACCTTCAAACCTCCTTGCTGAACTGCTTTGAATGCCCTAAAGCACTATCATTAATGTCTATCCACCCTTGCCAGTTGACATCCTAGTTGTCCTTGCGATCTCCTCCCTTCTGTTTATAGATGACACCTCCTGGATATCGAACTGATCCATCACTTTATTCTCATAGCAGATCCTCGTTGCTTATGTTTCATTGATCTTCTTCATAGGGGGAGTCACAATAGTCAAACTATCAATGGTTCACCCTTGGCTCCCTCTAATCGAGTGAACACACTCCACGTAAGACTCTCGGGTGATCAAAAGTCATTCAAACTGAATCACATGTCGGTGAGACACATGTCATGTCTCCCTGATGTGATTATACCCTTCAGCAACATTGGCATACAACTATTGGCGTGACCTCATATCGAACTACAAAAGTCATATCAACATCCCTAAACCATTGGCAAGACTATCGCCTTCAGCCAGACATCTTAGCGAGCTCTTAGGAGTCATACCGATATCGCCATTTCATCATTCATAGATCCACATTCGGCAAGAGTTCTCACCGAAGTCATCAGTAGACCCATCTCTATCGGCAAGACCAACATCAGTCGAGAAGAGTTCTCCTCGAGCTCAAAACATTATGTTGATGCTAACTCCCTCTGGAAAGACACCAATCAGGTCAGCAAGACCCTTCACCGAGGCCCCATCACTACACCGAAGGCATACTATTTTGGCAAGACCTTGCCCTTGTCGGCCAAACCTCATATTGACCCCTCTGATCTTTCGTCGAGACTTCATCGGGTTGGCCAGACACCACGGCGGGTAGCCAAAGTTATAGTGATATTCCCTTTTCATCACCGAGACAATTGCACTCGGCAAGACATCATATCGAGCTCAACACATTACACCGAAGGCACAAAACATGTCGGCAAGAGTACCACCAATCGGCGAGACATTATCAGGCTCCTCTATTCTCTCGAGCTCATTTCATTTTGGGGAGACTTCGCTTGGTCGGTGGGACTTCATACCGAGACCAAGCCTACTTCGGTGAGACCACCGTTAGTGAGACATTACAACGAAGCCCCCACCCTTTCAGCAAGACTCCGTAGAGTTGGGAAGACTTCTCCCCGAGAAAATCCTCTTTCACTGAGACTTCTAGCAGTCGGAAGGACATCATACCGAAGCCCTTGATCTTTCGTTGAGACTTCCTCCATTCGGCCAGACCTCACAGGGAATGTAAATCCTTCTCCCCGATGGCGGCTTTGTGAAAAACTATTGGCATGACCTCCTTCCAAGCGGAGAGATACATGAAGACTCATGGCGACCCAAAAGTCTTGGCGACTGGTGTATTCAACCAAATAGAATGCATTGCTAGTTGGCAAGACAATAGGAGGGTCTATCCGACTTCCTTCTCTGATAATTTTTGTGCCAAATTTGATCGAGGCATGCTTTCCAACAGACCTCCTTGTGAAATATCATCGGGTGGATGATCTAATCCTGCACAACAATGTCCCCATTTGGCCTTCATGAACACCTGAAACATAAGTTGTCCTACCTGATTGAGCCCATAGGTGAAAATCGGGTAACAGTACCACACGTAAATACTTATCAATATAATGGTAATTGTGAATGGCTATATGTGGACCGAATGTGAACATATATATATGGTATATATACATATCCATATGTATATGTGTATTGATACACACTTACGTTGGTGAAAGAACACGCTCATACGGATGTGTCGATATAGTTATACCTACATATACATGTGCATAGAGGCATATACTTATATATATGCATACATTCAATATATTGTGTTTATTATATACTATCTTTCCTATACTCTTTTACATATATATCGAATGTATACTCACATTATTGACTTATGATATATATATATGTAAATATATATTAATGGTTATATATATACATATATATATATAAATACATGATGGTATTTAAATATATATGTATATGATATATATTATATATAATAATATATATTTAACATATTATATATATCAAGTGAAATTGACTATCACTTACCATGATAGAGGCCAATATATAAAGGTCAACTATAGTCATTTATGACTATTTTGTGAAGCCAATTATCACTCTTTTTGCCACACGATATGAAACACTTATATTGCATTTTGAGTCATTGTCTTATGTTGATACAAGCATGGACTTAGTTGACACCTATGTTAAGATCAACTTTGACTTTGTAAACATAGTTGCTATGTTATAAACATCTGTTGATGACTTTTTCAAACACATTTATCATCGTAGCCGACTCATCTCTTATGCAAGTCGATAGTGCTTGGTGTTACGAATTGGTAGTTGACTATTTTTTAAGGAAAGGAAACCACACCAACAATAAAGAGTGTGGATGAATTTGGTGCCACCTCTAGAAACCCAATTACTGTAGATGTTCATTGCATAAGATAATTCGAATTGAGCATATGTAGATTTGAATAAATCTTTGATTGTTGTCAATATTATAAGTCAACCCATAGATAACTTTGTTGACTATGAACTTAATAAGTCACCACCTTTTTGATGTGCTTTATGTGTTGCTTTGCATGGAGCTTATTGTCCATTAATATGCCTTAATTGTAGGATATGAAGTTACCAAGTGTTGGCATATAGTTTTCATTGATGTCAAAAGTGAAAATCATGCAAGGGAGATTGTTGGCATAATGACAAAGGATGAGAGTGCAAGCAATGGATCTTATGGAAAATTATGTACCAAATTTGATATGGGTTTTTTAGAGCATTTCAGTGATGTGCTTTGCAGGTCCAGAAAGTGAAGGATACACCCATAAATGAATTATATTCAACTTGAGGTGTTTTAGGGATTATTAGTTAAACCCTAGGTTGTTTATAGTCATGACATCCTCAATAAGTTCTATTTTGACTTTGATTGTCAACACCAGGTAACTGATCACATAAGTTACAACTTATGTCATTGAAATCGTGAGGGTGACTAGCCCCTCTACCTAGCACTCAAGGTTACACATATCTATCGGGTTAGGGAGATAGTTCAATAGCAATAGGACTCGCCTCAGAGTCTCTTTGACAGCCTGATAGCTATGTCATCGGCAAGACACTGGGTCATCAAAGGGAATTCTATAAATGTCTCTTCGATAGAGTGATAAGGAGTAAGGAAGCACTCTGTGTGGGACCCAACCATAATGACATGGATGAAATTGATGACGATGCAGATATGTGGCATGACAGGATTGAGTAAACAGTAATCCACATCTTTGTTGTGGATTATGATGTAGTGACATGGTGATGAGGTGGAAAGGTGATGTCATCAAGGGTCTTCATCGATGTGACTGAAGGTCATTGGTGAGACTTGTTCAAATGTCTCCTTGACAACCCGATGACCAACCCATCGGTGAGACAATATGGTATCGCTAGGACCTTGAAGAAGGTCTCTTCGACAGAGCGATGGGAGAGTGTGAGGATGACTGTGGGACCTAGTAAGGAAAGGATGACATGCATCGGTGATACAGTCATAAAATGAATGAAAGAACGAAACATGGTAGGAAGAAACTTAGCAAATGGAGTGTTGGCGAGTCACGGGTTTTTGAAACTTCGTAACCTCTGACAAGAGGTTTTGAGGTTCAGGTTTTTAACGACTTAGCGATGTACAATGGAAGGCATAGGGTGGTACCCAATAGGATGGTGACAATGACAAATTGTGATGGAGAAGAATAGGTGGTGAAGAGTGATTGCTCGATATGTTAATTCTCATCATTGTTGTGAATTAGGTGGAGATGACATGGAGAACAAATGTCATGTGAGCCTGTGTAGTGTAAGAGCGAATGGAGTTTATTGGTAGGACTATAATGAGTCTCAGCCTGATATGGTATTGTGCCTTTGATGGTCATAAAGTGACATGATGATAGGTGATTACTCACAAGATTGACGATGGAGATTTCAAAAACTTATTATCTGATGGTCAAGGATTAAAGGCATGATGATGAATACATGAATGTAGGATTAGGGTGTGAAAGAAGAGGATCGACGACAAGAATTCAAAGATAGAAATCTAAAATGGCTCGATAGTCTAAACAAGGATTTTTGCTTGCAAACTAACATAGAGGAAGGAATTAGTTGGTCCAACTACACCAGCAACCAATTTAAATGAAGATTTGATCTTCAAGGTGGTAGCATAGATTGCAGAGGTGATCGAGATCAAATCAGATCGAATGAATAGAAAAACATATTTAATGCATATTAGATTCTAGGGTTTGAAATAGAATAAATGAAGGAAACTTTTATCTAATAGAATTAAATGTTGGGTGGCTCGATGCAAGATATGGAAATATTTGGTAAACCCTATTATATTTCTTAATGATGAGTTAGAAAGTGGTGTGTGGCTCAAGGTAAAGGAAACTTGTTGAAGAAGATAACAAGAGTGAAAAACCCTAACTGAGATTTTGATATGTAAGAAATGAAAAAGAGAAAAATTAGCATGAGACTGAGTGAGTTAGAAGATAAGTGTCTACAAGTTGGAGTAGGTTATTGTAACAAAAAGTAAAAATCCGAATATACATGAAGCTAGTTATAGTGGTGTGACAGAGAACTGTGAGAGATTAAATGTATTGAATGGATGCATCTTAGGTTTTGAAGAACCAATCTTATGCATACTTGAATTTGTAATCCTTCAGAGGTTGTAGCCTCATTGTACTGAGTTGTAGCTTAGATTAGGTGATAGTTATCTCCTTGGAGTTGTAGTTCCTAAAACAGGGTTTAGCAGCATCCTTGAAGTTGTAGTTTCTAAACAAGGAGTTGAAGCTTCCTTAGAGTTGTAGCTCTTAAAATTGTAACTGAACTTTATTGCGTGTGAAGTTAGATTAGGACAGTAGATCCTAGTAGCATTTCTCACCATGGTGATACCCATCCTAGGCTTTCCACATACATATAGTGTTATGTGAGGCTTTTGTGTGTATGCATATTTATGTTTCTGCATGTTAGTATTTGCACATTAAGTGGTTAAGGAATCTACACAAAGGTTTTGAAGGTCAATTTTTTTAGTATCTATGGATTCACCCCCCTCTCAGTAGATCATTGTGTTCCAACAATTGGTATTAGAGTAAGGTTCCCTAGGAGAAGATTTATCAGCTTGGGGTAGATCTTGGATAATTGAACACAATGGCTAGTCAGGAAGGTTCATGCAAGCCACCCTAGTTTGATAGAATAAATTATGCTAAGTGGAACTCATTAATGGAAGGATACCTAGATTCTCTAGGAACTAAATGTTTATCGAGACCAAATATACTATTCTTGCCACTATTCCTACTAATCTTATAGGAAAGGAGTATGAGAACAATAAGAAAGCTTGGTTTTCCATTATGAACAATTTTTCTAATTCTATGCATGGAAAAGTTATGCATTGTAAAATTGATTATGATGTCTAGGAAAATTTGAAGAAGACCTATGAAGGTGACACCAAAATGAAGTTGGAAAAGTTACAAGTGTTGAGAGAATAATTTGAAGGCTTGAAGATGACTAAAGAAGAGAAGATTGCAAACTATCTTCAGAGAGTTGATGATGTGGTAAATGTCATTAAAGGATATGGTGTAGAATTGAAAGAAGAAGATGTTGTGTTGAAAGTTCTCAGGTCTATGACAACTAAATATAATTCTAAGACTTTTGCTATCAAAGAAGGAAGAGAAATTTATAAACTTACTCTTGATGAGGTGCATGGCATAATTACTACATATGAGATAAGAATGTCAGATGTTGAGTCATCTAGGAGAGAAGCTGCATTTAAGGTTGTAAAGAAAAAGAAGCTTATAAGAAAGATAAAGCTATTGTCATTGCATTTGATCATGAAGAAACCAATTAGGAAGAAGCAAACTTCATAAGAAGACTAAGTAGAGGATCCGACAAGTATAAAGGTAAGCTTCCTTTCAAGTGTTTTAATTGTGGTAGAATAGGTCATTTTTCTTCAAAGTGCCCATATGGTAAAGAGGACAGCTCCAAGCAAGAAGAGGATGGAAAAAAGAAGAAAACATTTTATGCAGAAAGGAAGAAGTTTGGAAAGAAGAAGAAGAGTATGTACATTAATGAAGAAATTGAAACATCTGATGCTAGTGATAATTCAGATGAGGATCAAGATCAAGCTCTAGTTATGAGAGAAGTTGAGAAATAATTTATCTTCATGGCCAATGCAACCTAGGATAAGAAGGATGAACAAGTTAAGGACTCACATGAAGAAGAAGAGGAAGCAGTTGCTGATCTTGAGGGAGAATTAATTAGTGCTCTTGAAAACCTTGATGAGTTAAGAGATAAATATAATGATCTTAAGAGAGAAAACAAGAAATTGAAAAGGAATGCTCAAAAGGAGAATGATAAGCTAACTCAAGAACTTGAGGAATCCAATTAGTTGGTAGTAAATCTGAAACTTCAGGATGCAGAAGCTAAAAGAGGTGAAGAAGTATTGAAGTCCAAACTAGAATACGAAATGGAGATATGCTCAAAGTTGGAAGCATAAGTAGTTGCTCAAAGAAAAGAATTGGAGAAATCCAAGGAGCATATCAATAAGGGTCTAAAACTAAGAGGTGCTAGTGATATTCTTGATGAATTGTTGAGTACACAAAAGCCAGCCAACAAGGAGAAATTAGGTTTAGGACTTGAGAAAGGAAAAAAAATATTTTGTTGATGCCTCTACAGAGCTCTCTAAAAGATTTAGAACAAAAGAAAAATCATTCCTTAGTGGAGAAAAAAATGATAAAGGAGAAGCCTCTAAAGATGAAAAGAATTCAACTGTAGTTGAGAAATCTACTAAAGAGAAGGAACCAATTGAAGACAAGAAAGTTAGCAAGATAATTCCTAATCAACAAAAGAAGTAAAATATTAGGAGAATAGACAATGATGGTTTCAAAAGAGTACACTATCCAAGAAGACCTAGAAAAAGAAGATATCCTCATCCAACTGAAGGAAACACCATGACCAGGTACTCATCATATTTTAATGGGTATTGTTATACTTGTAACAATTTTGGTCACATGGCTAGAAATTGTAAAGTCATTCCAAGGAGAAATACAAATTTTGTAAGTAAAAATTCATTTGCTCCTTTGGTTGATATGAATATAGTTTGTTTCAATTACAAAATTTTGGTCATGTATCAAGAAAGTGTAGAGAAAAATTTGTAAGACCAAATGCTCATTTTGAGAAGAATAAAAACACTTCTCCCAAAGCTGAAAAGGAAATTAAGGTCTTTGGGAAAAAGGAAGAAAAATTAGAGTTCTATTCATTCTATGATTTCCCAAACATCATTGCATGTGAAGGAACAAGATTTTTGGGTAATTGATAGTGGCTATTCCAAACATGTGATAGGAGATATAAACAAATTTATTGAACTTAAAATGAGAAGAGGAGGATTAGTGAGCTTAGGTGATAACATTGTTGTCAAGACTCATTGAAAAGGAATTTTGAGCACAGATGGGAAGAAAAAAACTAAAGATGTGCTCTATGTTGAAGGTTTGAAACATAATCTACTTAGTGTCAGCTAGATGTGTGATAATCGATACAAAGTTGTGTTGTGCAGTTTCACACACACGCCCCATTGAAAGCAGGGACCCTCTTTTTATTTTTGTTGTGCTTTCACATTTACCTTTCATAGGTTATTGACTTCATCCCCTTAAGGGATAAGTTCCTCAGTCTGAGTCTTGATTCACCCATGTGCATCGATGAACTTGCATTTGAGATGCTCTCTTGCAATATGAAGTTATGGCCTAACCCTTAGAAAGCACCTTCAGGTCAAAATTTGTGAAAACCTGGAAAAATTGATTAAGTATTGGGCATTTTCAGAGAATCTGAGTAGCCTTAGATTGTTCAAACCTTAGTATGGTCGAATAATCCAAAGTACCTCAGATTATTAGAAATCCACCCTCCAGTCTTTTGAAAATTGCAAAATGTCTTGTCATTCATTAATGAGGGTCATTAATGGCACTAAATCGGCGTTATATTTGATTTGGCCCTTCATTTTTCTCATTTTCATTCGAAGAGAGTTAAAGAGAAACTATGTATCCTTAATTGTGCATCGATTTGGCATTCTTTTGAGGGGTTTCTCACTTGGGTTGTGGTCAATATTAGATTTTATTGCCTCCACATCAGTTTCTTTGGTGTGTTCTCTCCAAGGTTTCACGTTTAAAGGTATGACATTTCATTTACTCTGCCTACTTTAATCTCATTCTATTTTTATCCTTGTGTCCATTGGTTTATGAGTAGAGTTGATTCATTTTGAGGTCACAAGGGTCCATTTCTGACATTGGTTATTGTTTACCAGGTGTAGTTAGGGTTTATTGTCGCATCATATGTTTTCTGGGGTATGGTAATTGGGTGTTTTGTGGTTCTTATTTCATTGGTTTTGGAGAAGGCATGATGAAGGATGCTTATATTTTGAGATTTGAATGTCAAATTTGTGCAAAAGAGTGAATTCCCTTCCTCATTTCTTCCTGCTCAAACCCTAGGAAGGAAATTCCCACCCGAGAGGCTAGACATGAACAATAAGAATTGAATCCTTGGAACATTGCAAGAAGTTGATCTAAGACATAGCATGAAAGGTGTTGAATGATTGATTTGTTAGAGAAATGGTCAAATTCCACAAATTTAAATTGAATTTTTTTGAAACTTAGCGAATTTTCAACGCCCCAGCAAAATCTCAGAGAATCCAAGCTAGCTCGGATTACTTGAGCCTTAATCTGCCCGGATAATCCAAGGTGGCCCGAATTAGTCGAAGGTTTCATACTTGCATGCGATAAATGGTGTTTCAACCTAGGCTCGAAAATTTCTAGGTACTTAAGATTTTTTGAATTTTGGGAAATTCAAGGGTGGCCTAAATTTCTGATCTCCTTCAAATTTCATGCTTAACGCTCGCATCTAGATTTCATGGTGATTTTAAGGAAATGAATTTGTTGATCAATGGTTTAATGTTTTACATCCCATGAATTTCAACTCATAAGCTAAAGGTGATCATTTTACCTTTGAAGGGTTGAATTCGATTAATCCTGGCTTGGGCAGATTACCTGAGCCTTAATCCTCTTAGAGAATCCGAGCAGGCTCGAATTTTCTGAGTTTCTTGCTTTGATATCAAAATTCAATTTAAAGGATCACTGTTTGATCATGATAATTACTATTGATGATTCCATGTGCTTCAATGATGAAATTAGTTTCATTTGTTATTTCCATGTGTTATGATAATGCTTTCCTCCTGGTAATTATGATTTTTTGTTAATAGATACAGGGAGAATAAATTCTAGATAAGACAACCAAGAACAAGGAAACTTTGGCACAAGAGGAAGTTAGAAAGAGGCAAGAGAGAATGAAGTATGATTTCAAGGGCATCTGGCCTGAGACAAAGATTTTCATTGTATGGTCGAGGATCAAAAACACCAATATGGTCCATATTGATTATGATGACTTCCAACAAAGGATGTTTGGAAAGGAACCTACCGAGCTTGCACAAAAGATCACCCACATAGGACTAGCACAAGCAGCAGGATTTCCACCCACACAACTATTCCCTGACCTAGTTTTGGAGTGTGCAAGGCACTATGATTCTAGGACAAGGATCATCATTGGGCCCCAAGGAAGGGTGATGGAAAATTTGACAGAGGAATCAATTGCAGAGGTCTTCAACATTGCCTCCCATCACAAGTTGATTGAAGAGATAAACATTGGGGAGTTTACTAAATTTTATGATGAAGATCCTAACTGAGCCCTGGAGATAATGAAAAATGCTTGGATCCTAAAGCCAAAACCACATTATTAAAATTTTCCCCTTCAATTGCAAAGGTAATGGAGATGGAAAATTTAGGGGAGAAGTCCCAGTTCTATGTGAGAAGGAACTCTCCCAAATAGAAGGTTGCTCAAGTAGAACAGGAGATGATAGTAGAAGAAGAGCTACATGATGAAGAGACACCTACAAATGATGCTAAAAAGAGAGCAACTATAGGAAATAATTCTCCCATTTCTTCTCCACATTCACATCAAGATGTGCAAATTGATGAGGGGGCACTTCCAGAAGGCAACATATCAAATAATCCTGAACAATTAAATGAGGAAGATGACAACATCTCTACACCTGACAGTGGATAATGAAAGAGATTTGTAATAGAAATGAAGCAATCAAAATTTGGTGTTGAAAGCAAGAATATAGAATCAAAGGTTGTACAAGAAAAAGTGACAAAATCTCCTAAGCGAATGATAGTGGATGAGCCACAAAGTAATCTAGGGGAAGAAGTTGATAAAGAAGAGGATGTTGTGGATAGTCCTAATTAGGACAAAGAAGTACAAGAGGACCAACCAGAGATTGAAAAGGAGGTAGAAGTGAATGTGGTTGACAGTCCTTAAAGGGAGGTAACCACTGAAACATCCACAACCCCAGATTGGTTGGAAAAGAGATTGAGCAAAAATCCAATCATTGTGCAAGAAGAAACACCAAGTTGGGATAAACTGCTAGAACAGTTTGGACAACCCAAGCAGAGGAAAAGAGCTAGGACTGTGTCTAGAATCACAAGAGATGAATTCAATAACAGGGTGGTTCATGTAGCAGTCCCTCCTTCAAACAAGTTTAAGAATGAATTCAGGTCTGTAGACTACAAGGTGTAGACAATCAACTTGGGACCTACAAGCAAAGATCAAGAAAAAGAAGAGTTCCAAGAGTCCTCTAAAGAAATCTTGAGGAGATTGGATAAGGAAACAAAAGAAAAAGAGAAGTTGAAGAAATAGTTAAATGATGTGTATAAGTATGTGCAACATTTGATGAAACCTTTGCAAACAATGGGTAGTGAGGGAATTGTGCCTAAAGGATTGTTGTCTAAAGAGGTAGTTAATGAAATTGAAAGGTTGAAAACTTTTGTGCACTCTACACACAGCTGGCTTATGGATGTGAGCAGCAAAGGAGATGAGGCAATTGAACAAATTATGAAAATATACACTAATGCCTCTGA
Organism: Sequoia sempervirens; assembly: GCA_007258455.2. Classification (NCBI taxonomy): domain Eukaryota; kingdom Viridiplantae; phylum Streptophyta; class Pinopsida; order Cupressales; family Cupressaceae; genus Sequoia; species Sequoia sempervirens. Next base: position 21,461,173 of record VDFB02049217.1, read on the forward strand.
TTTCCTTGAACACACTTCTCAATTTGTTGTTGATTGTAACAAGATTGATGAGTCCACTGCCAATGAATTAATGAAATTTTGTAGGTACCAAATGAAGACATGGCCAGGTTGGATCTACTCTCGAGATGAGATTGGAAAGATAAAGGAATGGATAGAAGTATGGAACTACAAAAAAGAGCTCCTCACTAAGGCACTAAAGAAAATAATGAAGCTTCAAGGTAAAATGAAAGAAATCTATAACAGTTGCATCACTTTCTTGTAGATAGTCACTGGCAGAAAGAAGTTTGGGAAAAAGAATATGAATGTTAGTAGGTTGTAGGCATGGTGGCATGAGGTTTATGCTCCATCTGATGGTGCTCCAATTGCTAAAGAGAATATGGAGGATGCTGCAATTTACATTTCAAAATTAGACAAGTATCATGAGTTGCAAATAGAATGGAATAAAGTTATGCCACAATATCTGGAGGAATTCAAAAATCATAAAACTAGAGTTAAATTTATTCTAGTTCCAGATCCAGAAGATATAAGAGAAATATTGGAGAAGTCAAAAAAATTATTTGAAAAATTGAAAGCCAATCAAGAAGGAAAAAAAGAAGATAATCAATAAACAGTTGCCTATTTTTTTGTTCCAGACATGTGACTGTAGCCATCCAGGATAAGTGACCTTGAAGTTTGTGCCACATGAAGCTACTATTGGAGAATTCAGGCCGACCTAGAAGAAGCCACAAATATTAAATGTAAAGAATATTATTTTATTAAAAGAAGCTTCTAGTCCGACCTGTTTTTGGCCACCCATTTTTGTAACCCTAATTGGGTCAACCTAGTATGAGATTTCTATAAATTGGGAATTTTTCCTCATTTGTAAGGGTTAGAAAATAGAGAAAGCTAAGTGATAGTTGCAAGAGCTAGAGCTAGGAGTTAGTATTTTCTAAGAGCAAGTGTTGTAATGTTGAATACTATAATTGTTGCAACATTTGGGTGATTCAATATAAGTAAATACATTGTTCTTTGGTGTTCTTTCTTGTGTTGATTTATTTTGCATGGTTCTTGTTATTCAATCTTTTGAGATTGCTTTAAAATCATTAGATATATGTTAGATTTAGAGTTAGATTTGATGCAATGGTGTTTATGATTTGATACTTGAAGTGTTTGAGCAATCCTTGGTCCATACTTTTAGTAGCTTGTTGATTGTAAGTTGTTGTGTAAAGTTAGCCTGGACCTTAAAATTTATGTGCTAAGTTCAATTATGGATTTTTATTCATTTCAATTACAAAATAGGGTTGATTTGGGTGAATGTCTCATGATCTGAAAATATTTAACTCCTTAGAAGATTGCACTGTTTATGAGAAGTAGCAGATTAAATCTGGGTTGAGCAGGAATTGGTTTTGAGGGATTGGTCCATTTTGAGTGTTTTGTCATTTGCATTATTGGTCTTAAGAGTAATTTTAGTCTTGGAATATTTCTAAACCCTTTATCTTTTGCTATTTTTGTGTTATTTGAGTTAGATTTAGGATTTCAAGTATCATTACATTGCAAAACTTGATAAGTTTCAAGTTCCCGCATTTGTTTGTAAGGTCCCTTTGTGATTACCAACATTTTCACATATTATCTGAGCTTTATGCATTGTCAAGACGTGACATTAGAGACCTTGGGGTTATCTCTTGAAGCTTGTTGATAGAGATTTACCTTTCAAGAGAGATAGGAGTTCCATATTTTTTCTGAGTTGTTGTGCAGAAAACACCATCAACAAGTTGTATTTAATTATGAAGGCTGCAAGATAAGAAAGAATGGAAAAAAAATTGCTCAAGGTGTGAGGAACAACAGTAATCTATATAATCTCAGTGATGTACAAGGCCAAACATGTCTAATTAGCCAAGCATATGAGAGCTAGTTGTGGCATAGAAGATAGGGACATGTAAACTTTGACAATTTGGTAAAGATAAGTTAAAAAGGTCTAGTAAGAAATATGCATAAGATTGCAAAGCCTAAAAATAAAAATATTCCAAGGATGTTAGTAGGGAAAACAACAAAGTTTAAGTTTCCTACGAAATATTATTCAACTACAAAGCCCTTGGAGATAATACATACTGATCTATGTGGTCCTACAAGGAAAAGAGGGCTACTTGGTGAGAGATACTTTATGATGTTGATTGATGACTATACCAGAATGGCATGGGTCACATTTCTAAAGGAGAAAGTAGAAGCATTTGAAAAGTTCAAACTTTTTCAGGAAATTGGTCAAAAATGAGATCAGGAGAAGAATTAAGTGTCTCAGATTAGACAAAGGTGGAGAATTTATGTCAAGTGAATTCAAGGAGTATTGTGAAGATCATGGAATCAAGTGATAGTAGTCTGCCCCAAGAACATGATAGAAAAATGGAGTGGTGGAATGGAGAAACAAAATTGTGAAAGATATGGCTAGAGCAATGTTAAATGAGGCCAACGTAGCATATGCTTTTGGAAGGAAGTTGTACATACAACCATACATATTCAGAACATAGTTCTTATAAGATGAAATAGTGGAAAGACTCCATATGAGTTATGGTTTGGAAGGCCTGCATCTATCAAGCATTTTAAGGTGTTTGGTAGAAAATTATACATTAAGCATGAAGATGATAACTTGGGAAGGTTTGATTCTAGATATGATGAAGGGATATTCTTAGGATTTTCCAATCAAACAAAGCTTACAAGTGTTATAATAAGAGACTGCACAAGATTGTGGAGAGTGTAAATGTCAAGTGTTGGAATTGTATGTCTCAATCTCACAGGCTGAAACCTCTGAAAGAGAAAAGTCGGTGTGGCATTCTTATTGTCTAGCCAACTAGCAGCTGTGGAACCTTGTGAAATGTTCAAGTCATCGAGACCTTGTTGATGTCTTGCCGACTAGAGCTATCGTTGTGACTTGTAGTGTTCGGTGTAACCCTCTACCGAGTGGGTTGGTCTAGTCAACAGGTTGTTCATAGTGGTTGTCGGGGAGACTTGTGGTGAAAAAAGTCTTCAGGGAGAGATTTGAATGCTTAGTATGACTCATACCAATATGAGATGTCTCACCGACAGTTATTCACTAGGAGTCATTGGAGTAACATGTGACTTCGGTAAGAACTCTTGGCAACAGATGGTATGTCTCACCGATAGTGTTACACTTGGAGTCATCAGAGTAACATGGAAGCCTCAGTAAGAACTTTTTCTGAACAGTTGGTTCTCTCGCCGATGGGTATGAACATCGGTGTGACCTCTTGGCGAAAGCGGTAAGTCTTGCCGACAATAGGAAATTTCGTAGTGACTTGAAGGGCTCAGTATGATCTCTTGGAAAATAGTGATAGTCTTGCCGATGGGAATGCTAATGTCTAAGTGACTTTTTAACTTCGGTATAACCTCTCACCGAATAATGATGGTCTTGCCAAATAGCGCTACATGTGGTGGTCATTGGTATGACCTCTCAACGATATGGTTATGTTTTTTCAACAGCTTTTGAACTCAGTGTAACCTCTTGCCGAAGGTAATTACTCTTGGTGATATCGATTGTTGGGCTTTGTGGCATTGGGGAGACACGATTAGTGTCACACCGACATGCGACACAGATTGAGTGTTGTTGACTGAGTGAAAGACTATCCTACGTGGTGTGTCTTCGACCAATCAAAGAAGTCGAATGGGAACCATTGGAAGTTAATCTGTTGTGGTCATTCTGTGCAGAAGTTCAACAGACAGGGATGACATGGATATACTCTGAGATCGATGATGATGTTTGGTTTGATCAACAGTTGGATGATCAGTGGGATGAACAATTCAATGAGTGATCAGTGTGAATTCAATTCTGAGAGGATTGTATCTTGAATGTTTTGTACAAGGTTGATCAAGGTTTATGCTATTGTAAATTGACATTAGAGAGTGAAGCCTGTACTCTGTATGTAATTTCATTACTGTAATACAAAGGGGTTTCTCTTGGTGTGGTGGGTTTTTCTCCCATAAGGGTTTTCCCACATAAATCTGGTGTTCATCTGTGTATGTTAATTTCTCTGTTTCTATTATTGCTTTCAAGTGTATCTTAATTGGACTGTAATTGAAAATTTAAAAGCATCTCTGCATTCTTCCCTGAGGTTTTGATGTTAGGAGAGTTGTTTCCGCACCTTAGCTTTCCTTACAACTGGTATCAGAGCCTGGTCAGTTGTGTTATCCTTGTGGGTACATTGGGTTTTTTGTGTCAATTATGTTCAGTGGGAGTCTTGTAGAAGTTTGGTAATTCAAATTATAGATTAAGATGGAAAGCACATCAGGAAAGATTGAAATTGAGAAATTCAATGGCAGCAATTTTGAGTTGTGGAAACTCAAAATGGAAGATCTGTTGGTTGATCGTGATCTGTGGCTTGTTGTGTCTGGAACGAAGCCTTCAGGCATGAAGCAAGAGGATTGGGACCTTGTAGATAGAAAATCTAAGGGGTTGATAAGGCTCTATTTTGCAAACTTTGTTCTTCTGAATGTTCATGAAGAAAAGACTGCATCTTCCTTGTGGAATAGACTGGCATCTATTTATCAGGGCAAGTCCTTGGTGAATAAACTGTTCTTGGGGAAAAAATTGTACTCTTTGAGAATGCAAGAGGGAGGATCTATTGTTGATCATTTGAATGCTTTCAACATGTTGATTGCACAGTTAACATCCGTGGGTGTGAATATTGAAGATGAAGATCGTTGTATGCTTTTATTATGTTCTTTGCTAGATTCTTGGGATCACTTGGTGATGGTTATTGGGAGTACAACATCCACTTTTTAAGATGGAAGATGTTGTTGCTTCTTTGTTATTAGAAGAGAGGAGAAGGAAATCTTCTGAGATGGCGAAGGAGGCCCTTGTTGTTAGAGGAAGGTTGAAAGAGAAAGGTAAGAAGAAGGACAAGAAGTCCAAATCCAAATCAGAGGGGAGGTCAAAGTCTCCTGGCAAGAATTCCAAGGTGAAGTGCTGGAATTGTGGGAAACCTGGTCATGTCCGAAAGGATTTTAAAGAGGAGAAAAAGAAGAAGAAGAAGAATTCTTCCGATAATGATTCTTCTCAAAGTGATGCAGACACCTTCATTGCAGCCTTGGCTATGCAGGAATCGGATGATGTCTAGTTGATTGATTCTGGAGCATCTTTCCACATGACATCTCATAGAGATTGGTTCATGAAGTATGAAAAATATGATGGTGGAAAGGTGTATTTGGCAAGTGATTCATCTTTGAAAATTGTTGGCTGTGGAAGAGTCAGAATTCAATTCCCTGATGGAAGAGTTAAGGGAATCAATGATGTAATGCATATACCAGGTTTGGCTCGAAATCTACTTTTTGTTATTAAGCTGAATGATATTGGAGTGCAAGTCACATTCCCTGGAAATGGCTGCAAGATGACTAGAGGCTCAATGGTGCTAGCAAGGGGTGCTCGTATTGGTAACTTGCATAAGCTGGATGCACATGTTGTACATTGCAATAGTGTCTCTGTAAAGTCATAGAAAGCTACTCATGGAGGTAAAGAGGAAAAAGTTCATGATTGTGTAAACTCTATGGAAATTAAACTTCCAATAGAAAAGACTATGATCTGGCATCATAGGCTAGGACACATTAGTGAGAAAGGTTTAAAAACCTTGAAGAATAAAAACCTGGTTGAGGGGCTTGATGATTGTAACCTCGAATTTGAATTATGTGAACATTGTATATATGGAAAACAACACCATGTTTCTTTTTACTCCAGTCCTCACAAATGTTCTAGTTTGCTTGATTATATACATTATGATGTTTTTGGTCTAGTGGATGTTCCTTCTTTGTCTAAATCAAGGTACTATATATCATTTATTGATTTTTATTCAAGAAGGGCATTTATCTGTTTTTTGAAAAGTAAATCAGAAGTGTTCAGTCGATTTAAAGAATTTAAAAACCTTGTAGAAAATTAGACTAGAAGAAAAATAAAATGTTTAAGGAGTGATAATGGCAGTGAGTTTTTTTTTGATGAATTCGAGAGGTACTGTAAAGATCATGGAATTAAAAGACATAAAACTACACCTTACACTCCGCAACAAAATGGAGTTGTATAAAGGTTCAACAAGATAGTGATGGAAAGAGAACGAAGTATGTTGAGTAGTGTTGGATTGGAGGAGAATTTTTGGGCTGAGGCAGTTGCTACAGCATGTTACTTGATAAACCATTCTCCTAATTCTGCTCTTGTTGAGAAAACACCTTTGGAAGCATGGTCTGGAAAGAAGCCCTCTTTAAGACACATTCGAGTTTTTGGCTATGAGGCATATGCAAATGTGTCGAATGAGAAAAGATCTAAATTGGAGAACAAGGCTGTCAAATGTATTTTTATTGGCTATAGTGCTGGCATAAAAGGATACAAGCTTTGGAATCCTGATACGGAGAAGGTTCTATACAACAAAAGTGTTATCTTTTGTGAGCTGAAGCCTTCTACCTTAGATCTGCAGTCAGAGACAAAATTAGAAAACAAAAAAGATGTAGTTGAAATTCCTCCAATACCAGATAAAGAGGAATTGAAAATTCAAAATAAACCTGAAAATGAGGAGAGCTCAAATAGTTCTGAGAGTTCTAAAGAAGAACAACCTCAGCCTCAGCAAGTGAGGAGGTCAACTCATGAAAGAAAGCAACCTGATAGGTATGGGTTCTCTTTGATAGATTCTACTTGTACCTATGCTTTAATTTGTAGCACTGATGAGCCTAGGACTGTGAAAGAGGCATTTAGAATGTCTGATTCAAACTCTTGGTTGGAAGCCATGAATGAAGAAATGGCATCATTAGAAAAGAATGATACTTGGAGTTTGGTGCCCTTGCCTGAAGGTAGAAAAGGTGTGGGCTGCAAATGGGTATTTAAAAAGAAAATAGGTCTGGATGGCAGTGTGGAAAAATATAAGGCGAGGTTGGTTGCGAAGGGTTATTCCCAGGTAGAGGGAATTGATTATGGGGAAATTTTTCCTCCTATAGCTAAGCTGACATCTATCAGATTTCTTTTGTCACTTGCAACAGTGTATGACTTAGAGATTGAATAGATGGATGTGAAGAAAACATTTATTCATGGTGATCTTGAAGAAGAAATTTATATGTGCCAGCTTGAGCACTTTGTGGAGAAAGGTAAAGAGAAACTAGTTTGCAAGTTGAAAAAGTCTTTGTATGAGTTAAAACAGTCTCTTAGAATGTGGTACGAGAAGTTTGACACTTTTGTTTTGTCATTGGGATTTGTAAGATCAAAATCTGATCATTGTGTGTATTACAAAGCTAAAAGTGATCGAGTTCTTATTATTGCTCTCTATGTTGATGATATGTTGTTCATAGGCAATAGTAAGTTAATGATTTCTAATCTTAAGTCTCAGTTGTCTGCAAAGTTTGAAATGAAAGATCTTGGTGAAGCAAGGTATAATCTAGGAATGCAAATAACTAGGGATAGGAAGAATAGAAAACTTTGGATTAGTCAGAGTAAGTATATCAAGACTGTTCTAGAGAGATTTTGTATGACTAATTGCAAGCAACTAGTTGTTCTAGTTTTGCAGGGAACGAAGCTATTTGTTGAAGACTATCCAAAATCTCCTACTAAGATGGAGCACATGACCAGTGTACCTTATGCTAGTGCAGTTGGTAGTCTAATGTATGCAATGGTTTGTAAAAGGGCAAACATTGCCCAAGCAGTGGGAGTACTTAGTCGATTTATGGCTAATCCTAGAAGGACACATTGGGATGCTATGAAAAGAGTATTTAGATATTTGAAGGGCACTTTAGAATATTCTTTGTGTTACCATGGAAACTTGGTTGAATCATAGAGGACCCTCAGCATTAGAGGCTATGTGGATTATGATTGGGCAGGGGACATTGACAATAGGAGGTCCACCAGTGGATGTATTTTCATGATGAATGGTGGTGCAGTGAGTTGGATGAGTAAGTGGCAGGCTATAGTCGCTTTGTCCACTACAGAGGCAAAATACATGGTAGCAACACACGCCTGTAAAGAAGCAATCTGGTTAAAACGTTTGTGTTCTAACATTGGTTTTGATGCAAGGAAAATAACAATTTACTGTGACAGTCAAAGTGCTATTTTTTTGGCAAAGAATCCTACTTTTCATGCCAGGACGAAACATATAGATGTACAGTATCATTTTGTATGAGATATGGTGGAGGATGGAAAGATCTTTTTAGAAAAAGTGGATACTCTAGAGAATGTTGCAGATGCATTGACGAAGCCAGTGAGCACAGACAAGTTCAGGTGGTGTGCCAGTATGACGGGCCTTAGTGCCCATGAATTTTAGTAGTTTTGTTGTGCTCTAAAGGTGCCTATGTGATCTTCATCAAGTGGGAGATTGTTGGAATTGTATGTCTCAATCTCACAGGCTGAAACCTTTGAAAGAGAAAAGTCGATGTGACATTCTTATTGTCTAGTTGATTAGCAGCTATGGAACCTTGTGAAATGTTCAGGTCGCCGAGACCTTGTTGATGTCTTTCCGACTGGAGCTATCACTATGACTTGTAGTGTTCGGTGTAACCCTCTGCCGAGTGGGTTGGTCTGGCCGACAGGTTGTTCATAGTGGTTGTCGGGGAGACTTGTGGCGATAGAAGTCTTTGTGGAGAGATTTGAACGCTCGATATGACTCATACCGATATGAGATGTCTCACTGATAGTTATTCACTAGGAGTCATCAGAGTAACATGTGACTTCAGTAAGAACTCTTGGTGACAGATGGTATGTCTCACTGACAATGTTACACTTGGAGTCATCGAATTAACATGGAAGCCTCGGTAAGAACTTTTTTCGAATAGTTGGTTCTCTTGCCGATGGGTATGAACATCGGTGTGCCCTCTTGGTGAAAGCAATAAGTCTTGCCGATGGTAGGAAATTTTGTAGTGACTTGAATGGCTCGGTATGATCTCTTGGCGAATAGCGATAGTCTTGCTTATGGGAATACTAATGTCTAAGTGACTTTTGAACTTCAGTATAATCTCTCACCGAATAATGATGGTCTTGTCGAATAGCGCTACATGTGGTGGTCATCGGTATGACATCTCAGCGATATGGTTATGTTTTTCTGACAACTTTTGAACTCAGTGTAACCTCTTGCCGAAGGTAATGACTCTTGGCGATATCAATTGTTGGGATTTTTGGCATCGGGGATACATGATTAGTGTCTCACCAACATGCAACACAGGTTGATTGTTGTTGACCGAGTGAAAGACTATCCTATGTGGTGTTTCTTTGACCAATCAGAGAAGCTGAATGGGAACCTTTGGAAGTTAATCTATTGTGGCCATTCTGTGCAAAATTTCAATAGATAGGGACAACATGGATATACTCTGAGATCGATGATGATGTATGGTTCGATCAACAGTTGGACGATCAGTGGGATGAACAGTTCGATGAGTGATCAGTGTGAACTCAATTCTGAGAGGATTGTATCTTGAATGTTCTATACAAGGTTGATCAAGGTTTATGTTGTTGTAAATTGACATCAGAGAGTGAAGCCCATACTCTATATGTAATTTCATTACTGTAATACAAAGGGGTTTTTCTTGGTGGTGGGTTTTTCTCCTGTAAGGGTTTTCCCAAGTAAATCTGGTGTGCACCTATGTATGTTAATTTCTCTATTTCTGTTATTGCTTTCAAGTGTATCTTAATTGGACTGTAATTGAAAATTTAAAAGCATATTTGCATTCTTCCCTGAGGTTTTGATGCTAGGAGAGTTGTTTCCACACCTTAGCTTTCCTTACATCAAGATGGATGAAAATGAAAATCAAGGTAAGTCTAGTAGAAACAACCTTGAAATTGAGTCATAAGAAGATGACATAGGTGCAAAAATTGAAGAACAACAAGAAGAATAGACTGAAGAAGTGGTTGAACAAGCCCCTACAAAATATGTGCAAAAAGATCATGTTACAGATCAAATAATTGGTGATAAGAATGAAGGTGTGCAAACTAGAAGAAGACTTGCTAAGGAAAAGGAACAAGTGAACTTTGTGCTCTTATCTCAAATCGAACCAAATTTTTTTGATGAAGCTAGTAAGGATGAGAGATGGATACAAGAAATGGAAGAGGAACTTGATCATATTGAAAAGAACAAAACATGGGAATTGGTTCCTAGACCATCAAGCAAGAATGTAATTGGAACCAAATGGGTATTTAGAAATAAGTTGAATGAAGATGGAGCTATGGTTAGAAACAAAGAAAGGTTAGTTTGTAAAGGATATGCACAAGTAGAAGGGATTGATTTTGAAGAAACATTTTCCCCTATTGCAAGATTAGAAGCAATAAGAATGTTTCTTGCATTCTTAGTCTACAAAGTATTTAAAGTCTATCAAATGGATGTCAAATTTGCATTCTTGAATGGAAACCTAGAAGAGGAATTATACATTGAATAGATAGAATTTTTTTAGCTATAAGAAGATGATGATTATGTCTGCAGATTAAGAAAAGCATTGTATGGTCTAAAACAAGACCCAAGAGCATGGTATTCAAGATTGGATCAGTATCTAAAACAACAAGGATTCAAGAAAGGTTGTGTTGATAGCAATCTATATCTCAAATTTGAAGGTAAGCATATGATCATTGTTGTAGTATATGTCGATGATATTATATTTGGTGGTAGCAGTGATAAAATGTGCAAAATATTTGCCACAAACATGCAAGATGATTTTGAAATGTCCATGCTAGGAGAACTCATATTTTTTCTTGGTTTGCAAATTAAACAAACTGATAAAGGTATATTTATATCACAAACCAAGTATGCAAAAGAAATGATCAAATTTTTTGGCATGGAGGATTGTATACCAGTCAGTACTCCCATGATTACTAGCTGCAAGTTGAGCAAATCAGATGAGTCACATGATGCAAATCAGACTTTGTATAGATCAATGATCAGAAGTTTGTTATATTTAACTGCATCTAGGCTAGATATAATGCAAGTAGTTTGTATGGTAGCAAGGTTTCAGGCTGTCCCAAAGGAATCTCATGTCAATGTAGTGAAAATAATTCTTAAATACATCAAAAGAACTATTGACTATGGGTTGTGGTATCCCAAGTGTAAGGATTTCTCATTAACAACATATACAGATATAGATTGGGCAGGAAGTGTAGATGACAGGAAGAGTACTAGTGGTGGAGCGTTCTTCTTGGGGAACAAATTTGTTTCCTAGATGAGCAAAAGGAAATAGTCCATCACTCTTTCTACTATAGAAGTACAATATGTTGTTGCTACTGCATGTTGTACATAGGTCTTGTGGATGAAGCAGACATTAAAAGACATCAAAGTGGAATACAAAGAGCCTATCTCTATTCTTTGTGATAATTCAAGTGCCATCAACATCTCAAAGAATCTGGTGATGCATTCTAGAGCCAAGCATATATCAATCAAGTATCACTTCATTAGAGAGAAGGTTGCAGACAAGGAAGTCAACATGGAGTATGTTCCTACCAAGGAACAAGTTCCTGATATATTTACAAAGCATCTTCCTATAGAGCAATTTGAATACTTGAGGAAAAAGCTGGGAGTAGTTTCTCCCACATCATATCACTAAGCCTTAGTGATCAGACATATATCTAGAGGGAGCTTCATTGATCATCTATTTAACCCTAGTTAAGAATAGTGTGATCAAGTCATGCAAAATCTTGTTTTATAATATTCTAATGACTTGATGGTTACAAAATTTGTAAAAATTGGAGCATATCCTTAGGGATGGTGTAACCTTTTCTATTGATGTCAAAGGGGGAGAAATGTGAAGTATGTTGAGAAGAGATGAGATATATGTCACAGGGGGAGTTGTTATGTTGTTGGGTGAATAATCAAGTTGGTATAGAGCTTCAACATTATATCTTGTATGAGCACTTCAAGTTTTTCCATCAATGCCAAAGGGGGAGATTGTGATGAGTAGTGGATCTAATGGAAAATTAGGTACCAGATTCGATATGGGTTTTTCGAGAGCATTCTAGTGATGTGCTCTATAGGTCCAAAAAGTGAAGGATACACCCATAAATAAATTATATTCACCTTCAAGTGTTTTAGGGTTTATCAGTTAAACCCTACGTTGTTTATAGTCATGGCGTCCTCAATATGTTCTTCTATTTTGACATTGAATGTCAATAGTAGGTAATCGGTCACATAAGTTACAACTTATGTCATTGAAATCATGAGGGTGACCGGCCCCTTTACCTAGCGCTCAAGGTTACACATATCTACTAGGTCAAGGAGACAATTCAATATCAATGAGACTTGCCCTGGAGTCTCTTCGATAACACAATAGTTGTCATCGGCGAGACACTAGGTCATCGAAGGGATTTCTATGAATGTCTCTTCGATTAGAGCAATAAGGAGTACGGAAGCACTCCATGTGGGACCCAACCATAATGACATGGATGACAGTGATGACAATGCAAATATGTGGCATGACGGGATTGAATAAATGGTAATCCGCATCCTTGTGGATTACAATGTAGTGACATGGAGATGAGGTGGATAGGTGATGTCATCAAGTGTCTTCATCAACATGATTGAAGGTTGTCGGTGAGACTTGTTTAGACGTCTCCTTGATAACCTGATGACCAACCCATCAGTGAGACAATATGGTATCGCCAGAACCTTGAAGAAGGTCTATTTGACAGAGCAATGGGAGAGTGTGAGGTTGATTGTGGGACCCAGTAAAGAAAGGATGATGTGCATTAGTGATATAGTTAGAAAATGAATGAAAGAACGACATGTGGCAGGAAGTGACTTAGCGAGTTGTGGGTTTTCAGAACTTTGTAACCCCCGACAAGAGGTTTTGAGGTTTGGGTTTTTAATGACTTAGTGATGTGCGATGGAAGCAATAGGGTGGGACCCAACATGATGGTGACGATGATAGATTGTGACAAAGAAGAATAGATGGCGAAGAGTGATTGCTCAATATGCTAATTCACATCGTTGTTGAAAATTAGGTGGCAATGACATGGAGGACAGATGGCAAGTGAGCCCGTGTGGTGTCGGAGTGAATGGAGTTTATCAAAAGGACTCTACTGAGTCTCAGCTTGATACAGTATTGTATCTTCGATGGTCATAAAGTGACATGGTGATAGGTGATTACTCACAAGATCAATGATGGAGATTTGAAGGACCACTTATCTGATGATTAGGGCTTCAAGGCATGATGATGAATAGAGGATTGTAGGATTAGGGCATGAAAGAAGATGATCAATAGCTAGAATTCAAAGATAGAAATCTAAAAATGGCTCAACAATGTGAACAAGGATTTTTGCCTGTAAATCGACATAGAGGAAGGAATTAGTTGGTCCAACTACACCAACAAGCAATTTAAATGAATATTTGATCTTCAAGGTGGTAGCACAAATTGTAGAGGTGATCGAGATTGAATCAGATTGAATGAATAAAAGAACACATTTAATGCATATCAGATTCTAGGGTTTGACAGAGAATGAATGAAGGAAAATTCTCTGTAATAGAATTAAATGTTGGGTGGCTTGATGCAATATATGGCAATATCTGGTAAACCCTATTAGATGTCTTAATGATTATTTAGACAGTGGTGTGTGGCTTGAGGTAGAGGAAACTTGCTAAGAAGATAGCGAGAGTCAAAAACCCTAACTAATATTTTGATATGTAAGAGATGAAAAGGAGAAAAATTAGCATGAGACTGAGTGAGTTAGAAGATAACTGTTTGCAAGTTGGAGTAGTTACTATAATAGAAAGTAAAAATTTGAATATACATGAAGCTAGTTACAGTGGTGTGAGAGAGAACCGTGAGAGATTTAATGTACTGAATGGAGGCATTCTAGGTTTTGCAGAACCAATCTTATGCATTCTTGAATTTTTAATCCTTCAGAGGTTGTGGCCTCATTTTACTAAGTTGTAGCTCAGATTAGGTGATAGTTATCTCCTTGGAGTTGTAGCTCCTAAAATAGGGTGTAGCAACATCCTTGAAGTTGTAGCTTCTAAACAGAGAGTTGAAGCTTCCTTAGAGTGTAGCTCTTAAAATTGTAACTAAACTTCATTGCTTGCAAGGTTGGATTAGGATAGTAGATCCTAGTAGCATTTATCACCATGTATTTTCCCATCCTGGGTTTTCCACATACATATGGTGTTATGTGAGGCTTTTGTGTGTATGCATATTTATGTTTCTACATGTTAGTATCTACACATTAAGTGGTTAAGGAAGTAATATGCACAAAGGTTTTGAAGGTCAAAGTTTTTAGTATCTACTAATTCACCACCCTCTCAACAGATCATTGTGTTCCAACACCAAGCTGCTCTATAAATATCTGAGCCATTTCATTTGGAAGGGACACATTCTTTCACAATATTACAAATCCTTTTGCATTCTTCTTGCATGTCTTTATACTACATTATATCCAACTATATTTTGTTTTATTTTATGAGTGAGAAAGGGAGAGAGTTATATTTTGTTGTGAGGGATTTTGTTGTTGAGAGAAGAAAGCTATCAACTTGAGAGTTAAAGTTTCTTTGTGACATTCTTGAGATGTTGATTATCAAGCTTACTGCTATTGGAAAGGGTTGTATTGTTGCCAATTATTTGGATAAGCAACAATAGGCATGTGGATCTCTTCTTCTTTGTTATTTTACTTATGAATAATGTATCTTCCATATAAGCTTGATTTTTATTTTCTATTGTGTGCATTAGAGAAATTAGATTGTCTTTGAAAAGGAAATTAAGGTTTCTATGTTAAGTATGTTTGATCCAAGTAGATTAAAATGGTGATAGTTTATCTCTAGGATGATAGATTATCCATTAAAGGAAATACCTATGTGTAGTTTAAAATGGCCTTAAGTTAAATTGGCCCTGAGTAGTGTATATGATAGATGACCCTCGGTAGAAATACTGAATAAAATACTTTGGCCAAATTAGTGTGACAACCTTTGGCTCCATTGTTAGTTCACCATGATCTAGTATTACATGCTAGTTCCAGATTGTGGGATTACAAGTTCTAGTTATGTAGGACACAACACTATGCTCAGTTGGTTGTCGTTATCGGTTACTCTACCAATCTCTTCGTCGAAGGGAAGGGCCATCTATCGAATGATAGATGTGTGGGGGATCACATTAATAGTTTGAGGTTGGAAGAAAAGTGCTTAAGTGATGCTTCTCCTCCATAGCAGGTGACAAAAGAACCAAGATTTGAAAGGAAGGATCCTAGACTGTTTTACAACTATTTGTTCCAAAGCTCATTGAGCTATGTGTGAAAGTATATGCAATATTGTATTGTTGTGACTTATGAATTATCGAAAAGAAATGGAATCTTTATTGTAATATGTTATGCATCTTTCTTCATATATTCTCAATAAAGAAAAGAATTTTTTTTTATTACAATGGCTTGTACATAGTTTATTTACTCATATGGTGTAAAATTAGAATTTTTTACTTCACGAAAGGGTTAGTTTGTTATGTATATGGTATTAGAGCTACTAGGTTTAGCTCTGGAACCTATGAGCTTATCATTCTTTCTGTCCAGTGTTATCCAATGTTGATAATTCTTGTGCCAGGATGGTGTGTCTCAGATTGACAACTCAAAAGTTAGTAATCAGAAATGAGTGCTACGTCAAGGCCAAGAAGGAAAGAGAAGCCATCATTAGAACCATAGAGGGAACCAACTACAATAATGCCATCTGGTTGAGTGACACCGAAAACTTTAGTTACGCACTCTCTCAGATCAGTGATGTGAAGAGAAAGATGAAGATGGAGGCTATGTACAAGTACCTTACCAACCATCCT
Source organism: Sequoia sempervirens (assembly GCA_007258455.2). Lineage (NCBI taxonomy): Eukaryota > Viridiplantae > Streptophyta > Pinopsida > Cupressales > Cupressaceae > Sequoia > Sequoia sempervirens. Next base: position 21,476,899 of record VDFB02049217.1, read on the forward strand.
ACCAAAAAAGTCTGAGTCATTACCACTTTCCAGGGATATGCCCTCAAAAGGAAGTGTTAGTCTACCATTCATCTTTAGGGACCCTAGAGTTCTTCCATTGGCTGAAGTAATAGTAATTTCTCTGAGTAACAGGTTTGAGGGATATGTACCACAGACACCACCAGACGAGAAATGGTCTCATGAACAAATGTTTATGAAAAGGGTACAGACTACATTGTTGATGAACATCATATTGACATTACCTCTCGTAACTATGTATCAAATGATAAATATGAAGGCTATTATCCTTTTTGGGATAGGTATGAACAAATGAGATATGAACAAAAAGATAGGGAACAAAAATAGTCTCAGTCTGTAGGTTATACTCCTTTAAGTTATGTGTCAAAGAGTGAATCTGAAGGATACTCTCCACTCGACTATCTGAATAGTCACTCCATTTAATCAAGGGTATTGAAATCCTCATGAAACGAATAAAAAAATTATGTGTTTATCAAAGAAAAAGAAGCATGTGCTTAGTCTTATGTGGAATTATTGTGTGCATATGAATTCCATTTTAAATTTTTTCCATAAGATAGTTGATAACTGTTGTCAAACAGATTGCACCTGAATGCTTGAAAAGTTAAATTCAGCAATTTGTTGAAACATTGGATCAAACTCGGGTTGTGGGTGACCTATAATGAGATTGAACCTCCAAATTCTAGGCCGACTTCCTATATGATTCTCAAATTAATAACTGGTAACTTACTAGGAAAAAGGATAAAAGAACTATTGCTAAATGCAAGAAACTATAAATTGAAGGTGATGCACCTAATTGATAAAGATCTGCAATTTTAATTCACAATAAACCTCAGAAAACTATCCACACAAGTCAATTTTGACAATTTCACCACAAAAATTGATTCTAAGGAAGGCTTGAATAAATCACCTTTGAAGGAAAACAGGGTTTTCATAGCAAAGAAGAATATTATTCATTTACACAAACTTAGACCTGTGATTTTAACTATTCGAATGCATGCAAATATAAATGAGACAAAGATTTTAAAGGTTTTGATATTTAAACACAATAAAACTTCATCAAATCATTCATAAAGACAACCAAATGACAAGGTAGACTTTGATTTCACTGCAATTTGAAGGAATCTTCGCAAAAAGACACAAGTAAACCTATAAACCTGCTGATGTATTAATCTATAAATAAAATCTGAGTTACAAGATAATTCACTTTGCAAAATGCAAAGGCTGAAAAACAAGAACTAACTGAGAAAGATAAACTTTTTCAATATATACAATGAGAATTATCTTTATGAAAAAGTTTATCCTTTTTCAATATATACAAAGTGCATTCTCATTGCATATATTGAAAAAGTTTATCTTTTTCAGTTAGTTCTTGTTTTTCAGCCTTTGCATTCTGCAAAGTGAATTATCTTGTAACTCAACTTTTATTACAAATTAATACATCAACAGGTTTACAGGTTTACTTGTGTCTTTTTGCGAAGATTCCTTCAAATTGCAGTGAAATCAAAGTCTACCTTGTCATTTGGTTGTCTTTATGAATGAATAGATGAAGTTTTATTGTGTTTAAATATCAAAACCTTTAAAATCTTTGTCTCATTTATATTTGCATGCATTCGAATAGTTAAAATCATAGGTCTAAGTTTGTGTAAATGAATAATATTCTTCTTTTTTGTGAAAACCCTGTTTTCCTTCAAAGGTGATTTATTCAAGCCTTCCTTAGAATCAAATTTTGTGGTGAAACTGTCAAAATTGACTTGTGTGAATAGTTTTCTGAGGTTTATTGTAAATCAAAATTGTGGATCTTTATCAATTAGGTGCATCACCTTCAATTTACAGTTTCTTGCATTTAGCAATAGTTCTTTTATCCTTTTTCCTAGTAAGTTACCAGTTATTAATTTGAGAATCATCTAGGAAGCTGACCTAGAATTTGGAGGTTCAATCTCATTATAGGTCACCCACAACCTGAGTTTGATCCAATGTTTCAACAAATTGCTAAATTTAACTTTTCAAGCATCCAGGTGCAATATGTTTGACAACAATAACATAATTTAGTCTAACATGGATAAACATTCATGTAAAGACCAATCACATAAGGATGGTGAGGACACAAACTAGTCCCAGTGGAAGCCAAGAGGTTGGAGAAGGAACCACTGGAGTAGAGGCTAGGCTTGACCAAATCTTAGCAAGGTTGGCTAACCTTGAACAAGAAAGAGTTAAGGATAGGGTAGAAAAGGATGTTCCCATTAATGAGCATGAGGGAGAAAAATATTCCCATGGACATGATAAAACCCATGAACATGAGAGGGAAAAATCACCTACGCCATCTGTAGAAAGGAATAAGAAGCTCGTGGCTTCCAAACTTTCTAGGGACATGAAAAAGATAATTCCACCCAAGTTTGATGGAAGTGTTGGAGGAGATGAGGCTGAGGTATGGCTTTTCTAAATGGAAAATTATTTCAAAATATGAAACTATGATGAGATTACTAAAGACACATGGGGTGCGTATCAGTTAGCTAGAGAAGCCTCTAACTAGTGGATGAACAAGAAGTTGGAACTTAACATTAACTCATGGAAAATAACATGGGGAGAATTCATGGAGATTTTTCATAAGAGATGGTTTCCACAACTCTACTATGACCAAAAACTCTCAGATTTCTAGAGTTTGAAACAAGGTAACATGTCGGTCAATGAATATTTGGAAAATTTTACTCAACTTCTACACTATGTTCCCATATATCACAAGGATGAGCACTTCCACATTAGGGAATTTATAATGGGACTTAATAGTTAGACTGGAGGGGAAGTGTATATGCATGGTCCAACAACAATGGATCTTGTATATGAAAAAGCAATTAAGTGGGAGCAAAAGCTTAGGGCTAACTCCACTCATCAAGAAAGAAGAGAGCAAAAGAAGGATGTGGAAGTTCCTGACAAGATAGTTCCAAAGAAGATGGAATATGTGTAAAATGTTCCAAGGAAAAATGGAAAGATATTTTGCAATGATGGAAAGGATTCCAAAAGAGAGCATAAAAGGAAAGAATCTAGCATGGGTAATACCAACAAGACTAGTGAAAACTCCAATAAGTCAGGAGAAACTAGAGGGAAAAGTGGGTCGACTATAGGATGTTTTACATGTAGAGGGGACCACTATGCTAATGAGTGTCCCAATAAAACTTCTAGATCATGCCCATATGGTAATCCATTACCCATCCAAAAAGCAATTTTTCAACATAAGATACATGCAGCAGTGGATGATCATCAAGCGAAGTACCAAGTAACTCTAGTTGAAACACCAGGTATTTTGTTTGGCTTACTATTTCTATTCTTATTGATACTCGTGCAAATGAGAATTTCATTTCACCTAAAATAGCTAAAAAATTATCTAGGAATGCAGGACACATGGCAATGTCTTGGGATGTATAGTATGCAAACCAGACAAGAGCAAAGGTGGATCAATGTCTATTCAAGGCTAGGATAGAACTACCTAGTTTTTCCATAGAAGTAAACCTTTATGTCGCACCTCTAGGATCATATGATGTCATCCTAGGTATGAATTGGTTGTGGAAACATAGGGCTAAGGTAGATTACATGCAAAGACTATAGAATACCTAGATGATTTTGGAAATCAAGTAAAATTCCAAGGGATACCTAGAGAGGTTAGGATTTGACAAATTATGGAAATGCAACTAATAAAAGATAAGAAGAAAGGGTGTAAACTCTTTGCCATAAAGATTGAAGAACTTGGAAAGAATAGTGATGATTCAGAGTTCCAAAGTTTACAAGAACTAGAAGATAGTGAAATAGATGAAACTAGAAAATTGGATATGGAGAAATATCCAATATTGAGAATTTTTTTGGATGTGTTTCCAAATGAGTTACCAGGCTTGCCTCCGAAAATAATATTTTACTTCTCTATAGAAATAGTTCCAAGGTCATAACCCATTTCTAACGTACCCTATAGGATGACAACCAGTGAACTTATGGAACTTAAGACACAATTGGACGAGTTGTTGTCGAAAGGATTGATAAGACCAAGTGTTTCACCTTGGGGAGCACTAGTCATCTTTGTTAAAAAAAAGGATGGTACCTTGTGTTTGTGCATCGACTATCGTATGCTTAACACAGATACAGTCAAGAATAAGTATCCATTGCCACACATTAATGACCTTTTTGATCAAATGAGGAGAGTCACCATATTCTCTAAAATAGATCTAAGATCTGGATATCACCAATTGAGGATTAAGGATGAAGATATCTTTAAAACTACATTCAGAACTAGATAAAGAAACTAGTTCACTGTTTTACCTTTTGGTTTAACAAATGCATCTACAACATTTATTAATTTAGGGATTACCTTGAAAATTTTGTTACTAGGTTTTTTGATGATATTCTAATTTATTCTAGAGATGGGGAAGAACATAGCAAGCAATTAGAAATGGTCCTACAACGTTTAAGAGAACATAGGTTGTATGGTAAAAATTTTAAGTGTACGTTCTTCCAAAAGAGGGTACATTATTTGGGTCATGTGATCTCAGTAGATGGAATTGATGTAGATCTAGCTAAGATCAAGGCGATACTTGAGTGGCCTATACCTAAGAATGTGTTAGAGGTAAGAAGTTTCATGGGATTAGCAGAGTATTATAGAAAATTTGTTGTGAACTTCTCTAAAATTGCTTTTCTGATTACTTCTTTACAAAAGAAAGGAAAGATATTTGAATGGACTGAGAAGTGTCAAGAGGCTTTTGACCTACTCAAAGAGAAGTTAACCACTGCACTGATCTTAAAAGTACCATATCTTGTGGGTAACTTTACGGTTATCACAGATGCATGCAGAGAAAGGTTAGGAGGGGTATTAATGCAAGATGGGCAAGTAATTTCTTATGAATCCGGGAAGCTAAAATCTTATGAGATGAATTATGCACCGCATGATTTAGAATTAGTAGTTGTGGTTCACACATTGCAAATTTGGAGGCACTACTTGTTAGGATAACCCTTTAAGATGAAAACTAACCATAATGGGTTAAAGTACCTTTTCCCTCAACCTAATCTAGATGCTAGATAGAGAAGATGGTCAGAGTTAATAGTTGACTATGATTTTAATATCAGTTATATTAAAGGGAAAGAAAATTGGGTTGTTGACGCTTTAAGTCAAAGACGTCTCATTGCTTCTATAGTAACAATTCAAACCTATTTTAAGGGCAAGTACTCCAAAAGTGCAAGGAGGATGATTATTACTTGAAATTCAAGCAAGCACTCGCTAATAATCCAGAAGATTTTAGGTATGAGGTTCTTCATTTGGAACCTAATAGATTACTTAGATATATGGGTAGAATGTGTGTACCTGGTGTAGATGAATTAAGAAATCTAGTATGGAAGGAAGTACACGAAGCATCGTACTCTAGACATCCTAAAGTGACGAAAATGATGGCTGATGTAAAACCATTATACTTCTGGAAGGGAATGAAAGGATATGTCACTAGTTTTGTGGCTAGGTGTCTTGAGTGTCACAGGGTGAAAGTTGAGCATCATCATCCTACAGGCTTGTTATACCCACACGATATACCAAAGAGAAAGTGACAAGTCATAAGTATGGACTTTGTGCAAGGATTGCCTATGTCAAGGAATAAGCACAATGCCATTCTTGTGGTTGTATATAAGCTTACCAAAGTAGCACATTTTATACCCGAGAATCTAACTAATGGAGCACCTGACATAGAAAGAAAAATTGTGTAAGAAGTATTTAGGTTGCATGGGATTCTTGAAAATATTATTTCAAATAGGGATGCACAAGTCACTTCTAGGTTTTGGAAAACCTTGTTTTCTACACTAGGGACTCAGTTGAATATTAGCTCAACTTATCATCCAAAAATGGATGGGAAAAATAAAAGGGTGAATCAAGTATTGGAAGACCTAGTTAGGATGTATTACATGGATCAACAATACAAGTGGGAAGACTACTTGCCCTTAGTTGAATTTGCTTATAATAATTCTTATCATTCTATGATAAAGATGGCTCCTTTTGAAGCTTTGTATGGCCAAAAGTGTCAAACTCCTATAAGTTAGGATAAAATTGAGGATCGAGTGAGTCTTGGGCTAGAAATGTTGGTTCAAATGGATGAGAAAGTTAAAATTGTTAAGAAAAGGTTACCTGAAGCTAACAACAAAGAGAAAAGCTACACTGATGCTAAGAGAGTGCCCCACAATTTTTCCTTAGGTGACAAAGTATTGTTGAGAGTAAAGCTTCACAAAATCTCCATTAATTTTGGAAAGTCTTCTAAGTTAGCCCTGCATTATGTTGGACCTTTTGAGATTCTAGAGGAAGTGAATCCAATAGCTTATCAAATCGCGTTGCCACCAATTCTTTCCAAAATGCATAATGTCTTCCATGTGCCCTACCTTAAAAAGTATATACTAAGGGATAATCATGTGATTGATTGGACTGCTTTATAGGTATGAGACTCCTACGTAGTAACTCTAGGGCCCATCAAGGTGCTTGAAACATGTAAGCTTTTCTTACGAAATAGAGAAGTCTTGCAATGCAAAGTGACCAATATGTAGAAGACTCGGCTACTTGGGAGGACTATGCGAAGATTTAACAAAAATTTCCTCATATTCTTAATGCTTTTGTGAATGCTTGAAACAATGTGTTGTTAGTTGTTATGTTTTAATGCTACCTAAATTCATCAAGGACGATGATTCACAAGGGGAAGAGTATGTTACACCCCAATTGTGTAATTACTCATTACTATTACTACATAGGGTAAATATGAATGTAATGTGAATTATGGAGATGAATAAATTGTGCTCATACCTTGTTATCAATATGAATGTTATCTCATTTAATATTATCTCATTTTATGTTATCTCAGTTGATGTTATTTCATGGGAAAATACTGCATATATGTGAATGGATGGATATTGAATTGTTATTCTAAATTTGGAGATGTTTTATGTATACAACATATGTTGTGAACAATTGACTATCGTGTGCATGTGTTAGTGGATGCAGGTATATGTTCCATTCCTCCAAGCGGAGGGGAAGTATCACTCAGGAGAAGTTCTTGTTCAGGTAATCGGTAAAAGTAAACTATCTGAGCATACACACACCACAACAAAACTCTTCAAAATCCAAATGTCAAAATCATGAATTCCTTTTTTCATTTGCTTTGATAGCTTATATACTTTTCTATGACTTAGGTTGACCTCTAGAAGCTTTTCATCATTTAAATATATTTTAATATTTGCACTTTATAATGTCTCATGAGATGGGCACCCTTTTTAATGCACTTAATTAATGTCTTTTAAGTCATTTAATGGCCCCATTGACATAACATTATGATATCATTATAATGCACTTTTCAAATAAATAAATAATTATTATTAAAGATTAACTTTAATAATAATTAAAATAACATAAGTTGCTTGTTAAACATTATTTTTCCATTATGTCTGAACCAGGAGGTTAACCATTGAGTCAACTGTGCATCCAGGTTCCCTGCTAAATATAGTAACACTAGAATCCATTGATTTAGTGACTTACTATAAATAGTAAGTGTGCATATCTGAGTCCCAAATCTTATGCAAAGGACAAACCTAAATAATACCTTGCTCTGGAGAAGAATAACACTACTAAAGGACTAGGTATCTACCTCACAGGACCCTCTATCTAAAACCATTAGCCTATGAGGGTCAAATAATAGGATAGTCAACGAGATGTTGAGGCAAGAAAAAATGGGGACATTATAGTCTGCCCTCCCTGAAATTGCTTGTCCCCAAGAAATCTCCACTACAAAGAAACACCACCCCACCTGGGTCCCAAGGTAAGACTTGTAGAATGTCCCTCACAACAACAATTGACTCCTGAAGCACTAGCATAAGCACAAATGAAAAATCACTATAACCAACAACATTCTTAGTGTCATGTACCTCAGGAGCATGAACCTCAAGTGGAAGAAACTCTAAGCACTAAAATGATTTGCGTCCCTTCACTGCACAAAGAGAATCATCATATAAACTATCTATCCCATGCACACAAGATTTGTGCATTGAATACAAATCATGTATAGGTGAATCAAAAACAAAACTTTAGGCACTCCTCACTGTGTACACACTATAAAACTCCTTAGTGAGCCTTGCTTGGAATCCTGATGTGCTAGATGGATCCCAAACACTATGATCATTGCCCAAAACTGTACTAGTATCAAGAGTGTGATCAACATCCAACTTGGAGAGTGGATTATCATAGACCAATCCAACATCAGACTCAAATAATGGATTATTCACAAACTGCACAACCACTGCATGCTAATTAGAATCATCCATCTCCCAACCCCTAGAAAAATGAATTGAATCGAACTCCTGAACGACCTCATCCTCTCTCTTGGCACCCTTCTCTCTACTAGGAGAGATAGAATGCAAACTCCCGCCATCATGTGAGCCATCATCTTTACCCACGTCCTTGGCGAAGGTACTATTGTTATGTACCACAGGGGATGGCTCCAATGACATAATAGAAGTTGCTGATCTAACAATATCTTTGCACGCTTCTTCCATAGTAACTGCATATCCCTCCAAAGAGAGATCCTAGGACTCATTGCTAATTAATGAATTTTCTGATTTGTTTTCTATGGTCTGATTTGAAAGATCAGACTTGTAGTAGCATGAATCCTCCTCACACAATGCATCAATAATACCAAAACCCTAAGTATTTTCCTTTGACAACTCTATAGAATCATCACCCTCATGTGGAATAGTTGTCTCATGTTGATGCAAAGGAACCTCATTATTGTCATGAAAATTAAAACTATTATCAGTGTTGATAACAACTTCTTGAATGTTGTGAGTACCATTCTAGGGATCCACCATACTATTATCATGTAAAATTTTCTTATCAACAACCACTTTAGTTTTAACCCCATGTTCACTTATAGGTTGAAAATCATTGTCTGTTGACTTATCACATTCTAAACCAAACTCATCATAGAGACTTTTGGATACTTCACTTGTAGATACACCAAATCTCTCATTTTTGTTTTGTGATGTCATTTTTCTTGAAATGGAATCTTCACACTATTGTAAGCTAAGAGCTAATCTTTTTTGTGAAAGCATAAGTTCTCGCTAGAGATTATTCAAGATGCTCTCAACACTTGGCTGCTCACATTTCTTTGATTTTCTTTTTTGCTTGCTATAATCCATCTGATACTCCATATATCAGATGGGGGAAAGATCATTTCTAATATCTTGTGGAAGTGCAAGGTACCTTTATAAGCAACCATTATATCATCTTTGGAACCCATGATTCACAATTGCATCAAACAACTAACCCTCCAAGCTGGCAGAATCAAAGCTCTGATACCACTAAAATGTCCCACCCCAGGTGGACACTTGCTAACATAAAGTTTTTGCCTTGTTCAATTAATTGGGTTTATAAATCAATGCTTGCTTGATTTTCAATGAAATATTGGGCTAGGTAAAGTGTAGATAACAAATACTAGTGCAATTGCATAAGAAGAATGACTAAAATGAAATGCTTGATAATATATTTCTAATTTGATATAACTTGAAATTACAATATATAATTAAGAATTAGATTTCTACTTCTTTACAAACACAACTCTTCCTTTCAGTCTATACATTGCCTGTAAATTTATGAATATCATACCCAAAAAGAATGTACAATGAATTTGGTCTAAAACTGCATTTACAACAATTCTAAACCAAACCCAGCTAGCTTGTGAGATTAGTATTCCAATGCCTAAACCAAATATGCCAACTTCCCACCATTAACCTGTGTGCAATCTATACCAGTACATGGGACTTCCATGAAGGAGATGATCAAATGCAAAAATCAAGGGCGTCTCAACTCTAGTCTTAACATGACCAGCTAAGGGCTTAACACTTTCCATAATTTTTGATATTGGGCTAAGTTATTCTTAGCCGTCATTGTTGAAGAAGCATGCAACCTCAGGAACAATCCATTTCAGCTGGGACTCCACATGTCTCCCTAAAGTGAATGTTGGCAACACCTTAAACCCTCATCAATGGTAATAATTCTTCTCCTTAACCCCATGTGCCATAAGGGATAAGCACAAATAACGATAATGTTTCTTAAAGATAATGTCCCTCAATAACTAACTCTTTAATATTCTGATCTACATGAAACCCTTCAAATCTACTCAAAACTTGCATAATCAAGTTCACCATTAAGCTCAAACTTGACCTTTGGAAGAAAGCCAACAATTTGGAAATCCTTCAGAAGATCTTTCATGACCTCAGGAATGCAGAAATCAAAGAGAGTATTCGTTCTCAATGATCAAATTTGTAGAAATGATAGAAACCCTAGGTTTCTTCTTCTCCACAGTGAAACTCTTCAAAAGCCAAATGTCAAAATCTTGACTACCTTTTTTCATTTTCTTTGATAGCTTATATACTTTTCCATGACTTAGGTTGACCTCTAGAAGCTTCTCATCATTTAAATATATTTTAATATTTTCACTTTATAATGTCTCATGAGATGGGTGCCCTTTTCAATGCACTTAATTAATGTCTTTTAAGTCATTTAATGGCCCCATTGACATAATGTTATGATATAACATTATAATGCACTTTTTGAATAAATAATTAATTACTATTAAAGATTAACGTTAATAATAATTAAAATAACATAAGTTTCTCATTAAACATTATTTTTCCATTCTGTTTAAACTAGGAGGTCAACCACTAAGTCAACTGCACATCCAGATGCCTTGCTAAAAATAGTAACACTGGACTCCACTGATTTGGTGACTTTAAATAGTAAGTGTACATATTTGAGTCCCAAATCCTCTGTAAAGGCCAAAACCTGAACAATACCTTGCTCTAGAGAAGAATAACACCACCAAAGGACCAAGTATCTGCCTCACAAGACCCTCTATCCATAACACTAGACTCCACTGATTTGGTGACTTACTATAAATAGTAAGTGTACATATCTGAGTCCCAAATCCTTTGCAAAGGCCAAACCTGAACAATACCTTGCTCCAAAGAAGAATAACACCACCAAAGGACTAGGTATCTACCTCACAGGACCCTCTATCTAAAACCATTAACCTATGAGGGTCAAATAATAGGCTAATCAACAAGATGTTGAGGCAAGCAAAAATGGCGACATTACAATTTATGACTATGTTATTAGAGGTTGACAAAAATAGCTTATGATTGTTTTGTGAAGCTGATTCTCACTCTTTCTGCCACGTGGTATGAAACACTTATATTGCATTTTGAGTTGTTGTCTTATGTTAATACAAGCATGGACTTAGTCAACGCCTATGTTAAGATCAACTTTGACTTAGTAAACATATTTGCTTTGTTATATACATCTGTTGATGACTTTTTCAAACACTTTTATCATCTTAGCCAACTCATCTCTTATGCAAATCGATAGTGCTTGGTGTTACGAATTGGTAGTTGACTATTTCTAAAGGCAAGGAAATCGTGCCAACAATAAAGAGTGTGGATGAATTTGGCGCCACTTTTGGATACCCAATTGTTGTAGATGTCTATTGCATAAGATAATTCAAATTGAGAATATGAAAATTTGAATAAGTCTTTGATTGTTGTCAATATTGCAAGTCAACCTGTAGATAACTTTGTTGAGCATGAACTTAATAAGTCACCACCTTTCTATTGTGCTTTATGTGTTGCTTTGCATGGAGCTTGTTGTCCATTAACATACCTAAATTGTAGGCTATGAAGTTACCAAGCTGCTCTATAAATAGCTGAGCCATTTCATTTGGAAGGGACAATATTTCACAAGATTACACATGCTTTTGCATTCTTCTTGCAAGTCTTTATACTGCATTATATCTAGCTATATTATGTTTTATTTTGTGAGTGAGAAAGGGAGAGAGTTCTATTTTGTTGTGAGTGAGTTTGTTGTTGAGAGAAGAAAGTTATCAACTTGAGAGATAGAGTTTCATTGTGACATTCTTGAGAAGCTAATCATCAAGCTTGCTGCTATTGGAAAGGGCTGCATTACTGTCAATTATTTGGATAAGCGATAACATGAATGGGGATCTCTTCATCTATGTTATTTGACTTATGAATAATGTTTTTTCCATGTATGCTTGAGTTGTCTTTTCTAGTGTGTGCATTAGAGAAATTAGAGTGTCTTTGAAAAGGAAATTAAGGTTTCTATGTTGTTTTTATGATGTGCTTTTAAAGTACTCCATAATACGACTTTGGTGTTTATCATAGGTATTATATACTAGGAATGATTGAACTTGAGAGGCACATGTGATACACCTAGCTAAGTTATTTATTTAACTAGAAAAGCTTGGGTTTACTCCTAGGATAGTTAATCTAGTATGGGAGGGAGCTTGTGTACTTACTTGTTAAGTAGGTTTGATCCAAGTAGATTAAAATGATGATAGGTTATCTCTGGGATGATAGATTATCCATTGAAGGAAATACCTATGCATAGTTTAAAATGACCTTAAGTCAAATTGACCTTGAGTAGTGTATGTGATAGATGATCCTAGGTAGAAATATTGAATGGAATACTTTAGCCAAAGTAGTGTGATGACATTTGGCTCCACTATCAGTTCACTGTGATCTAGTATTACATGCCAGTTCCAGATTGTGGGATTACAAGTTCTATTTATATAGGAAACAACAATATGCTCAATTTTTTGTCATTATCAGTTACTCTACCAATCTCTTTGTCGAAGGGAAGGGCCATCTATCGAATGATAGATGTGCGAGGAACCACATCAAGAGTCTGAGGTTGGAAAAAGAGGGCTTGAGTGATGCTTCTCCTCCATAGCAGGTGACAAAAGAACCAAGATTTGAAAGGAAGGATCCTAGACCATTTTACAACTATTTGTTCCAAAACTCATTGAGCTATGTATGAAAGTATATTCAATCTTGTATTGATGTGACTTATGAATTGTTGAAAAGAAATGGAATCTTTATTGTAATATGTTACGCATCTTTGTTCATATATTCTCAATAAAGAAAATATTTTTTTTTATTACAATCACTTGTACATAGTTTATTTACTTGTATGGTGTAAAATTAGAAATTTTTACTTCACGGAAGGGTTAGTATGTTATAGATAACTAGACAAAATTCTATGGGACCAAGAAGAAAGAAGTGAAAAGACAGTGGGAATCAAGGTTTGAAGATGTTGAGTACTCTAGAGGGAGGGAGGCAGAAGAATTTTTAAAGGTTCAGTAGGGAAAAAGGAGTAGGAGCAAGAAAGTGAAAGTTGAGATGCGTGCATGTTTAGGAACAAATCTTGGAGAAGGATAGATCAACAAATGAAACCTAAAAGTTTGAACCTGGAACTTCAAGATTGAGGATTTGAAATACTTGATGCTTGAAAGTGTAGAGAAGGGGGATTCACTACTCATGAGTCTCTTTATTCTCAAGAGATCCAACAAAAAAAATTTTGAATTTTGATACATACAAAAAAAGTTGAGTTATATGGTCCGCCTATATCTAAATTGTAATTGGTTTGAATTCGAAACTTGATTAAGGAAAAAATATTCAATAAAACACTACGAAACCAATTGGAAGCACTAGATATTGTAGTTACAAATCTAAATTCGAAAAAAATAGAATTTTATCCTTCATGGAAAAAAAAGTTGTTATACGATGAGTGTCACTCCTTAAAAAGGTGTTTACTAAAAAAAACTAGTTTTTGAAGGAGATGGAAAAAGAAGTGCAATCTGATTCCAAAATTTTTGAAAAAAAATAAATTTAAATCTACAAACAAAATGCCACAAATCACTAGTTTGCATCATCTTCAAATTCCTCATGGTTTAGCCGCTATAGGTGCTCGAAAGTGAAGATTTAGTTCAGTGTCCAGTTTGACCAAAAATTGTAAACTAGTATTGTGGGATCACCCCACGCTACTGTCTAGATGCATCATGCTACAAAACAACACGAATGTGAAAAGCACAAGATTTGACACAAAAATAACGCGTGAAGGTATAAGTTGTTGAAAAGGGGTCTTTCATGCATCCTGAGAGGGGAAAAAGGCTGATGCAAGGGCTAAAATGAGCCTATACAAGTGCTAGGGGAGTGGATACTAAAGCAGATGCAAGAATGTATGTGAAATTGCAAGAGGTGCAATTTTACGACATTACAGAAAGAAGTCAAGATCGAGATCCCTAGAGATTTGATGCATAGAGAAGTGGGGATTGGGCCTTTTGAATGATCAATGCTAAAATAAATAAGGCATAAAACATCCTAGATCTTTGAAAAGGCTAATGCCAAGAGAGGTTGGGATTTCAAGGATTGTGGAAATAGAATTTACTCAACAACTCAATGATGATGGAAAAAAATTCTTGTCTTATGGAAGGTAAGGAAGGAAGGAAAAAACCCAAAAATTATACAAAAATGAAGGGGCAAGATAGTGTGGGGAATCGAGGATCAAGATACTAATCAAGAATCAAGGATTGGAGATATGTGATACTTCATACCTTAAGGTGAGGTGCAAAAGAAAATTTTGGGGGTCCATTACAATAGAGGTCAAGACTCTAGGAAATCAAATCTTAGGGATAAGAGAAAACAAAAATATGATTGCCAAAAGGGAGATAATATAGGAAATTAGGGATTGGAAACGTCATTTATGCAATAAATAGTTATTTAAATCCTTAAAGTTCTAGACCCAAAAAATAAGAGTGGCAAAACATGGGTTTAAGAACTATAGAATACATTGTGATTGAGTAGACATGTAGATCAAAGCCCAAACCTACGAGATAGAGAAACAAAGAAAAAAGAGGGAAATTCAATGACTAGCAAACAGGTAGAAAGACATCTAGAGGCTCAAAAAATAATATCATTGCTAAAGGAGCCCTAGGATGAAGGGGATTAGGAGACTTCCTAACAAAGTACCTTGGTAAGCAAAAACTTGGAAACTTGAAAAATACCAAGGACTTGGAGAAAGCTTAGGAATGTAGAGAAGCAAGGATTGGAGGAAAAACATGCCAATAGAAAAAACCTAAACACCCACCCTAGGAATAAAACTAAACTTAACACCCTCATACTTGAAAATTTTGAGAATTTCGGCAATTTGGGCACATGACCAAGACATGAGGGCGGGTAAAAGGATGACAGTAAGCATAAGTTTTATTGTTTGGATGGTGGCTAATATCACAATTCTTCTTCAATTGATGAATTTTTAATTTCTTTTCACATAAGAGTTTTAGTCTTCACATGACAACCATATAATAATATTTTATCACTTGATTATAGATCCAAAAATTTCATAACAAGATTTGGTTGGAAGTTTCTTCTAGAAATTTAAATGCAAATATATTAGATGAGGTATTCACAACATATTGAAGCTGAATTTAGAACCACTAGAGATAACATTGGATAATTTATAATGATTACATCACTATAGAAGGCTTTGTTGATGAATCTAATGATATAACTTAGAAAGTGAACTTTTAAAATGATGAGGCTATCTGAGAATGACATCAAAAATTAATTCTCTTGAAAAATATTTTTTTAATAATTCTAGATATATAATTTGTTAATGACAAAAGAATATGTAATTGACAAGCCTTTTTAAAATAGCTATCTCATACACATTACTAAAACATTCAATCTTGTTTGATTTGATATTTTATAACATTCCTTTAACCCCTAGTTCATATTTGTGTGGTCATCCTTCATTGATTTTTTTATATTATAGATATAATTACGTATACAAGCATAAGGAAAGTGCTCATATAGCAACAAAGGAGCAAAATGTAGTGGAAGATATCTCACAATTTTAATTAATATCAAAAAGGAAAAATTGTTAGGTGATGACATATATTAGGAAATTTCAAATAATAAATCAAACTAACAAAATGGCTATAAGAAAGTCATTAGTACATTCACTAATCCTATTGACACATTTGGTAGGGATATTTAATGTACTCATTGAATGAATGATAAACACACACTTGTTTGTGCTCGAACATATACCAAAATTTTTATAAGATCCAACAAATTTCTAATTTCATTTGATGGCTAGCCGTAAACTTGCTTGTCAGCTCTCCTCATGTACATAATCCCATTACAATTATCATTCATCATTTTCATCATCAACATGTTGGAAAGGGAGTGGCACTGATTTAAATGCTCTGTATTTCCCAACATTGTTGAGGTGCTCATTTTCCAGCCTGTTCAATAGATCAAATGAAAATCATATATTAGTAGAGGCATAGTTTGCATACACCAATGAATTAATTGTGTAACTTTAATTAAATAAATAATGAAATAATAGTTAAAGGAGACATTTGAGAAACCTGAAGAAATTCCATATCCCACGTCGAATGATTTCTAGACATGCAAATATTGCAATTGTTGCATTTAGATGGAGGCTTTTTATATTGAAATTCATAACTGATTGGACCCAAGCAAACCTGAGAAGTACATTTAAAATCTGTAGTTTTGCACACGAGTTAGACAGGTGTATGTTTTAACTATCTGAAAAACTCAAAATCTTTAAAGAAAAACATAATGAAACATAATCCATTAATGCATGGGGCTCTGAAATCAGTTATAAACATGTCTATTAACACAATTTACAAGGAAATAAACGAATTTATACGCTACAGATATTCAGAAAAATAGGCTAAAATTTATTTAGAAGGCTACCAGTAACTTATTTTATTAAATTTTTGAGATGCACTTAATATCATATAGCATAGAATTGTTATATTCAGAAAAACACAGGCTTCACTTATATGTTGTTACAAGTGTTATTTTCTTTATATTTGATCATTATATTTTGGAACAGTTTCTTGTTGCGCCTGTTAACGAGGCATGACAAATGCATAAAAAGGGATGAATGGGATGCTTTTGTTGATTCATGTTAGAAACATTGATGCACTTCACAGTTCACAGGTTTATGGTTATTATTGGGTATAGAGGTCATAAGTTTGGAGTTTGTTTAAGCTTGGACACTAGGTAGTGAGAATAGCTGGGTGAAGAACTAACGTAGCCACAAAATGGAGACAATTTGAGGGAAGTGCTTCATTTTATCCAGCTATCAAATTTATTACTGAGAGAGTAAGCGACAAATATTTTATTCTTGATATATGGTCGATACTAAGATTACCAAATAACATGGATATTAGGGATATCTTTCCCTTCTTTTCGTTTTACCATAGAAAAACGCGTCTAAAGAGTAAAGAATATGCTAAAATCTGTTAGATTTCTTACTTTTTAAAAATGCCCAGAAAACAAATACATATGTCAATCTAACTTTTGATGTGGCCATGGATATGCATTGAAAGGGGATGGATGGGTTTTATGGAAATGCGAAATTCATTCTGAAGACATGTCCACTGTGAGTAGATATTCTTTGTATCATGGGATGAATGAATGAATGAAGACTTTTAATAACGTCCATGATGTCAAACAACCTATGGGACGGATCACCAACACAACAGAACACCACAACAGTCCGGGACAAAACTAACCACCACCCAGCAATTACTTGAGCTCCCTTTCCTTTTGCATCTTAGATCTTCTGCTGTGTATTTTAATCAAGTAATCAGCACTTTTGTTATTTTCTCTACTTCAAGCAGGCTACACAAGATGTCCACATTTGAAATCTCGATATAATTGACCTGAATATCCATATAAGCCGGACATTCCATGATATAATGCCATTCCGTTTCCACTAGCTCTAAAGTATAAAACCTGCATATCCTATCTGCCCACTCTCCTTTAGGTGTCATCCACCTTCCAGTTTCACATCTAAGTTGGTGTGAACTAGTTCTTAGCTGAACTATTAGCATTTTCACTTTCCATTTTATTTCTGCTCCTATATAATTCTTTTGAGTATGGTCATATGAAGGATTGAAGTGCTTGATGTAATATTCTCTTTTTCTTGATAACTCCCTTGCCCACATTTTTTCTTTTAACTTTTTCTGATATGTACATTTTGATTGCACTATTATTATTTGGGCAGTGTTTTGTGCTGCTACCCCATTTACTCACCCACATGTTATTTTGCTTCATCCACGTGCTCTTCCTTCTATTTAATTTCTCTTTTGCTGCCATTTTGGGCTAACGGGACATCTCCATGTTTTCTAGTCTCTTTATATAACTTAGTAATTGAATCATAGCTGATGACTCCACAGGCAAGGCCCCAGCTTCAGCTAGGGAGTGTTTTCATTATAAAAATGTCTCTTGATTCCATCCAATTTACATTGTCCGGTGTGAACTCATCTCTCTGCTTATATGCATATCCATATATACCTGTATTTCTGTTTTCTGGTTTATATACTTTGCGCAGTTGTTTAGCATATGATTATATGTTACATGTGTGTAGACAGGTCAAACATTTCTGTGATTGAATGTATTACCAGAAATTATAGATGAAACATGAAAGATGCAATATAGCCTAAGAACAACTGAAAGAAGATTTCAGAACTTTGCATTAAGTCTTAAAACCTCTAAAACTACGCTATCTGATTTAAATCCACATCTTATACTCTAATTTCAGTGGCTTCTTAGGTGAAGCTTTTGAATCCTGTTCTGCATTTCTGGAGGGAAGAAGATCTTACCAGGGTCCAGGATTGACAATTGTTTAGGAAAAATTATTTTCATTGCTACCCATTTTTGCTTAAGAACTGTCTCCACATGTTCCTGATTATGTGCAGAAATTGATCTCAATAACAGTTTGCCAAAGAAATAACTCTATAGAGTTCAATGGTCAATACGAGCATCAACCTTTTGATTATGCGAAAGTCACTTCTAGACGTATGAATTGTAAATGCTATGGTTATTTCTGAAGGGAAGAAAATCTTACCATGATTCACAATTGTCTAGGAAAATTTGTTTCTATTGTGGCCAGTTTTTAGTAAAGAACTGTCTCAACATGTTCCTGATTATGTGCAGATATTAATCTAGTTTACTGCCCAATTCTACTTGCTTCAATATCACAAAGAAACAGTATAATAAATGCCATAAGTTATAAGATTTCATAACAGCAATTACACAATGATTTCTTGATATATTTCATTCATAATTATACAAGTTTGTTCAGGGAAATTCCATATATGCGGTCTCCCATTCTCTTTTACAATAGTAGTTTATAAAGTGGCCAACGATTGCTATACCAACTGTCGGCAATTTCCAACCATTTACATCTAATAACTATGCCAACCACAATTAAAATTAATAGAATTATTTTGCCAACTGCAACTCTTACTAACAGTTTGCTAGAGAAATAACTCTAGTGTTCAATGGCCAGTACTAGCATCAACCTTTTGATTATGCCAATGTTACTTCTAGATGCAAGAATTGTAAATCTTATGGGCACATAGCAACAATATGTCCTACCCAGGTCTAGGGGTTCAGACCCAGAAAACCAAAATACACACAAGTATTTGGAAAAAACCAATTTAAAATATATACAAGAACGGGTGGAAATATAGATTGATCTTATTCCTACCCAACATAAGCAGACTGATGAGGCCATTGACCTATTTGTTATCCATTTTATATTATGTAATTGTAAGATCAATCTATTGAACCTGCCTGCCTTGCTTGATCTCTTGGGTTGTTATTGTGATGTATTTATCCCCCACCTGTGGGGTCAATTTTGAGATGGTAATTGAGACTACGTATGGTCTTATTCTCATCCATAAATAATGGAGATTAATGATACTTTTGTATATAGTGTTGCAGATCTATTTTGGGGTTGTGAATTTGGTTGTGGATCCAAATATGGACTTGTATCATGATGTGAGAAAGAGGATAACCAGAGTGGAAGAAAAAATAAGACAAAGGTAGAGGCAGAAGCTAACAAAGGACCAGCAATATGAGTAGCAAAAATTAGAGTATGAGTTGGAGTAGTTATGGTGGATGTTGGAGGAATATGAAACATGCAATAAAAAGAAAGCAAAGTGAAAGAAAGTTATAGCGAAGTCATTGAAGAGTCGTGAGAAGGTGAAAAATAATGGTGAGGATAAATACTCACATTGTGAGCAAGAGTTCTATTTAATGAGGAAAGCCATAGAGTCAAGGATTAGCAGAATAGAACTGTTAGAACATGGAAAGATTAAATCCCTTGAAGGGTTGGCAAAATGATTAGTGGAAAAAGACCCTTAAATGTGATCTTCCAAGAGTTTCAATGAGAAAAGATAGATTAATGGGATGAAGATAAAGAAGATGAGTGTAATGAAGATAAAGAGGATGAGTGGGATGGAGTTGTACTATGTTACCTCAAAGAAGGGGAAGGTATTGAAACTTATAATACAAGAGGAGAAGAGTTTAAAGACTACAATGCAGAGGAATGAAACCTATCAAAAGAGGAGGACCAAGATATTGTAGTGGTGGAAACAGTCCACATTAGAGATGAAGCTGCAATAGAGGTGGAGATCCTTGGGAGCCCAATATGTGATGAATTCTTTTGGTTTTAGAGAACATAACCAGCAATAAGTAGTTAGAGGAATGTCTAGAAAATCCCATCATTGATGAAAAGCAGTGTTACCCCAAGTTTTTGGGACGGGGACGGCAGGGGATGGCGGAACGAGTCCCCAAGTTTCCGAATTTTTTAGGCCAAATTTGGGGACGATGGGGGATGGCTATATAAAATATAGAAAAATTTAAAATATATAGGGAAACATTAAATATTCATATGAAAACAAGGATAAAGCATGCATATATACATTATAGAAACTTAGCTTATAACATTTTTGTTAAGAATTCATTGCCAATATGGTTTTTTTTTTTCAATTACGATATGAAAATCAAAATAAAAAGAACACGGTAGACTGTTGCCGTCCCCCTGGCCGTTTCTGGGACAGGGACAGGGGGGTTTAGACCTGGGGACGCATCCCTGGGTAACACTGATGAAAAGGGAGTAGAAGATCATCACCTCTTGGAGAAGGAATAAGAATGATTGAGAGAAATAATAGAGGAATCTATATTTTTTATGCAATAAAGGAAGATGGTGCAAAGAAAGAATTGTCTTGTGGTCAATCAAAGATTTCTAGACATCACATAGAGTCAAGAAACAAAGACCTCATAAAAGAGAAAATGGAAAGCATGCCTGAATGGAATAATGCAAAGGAGGAAGCACCTATGGGAATTTTTTATTCCCTTAACTTGATTTTTTTAATAGTTTATGTATAGGTGCAATAGGAGGTATGAGTGATGGAAAGAGCTAACACAATTTCCAATGGAGGAGGACGACTAAACCTTCAAGGAGTTGGGAAGAGAGGAATATAACTAATTAGTGGAGGAGGATCTATGTTCCAACAAGAGGCCATGAGTGAATGAAGAAAATATGTGAAAATTTGCAGATGTACCCGATTTAGTAGAAGGGAATTGTAATGTCACCTTCTCGAGTATGATCAGTTTGTGGATAATTAGCCTATTTTTTGAGTTCTCCCATAGGCTAATTGGTGACTAAGGGAGAAATCCAAAGTTCTTGGAGAGCATAGGATTAATCAAACTATAGTGTTGTTCTTGGCAGCAAGTTCAATCGGTCTTGGTGAACCGCTTGGTGCTTTTAGAATTGATCTCTGGCTTTTTGGGAGCTCTCAAAACTTCTTGAAGAAGTTTGTTATTTTTAGAAAGTCACCTAGTTGCTTCAATTCATCGTCCTATGACTTCAAGGATAATTTAGTATTGTTAGAATTATATTTTTGTATCATTTTGATACTTTCCACAACTTGGGTAAATTATTGAGTTATTAAATAATTATTCATTTAAGTTGTCTAATGTTGAAAATATTAAAAACAATTTAGTGTAATAATTGGCAGAGCATAGGATAATTTGCAAATGTAAGAAAATATGGGATAATTTGCATATGTGCCCAATTTGTTGGAAGGGAATTACAATGTCACCTTCTTGAGTATGATCAGTTTGTGGATAATTAGCCTATTTTTTGAGTTCTCCCATAGGCTAATTGGTGAGTAAGGGAGAAATCCAAAGTTCTTGGAGAGCATAGGATTATTTAAACTATAGTGTTGTTCTTGGTAGTGAGTTCAATTGGTCTTGGTCAACCTCTTACTGGTTTCAAAATTGATTTATGGCTTTTTGGGAGCTCTCCAAACTTCTTGGAAAAGTTTGTTATTTTTAGAAAGTCACCTAGTTCCTTCAGTTCATTATCCTATGACTTCAAGGACAATTTATTATTGTCATAATTGTATTTTTGTATCATTTTGATACTTTCCACAACTTGGGTAAATTATTGAGTTATTAAATAATTATTCATTTAAGTTGTTTAATGTTGAAAATATTAAAAAACAACTTGGTGTAATAATTTATTAAAAGGGTGTTATAAGTTGTGTTTCAAATTGGATGCCTACAAATGGGAGTCTTTTTGCTGCTCTTTATACATGGATCCTGCTATATATGGTAAACCACCTTTAGGTCTTCATGCAGACATTATTCCAAATGAAGGTGTTATTACTCATGGATCCATGTGTTGACGTGGTTTTTGAGACCGCACCAACACAGAATAAAGTTTCCCAACGGATACTCTATCCTCTCTTGAACAAAGTATTCAGCATGCTAAGATTGCGAGTGAGTTCATGCTTTCAACTCCAAGGTTCCTTTAATGCGAATAGACTCAGTTGGCTCGATGTGATTTTGCTGGTATTTCAAGGGGACTTACACAATTGTTCGACAGTTGACAGCAGACAGCGGACTAAGGGTTTTCATGTAATTCGAATGATTTGGCAAGTGAGCACAAGTTTCCTAGAGCTAACCAGAAATGAACTGAATTTAAAAGAGTGTAGGGATAAGAATGTTCTGGTCTACTCTAAAGTGTAGGACATGGTGATCAATTCTCACATACTTCAACCAAGCTCCGTTTTGCCTCACTTCGGACAGCTTCTGCGGAACTGGTGCAATCTTCAGAGGAGTGACTCAAGATGTTCAAATCACGATTTGGCATGAAGACACCATCACAACGACGCATGCCAACATATAAACCATAATCGGAGTTAAGTTTCACAAAGTTCCAATTGACGCAAGGCGAACCCATCGTCAGCGAGCCCGCTAGTGGTATGGACAAGCGAAGTCTTGTTCAAATCGAGCACCACATTCCACAATTGCTAAGTACTTGCATGAAATGAAATCTACTTTACTTTATGCTACTTCAAGATGCTACGTGAATTGGAAGGACGAAGAAGCCTCAACAACTACTCATAACAAAGAAGAAATCACCATCAATGAAAATTCTTTTATTATGAAAGCATACATGACAACTTCTTACAAAGTATCCAAAGGGAAGACTTTCCTTCCTTTTCAATCTAAACTACTTTACTTTCTACTCTATCAATTTCTCTCTACTCCTTCTCTAAGCTCTGCTTCTACTTCTAAATCTAATGAGATACAAATGAGGGGGACTCCCCCTTTTATAGTTGGCCAAGTCCAATGGACGGCTCAAATTACAATCGGCTGGATGGCCCAGATTGTGCCACCTCAGCCCTAAACAAGATTCGCCCTAAAAACCGCCACAAAGGAGAGTGGGGTAATAAATGAGCCATTAATGTCCATCATCCTTCTAGAAGATTCCCATTTGTAGATGCGTTCACACTGTTCTCGATCTTCTTTTTGACGTTGTTCTTCAACTTCGCTCAAGCTTCCATTCTTTGTCACTTGAGTTATACTAAGTCTCAACACTTAGCCATTTTTCGCAACTTTTCTTCCCTCAAGGTTGAAATGTCATCTTGGATCACTTAAATCATCAACGCTCTGGCCTCAACATTTCTCCTGCAAAACAAGAAAGGAGAAGAGAATTGGAACATTTTATAATATAAACTCGACTTACTTACCAGATTTTCATGCTTTAACTTCCAAGAGTTCATTGCCTTCACTAGCCAACTTTGTGTTCAATCCTTCATGCCTTAGCCAAATTTCATCATCCTCAAGGACATATCATCTTTCGAAAATGTTAACCGCATCTTCCTCACTTTTCCGGCTGACATTTCATCCAACCCTCAGAATCCTTGGCAAGCTGTGGAAGACCTTAAAATCCATTCCTCATCGATAATCCTCAATACCCAGAAGAAAATTTCCTTCAGAACGCGTCGAACTCATGGGTGCGCAACGAACGGGTTCATTTAATTTTCTTGAATTTTGGACCTTGGAAAAAAATAATTTTTTTAACAAATTTGATTCCGTTCTTCATATTTGTGAAAATCCTGTTGCTCTGACTTGAGAAATATTTATTAACCCTATGTCGGCATTCTTTGACTTCACCTTAGGCAATTCATTCATGCTTTAGGAAAATCTTATCACCTCAGAGTCTAGGCGTATTTTCTAGAGGAAGAAAATATTTGCCTTAGAAAAATTTTGGATCACCTTGAAAATTTTGCCTCAGGAAATTTTACTCAACTCTGTTCACCTTGCCTGTGAGAAAAAATTATCAACTTCACTTGGAAAATTTTCATGAAGGCGCCTAGCATATTTTATCTTTCACTCACCACCTTGCATTTTATTCACATTTAAAAGGCATTTTAAACTTAGAACTCCAACGCCTTAGCAACATTCACCCTTTATTCTTATCAACTTGGGCGCATATTCATCTTAAATTTTCAACACCTAACACTTTCAACGCCTAGCAAGTTTGTTTTAACTTCACCACCCTAGGCGCATATGATACTTGAAGAAGAAAATTGATCACGCCTTGTATTTTACTTCACCACCCTCAAGGTCTACCTAGGCGCATAGCATACTTCATGGAGAACATATTAAATTCCAACGCCTAGGCAATATTTTCTAACACCTTGGGACTTACCACCTTGGGCGCACATAGCATATGCAAGAGGATACGCCTAGCAAGTTTCATCCTTTCATTTTACTTTCACACTCTCCATTCACCTTTTACTAACTTCAGCTTGGGCGCATATCACATGTGTGAAGGATGACCCTTGAACTTCCCTATTTTGTCTTCACATGGCCCCATTTGGGTGCATTTTGCTATGTGTGAAGGATGAAAATCGTTGACCCTTTTGACTTTGCATGGCCGCATTTGTGAGAGAGAAGAATTTTGAATCCCCAACGCCTTGGCATGTGACTCTTCACCTTCTTTTCTTTTGTCCTCACATGGCTGCTTTTGGGCGCATTTAGGCCTAGGAGGAGGATGAAAATCTTTGACCCCTTTGACTTCTTTCTTGTTAACTCCCCTTGGGCGTATTTTGGCCTAGGAGGTGAATTTTATACTTAGAATTTTTTTTTAAATCATCATGCTTTCAAGGTGGGCGCATTTAGCCCATGCTGAAGGATGAAAAACTTTGACTTGTTGACTTTCTTGGGCGCATTCTTACCTTGATGAAGGATGGGCGCATTTGGAGGGTGGTGGAGGATATCCCATACTTAGAATTTTTTAGCACTTTGCTTGCATGTGAGAGGGCGCATTTCACCCCTTGAGCAGGACGAAACTTAACACTTAGAGAATTTTTAAACTTTCTCCTTGAGGGTGGGCGCATTTTGCCTAGGCAAGAGGATGAGTTCCAGACTTTAAAAAAAAAATTTATGCTTCAAGGCCAAGATGGGCGCATTTTCAGGTAGCTGCAAGATGAAACTCAGACTTAGTCACTTTTTCCTTGTCTTCACCAGTTTATCCATGCCCTGCTATTTATAGTAAGTCTCTCGATTTTTGCATCTCTGAAGCTCGGAACAATTTGAAATTTCAAACATTGCATCCTTGCGACCTCGTTACCCTGTTGACACTGCTATTTTTAGTCGGCTTACTATTTTTAGCCAATTTCTGAAGGTGATTTGCTATAAATAGCAACTACTTGCTTCTGATAGCTCCACTGCTCTGATTAACTTGAAATTTGAATGAGGCACTCCTCACCACGTGACCTTACTGCTAACATCGGCGCATGCAACTGATTTGCTATTTTTAGCTTGTTTCCAAAATGACTTACTATAAATAGTAAGTGCTCCGTTTGACTTCAAATTTTACCAGCAGATAGCCTGAAGGATGCTGATCGCGATGGTTTACACCGGTTTTCGAAAATTTTGACTTTAACCCCTCTTTTTAGGCCCCAAAGCCGGAAACCCTAATTTGTTCTGCATGCGTATCAAATGATCTCTGTTTGTCCTCGTTTCTGATGCATTACGATTAGCCCATGATTCTGAAGTGCTGGGAGGCGGCTGCCGGGATGTATCTGCTAAAAATAGCAAGTTTCTTAATGAGTGATTATCTCCATTTGCATGTCACATCACTGCGAAGCTCTCGAAAAACCCATAAGGAATCATCCGACATGCAAAAGAAACCCTGACATGCAAACCCTAAAAATAGCCTCAGAAGGCTGAACTTTGAAAGTTGTTATCTCATTTTGCATGTTATACTGTCGCGAAGGTCTCGAAAAACCCGGAAGGAATATGCAGACATGCAGAGAAAAACTCTGCGTCTAAGCCCTGAAATTTGTCCCGAAAGCTGAACTGCTAAAAATAGTAAGTTGTCTGTTTTTGCTCAAATTTTGCATGCGAGCAGCCTGATGTGCTCTAAATGCCATGTGACTGTCAGAATCTCAAAAAATGCTGATAGATTGCCTGTAATTGCATACTTACTAAAAATAGTAAGTACTCGGAATTTGATGAGAATTGGCTGAGAACCTGCTGGGAGCATGCTAACATCAATGTTAAGCTCAATTTTCAATTTATTCACTTCGTTCAACCTCGAACTGACCAGGAAAGATGAAACCCTAATTTTCAGACTTGGTCGATTTCACGCTTAAGCTCAGAGGCGGACATGATCCTCGAAAGGCAGACATCAGAAAAGAGACAGAGAGAGAGAAAGAGAGAAAAAACCCAAGCCAAAAGACCAGAATGGAGCAAAAATTAGGGGGTCCCCATTTGAATGGGGCGATGTGTGAAAAGGTCACAACACCATGATTAGCAATGATTCTAGTCAAGGTTTATCTTCTTCCAAATTAGCTAGCTAGTATGGTAGAGGATTCTCCATTTTACAAAAGTTTCATTATATCAGAAAAGGTTTGGGATTGAAACAAGTAGCCATATTATAACCCATCCAAGCATCAGTAAAACGTAACACTACTAGCATGGGTTATTCTCTTACTAAAGATAAGAATCCAAAAAGTACACAAGAAACAATATTTCAATCTAAGTTTGCAATTAACAATGACAAAGACTTACCATTGCTCCACCTTGAGTTGACTTCTATGAGCTTGCTGGATACTCCTTTAAATACTTCTGCTAACAACAAATTTATTGCCGAATTCTTGGAAGTTTATGAGGATTTACCTAAGTTCCAGCATGATAGAGGTTTCCCATATGTTGAGGTTTATTCTTACTTTGAGGAAACCTCTCCTTCTCTAGGTAATCCTCCAAACTCATTTGATGCTTAACTTGATAAACCCTTTATCGAAGAAAGAGATACATTTACTATTGATGGTTCTTTTGATGTTGAAATCCAAACAAAACTAACAAAGAAAAAGTATTGAAAATTGACGAATGTTTAAACATTTTTTAGGAACATAATATTCAGTTGTATCCATCAAAAATTGATAATTGATGAATGTTTAAACATTGGACTTTTTTGTGACAGTTTTTCTGCTCATATTCATGGCTGCTATAGCAAAGGGCTTGGAATTGTACTAGAGAGTTGTAATTGATTCTGGGAAAGTCGTTTAGTGTTGTGGAGTGTTCTTGAGTAAGTCTAAAGACTGCTATCAATTGTAACAAAGCCAGTTGGGAGCGAGTGTACCTGTAATATCCCTTGCAATATCTAACTTCAATTTTCTGATTTTTATCTTCAAGGAATATTGTCAAACACTTTGTGTGCAAAGTTATTGTTTGCTGGTCTGATTGTTTCAGTCTGATATAGATGCTTTCAAGTGATAACCAATGCACAAGAATGATTGCAAAAGTCTCTTTAATGTCTAAACAAGATCCTAGATGCAATGCAAACTCTTTTTTGTGTTTTCAAATGCAAACAGATGAAGTATCATATGAATCAAATGCAACTACGGCCTATATTATGTCAAATTGACAATACAACAATAGAAAGCTCCCAACTGCAGATATCTTATTGAATATGCAACCTTTCTACAATGATGATGAGAGAATATGCCAAGACTCTTGGCTTACATCCACATGAATAAAGCTCAAATCTGATACAAACTTTCACCTACAGCAATACCTTCTAATATGCATCTAAATGACATGAAAATAACATAAAATATTCAAAGGAACCTGTAGCTTGAAGTCTCCTTGAGTCCCCAATGAAGAAGCAAGCAATATCACAAAGAATGAAGACCTCAAGAGCCCAATTTCGAATTTCTGAATCAGCTGCCCCTGTTCTGATGACAATGATTTTTATAAAATAATCCTCAAAGATTCCAGGCCTCTATAAGCATTAAATATGATCAACAAGACCCAAGGAAGTGAGTGCCCCAAGCTGAAGGAGAAATCGATGGAAGTAAAGGCTCTTGCAAGCAAAATCGTGCCTCTAATGGCATCCCTGATATGACTGAGTTCTATCTTCAGAATCTGAAAATAATATCAGACCTTCTCCTTCCAATATTCGATGCCAAGAAAGAATGCAACGCTTCTCGAAAACCGTACTCCTCAAAATTGGCCCTTGGCCACTAATTTTGACACAATGAAGTGACTGAAGTATCACCTCCAAATCTGCAACCCTTCAAGAGATATTTCACTCCGTCAGTTATGCTATCAATGGGAGTTGATGTTCCCAATGACAACAAATCACTCTACAGAAACCCTCGGCTCCACAACTGAAATTGACAAGTTATTCTTCAAATCTGGATGATAGGAAATGAACCCTCAATGTCTATTTATTCTTTTTCTCCAAGAGGTCGGCCCATGAAAAATAATATAAAATTCAACTTCTAGAAGCTTGTCATAATAATATTTTAATATTGCACTTTATAATAATATAAAATATAATCTCACTAACAAAGTGCAACATAACATCATAATATAACATAAGGTTTCCAAAATTAGAAATATCAATGATGAATATTGGTAAACCTTCATATGACCAAGAAATGAGCCAACCAATCAACTGGGTAACTGCCAAACGACCCTCTAATCATGCCCCCATTAGCCTATGAGGGCCACTAATAGGCTAATCATGCTGATGTGTCACTCTCTAATTGGAAGGGGACATTACAGTACCTCACATTTATGGTGGAGTTTTACCCACAAAGGGGTTTCTCCACATTACTTTCTTGTCTTCTTTTATTGGTAGCATCTATAATTTCTTATTTGATGCTACATATCTCATTCTTGTTTTAAGAACTCAGTTATTTATTTGTTTTCATAGCCTAACTCCTTTCATTTGACAATTTGGCGACTGCATGTGAGGAGTATCCTCCCAAGTTTAGGGATCAACTAGTTAGTGACTTTGGGCAATAGGTTGAGGAATCTTGTTCTGCTAAGGGTCATACCAATGATATTATTAAGTGCAGACTGTAACATTGCCCGCTACATATAAATTAATAATAAAGGAGTTGACTATTAGAAATCAAGTATTAGGCTCTAGTTAACGTAAACTATATATCTACAATGTAAAATAAATTATCAAAACATGGTAAGTTCAACACCTTTCAATGGTTAAATAAAATGAACAGGGCCTAAGTAATATAACATTTTCACGAAGTAAATAAACAGTGGAAAGGGGATAGAATTAATTAAATTGTATAGGGTTCAAGCTTTGCTCACCATGGCTATAAAATATATGCTTTTCTGTTCTATAATGAGCTTGTCCCTCAACCAGGGGTTTTGTGAGCTGCGTTGTAAGAGTCCCCAATCAATAACAATGTCCCAATATATACTAACAATGGTTGCAATTGATGACATAAAGAAAGACATTATTCTCCAGCCTTCACGTTTTGTCTGGCTATATGCCGTTCTCATTACAACAGCCACAATTGTTGAAAAGTACTTTAAAGCATTATATCCTTGCATTGCATCCCTTTCTTCAACCAAGCGCCTAACACACTGCAAGACATACTTGAAACCATAAGTGGCTTCCATGCTGTAAACTAATTGCTCATTGACCGCCACATTTTTCTTCGAATGAAATACATTGAAATAGTACCTAGCACTTAAATTACTTCAAAAATTAATGTCATGCCATAAACATAAGCATGTGTGCTTTTAGAAAAGAGAAATATTTCTCTAGAGGAAGAACCTGAAGAAATCGAATCCAATAAGGGATCACTGCTAGAATAAAATAGAAGGTGGTATATGCATTATTTGCCTTGACCGTGCATGCTTCATTTGAGCTTCTTTTGAAATCTCCTGAGCTGTAGTAGCATAAAAAGTACTCAAAAATCCTTATTGCCTGTACCTGAAGGACATGAAAGCTGAAATAATTATAACTTGTTTTTTCAGATGAAAGGTCAATTATATTATTGAAAGGGAATACTACCAGAATCCTTTGTCCACTAGAAGCAAAAAAGCCCAAGGATCAATGGCAGTTAGTTACATCAGACTTCCAAATGGAAGCATTATAAAGCATATTCCAGAAGGGTATATATAAAACCAAACAACATAGAACTACCATAGCAAACATAGGATGTCCTTATAGTAGATCACAACAAAATAGAAAACATAAAAAACCAGTTCCTTAAGTAATTAAGCATATAAAAAGTTAGGCATCCAGTGATAGTCCTCTTAGCATTTTTATTTGTTTTTTACAAGAAAACAGAAAACAGAACAGTGTGTATGGATAAACCTCTCTTCAAATAATGAGGGGAAGCTCCCTGAGACCTAAAGTAAAAGTAAACTCTAAGCTAAACTTACTCTAGGAATAAAACTATAGACAAGATATACAAATATCGACACTACAATATTTTTTGAAGGTTTACATTATGAAAATGATTATTTGCATATGGCTTTGCCTTGGATACAAGCAACAAACTGTTATGTCATGTCCCATCCCTAATTGAGTTGGAAAAAATGTAATTTTAAGGCCCAATTATTGTTCTATTCGGGTGCTCAAATAAAGTACTTTTCTATTAGATAATTAAATAACTTTAAGTTACTTTTTATATTATTTTAATTTTAGGAGGGGAAAAAAATTAATTAAGTGCCCAAAATTTAAAGCGTCTAAAGGAAAAAATATTGCCCTCATTTTGTATCTGAATTATGAAGGATGATGTTGCAGTCATCATAAAGAAATTGCACTTAGTCAAAGTGCCACAAAGGAGTCAAAACAATAAAAGTGCATTTATTATGAAACTATATCACATTTGAAAAGTGTCGATCAACATGAAAAAATGTACCTACGACAAACGTATAACCTTGTGAATATTTTTGTGAAGTTTTTATTACATTTCCAAGTTGAAAATTGTGCCTTGTATAAAGTGATCAATCCTTTATCAAGTGACTAAATAAACATTATAAAATTGTGCCTCTAAAATTAGTACCTAGTCAAGCCTTCAACAATAACATGTTGTGATGACCCCAACTAATATTTTGAGCAGATAAATTATAGGTGTACTTAGTTTAACCAGAACTTATAAGAAAAGCTATATTTCCTTAATGATTACACAACATCAACACTCCAATTTTAACAAGTAAGCAAACAAATGATAGATAAATTTCATAACTATCCTTATATTAATGAGTCGAAAATACATCACATTATGCTGCAATAGCAGTGGAATCAACATTGAAATTACACTCTTCGAATCTAGAACAAAATACAAATCATACAAAGTTGATGCAACTAAGATTCACCACCATGAAATCTCATTCATGACCTTTGAATGAGATCATCCTGTACTGCGAAAGGGCTTTCGTCCTCTAATCATTGAAACCAAATGGTTTTTGTCTTCAGATCTAATTGATCCAACACAAGTGCTCAAAATAGTTTCTAGCAAGATTTTCATGTAGAATGCATAGATCCCTCCAAATCAAGTCTTTTGGGCCCCTAATACCCCAAAGAAGGATCTTGAAATCTGCATTAGATTCCACAATATTCTAATTGGTATGATACAAAGAATGCCCATACCTATCAGGCACCATATTCCATTGCACCGTGTCTGCAAATGCACGCACATGAGCCTAGATGTACCAAAGAAGCATGGGGAAATGTTTCTTTTTGTGATTTGTAGATATCCCTTGCATTAATGGCACCATTAGATTAAGCTACGCAGGCCAAGGAAGAGCTCGTGAAATCTGTCAAAATAGTGGGTAGGAAATGGTTTTGTTGTGACCTTTTCACACATTGCCCCATTGCAAATGGGGACCCCCTATTTTTTTTGCTTTGTTTGGGTCTTTTGGCTTGGTTTTTAGTTCGTTTTCCTGTTGTCTCTCTCTTGTTCTGTTTGTTTTTTTGGGGATGTGCCCGTCTGATGTGAAATTTTGGCTAAGTTTGAGAATTGGGGTTTTGAATCTTTCGGCCAGTTTGAAGTCAAATGGAGTGAATAAGTTGAAATCTGAGTTTGGCAATACAGTCAACATGCTTCCGGCAAGTCCCTAGCAAAATTTCATTGAATTCTGACAACTTACTATTTTTAGTAAGTGCCTAATTTGGGACATTTTTCTCAGCACTCTTGAAGTGCCGATCGTTACACTGCATCCAGGACACTTTAAGCTGTTTGTCTGCAAGTTTTGAGCTGAAACAAACAACTTTCTATTTTTAGCAAGTTCGCCTTCAGGAGCTGATTTTAGGGTTTACATGCGAGGTTTTTCAATGCATGTCCGAAGAATATTTTTGGGTTTTCTAAGACCTACGCGATGATGTAACATGCACGATGAGATGATGACTTTCAGTACTCAGCCTCCGGAGGCTATTTTTGGGGTTTGCATGTTGGAACTTTCTACGCATGTCTAAACATTCTTTGTGGGTTTTTTGAAAGCTTCGCAGTGGTATAACATGCAAACCAGGATCAGGACTTTTTCAGGAGCCGGCTTCAAAGGCTATTTTTAGGGTTTGCATGCAGAGCTTTTCAGCGCATGTCAAGCTATTCTTTATGGGTTTTTCAAGAGCTACGCAGTGATGTGACATGCAAGGCAAGATGATCACTTTTCAGAGAATTACTATTTTTAGTAGGACCATTCCGACAGCTACCCAGCACCTCAGTATCACAAACTAACCGACATGCAACAGAAACGAAGTCAAATGGAGGTCATTTGATCGACATGCAAGTCAGATTAGGGTTTCTAGCTTCGGGACCCAAAATGAGGGGTCAAATGCTAGAATTTTTTAAAACCAATGTATCCCACTGTGATCAGTATCGTTCAAGCTATCCACTAGTGAAATTTGAAGGCAATCTAAGCACTTACTATTTATAGTAAGTCACTTCCGAAACAGGCTATAAATAGTAAGTCAACAGCAGGCGCCAGTGTGAACTGGTAGGTCATCCCATGAGGGTCACGTCATTCAAATTTCAAGTCAAACGGAGTTGTGGAAGTCTCAAAATCAGGTAGTTGCTATAAATAGTAAAACACCTTCAGAAACATGCTGTAAATAGCAAGTCAACACGAGATGGCAGTGTGAACAGCTTAATTAGGCCATGAGGATCGTATGCTTAAAATTTTAGATCAATCCAAGCTTCAAAAAGGTGAAAATCAGAAACTTACTAAATATAGTAAACGAGGGCAAGCAAGCTAAAAATGCCTAAGTCTGAGAAATTTCCTTCACCCCCTGTGAAATGCACCCAAGGTAAAGCAGGTAGAAGGATGGAAAATTTCAAATGTTGATAAGTCCTACTCAGGCCCCAAAATGTGCCCTCAAGGAGAAGAAGCCATGAAAGTTTTTCTAAGTCTGAAGTTAAATCCTCCTCCTACCCCTAAATGCGCCTTCATCTCCAACATGTGAAAGAAAATATTCTAAGTGTTTGTTAAATCCTCCTCCACCCTCAAAATGCGCCCATGCTGGATGTGAAGTCAAGACAAGTCTTAAGGCGTTGGAAGTCAAAGTTCCTTCACCACATGCAAAATGCGCCCAAGTGCAAGGTAAGATGGGTAAAAGAGTTACCAAGGCGTTGAGCTTTTCCTCCTAGACATGCAAAATGTGCCCAAGTTCAAAGATGCTAGGTAAAAGTCAAAAGTGTTGGAAATCCTCCTTACCCCCTTGAATGCGCCCATATCATCTTGCTTTGATGAAGTGTGAAGAGAAATGTGCTAAGTGTTAATTCCTCCTTGGGGTCCAATATGCACCCAACTTGCCAGACTATTGGAGATGGATAAAAAGAATATTCTAAGTGTTGTAATTCTTCCACCTTGACATGCTATATGCGCCATGTCTGGAGAAAGATGCATGAAGAGAAATATTTAAGGTGCTCAAAATTCAAAATTTCCTCCTTGACCCCCTATATGCACCCATGCTGGTGATGAGACTTAAATTTTTTTCTAAGTATTAAAGTTCCACCCCTAGAGGAAAATACGCCCAGGCTTGAAGGAGTGATGAAATTTTCTGAGGCAAGGATGAATTGGTAGTGGATATGTCAGAAGGTGCCAACTTCATGAGATTGAAGAAGATTTTAAAAGGCCAAGCAAGAAAATATGCCCAGAGATGAAGAACGAGAATAAATTTGATGGAAAACTATTTTTCTAAGGTTAAAATTCAAAATATTAATGTACCCCTTCATTTGTAGACACGTGAATTTGATGCTTTTTGTGGGGAATTTTCTTTTGGGTACTGGACATCTTCAACGAGGAATTGATTTCGAAATCTTCCACACCTCACTAGAGATTTTAAAGTGAAGGTTTTTACTCGGGCGCCTGGTTGATGAAATCTTCTAGAGGAGATAGATTATTTCTAAGATAGATGGGCTGAAAATTGGCTAAGGCAAAAAGGGGGTATCGTGTTGGTTGGAAAATTTTCTAAGGCGGAGAGAAATCAAGCAGCACCCTCTAAACGCGCCGTCAAGTTGGATAAAAGTTTCTGAGGCACAACTTCAACGTACACAGGAAGCAGAGCACAAGATGGGTTGGAAATTTGGCTAGGGTATGAAGAATTTGAGGAAGAAGTTTGCTAGACGAAAAGTGATGAACCCTATCAGATCTGGAGATCACTCAGACCTTGGAGATTGTTGGGTGAAAATTATATAATCAGATTTTTGATAGATTACACAACTAGGACTTCAGCCACAACTATGTGAATGTAAATCTCTCCTCTCAGAAAGGGGAGGCGCCCTTCTTACTGTTGATAGAAGCGATAGTAAAACAAACAAGTAATTACAAAATGTACACAATACTTACGAAGTGGGGGGGTGTGTTACATGTTATCACGGAATCTAGCAGCGCTCGATCCACGGATAACCCCCCTACGAAACTTGTCCGTTTCCTAGGATTGTGAAGTTCAAGCACGCCTAACGAGGTGATTTTCGAGCCACCTCGAAATGCGTTCCCAAGTCTCGAATAGTCAATTCGAGCATCCCCCTATGTTCGCCTCGCGAAGACCTTCGAAACGAGCCCCTTCGCGAAGTCTCACTGTTCGTACTTAGCAAGTTGCGAAAAATGCAGTGGCACTGAAAAAGTGTGCTCTTGCCTTGAAGCCAAAAATTGGCTAAGTCTGGAAATGCAAGGGCGCTAAAATTTAGCGCCCCTGCATGCAGTGAAATTCCAAAAAATGTAATAGCGCTAAATTTTAGCGCCATTACATTTTTCTTCAACACTTAAACTTTTTTATGGCCCTGGCACGTTTCTTCATGTTTTCGCATTTTTTGTTAATCGTGCCACTTTTCGTGCCTAAATTTATTGCTCGACTTGAGTTAGGTTTTTAATTTTCATTTTTACTTAAGTGAATGAATTCTCCATTTTATTGTTTACATTTCATATTCTCTTCTTCCTCTTGCTGTGCGAGCTTGCCTCCCGACTGCAAATCGCGTTTTTGAGGTTTTGCATTCTCCGCGCCTTGGTTCTGGTAAGTCGTTTCTGTCTTGTCTTCTTCCATTTTTATACATTCTTGTTTTGGATATGCGTTTTTTCTACATGTTCTTTTCCATGTTTTTTACATCACAACCCTACGCATTTTTTGTTTCTGTTTTCCTCCATTTCGCGTCTTGTTCTTCTCTCCATTTGCGTTTCTTTCCTTCCCTTACGCGTTTCTTTCCCCATTCTCCTCTGTGCGCGATGTTCTTATAACTTGTATCTATCCAATATGTTTGTGATGAACTCTTTCTTTGTTGCTCTCTTCATGTGTTTTGGAGCGAACTTTGAAATCTCAAAAAAAAAAGAGTTCTTGATAAGATCCTTGAATGCGTATGAAATGGGATGGAAACAAGTTCAGAAGTTTTCGTGTTACAAAAATTGCATGTTGCTAAGCCCGAGCGCCTTCGCCATTCCCTCTTACATTTACATTTTCAAAATTGCCAGGGAAATGCTAAAGTGCTAAATTTCAGCGCTGTGACATTTTGACAATGTTAAAATTTGCCTAACACTGGAAAGTGTAAGGGCGCTAAAATTTAGCGCCCTTGCACCAAAAACAATTTTCCCAAAAATGTAAGGGCGCTGAATTTTAGCGCCCTTACACTTTTTTCAGGCTTTTTCCAATTCTTCCCAAATAAACTTCATTTTTGGCCAGTGCATTCCTGAGCCTCATTTTTTCGCATTTGTGCATCTTTTTGCGTGCCTCGCAATCCGCTTCATGATTCCTCATCCTTGTGCTCATTTCGCGCTTTCCCATGTTTCCTAACAATTGATGTTTGTTCTGACTAAACGGATTGCAGTCTACTGTCAGAGATCGTCAAATCAAGAGTGATCAGAATTCATATTCCTTTTGATGACTGCTACCAAGCCTCCTTCTTCGAAAGCAAAAGGCAAGTTGAAATACAAATATCAAGGCGTCTATCCGCCAACTATGGTGCTTTCCAAAGTCGAAGAAATAAAGGATACAGAAGTTGGTCATCAAGACTTGGTTGACTTCGCAAAGCTAACCGAGACGAGGCCTCTTCCTGATTCAATGAGAGCTATCGTACACAGCAACCTCCACTTGGTGGCGATGTTTCCTACAGCTGCGCACAATACTGAGTTTGTTCTTCAAGTTGCATCTCATTACATCAGAGAAAGCAGAAGTGTGATCGATTCTTCCGGGCACGAGATTCTGAGACTCAACCTCGATTTCTTTGACATTGTCTTCAAAGTACCTCATATGGAGAAATCTATTGACATCTCTATATCGAAAGCACAGGAGATCTTTGATGCTGATCCCAATAAAGCTAAACAGTTGATAAATACTCAATGGCTCAAGAAGCCTAGATCGTCTGTTTCCAGATGGCCGAAAGGACTCCTGAGAAGTGACTTCAAAGATGACGTCAAGGATATGATCACGTTTCTAAGCAGAGTGAAGGGCTTGCCGAATCATCCACCTTTCACGACCGGATGTATGAATACATCAGATCATAAGAAGGCGAAGGTATATCGACCGGGCAAACAAATCAGTGATGAGATACACGAGCAGTTGATCAATGCTCCTTCTACATTTAAGTTCTACATGACTTCTTACCTGGTGTACGCAGCAGCTGTAATGAGACAATTCCCAGGTCTATCTACAAAAGGGAATCGAATGATGGTGCCGTGTACAGATATTTCTATCAGTTGGAGCTAAAGGAGAGCTTTCATCATTTCAGACGGGTCACTGATGCTTTCTTTGCACCTTTACTCTTCAACTTTGATCCAAAGATTGGAAAGAAGAAGAGTATCCGATGAGGCTTATAAGGTGGTAAGTAAAGTTGGATGCATTTTTCTCCAATTCCCAACGTTTACTTACTTGAGAGTAGGTTGCTACACTGGTTGTCCCTACATGCTACCACGTTATCCTTCGGATAAGTGGATTCTCATGGAAACATGCAGACAGTTGATGTCAGTACAGAAAGAACGAAGAAGCAACCACAAGCGTGGGTTCAAGTTCCCACTGACCATCGGCCGATATACTATCCAAACTGCACAAAAGCTAAGTCTGTCTATGCTGAAATGCAGATCATGACCATCAAACCTGCTGTGTATAGGTTTGATTTTGACTACCGAGATGTCAGAAAAGTTGCAAAAGGTCACCAACACAGGTAATGCTTTGAAGACATCCGCAGATTGCAGAGATGAAGAAGCCATTCGCAAAATGGACTATTGCAGATTGATAGTTCAACAAATCAGAGATCTTGTATCGCTGACCTACCAGAGGATTTTGAGGATCCAGGTGATATCATGAACGCTGTCTATGATGAGCAAGGCATTGCTAAAAGGCCGTTGCCTGCAATACAATGGTCTAGAAAAGAGGTTACCAGCATGAGAGAAAGGTTGAGACCAATCCTAGCCAATACAGAAGAATGGTTACATAAACATGGTCATGCAATGAAAAGTTTCAGAACAGACTCAGAAGGAGAGGAGTCTGAAGCAGAAGCTCGCCAACAGCAAGAACTCCGCGACAAAAACAAGTCAGCGGCTGTTCCCACTTCTTCACGGAGAGGCCCTAGGATCAAGTTCACTGTTGGTAAGAAAGATACCCAGGCTGTCCAAGAGACAGAGAAGACAGAATCTCATCCATCTCGCTCTAAGGGTAAAAAGCCTATCCTGGAGGAGATAGATTCCGACGAAGAAGGAACTTCAAGCAACCAATCCGCTGAAAATGAAGATTCAGCAGAAGTAGACTCCGATGCCGAAGAGGTTTCTGAAAGTGGGCAAGAGTCTGATGAAGATTCTGAAGAAGGATCTAAAGGTGACTTTGAAGGTGAACCAGATTCGGAGAGACAAGAGGGTGATCAACAGGAACCCGGGCATGATCAAGAAATAACTACTTCTCCTCCTGAGAATGTGGTTGAGGAAATTCTACAGAACATCATCGCCCGTGACTTCAAACGTTCCTCATACCCCTCCTGATTCAAGAACTCCTCCACCTCCTGTTCCCTCATCACCTATTCCTACCACATGCATTCCTGCAGCCGAGATATCCCCTATCCCTGCAGCATCAACCCAGCTTGATACTCCATCAGTGACAAGCATCCATACGGTTGATATACTGTCAAGCCCACCATCGTCCATTCCTAGCTTGTCTTCACCAACGTATGATATCACTTCTGAAAATGAATTCAATCGTTTCATGAATGAGTCAATGCGTGATCAGCTCAATGTGCCAACTACAGGAGCAATGATGACAAATACTTCTCCAATTGTCACGATACCAATGGTGAGTTCAGATGTGACAATAACTTCAGAAGTGGCAAATGGCGACCGAATTGACAGTAGATCCAGAAGTTCACACTTCTTTTCTTCCTCCTTGGCTAATATCTCAAGTGTCGAAGCGCAAAAAGCAAATGATTTCTCCAGAGGAGCTCGACCTTGAAGAGATAGTTCTTCCAAAAGCCAAAGGGAAGAAAAAGGCAAAGGTATACTTGAGGCTGAATGTTGATAAGTCTGGCCACAAGTATGCTGAAATTGGCATACCACCTAATCAAGAAGGTGATGTCAATATGGAGGACTACACAGTAACAAAGGTCCAGCTTGGCATGGTTACCAACGAAAGTGCAAAAGCCGATGCGCAAGTCACTTTGGATATCTTGGCAGGAAGGCTGGATAAAGTTGAGCAAGCTCGTAACATGTACAAACAGAAGGCAGAGCATTATGCCACTGTTGTAAAGAGACTTGCTGGTTCTCCAAGTAATGTAACAAACGCTGACAGTGGTCAGTATTGAAGACCCAGCTGTCAAGAAAGCTGAGAAATTCGCCTCCAAAGGCAGGGTGTTATATGACTTTGTTGAAAAGATCATCGAACACGGATCTCAGATAATTTTGGCTGCGGATGAGAAAACCACCATGTTAGCCAAGCTCACCACAGAGCTTGATAAAGAAAAGGGCGTACTTTCCCAGGAGCGCAGAGACATGGAAAAATGCCTGTTGTCATGGTCGGAAATGAAACAGGTAAAGCTCAGCAAATTGGTGGAGGTTGGGGTAATTCCCAACAAAGAAAAGTTTGTAGAGGTAAAAGAATCACTGAAACACAGAATTCAAGTGGTTCAATCTCTCATAGAAGATCTTCACCAAACACAGGAAGATGTCAACGGGCATCGCACTATTCTTGACAAAAGTATTAGAGAGTTGCCTGGTCAACTTCTTGAGGAAAATCGTATCTTCCTGCCGGCCACAGAAATATCCCTGATCTTCAAGGAAGCCATCACGAATTTGATTGATAGTTCAGACTTCTCAGAAGCTTCGCTGAACATCATTTGTGATACAAGGCTCACATTGGACAACCTGAAGACGCATCTTGACAGTGCAAGAAGGTTCACTCATCTGCCATGAAATCGATCACAGAATTCACACCATTGTGGATTACACCGCTGGTCCAGATGAGAAGTTTGTGCATGAGACTAGGAGGAAATTTGAAGACTTCGCGCCCAATGCAAAGAAACGTGAAGCAGCCCCCTATTCTCCAGTGTTAGACATTTCCGGTGCATCCCATTATGCATCTTGTAAATATTTCTCGACATTTTTGAATGTCATTTTGTAAATTGTAATTACACCAAGTCCAAAGATGTAATATTTTCAAAATAAATTACACTTTGACTTTGGTCAAAGTTAGTTGAGATCTCCTAAAATCGCTCACCTAACTTTCCCTAATTTTCTCAATCTCTTTCCTTATTTTGCTCATCCCTCTTTCTATATATGTGAGGGATTTTCATTGTAATTTTATCTTTTAGCCTTTTGCAATGAAGTGCTGCCCTTTTGTAAGCAAATTTGTGAAACTTTGCGTTCATGCTTTGTGAATGAGATTCGATTAATAAAGAAAAGGATTGCAAGCCAAACTTTGCGTTGGATTCGATACTTTTGTGAGTTAATCTTATTTGGTAGTGATTAGTTCAAAGAATCTGAAAGACTCTAAGTAGTTTATGTAAACTTTGTGTTACATCTATTATTTAGATTGCATTGTTATTTTTGTTTATCATTGGTTGAATGATCTACAAGACTTTGTGCTTGTAATCATTCATGCTCTTGCATGTTCTGGTTGAGTAATCTACAAGACTTTGTGCTTGTAATTATTCATACTCTTGGATACTCTTGTCGAAGGATCTACAAGACTTTGTGCTTGTAATCGTTCGTGCTAATTGATACTCTTGTTGGATGATCTACAAGACTTTGTGCTTGTAATCGTTCATGCTGTTCGAAGAATTGTTGCGTCTAAGAAGACTTTGTGCTTCTAACGTAGCAAACGGTACGTCTACAAAGATCCAACATTGATAAAGCTACAGAACGACTTTGTGCCTTCGTGAGCTTTCCCTTTTTACTTTATTTTGTTTGTTATTTAATCATTTATGGTATCTCTATGCTTTTCTTTGACGAGATAGAGATATTGGCATTATTGCTAGTTGTTCGTTTCAAGTTATCAAGAATTCCGAACTTTCAACGGTGAAGCATTGTAAACATCTTCTCTGAAAAAAGAGAGAAGGATGAATGTAACACACCCCCCCCACTCCGTGAATTTCATGTACATTTTGTAATTATTTGTTTGATTTACTATCGCTTCTGTTAGCAGTAAGAAGGGCGCCTCCCCTTTCCGAGAGGAGAGATTCACATCTCACATAGCTATGGCTGAAGTCCAAGTTGTGTAATCTATCGAAAGCTGATTACATAATTTTCACCCAACATTACATTCATCCTTCTCTCCTTTTTCAGAGAAGATGTTTACAATGCTTCACTGTTGGCAGTTCTCAATTCACAATAACTCTAAACTAACAACGAGCAGTAATGCCAATACCTCTATCTTGTCAAAGCAAAACGTAGAGGTACCAGAAGTGATTAACAATAAACTAATAAAATAAAAGGGAAAGCTCACGAAGGCACAAAGTCGTTCTGTAGCTTTATCGATGGTGGATTTGTGATAGGCGTGTTGTTTGTCACGTTAGAAGCACAAAGTCTTCTTAGACGCAGCAATTCCTCGAACAGCATGAACAATTACAAGCACAAAGTCTTGTAGATTATCCAACCAAAGTATCCAAAGAGCATGAATAATTACAAGCACAAAGTCTTCTAGATCATCCAACCAAAATATCCAAAGAGCATGAAAAATTACAAGCACAAAGTCTTGTAGATTATCCAACCAAAATATCCAAAGAGCATGAACAATTACACAAATGTAAATCTAAATAAAGGATGTAACACAAAGTTTACATAAATTACTTAGAGTCCTTCAGATTCCATAAGCTAATCACCACCAAATGAGATCAATTCATAAGATTATCAAATCCAACACAAAGTCTGGTTTGCAATCTTCTTCTTTATTGATCAAATTTCATTCACAAAGTATGAACACAAAGTTTCATAATTCTACTTCAAAAAGGGCAGCACTTCGTTGCAAAATACTAAAGGATGACTTTACAATAGAAATCCCTCACATTATATAGAAAGAGGGATGAGCAAAATTAGGAATCTAATTTGAGGAAATCAAGGAAAGTTGGGTGAGCGATTCAAGGAGATCTCACCTAACTTTGACCAAAGTCAAAGTGTAATTTGTTTTCAAAAGATTACATCTTCGAACTTGGTGCAATTACAATTTACAAAAAGACATATAAGATGTCAAGAAATATTTACAAGATGCATAAAAGGATGCATCGAAAAGATCTAACTCTAGAGATCAGGAATCCTCATGGTTCCTTGCTTGGGCACGGAGTCTTCATACTTCTTCCTGGTCTCCAACATGAAATTTTTATCTAGAAGAACCAAGATCAAAGGACATCACCTTCGGGATCACTTGACGAGATTTGGAGAGAAACTGCAAGGATGGTGAATCAATAGGCGTCAGCAGAAAAAAGTAGCATTGGGAAGCGCAAAGCAAGCAACGATGTTGAGCAAGTGTGAAATGGGAAATGATGCACAAAAAACGATGCACGAAGTGGAAAAAACAAGGTTTGGAGCGAAACTGGGAAAATTTGAAGTGTTTTAAGAAAAAACTGGGAAAAGTGTAAGGGCGCTGAAAATCAGCGCCCTTGCACTTTGAGGAAATTCACCTTGGTGCAATGGCAATGATTTTCAGCGCCCTTGCACTTTTGAAGTGTTAGAAAGTTCACTTGGTGTCAGGGTGCTGAAAATCAGCACCCTTACACTTAGAAAGGGTTGGTTTGAAAACATGTCAGGGTGCTGAAAATCAGCGCCCTGACACTTAGCTCATGAATGCACAAGTTTGTGAGTGTGATGGCATGGTCAAAGAAACAAAAGGAAAGGAAGAAATGATGGAAAGGCGAGATTTACCTAAGAAAAAGCGAAAATCTAGGTCGATGCAACAAGAGACCACAAAAAGAAACGAGTTTCTGAAAGTAGCTTGGTCGCCCAGCATGTTGGAAGTGAAAGAGAGGAGTTTAGAATGAAGTGGAGGAATGAACTAAAAGTCAATTAAAATCACTTAAAAGTGATTTGGGAGTGTCTTAAATGAACAAAAGTCGTGCAACTAATCAAGGCATAAAAAGTGGCACAAAACTGGAAAAAGTGCAAAGCACTGAAAAAACGACACCTTAGTCAAAAATTGGCTAAGTCTGGAAGAAAAGTGTAAGAGCGCACTTTTTTAGCACTGCTGCACATTTTTGAAAAATCACTTTTGTGCAAGGGAGCTGATTTTTGGCGCCCCTGCACTTTTGACACTTAGTCAAGTTTTGAAAAAGAATTGGAGCGCTATTTTTCAAGACTACACTTTTCCCAATTTTGCTAAGTATCAACAGTGAGGGCTCGTGAAGGTACTCGTTTCGAAGGTTTTCGCGAGGCGAAATAGAGGGGAATTCCCAAATTGACTGTTTGAGGCTTTGGAACACATTTCAAGGTGGCTTGAAAATAACCTCATTTTGCGTGCTTGAACCTCATGAACCTAGGAAACAGACAAGTTTCGTAGGGGGTTTATTCGTGGAATGAGCGCTGCTAGATTCCGTGATAACAGAGATCAAAACATGGAGATCAGGTATGTAAGGAGAGTTTGTATTATTAAGTGTTTTGATGCTCTTCTTTTGTTTGTTTTGCAGAATGAACGTCGGGGCAAGGCATGATGACTTAGGAAGATGGATCAAGTACTCCAGGACTACATTTCAACCTCGAAAGAAGAAAAGTTGCAAGAAATGGCTAAGTGTTGAGACCTAGTATGTGCCCAACTCAAGGAGGCGAGTGGCAAAGGAGAATAGGTACAGTCCAACATTGGAGAATCCTTCAGGATCAGGGGTGGAGAAATAGTCATCCTCATGCAGTTCAGAGTTAGAGAATGTCAGTTGAGAAGGAAATCACCATCAAATAGGTTAAAAAGTTACAGCCTTGGAGTTAGATCAAGAACGTGCCTGCCATGCCAGTTCAAGAAGCTGGGGCAGTGTTGGCCAGACCCATCCAGTTTGCAGTCAACAAGAAGAGCAGGAACAATGCGAGCGCATCTCTGGACAGGAATCTTCTAGAAGATGGTGGACATTAATTGCTCTTTTATCACCCCACTCCTCTTGGTGACGG
This sequence comes from Sequoia sempervirens, assembly GCA_007258455.2. Lineage (NCBI taxonomy): Eukaryota > Viridiplantae > Streptophyta > Pinopsida > Cupressales > Cupressaceae > Sequoia > Sequoia sempervirens. Next base: position 21,521,281 of record VDFB02049217.1, read on the forward strand.
TTTTTAGGGTGAATCTTGTTTAGGGCTGAGGTGGCACAATCTAGGCCATCCAGCCAATTGTAATCTGAGCCGTCCATTGGACTTGGCCAGCTATAAAAGGGGCATCCCCCCTCATTTGTACCTCATTAGATTAGCTCAAAGATAGGAAGATAGAGAGACAACTTAGAGATAGCTTAGTATAGATTGATAGTGTAGTTTGAAGAAGGAAAGTTTTTCCTTTGAAAACTTTGTAAGAAATTGTTGTGAACACTCTCTCAATAAAAAGAGTTTTCATTGATGATGATCTCGTCTTTTGTTGTGAGTAGCTAGCGAGGTTTCTTCGTCTTTTTACTTCAAGTAGGATTTTAAAGTAAAGTAGATAGATTTTGTTTCATGTAAGTAGTAGATAGTAACTGTGGAATGTGGTCTTCAATTTGAGCAAACTTCGTCTATCCATACCACTAGTGGGCTTGCTGATGGTGAGTTCACCTTGCGTGGTCAACTAGAAGCTTGTGGACTTAACTTTGATTATGATCTTCATGTTGGTATGCGTCGTTGTGACAGTGTCTTCATTGTTGAATTGTAATCTGAATATCTTTAGTTACTCCCCTTGAAGATTGCACCGGTTCTGTGGAAGTTTTTCGAAGTGAGGCAAAGCGGAATCTGGTTGAGGCTTGTGAAAATTGATCTCCACGTCTCACGCGTAGATTAGTCCATAGCATCTTCTATCCCTACAACCATTTAAATTCAATACTTCCTGATTAGTTTAAGAAATCTGAGTTTCACTGATAAATCCTTTGAATCCTAAAAACCCCTTCCTCTGGAGTGAACAATTATGTAAGTCCCCTTGAAATACCAGCAAATCACATCAAGCCAACTGAGACTATCCACTACATGAATGAACCTTGGAGTTAAATGCACGATCTTTCTAGCAATCTTAGCATGCAAGAGAATTTGTTCAAGAGAGGATAGAGTCGTCGTTGGCAACTTTATTCTGTGTTGGTGCAGTCATGAAAAACACATCAACAGGTTTGAGGACCATTGGGGCTTGAAACCCATGACTATATTAAAGGTAGAAAAGCTAAGTTGTCAGTTCAAGTACGGGTTCAAATACAAGTATGATATGTGTATGGCGGTACGACAATTTTTTCTTGGGTAAGGGTACAAGAGTATATATATATATATATTTTATTCTATATATTATTTGGATGATGTTCAATAACTCAACACATGAGGTCACCAAAATTCTCTACCCATGGAAGTGTAAAATCATAGTGATTCAAGGCCATATTAGCTATGAAAAAGACAAGGCATCACAAATAAGAAAAAATAAGAAAAAAAAATCCTGGCACAACTTCTCTCTCAAATCTGCTTTACTGGTTGATAAATCAATTTCTAAGAGTTAATGACATCCTTCCTTTAGCCCATCAAACACTTAAAATATATGAGTTCCTTGCTCTCCTATTAGTTTGTCAAATACACTGTACATTGTTGAAAATCTTGGCTTTCCACAGGCCTATTCAAAGGTGCTTCAATGCTTATTAAGAATAAACTCACTCTTCATAGCCTGTCCAAATGACTTAAGTTTTAACAAAATGCATATCCATTTAAACAAAATTGATCAACATTAATGCATGTACTCTCTGAGTTGTGACTTTGCTTTCTAGTCTCAGATAAAATTTTCTTCTCATTTGACAACAAGAGTGAAGTATAGAATATGTGATAATAAAAGAAGATGGCATCTTTTGTCTTCCTTTGACTGTGAATACTTCAATTGTGTGATCTTCTCCCATATGTCAAATACTCTCAGTCATTGACTGCAAGTTTTAGCCATAATCTGCTCATGACTGCTCATTCTACGTGGATATCCTTTTTAAAATCCCCCTAAACAAATTAAGAACTTTGAACTTGTGGTCTAGCTGATTGTGTTTTTTATCCCATGTAGATTTTATTTTCAAGGTACTTCTAATTGTGATGATGTTAGAAAATATTCCCATGCCACACCACCAATGTGCTATGCCATTTTTCAGTCTTTATGCTAGAAAGCAAATCCATGTACCCTTGATTTTGGTCTCAGAATTTGTGTTACTGCAATCCATCATATACACAATTTTGTGAAGCTAACAAGATGCATGCTATTCTATGAGGAATCTTAGTGAATGATTTTTCCATATACCCTTGATTTTGGCCTCAAATTTTTTCTTTCTGTGGGTTTGACCAGGGTTGCTCCCTGGGCCCCCAAGTTCTTTGTAGGTCCTTCATAGAAGGACCCACAAAGAACCTAGGAGCCCAGGGAGCAACCCTAGTCGAACCAACAGCAAACCATGACCGAACCAGAACCCACAATGAATTTTTCCGAGTACGAGGGGGTAAATAGGAGGACCCGGTAACTTAGTAGCAAAGGCTTCCTTCTTTATTTTCATCACTTGAGGTGCATGAAAATCCATGCCCTTAATATTAATATTGTTTTCTTGGTAGGAGGATCTAATTGGGGAGTTGTAGGGCCACATCAAATCATTAAGGAAAATCTAGGTTGTGCAAGGAGGCAGATGGGAGTGAACAATACCAAAGGCAAAAATTTCAAAGTTCAAGAGTCAAGGATACTTCATGACTCTTACCACATGTCAAAGTTGTCAAGTTTTGAAGGGAAAGCATGAGGTTAAGACAAAGTTTGAAACATTGAAAAGGGTAAAGGTATGTTAGTAAGGAGAACTCTAGAATCTTGACAAGGAAAAGGGGATGGAAGTAGTGAATGGGAGAAAGGTACACCAAGATGGAAAATTTTGATATCCTAACAAGAATAAAGAAACAAGGAAAAACTGGTGGATAGGCATGCTGGGAGGGGAAAATCTAACAACAAAATGACTATTTCCTACTTTCATACCTTAACCCACTAAAAATAGGGAATGGGCCAATATTATCTCTAATTGGGAATAATTAGAAAAGGGGCATTACAAGTCTATCCTCCTCAAGGTTTCTTGTCCTCAAGCAATGCAAATTTGGATGCTCCAATATCTTTGAACTCTCCCACGTAACAACCTCCATTGATAGGTTATTCCAATGAACCAAATAATTTTGTGATATTCTTCCTCAATTTCTTCACTCTAGTATCTAACACTTCCTCAAGTATCAAAATCAACTTGCCCTCATCACCAAGGGGAAAAAGGTCCAATGAATGTAGAAGATGCTAGCCAAGAGGCTTTTAAACAAGAGACATGGAAGACATTATGAATCCAACTATTTTTTTGAAGCTTGAACTCGTAAGCCACTTCACCTACTCTCAATATTTTATAAGGCCCATAGTATCTAGGTTTGAGTATTTTTGTCCCACTCTTCTTGATGGAAGATTGTCGATATCGTTGCAATCTCAAGAAATCCATATCACCTACAACAAAAGACCTTTTAGTACATCTTTGGTCTAAATATACCTTTTGTTGGTTTTGTTCTTGTTGTATATGATCCTTAAGTGATCTCAATATGTCTTGACTTTGATTTACCAAATCACTTGTTGCGGGTATTCTACAATCTAAAAATAATAAATCAACAAAAGGAGCATCATATCCCTATAGAACTTGAAATGGTGACATACCAATGGACATATGGAAGGTAGTGTTATAGCAACTCTCCTAGATGCAGCCATTTAATCCATGGAGATTGTTGATTCAACACATAATTTTTCAAATACCCCTCAATCCATTTGTTTACTATCTCTAATTGTCCATTTGATTGTGTGTGATAGCTAGTACTTGGAGTAAGTTTTGTACTTGTCAAGTGAATTTTTTTTCTAGAAGGAACTATGGAACTTTCTATCCTCGTCACTAACAATGTTTTTGAACAATCCATCCAATCTAAATATTTCTCTGGAAAAAAAATTGGCCACATGTGATTCCATAAACTCTATAGTGATAGAAAAAAAGTGTGCATATTGAGTCAATCTATCAACAACATAAACACAATCTTTTCCATGTACCTTATGGAGTCTTGTGATGAATTCCATCGATATACTCTCCCATTTTTTGTTAGGAATTAGTAGTGGCTAGAGTAAACCTATGAGATACACTTGCTCCCCCTTGTTCTATAGGTAGATTATGCTTTGTCTAATATGATTATGAACATCCCCTTTAATCCCTTTCCATGAAAATCCTTCACAAATTTTCTTGTAAGTCTTGTAATATCCTTGATGGCTTGCTAAAGATGTGTCATGAAAAGCCCTCAATTATATCTCAATTTTTTATTCGAGTACCAAATATACTATTTTTGTAAAGGATGAGTCATGTTGCTGTGATTTTTGTGACCGCACCAATCAGCAGAACAAAGTTGTCCGAAGGCTACTCCTTTCTCTCTTGATCAAAATATTCCGTACGCTAAGATTGCGAGATAGATCGCACGTTCAACTCCAAGGTTCCGAAATGCCTGGAATACCCTCAGTAGGTTCGTTGTGATATGCTGTTTTTTTACGAGGGGACTTACACAATTGTTCAGGATACTTGCAGTAAACAATAGATAAATGCTTTGAAGGGAACTTTTTGCAAATGATTTGGCGTTGAGATATGAGTTTTCCTAAACTAACCCAAAGTGTGCAGAATTGAAAATAGATACAAGGTTTAGAAAGTCTAAATTCTAGTATAAATGCAAGGGGTGTTATGCTTGACTTCAATGAACTTCAACCGAACGTTGTCTAGCCTCCAGTTGGACAGCTTCGACAAGGTTGGTGCAATCTTCAAGGGAGCGAAAAGATGTTCAAATCATGATTCAACGATGCAAATACCATCATAACGATGCATACATACACATGGATCTTGGCTGAAGTTAAGTCTAAAGGGCATTCCAGTGGACCACGCAAGAAAAAATTACCATCAGTAAAGTTGTTAGTGGTATGGATTAATGAGGTTCACTTAAATCAAAACACAACCACCCATAATTAACTACTTGCATGAAAATTACTCTAAATTAAGTCCTACTTGAAGTAGAAGGACGAAGAAACCTCACTAACTGTTCACAACAAAAGTGGAGTTCACCATCAATGAAATTCTTTTATTATGAAAGCCTTCATGACAATTTCTTACAAAATTCTATAAGGGAGAATTTCCCTTCTCCTTCAAACAATGCAATGAAACTATTCTATCTCAAAATGTCTACTCTCTAGTCTGATGTGATGTCTACTCTCTACTAGTGTACAAATGAGGGGACTCCCCTTTATATAGCTGTCCAATCCAATGGATGGTCCAGATCAAATTACAACAAACGGCTCAGATTGAGCCACCTCAGCCCTAGACAAGATTTACCCTAAAAACCGCTAGAAGGTGGAGGAGTGGCGTCATTAATGATCTCAAAAATAGCAGATTCCCCCTTTGACCACTATGGGAAATTAATGCTCACTATCCCTCCAGAAGATTCTCGTCCATGACTTTGTTTCCATTGTTCTTCTCTCTGACCGCGTAAGCTACGAACTGGGCCAGCACTGAATCAACTTCCTCCTCTGAAATTGCTGGAGTAAGGTTGAGTTGATACTCAAGAATAGCCACCATCTGCTCCTGCCGATCACAAGTTTTTCTTCAAGTCTCAATAGACTCCTACGTACTCTGAATGATAGCTGAAAATGTAGAAATGTTCTCGAAGTCATGTTGAGAAAACATCCTCATCTCAGAGAAGAAAGGCTGCAACCTCGCCTTCAATCCTTCCACTTCCACCTCCTCAGGAGTTAATCTCTTGGCAAACAATGCATCCAATGTATTGAGGATGCCCTCATGGATATGTCTCATTGCCCTCCTAATCTTAGACGACTCCACTGTTGCCATGTCGAAGAAGCTCTTCCTAGTGAATGCAGCCGAATGCCACCCAAGAAAATCATATCTATCCCCGGCCTGGATCACCCCTTCATTGACCAAAGTTTGCATGGGTATGCGCATCAAAGCAGCGAGGCGAGGAATGGTTTTGTCCTAGAATATATGGGTGTCACCCCAAGCTTGCTCAATGTTCTCCAAGCGCGAGAGGATACCGGAAACACTCTGAAAAGAGGAGACAAGATCAGCCATGAATTTCTCTGCCTTAGTGCAAACACTGCCTATCCACTTATCTCCTTCCTGAATAGCCCTCTTTACTTCTTCGAGCCCACTAATTGACTCCCGTGGTAGCTCAGGCGGAAGTTCCACCGCTGGGATCTCTTGAGCACACAGACATGCTAGACGCTGTACATATCCGACCAACGCCTTATGCTCCTTCTTCAATTTCTTATACTTTCCCTCCTTTCGCACTAGCCTATCCTTCAAAGCCTAGAAGGAATTTTCAGCCTCTTCAACAACCTGTGTTCCAGAAGGACGCCCTAACTCAATTGTGGTGACCGTGTAGTTCTCTGGCATCACGTCACCTAAGTCATAGTCCTCCCTTGGAACGGCAACACGGAAAGTGCGCGAACCAGCCTCATTAGTTTCCATCCTAGAATATTTCCTGGCTCTCTTCCTTTTAGGTGACTTACTTGTCCTATTCAAAAGTTCCTCCATTTCTACTGCTAGGTCAGCGTCATTTTCTTGATCTATCCTTATTGCACGTGAGAGCCAATTTGGAGCATTATGCTGAGTATCGTAGATAATAAGGGGCTGTTCTTCCGTTGCCTCTACTTCACGAACCTCCTCTTGAGCAATATTTGGTCGAGGTTCATCTGCCTCCATATGTTGACTATCCTCCTCATGAATTCTAACCTCAGGTTCCACAATATCTTCTTCCTCGAACGCTGTCTCAAGTGCATGATCAAAGTGGATGTTAGTTTCTGTTTCTTCTCCTTCTTCCAGCTGATCAGCACTTTCAGGAGCATTGGCACTTTGACTGTCCAGCTCTCTTGGCAATGGCTAGTTAACTTCTCCAATTTCGGGCTCCTCATTCACTCTAGCCCTCTGGTCTGCAAACATAGAGACTTCATGTACGCTGGAGGATCGTTCCAACAACTGAGTAGGTGATGTCTCTTATGATCTTTGAGGTTCAGGCTGAATTGGTTCTTGCTGTTGTTGTGGCTCCACAGCCTGGGCAATTTGTTTCTTCTTCTTTGCCGACACTGGTAGCCTCCGATCACCCATGAGATTGTAGGAGAGGGAAATCAATCTTCTTTTCAACTTGTGAACATGCCCATCACCCAACTCCTCGTAAAGGTCATGATAGGCATAGACAAAGTGTCTAAGTCTGTAATCTCCGGCTCAGCCCAATCTGGGGGTGGGATTGGCGTGTTCTTTATTGACTCGTAGTCCGGGTGTGTAAGTCTAGTATCTTCATCAACTTGATCTGGCACCTGGACCACCTCACATTCTCTGATCAGCTTTAGGGGCAATCTGGTGAACGTTCTTCTTCTAATTTCTCCTTCATCTTGTGCATTTTCCCAAAAGTCCTCCAAGTGAGTCCTATGCCTATACTCTTCACCCTGCATAGTTCCAATCTTCCCTCGAGGATCAAAGTCCTGTCGGCTTATATGGAGAGTGAATTGGTAGAACTGCAATTCTTCTTCCGCCTCCTTAGCTGCTTGTAAAGAAGGGCACTCCTCAAGTGAGTTTCCCAAAACAATGGGGAAGTGCAAACCTCCCTTCTTCTTCTTTCTTATAATTTTGTCATAGGCCACAAGTTGCCTAGACACCTCGAGCATTATCATTCGATTTGTAGGATACCTTGGCAGTCGGTAGGCATATGAATGGTGACCTGGCAGCCTTAAATAGGTAAACTTGGGGAATTGGACAAACCAAAACCCGTACTCTTCGATCAACTCCTGTGCCTCCTTAGATATTCTTTGCTGCAATCTCCCTTGAAGAGTCCTCATGAGGTACATTGTGAAGGCGTCATTCACCCTCTTGAAATGAGAGGTGCTCATGAGATGCAACTGCCTGCAAGATTCATGAATCTTGAATTGATTGAAGCCACACCCAATAGGCTCCTGGTACACCAATCCTTTGTATTTTTTCATCCGAGCCAGCATGTAGATAACATATGAACTCATATGAACTCATGTAGAACATCCTCGTTCTCCTTAAATTTTCGAACTGCTCATTGATGTTATCACTTATCATTTGCGTCCAATCTACATCCACCTTTCCTTCCAACACCACGCTGATATAGAAGAACATCCACGGCTCGAACACATATCCCTGCGGGCTGCCATTAACTTGACTGAGCATCATGATCAAGTCGTAATACTCCTGATTTAGCTCCTTTGAAATAATCTATTTTGGTAACTTGGCGTCAAGAGGCTTAGGCTTCCTCATCCATGTTATGTTGATCCTCTTAACACACTTGTCAAAAGATGTGGCATACATCTTATCAGCTTTTGCCTTAGACTTGTACAACATTTTATCCGTGGGTAAGATCATGAATGCCTTGCCAATTGCATCAGGTGCGAGGTTAGCCAACAACATGCCATCCGGAGAGACGATCGTCCGATGGTCCGAATTATAGAAATTTGCACACTCCATGATAAGCTCTGGACATTGAACTGCTGTCAGGAAACCGGCAGCTGCATACAATCCACTTTTTACAATGTTATGTGAGGTCACTGTCGGACGATTACCACCCTGTCCATATATTCTTCTCTTGAAGGCCTCGAGGTTGAAAGAACCAAGGTTTGTGTCAGTTAAATTCCCAAACTTCGACACGAACTTTGATTCTGGAATAAAGGACTTCTTCAAGTTCTTGATGATTTCCTGCCTGGAAGCATTTTCTTTGCCACATTCAGCATTTCCAGCTTTGGCTCCAGCCTTGCTCGTTCCAGCAATATCACCTCGTCCACTTTCAGCCATCTGCAAAACGAAAAGCAAGCATTATAATTCCAACTTTTTAAAATAAAAACCTCGTGAGATGGCAGGCAAATGGAGTTGGCTGCAAAAAGAAAATAAAATTAATAATTCCAGCAATAGAATTCCAACTCCAAACCTCGAGAAACTTAAACTTCAAAATTTTAAAACTCTAAACCTCAGCAATTTGCAGCCACAACAATTTCAGCTCTTCGAAAAATCAAACTCAACAATCTCGACTTCGGAATTTATCTCAAGTCACAGCAACTTCGAAAATTTAAACTTCACTTCTTCTTAGCACTCACTTTCAGCAACTTGGAGAAATAATTTGAATCTCAGCTTCAGCAACTTCTACTTCAGATTTTATTCTTTCTCAACATTCGGCAACTTCAGAAGTTTTTTTTTTAAAATCTCAGCAACTTTAGCAATTTCGACCTCTTCAGTGACTCTCAACAATTATTCACAGCTTCAACACAGATTTCAGCTTCGAATATTGTGAATAGAAATGAAAACTTCGAAGTTTTTATAATTAAAAGTTGGTGCCTGATTTAGCAAATGCCATTAATTCTCTTCATCATGACTTAGAAATTTGCCAATTTTAAGAGAGAATATTCCTAGCCATCATTCAGTCGTCATAGAAATTTGCTAATCCGGGAGATTCTTTCCTCGTTTCAAATTTAAAATTTCCCTCCTGACTGCTAGTTACTTCTAGCTCACTGAAGTAATTTCGAGAAAAATCATTTAAAATTCACTTCAGTTAAAAAAAAATCTCATCCTTTTTAAAATGGCATATTAAAATTTAAAATTTAATCTCGATGCCATTTAATTCCACTTGAGAAAAATTTTATTCATTTTGACAGCGTCTGCAGAAAATCATCGTCAGCATTTTAAAATGGCTAGGAAAAATTATTTTCCGTCCGTAGTGAACTCCAAAATAAAATCCCCTTGTGATTAAAATCTCCCGACCTTTAAAATTTTATGTGTCCAAATGAAGGGGGAATTTAATTTTTTAACTTTGGAAAATAATAATTTAATTTTAATTTGTTTCTCCAGCCTGAGCAATTTTAAAGTCATTTGCCTAGAGCAAATTTTAACTTTTTCTCCAACGCCTTAGGAAAATTTTAAATGCCATCGAAAAAAAAATCTCCATGCCATGCGCAATCGAAAGGGGTTTTCATTTAATTTTCCAACCTTTGCATTTATTTGTCCCCTTAACTAAGGCGCATATGATATATTAAGCTTTCATCTTTTAATATTTGCCCTAGGAAAATTTAAATTCTCCCCTTGCAAGCTCTAGGTGCACTTGGACCCTTGAGGTTTCGATTTAAAATACTTAGAGATTTCCTCCAACTTAATTCCTCCAAGCAAGGCACATATAGGGCCCTCAAGTTCAAATCACACGCCTTAGATTCTTCTCTAACATCAAAATCACCTTAGGCGCAGACAAGGGGTCAAGCTCCAAATTTTAACCCACTTAAAATATTTTCTAACTTGCATCAAAGGGACCCATATACTTCAAATAGTCAAGGCGCGTATGAGGCATCTAACTTCAAATTTGTCACATTTGAAAAAAAATTTAAATCACCATTTTCTTTGAGGCACATATGACCTCTCCACTTCAAGTCTAAAGCGCATATGCAAGGGTCCACTTCCATTTCGTTGCCTTAGATACATCTCAAAGCCTTAGTGAAATTTTAAATTACCTTCCTCAAGGCTAGGCGCATATAGAAGGTGCTACTTCTAGTTTCCAACACAGCATTTTAATCACCTCTTTCCTCTCCAGGCGCATATCATAGTTTGGGTTTTCACTCTGGGGCGCATTTAGCATGGGTAGCCTTCACTTTGAACCTTCAAGCTCCATGGCGCATATAGGTAGGGGTCCTTTGAGTTTCAAGCACTTAGAAGAATTCGTGAATCATCTTTCCCAAAGGCATATATCGTAGGTTGAACCTTCAATTTGTTTGCCTTAGAAACCTTTTAAATACTTCCCTCTCAAGGTTGGGCGCAAATAAGACCCTCTACTTCCAATTTTTATACTTGGAAAAAATTTCAAAGTGGTTAAGGCGCATATAAGCTTCTCCAAACCCAAGCGCATATCATGGGTCAAGCTTTCACCTGGGGGCGCATTTGAGAGGGGTAACTTTTAATTTCAACACTTAACATCTTTAATCACCTCTTTCTTCTTCAATCAAAGGCGCATATCATACCATGGGCTTTCACTTTAACACCTTAGTCAAAATCTCACACTCCTTCTCCTTAAGGCGCATATAACATGCAGAGCTTTCATTTGGGGGCGCAAATAGAGTGTTGAGCCTCAAATTTTATCAACTCCAAGTTCAAGGGCGCATTTCAATGGGTGGGCTTTGAGTTTAACGCCTTAGTGACATTTTCAATCACCTTCCTTGACCCTAGGCGCATATCACACCTTGGACTTTCAATTTTTAAGTGCTTAGAGAATTTCAAGTCTTCTCATCCCTAGCAAGGCGCATATGACCCCTTGAGGTTTCAATTTAATGACTTAGAAACTTTCTAGCTCACCCTCTCAAAGTTAGGCGCAAATCCACCCTTGAACACTTGACAAAATTTTATCCTCCAAGGCCTTGGGCGTATGTGGAGGGGTCTTCTTCAAATTTGTAACACTTTGACCTGTGAGCTTTTATTTTTATTTGCCTTGGTAGAATTTTCATTTGTCTTTAGCCTTTTAAAGCGAATTTTGATGTTGGACTTGAAAAATTATCAAACTTGGTGGATTTCATGCTTTTTGCCAAATTTGGAGTGATTTGCTCCTACTAACCCTAGATTGCCCTAACTTTCTATTTTTAGAAAGTTCTCCACATTTTGTGCTTTGAATTGCTTTTTGACTTTGAAAGGCCTAATTTTGCTTTGTTTCGAACCCCGAGACATGGTTAAGTTGCTAGTGCCTAATGCCTGTCTGTACCTGCTATTTTTAGCAACTTACTAAAAATAGCAATTGCTCAAAATGAGTTCAAACTTGGTGTGCTGAATGCCTAAAGTGTGGTGGTCGTGGCTAGACGTTGCATTTGCATGACTGTTGTGTCCTGCCCTTGAATTTAGGAAACCCTAATTCCTCTACACCAGCCTACTAAAAATAGTATGTGTCTGATTTTCCATCCTCTGTAACTCCGTTTGTCTTGAAACTCACGCCATGGGGTCCTCATCACCCGCTTGACCTGTTCATACTGAGACTTCGCGCTGACCTGCTATTTCTGGCATGCTTCTGTAGTGGGCTTACTATAAATAGTAGCTGCTTGATTTTGAGACTTCCATAGCTCCGATTGACTTGAAATTTGAATGTTGTGATCCTTGTTGGTAAACTTGCCCGTTCATACTGGCACCTCATGCCGACTTTCTATTTATAGCCAGTTTCTGGACCGCCTTACTATAAATAGTAAGTGCTTTGATTTCCTTCAAATTTTACCAGTGGACTCCTTGAAAGATGTTGATCATGGTGGGATACTTTAGTTTTGGAAATTTTGACGTTTGACCTCCTCATTTTGAGTCCCGAAGCTCGAAACCCTAATTTGCCTTGCATGTATATCAAACGACCTTCGTTTGACTTCGTTTCTATTGCACTGTGCCCTGTTCGTGATTCTAAAGTGTCGGGCAACTACCAAAGAGTACCTGCTAAAAATAGAAAGTGGCTGAAACAGTGACCAACCAGTTGTTAGATGATTTTGCATGTCATATTGCCCGAGGGATCTTGAAAAACCCAGAAAAATCATCAACATGCAAGCACTAGCTAAAAATAGCAAGTTTCTGAAGAGTGACTAGTTCTGCTTGCATGTTACACCATTGCGAAGCTCTCGGAAAACCCATAAATATTATGCCGACATGCGCCGAGAAAACCTGCATGCAAACCCTAATATCAGCCTTCGAAGGCTGAATGCTGAAAGTTGTCGTCCTGTCTTGCATGTCACATCACCGCGAAGGTCTCGAAAAACCCACCAAGAATATCCAGACATGCATCTGAAAACTCAACATGTAAACCCTGGAATTTTCCTCCAAAGGAAGAACTGCTAAAAATAGCAAGTCACCTGTTTCTGCTCAAATTTTGCCAGTAATGAGTTCAAAGTGCCCAGAATGTAGTGCAATTGTCAGAATGTGAAAATCTCGAGAAAACAAACTCCAAATTGACACTTACTAAAAATAGAAAGATGTTGGAATTTAGCGAAAATTTAGAAGGGACCAACCTGAAGTGTCCTAATAGCAATGCTAAGCTCAGAAATTGATTAGCCAATCCAATTTGACCTCAAAGTTATCTGAAGACTGTAAACCCTAATTCATTGAAAAACCCTCTAGACTTAACCAAAATTCAAACCCAGGTCAAATAAGTAAAGTACACCAGATAGAAAGGACCGACAGAGAGAGACAAACCGAGATACCCAAGCCAAAAGACCTGAATGAAGCAAAAATTAGGGGGTCCCCATTTTGAATGGGGCAATGTGTGAAAAAGGTCACAACAAGTCCCTCAACCACTATGTATATATCATCTTTCACCACCTCATCGGGAAGTGTAGAAGTAATTGTGTTTTGAGCATGTGTAGACACAATAGAAACCTTCCAATCAACTTAAATAGTGGAAAGAGAACATAGAGTAACTCATTTTAGGTAACTCACCATGGTTTTTGATTCACAAGTACTTCACAATCTTTTCAACTATGGGTAAATCAAAGTCCAAAACACTAATAAATGTAAGGGAAAGTGGAGATCAAAGGGAATGGATGTTGATAAGGAGAAATTTGAAATCCTGAAAAGGAATATGGAATGGAGGGTATGAGAAAAAGGTATGTTAGGATGGAAAAGTTAGATATCCCAAGAGAAATAAAGGAACAAGGTGGATTTGGTGGAAGCAATGTTAGGAGGGGAGACTCCAAAAACAAAACGACTATTTCCTATTTTCATACCTTAGCACAAGTTGGAAATAAGGAATGAGTCTATTGGCATGTTTTCTCTCGCCAGGCAGTAGTGGGGCAAGTTTTTTAAAAGCGAAATTTTTTGGCTTTGATCAAGATCAGTAATTCTTTGAACCAACGCAACGAGTGCATTGCTTCAAAGAGGGGAAAAATGTAGACACGTAAAATATACCAATTGACATTATGCATCTGATCCCGACTACTAACATCGTTTCATCCTGAATTATCCCTCGGTCTAACCATTTAATCAAATTTCCTTATTTGATTAAATTCATCAATTTCCTTCCCTTAATTAAATAAATCACTTTATCTAATTAAGTCTCTCTTTTGTTAATTAAATCAATCAATCTGATATAATTATCCCTATTTTAATCAAATAATTAATGTTATTTGATTAAATCTCTAAAAGTCTATCTATTAAATTAAATAAATTAAAACCTTATTTAGTTTAATTTAACATCATCTCCTTTAATTAAATAAATCAAAATCTTTATTTAATTAATCTCTTATCATATTCCTCTCATATTTGATTTAAATAAATCCACAAATCTAAGTCAAATTTGTCACATCACTTAATCTTTCATTAAATTAATTAACCTTGGATTAATTTAATCTCTTATCATGTCCCATCCTCCAGCTTTTACCACTTGCACATGAAAATAGATTTAATTGATTTATTAAATCTCTATTTTCCTCAACAAGGCATCTTTTTGGAATATTCTTCAAGTTTGAATTCAAAATCCAAGTTGACATGTACATCCAACAAGGCATTTACTCCATCTTACATGTCCTTTGCCTTGAGCCAAGTGGCATTTAATGCATTTTTCCTTCCCTCTTGCATGCCATTTCAACAAAATTCAAAATTAAAAATAGGCATTTATTGGCACAATCCTCAAAACTTGCACATCCTCCATCCACTCATAGATTGACAAGTGGCATCTTGCCATTGGATGAATGTTAGTCCCACATTGCCCAATTTTGGACATTCATCCATCAATCTCATCTATAAATAAGAGGCTTCATTCCTCATTTGATCATCCACAAATTATGCAAAGTTACCATGCTCAAATATCTATCAAATTTCATCCATCATCATTGAATCTTAGCTAGGTTATGCAGGTTTTTAGCTTGGAGCATTCACCATCCTTCATCAAAGTGGATCAATTATCATCAACACATCAATCTTGCATCATTGGAATTGGGAAAGGGCCAATTTTTACATCAAATTGGCACCAATTCCCCCATGAGATCATGAGTTTGCTAATTTAAATTAGGATTCAATCTATTTTGTTGTTTTCATTGTGTTCTTCATTATTTATTTTCCTAATTTGAACTTGGTAAATGGATTTCATGGGGAATCCTTGTTCTTACTTGCATTTGACAATCTAATGTGTTTGTTCTTATTGTTTTGCAGGTACTTGGATTGGGGTTCACACAGAGTCAATATTATCTTTGATTAAAAATAATTAGAAAGGGGATATTACACCTACTATCTTTTACAAAAAAGGTAGATATTGGCAATATTGTGATCGATTTTCAAAGTTTTAGTAGATTTTAAAAATAATATCAGTATTATCTCTTCAATATTTTATCAACAACTTTCAATATTAAAGGAAGATTAATTGAAGAAAAAGTCTTCAAATTCAAAGCATCCAAAAGTTGTTGGAGTTTTAGAGTGTTTTTTAAGGATCCACTATCAAAGCATCAAAGAGAATTTTAAGACCTTTTTCAAACTTCAGCAAAGCAAAGGAATGACTGCCATCTTTGAGTAAATGCAAAATAAATGATGTTTAGTATTTCTCCTACTTGAGCAGTCTAATTTGTAAATATTTAATTGAAGACAAATTTTGTTCATTTGATTATTAGAGGTATTTTACAATGTTCCACGGGGACGCGTCCCCCCCAAAAATCCTCACGTTTCCTAGAGGGGGACATGTCGAAGACTTGGGGACTTGGGGGGGACGTCCCCCCATCAACCCACCACCAGCACCACCATCCCACCACCAATGTCGTTGTCTCCAAGATGCTGCTAGGACTTTGAGGATGCTAGGGTGTCCTCAAGACATCTAGGGGACTCCTAGTTGTCTCCAAGATGTATAATTCTTATACTTATACATCTTTTTATAACTATTTTTTCAAGTACTATATGTATTTCAGCACCCTACCGCCATCCCCCTGCCATCCCCTTGCCACCCCCAAACTTAGACCCCGTGTCCCCGTGTCCCCGAAACGCGTCCTGTACCGTCCCCCCGTCCCCGTCCCCAAAACCCCGTGGAACACTAGTATTTTATTATAAAAGAGACTGCAAAAGATTTTTCTATGCAAGAAGAAAGATGCACAAATTGGATATGGACATCAAATACACAAAGTTGGATGGTGATATACAGTTACACACATTGTACAACTAGAATATTCACTTATAAGAAGAAAGATTTGTCAAAGTTGTCTAGACATCAAAAGATGATTAATGGTGTGCTAGGAGTGAAGTGATTATTATTTTTCTATCGATTACATTTGCAATTGTAATTATGTTTTGTGCCATGGATATGAAATCAAATCTTGAGATGATGTAGAGGATATGTAATGCAAGGAATGTTGCAAGGTGTGTGCCCTTGGTCTCCTTGTGCTGTGCAGCGCACCTCTCAGGTTCATGACATGGCTTAACAGCCTCCCATGGATTCATTAACTTTGGCGGTTGTATCGAGCATTAACAAGTTATCCTTTTGGTGCAACAACAATCGTCTTTGCAACAATTGGTATCAAAGCCTGGGTCACAAGTTTGAACCCCACACTTGCACTGGGGGGGATTTTTGCAAGGTGTGCACCCTTGGTCTCCTTATGCTATGTAGCACAACGCTCGCATTCGTGACATAGCTTAACCACCTCCTGAGGATTCATTAACTCTGGCAGTTGTATCGGGCATTAACAGGTCGATCTTTTGGTGCAACGACAACTGTCTTTGCAACATGGAAGATGTTTTGGATTCAAAGAATCAAAATGATTATTAGGTTGTAGGTTTTCCATTAAAGCATCATTGAAATCATCTAAAAAATGCCACCTTCCAAAAAAGTTTATTTTTAGCCTATGTTATTAATCATCACCATTTTCAAAGAAAAGATCATATTTTGAGTTTGCTATATTAAGCTAGGGCTTGCATTATGTTTAGCTTTCAACTATTTCCATCATTCACTATTTATAGCATGGAGTTAGCTATTGTTAGATCATCTATCTCATCATGCAAGAAATGTGAGCATCAAGATATAAAATTTAATCATTTGTATCATCAATTGAATTGGCAATCGCACACAATATTAGAATTAATGGACAAGATAATGTGCAATATTTAGCTTACATGTCATGTGAGTAGCCGTAGCTAGAGTTGAAATCAAGTTAGTTGACTTCATTTTCATGCAATTTGTTTGTGATCAATATAAACAAGTGTCATTTTCACTTACATAGTTAATGATAATTCTCATGCCTACATATTGTGTAATGTTCCCTTTTTTTGGAGTGATCACAGGAGAAGACCTAATGGGCTCATTTGCACACTTTAAGAATTTTGGAATGCAAATTGAGTGTTGGAAATAACTTGATATATTTTTATGATATTTATTGATAGGTCAAAAATATTTAATTATTTTTCCTTTATGAGGAGTGGCCCATTTGGGGTTTTAAGGTAGGCAAAAATAAGTGAAATAATTTAATATTTTTATTACTTTGATTTTGGCGCCCAAGTTTCTTGGTGTTTGGTCAGCCTTTTGAAGGGGAAAATAATAAAATAAAAAGTTCCAAGTTGCCTACATCTGCCAGCTTGTGGGAGGAAAAGAAATCATGTATAAATATAAGATCATTTTGGATTTTCAAAGGCATCAATCAGCTGGTGAACTTATTTCATTTTTTAGTCTACAATTTATTCCAAGGATGAAAACCCTTGCGAATAAAAGGGTGAGTTGGATGAAAACACAATCTCATTTTGGGAAGACTTCATAATGGAGGCCTACTTGTATTTCATTCCTATTTAGCAAAGGGGAAGAGAAGAATTCCAAATCAGATTTGCAGATCAGATTCGACAAAGACATCATTTGGCGAGATTTGTTGCATATTGGCTAGGAAATTACCCTAGAATTGGCACACCACCTTCTAGAGGAGTAGCGATTGTTGAACACTTCCGAAGACTAATAGGGAGAGGGGGGAGGGAGGGCGGTGAATCAATCTTATTAAAAACTTAATCCCTTCCAAAACTCAACTCTATCGTCACAATGCAATCTTCTTTAATTGATCAAGGCCTTTAAACATAACAGTGAAAGATATAGCAGATTGAATCCTCAGCAACTTCAATACTTCTCAAACAATGAAAGATATATCAATTCTTCTAACCAATCGGCCCAAAAACACTCTTCTAATTGACATAACTTGATGCGGTCCCAAATAGGATATGTCAGACCAAAATCTATCATAAAAGTTCTTCCATTATTGGCATAGACCCCCAAGCACACTACACAAGCAAAGGAACAAGCCTTGTTAGCCAAATATCCACAAATAACCCAAAAAGCCAACTCAAGACACAATGCAACACCAAAGCAACCAATTAGCAACATGTAGAGCACATGGGGATGTTCCCTGAACATCCAACAACACTTTTGTTCCCTGAACATCCAACAACACTTTCATACACTTCTTTCTTATTGTCATGCCATCAACAGCCATCACAAATCAAACAAGTACAAAATACATCATTCAAGAAGCACAAAATATGTAGCTAGATGATGTAGCATTAGTAGAACAACTTGTAGACCACTTCAATACATGAAATTGGAATTGAGACATTGCACAAACATTGAGAGCACATTCACCAAGCCGCAGGAGCAGAGACATGAATGTGGAGAAATGCGGAGCATTTTCCAAACCAGTCTGGGCAAGCAACAACACTACCAACCTTTTGCAATTCACAAACATCTCGAATTTATATATATGATAAACAACAAACTTATAGAGATACAACAGAGCTCGTGACATGAACTTCCTGTTTGAAAGGAAGAAAACAAACCTGACTGCTCAACTGATCTGCCAGAAAAAAGTCAGGAAGTGAAACCTGTAATAAAGAGGAAGGATTGCATATAAGCTTTCAGTTCAGCTTATAAATGAGATATCAGCCATAGGAAATTATGATTAACTTCTACCTTATAAAAAGGGGTACATATACAGTGAAATGCACTTCGAAGCAAGAAAAGTCGGCTTGAGTGATAACAAACTTTGAAAGGTAAAAATAGTGCTAGCAATAAAACCTGTAAGCAAGCTCAAAATTGCACTCAAATAAGAACAGTAAATATTGGTAATGTAAAAAATAGTTTCCATGAAGATCAAAACAAATTTCTGATCCTATATGTAACTTAATCTTGCTGCATTTCCATATTGCATCTTTTGCTTTATACTCTACGTTGTTTGGTTTATTTGGAAACTAGAAAGTGATCTATTTTCCTCAATAATTAAATGTTAAGCATCTTCAAATAAAATCAAGAAAACCTTAGCTTTATCTTACCACAACCAAAATCAATGGAACAAATTCTACAGGTTTCGGATGGAAGTTTTCATCTTCGTTACCATTCAGTGACATTACAGATGATATAGCACCAGCCAGTGACATTACCGAGAGCACTGTCGTGATTAAAAACACTTCTCTAAATCCTAGTTCAGTTCCTGGTTTAAATCCAAACATGAAGGGATAGTTGATACGGAAGCGTCGCCAAAAGTACAAATCTGCTGCATACATGAACATATGTAGGAAAACAAAGCCCAACATGCTGTGACAAAAAGAAAAATACATATTGCTCAGAGAAAGAAAATTACTAAATCCCAACATGCTGTGCCAAAAAGTGTGACAGAATATTAGAAGAGAAAGTTTTTAATAACTAAAGCTTGTTCAAAACGTTTTCCCAGAACAAATCTGAATTAGTACTTTACTCCATGTTATGTATGATGACACTTTGTGAAATAGCATTAACTCAATCAAAGAGATACATATAAAAATGCTAACCCTGAACATGAGAAACAAGTTAAGAACCAGACAATAAGTTCTGAGACAAAATCTCAAATTAAATGTCAATTTCAAAGTGACTTGCATCAAGCCAAAATCCAACTGCCTACGTAGGGTACTCCAATTCAAAGGATGAGACAAAACATGGACAGGGGAAGGAGCTCAAGTGAGTGTCTAGTGGTTAAATAAGATAAAGGAAATACAAAAGTTTTAGAAAAAAATGAGACTATTTTTTAGAGATGGAAAATTCTTTTTTCAATAATAAATAATACTTGAAAGTGGAATATCATGCCCCATTTCTAAGCTTAACTTATTTGTAATGTCCCCTTCCAATTAACTCTACGGATATTTTAGTGGCTTATTTTATTAGAATTAATTATTAATTAATTAATATTATTTTTTCAAAAAGAAAATATTTTGAATAATATTAATTAATTATTTTAATGTCTAAAGTGGAGTCTAAATATTATTTCCCTCCTAAAGTTCAATATTCAAATATTTGTGAGACCGTTACTTCATGGGAGGGTACAAAAGGTGATTTAGGAATGCATTGATCATTGGAGATTATTTCATTCTATTTTTCGAGAGCTTTGAGCTTGAGGATTCGGGGTTTTAGTGGTGAAACAAATCCACCCTAGCCATTGGAGTTATTGAATTTCGTGAGTCTCCTCTCGAGACGAAATTGTAGGAAATCGATTTATTTAAATTGATCGATTATATTTATTCATCCAGTATGGGGATCAAGTATTGAATATTATGGTTGCTGGTTGATTCTTCTTATTGAATGGGAAATATTGCATGCCAGATCGATTCATGACTCGGGTATATTCATCATAATTTGTATTCAGTCCTGGTCGATTTATGGTATTGTGGAAGAATCGAATCATTTATGGTTTGAAGAAGAACTATGGAGAATATAAGATCGTATGAATAGAGATAGTGACATACTTACAAACATTGATTGTTGCCTCCTTGTGTTAGTTGTGGGAGATTAAAACGCCGTTCCATATAGTAATCAGGCTTGACATAATATCGACACACATTGCTTTTTATTATCGCCACCTTTAATTTGTATTACCGCCGATGATTGAGGGGTTCACATATTATATGATAGTAATTAATCGGGCCACTTATCTGGAGATTATGCCGCCACCAATTGACTTTCATACTGCTCTATTCTTGCTAGTCGGGTTCTGACATGGAGTTGGCAGAGGTCAGTGCTTTCCAGACTTGTTGCACCCATACTCATGTATTTTGTAAAAGCATTTCGCAGATGGTATATCGTGGCTAAGGGTCGTGGATAATCAAGGGTCGGCTTTGCAATATTTCTGGCGCATATATCATAAGGATGCGGGCCATATCTTCTATGCTATTACCTCAACACTTATGTCTATAAGGTGCTCTTATTCTAACTTTGTAATCTCTGATATATGAATGTTATTGTTTTGTCATTCTAGAAAATGATAACAGAGAATAAACTAAACTGTTGTGCATTGTGGTTAAACATCTAGTGCAATGGAATTGCTAAATCATGAATAATATTGAAGGACTCCTTATGCTGAATGTTGTATATGCAAATTTTATTTGAGTGCCTCTTCGAACCAATCATAACATTAAGCAAGCAAACTGTTTGACAAAATGCTTGCATCTATCAAACTGAAAAACAAATTGTAAAAATTTGGTCAATTTGAGCTAGGGTCTTTACAGTGGTATCAGAGCTGGTGTTCCTGCCAGCCTATCGGGTTCATGTGTGATAGAGAGAGAAGATATTACAATAGGAAGATCAAGAAACAGTGGCAACCTGCTTAGGTTCCTGAAGGGGAAAGTTCCTTTGGTATTTTGGAATACACCAAAGGTCTCCTTCTAGCAGTGACACTGACTCCTTTACAGGAGGTGGTGCACATATAGAGGCAGAGATGGGTGATAGGGGAGAATATTAGAGAGGAGAAGACATCCTTAATGCACTTCTGGTAGGAAAAAGAGCAACAAATAAGAGAATGACTCAGTTGATGGAATTAATGACCCAAACTATGCTCAACAATAATATCTTTAATGGCCATAACGGAGGTGGTCAAGGAGATAATTCGGTTAATAACCAAACTCCTAATCGACGCATTGTTCTTGCAGGCTCAAGGCCTTTAATGCATGTTTTCCCACCCAAAGTTGAGCCTCATGAGGGTAATGGACCCACATTGACCGAATTGCAAGAACAACTCATATAGGACTAGGTTGATGCAAGACCTGGTTTCAACATGATATCTCCCTTCGTGACTACATAGACTTGAGAATGAGACATATGCCCAACAAGGGTAATTGTAATGAGCCTAACTCAATCTGACTTTAAACACTTCAATTTTCTGCCCTTTGTAATTCCGTCAAACAGTTGGTGTGCAAAGTTCTTGCTTGTTGATTTACAGTTTTTAGTTTGATGGTGTTGTTTGGAATGAATGCTAAGATGATTTGAATGCTTTTAAAGACTTCTATGATGTTTAAGCAAAGATCTAAATGCAATGCAATACTCTTTGGATTTTTAAATGCAAATAGATGAAAACTACATGAAGAAAGTGCATCTACAGCCAATTGACATTTTGTCAAACACTTGGCATGCATACTAATAAGCTAATTATGAATGATATAAACATGCTCAGTTACAATCATAGATAACCAGCAACTTATGTCTCCTTTATTGAGATGAAATGTTCAATACAATGCTGCTACAAGAGGCCAAGACTCTTGGCATTACAATGGATTTGCAATATATGATAATGCTGGTAATTGAAAAGCACCTCAGCAGCAATGCAAACTAATTGATATGCAATGATATATGCCGAATAAAATAGAGGAACCTGGCCATAAGCAATGCCCTTGATAGTGGATGAAGTGGCAACCATCAACAAGCCAAAATGATCTCCCTTAAGGCCAAATCGATAGCTCCAAGCTGCCACCCCTGTTTGCTGATGTGATGCAGATATAAAATGATATCGACCTCCAAACACTCTCAAATCACTTCCAGGAAGGCTGCATAGTCTTCAAGGATGAAGCGCCTTCACTTCCAAGCAAAATCGAACCAAGGAGAGGCTTCCTCATGCAAAATCGTGGTTCCTATATGCTGACCTTGATGACTGTAATATTATATCAGAATTAATAAAAATGATATATGCTGCAAATTGATTCCATGTCAAGCCAAATCGATGAAGACTTCAATCACCAAAATGTCTCCAACAAATACTCCAATTGAACAATGCATAATTGGCCTTTGGCCACAAATTTTGTACCAATGAAAGGACTGTAATATCCTTTCCAATCTGCAATCCTTTGGAGGATATCTCACCACCTCAATTATGCCAATCTAAGGGAGTTTTTGTTCCCAAAGATCAAGTTGATATTCTGCAGAAACCCTTGGCTCCACAAGATGCTCATCAAATGCAAATGTCAATAATTGGATGATGGAGAAGCAAGCCAACACCATCTATTTATTCTTTTTTTCCTCAAGAGGTTGCCCCGTCTAGAAGTCTCCAATAAAACATTATAATATTATATTATATTTACACTTTATTATAATAATATAAAATATAACTCATAAAGTGCAAATATGATATCTAACACAATATGTTATCCAACGATATGTTTTCTAACACAATGTGTTATTCAACATCCAAGATATCAAAAGAAATAATTATCCAAGCATCCAATGAGCCAACCAATCAAGCATCGAAATGACATTGTGAATATTTCTTCGAGGGACGCTTACCTCCTAGATTCCAACCAATTTCGTGTTTGAAAGACAACACCTAGTTGGCTTTGTTGCTGCTTCTCAAATCAGACTAGCAGATTGAGCTTCACAATTGATGCATTTTTGGAGATTTTACAGTTTTGGTGTTGCTGGTTCCACTACAACTGAAAGTGTTTTTTTGTACACAACTCTTAGACGAAATAAAATATTGTTCTGGGTACTTTGGTAAAGCATTTTTAGGCTCAAGGAGTCCCCTTCCACAAAAGATTGGAATTTATTTCCAAGTCTTTATTTTTATCTTGCAAAATCGATTCTCCAGCAGGGCCGTACTTTTTGTGAGGAGCATTGGAATGCGTGTCAATTAATTTGGAGGTGTTTGAAGTTGTTTCTTCATTGTGACTTGGGCGCCTATCCTCCAAATGATCAATGCACTTCGTTTCATCTCGATTGGAGGTATATTGATGGAGTTATGAGCTTTTCATGATGTTTTCTGTTTGCTGATCAGAATTTTTAGAACTCAGATTTTTATATCAAATTGCATTAGTTTTCTGTTTTTGGCCTTTACTTCATCATTTGAGTGTTAAAACATTGAAAGAATTCATTCTTTACATCTTAGCATTGTTCTCTATCATTGTAATACTTGTAATTTGCAGATTTCTTGATTGTAAGGTTGAGAATTAGTAGTACTAATCCAACCATTATTATTGCTGCAATTACTTGTAAAATTCTAGTTCACATTAAGCACCCTTGGATGGTTTACCGCCAATGTGGAGAATGAATGTTTAATCTTTCCTTGTACCCACTGCCAAGTGGTGAATCCCCACTCTTGAGTGGATGCCTGCCGCAATGGATGAATTAGTTAGTTTGAAAAATCCATGGCTGGTTATCTACCTAAGTTTATTTCAATTTGTAATAAGTACTCTGCCATATGTCAGCACCTCGCCTTCAAAAGGATCTTGTGTGCACATTCTTGGCATTGAGTTTTACCTTCTATTTCAGTTGTAATCAATTTCAGTTATATACTTTTAGTACTTTTAGATCCTAGGGATCCTCTGACCATATGCCCGCCCCTCTTCCTTCAGTGGTTTTAGGGCGCATTCTTGGTTAGAGTTACTTTCCGCATCGTTTTGGTTTGGAGCTAACCTTAACGGGCGCGTGTTGCATTGTAAATGAGATTGAAAATCAAGAAAAAAATTGGTTGGCATATTTCAATGGTATCAGAGAAGAAGACCCTGCCATCTTGTGATTTTCAGCAGTCAGTTGTCTGATGAGTGATAGAGAAACCAGACGATTCACCAGAAGTTAGGCTAGAACTTAGCATCGGTTCCCACCTGTTCCAGAGGCAAATACATTTTCAGAAGCTCTAAGAGATCTTGGTAAAATAGTTGAAGGTATTGAGAAGATAGTTGAAGGAACTAGTAAAACAATTGAAAACATGTCAGAAAGTCTTAGGCAAGCTTATGAAGAAAAGGAGGCAAGAATGGAAAATAGGTTTGACGAGATGATTGATATGATTTTCCGATTATTGTCCAAGTTGGATCAGCAAGCAGCACAAAATATCATTCAGCCCCAAATTAATCAAACTAGTGAAAGCAGTGGAGTTAATGGAAATAACAGCAACAACAGTCCTGTTGACGTGGTTTTCACGACCGCACCAACACAGAATAAAGTTTCCCAATGGATACCCTATCCTCTCTTGAACAAAGTTTCCTGCATGCTAAGATTGCGAGATAGATCATACATTTAACTCCAAGGTTCCTTAAGTGCGAATAGTCTCAGTTGGCTTGATGTGATTTTTGCTAGTATTTCAAGGGGACTTACACAATTGTTCGACAGTTGACAGCAGACAGCGGACTAAGGGCTTTCATGTAATTCGAATGATTTGGCAAGTGAGCACAAGTTTCCTAATTCTAACCAGAAATGAATTGAAATTAAATGAGTGTAGAGCCTAAGAAGTTTATGTTCTACTCTAAGGCGTGGGACATGGCGATCAATTCTTACGGACTTCAACCAAGCTCCGTTTTGCCTCACTTCAAATAGCTTCCGCGGAACTGGTGCAATCTTCAGAGGAGTGACTCAAGATGTTCAGATCACAATCTAGCATGAAGACACCATCACAACGACGCATGCCAACATATAAACCATAATCGAAATTAAGTTTCACAAAGTTCCAGTTGACCACACAGGGCGAACCCACCGTGAGCGAGCCTGCTAGTGGTATGGACGAATGAAGTTTTGTTCAAATCGAGCACCGCATTCCACAATTACTAAGTACTTGCATGAAATGAAATCTACTTTACTTTAAGCTACTTCAAGATGCTACGTGAATTGGAAGGACGAAGAAGCCTCAACAACTACTCAACAAAGAAGAAATCACCTTCAATGAAAAATTCTTTTATTATGAAAGCATTCATGACAACTTCTTACAAAGTATTCAATGGGAAGACTTTCCTTCCTTTTCAATCTAAACTATACTATCAACTATCTAATTGCTCTCTACTCCTTCTCTGCTATCCTAACTTTGATCTAATTCTAATGAATACAAATGAGGGGGACTCCCCCTTTTATAGTTGGCCAAGTCCAATAGACGGCTCAGATTACAATCGGCGGATGGCCCAAATTGTGCCACCTCAGCCCTAAACAAGATTCACCCTAAAAACCGCCACCAAGAGGAGTGGGGTAATAAATGAGCCATTAATGTCCATCATCCTTCTAGAAGATTCCAACTTTGAACACATTCACACTGTTCTTCTTTCTGGACTAGTATGGCAGGCAAGTTCTCGATCTTCTTCTTGACATTGTTCTTCAACTTCTTCCTTGTCACTTGAGTTATACTAAGTCTCAACACTTAGCCATTTTTCTCAACTTTTCTTCCTTCGAGGTTGAAATGTCATCTTGGATCACTTAAGCCATCACCGCTTAGTCTCGATGTTCCTCCTACAAAACAAGCAAGGAGAAGAGTATTAGAACACTTCATAATATAAATTCACTTTACTTACCTGATTTTCGCGCTTTAACTCTCGAGGGTTCATCATTTTCACTAGCCAGCTTTTGCCTTAAATTCTTCATGCCTTAGTCAAATTTCCAACCCATCTTGCATTCTGCTTGGGCGTACTTCACTCTGATATTTCATCCAACTTAGACTCGAGAAGAAATGCTTTCATCAGGAATTTGATCAAAAATTATCTAGGCGCCCAACTTCGAATTCATCGGCCACAACACTTTTATTTCAACAACACACTTATTCTTTGCCTTAGAAAATTTTCAAATTTTCTCTTAGGAAAACTCACCAATCCTATGCCCATTTAAAATCTTCACCTCGAAATCCTCGACAAGCTGTGGAAGACCTTAAAATCCATTCCTCATCGATAATCATCAATACCCAGAAGAAAATTTCTTTCAGAATGCGTCGAACTCATGGGTGTACAACGAACGGGTTCATTTAATTTTCTTGAATTTTGAACCTTAGAAAATATTCTTTCATCAAATTTATTCTTGTTCTTCGATCTTGAAGTATTTCTTTGCTCTGACTTGAAAATATTTTTGTCAACCTGTGGAGCTGGCATCTTTTGAATTCATCACAGGCAACCCTGCTCGTGCTTCTGAAAAAATTTCACACTTCCAAGTCCAAGCGTGATTTTCCTAAGGAAGAAATTCTTTGCCTTAGAAAAATTTGAATCATTTTGCATTTTTGAAATTTTTTCCTTAGGAAAATTTATTCAACTTTGTTCACCTTGCCTGGGTGAGAAAAAATTTATTTCATCCATTCACTTAGAAAGATTATCTCCATCACCTTGGGCGCATATTGTACCATGGAGGACACTTTCATTTAAAAAAAAAATTCCAACGACTAGGCAACATTTTCCATTCGCCACCTTAATATTCCCAACACCCAACATATTATATTCATCACCCTTATCAACTTTGGGCGCATATCACACTTGAGAGGAAACTTCACATCCACGCCTAGCATACTTCACTTCAAGCTCAACACCTTGGGCACATTTTGCACAAGGAAGGGGATAAAACTTTCCACGCCTAGTATATTTATTCATCTTCACCTTAAGCGCATCCCACACCTAGAAGAGAATATTTCACATTTCAACGCCATAGTCATTTTATCTTTTCCATTTCACCTTGTTTACCACTTTTCACTCCACACTTTACTTTTTTCATGGCGCATTTGGGGGTATAAGGAGGATGGGCGCATTTTGCATGGTGTGAAGGATGAAACTTTTTCAAATGCCTTTGACTTGTTGACTTGTTTGTTGCATGGGCGCATTTGAGAGGGAGAGGAGAATAAAGCCTTTTCCAACGCCTCCTTTGTGACCCTTTGACTTCCCTTGTTTTGTCCTCACATGCCCTGGTTTGGGCACATTTTGCTATGCATGGAGGATGAAAATTGTTGACTTCTTTGACCTTCTTGAGAGGTGGGCGCATTTTAGCATGTGAGGTGGATGAAGCTCATACTTAGAAAAATTTTCAAATATCTTTCACCAACTTTTCCTTGGGTGCATTTTGGCATGAGAGGAGGACGAGTTTTACACTTAGAAAATTTTCAAACATGAGATCTTGAGCTCAGCGCATTTTGGGGTAGCTGCAGGATAAAACTCTTTGACCTTCTTTTGACTTTCTTGTTGAACTTCCTTTGTGGGCGCATTTTGCCATGCATGAAGGATGAAGCTTGCCTTAGAATTTTTTATGCTTCTACTCCACCAACTTGGGCGCACTTGGATGTGGCAGGAGGATGAACTCATTTCATAGAATATTTTCCATCACCTTGAAGGTAAGCATGGCGCATTTGGAGGTGTCTGCAGGATGAAACTCAGACTTAGACATTTTTACCTTCCTCTGCCAGCTTATCCATGCCCTGCTGTAAATAGTAAGCCTTTTAATTCTTGCATCTCCGAAGCTCAGAACGATTCGAAATTTCAAATGCTGGATCTTCACGACTTCATCAACCTGTTGACACTGCTATTTCGGGTTGGCCTGCTATTTTTAGCCCATTTCTGAAGGTGGTTTGCTATTTATAGTAATTGCCTGCTTCTGATATCTCCACAGCTCTGCTCGATTTGAAATTCGAATGACGCGCTCCTCACCACGTGACTTGCCTGCTGACATCAGCGCCTGATGCTGACTTTCTATTTTTAGCCTGTTTCTGAAATGACTTACTATAAATAGTAAGTGCTCCATTTGCCCTCAAATTTTATCAGCAGATAGCTTGAAAGATACTGATCATGGTGGTTTACACCGGTTTTCGAAAATTCTGACTTTTTGCCCCTCTTTTCAGGCCCCGAAGCTGGAAACCCTAATTCATCTTGCATGCATATCAAATGATCTCCGTTTGTTCTCGTTTTTGTTGCATTGCTATCAGCTCGTGACTCTGAAGTGTTGGGAGGCGGCTGCCAGGATGTATATGCTAAAAATAGCAAGTTCCTTAATAAGTGATCATCTCCGTTTGCATGTCACGTCACTACGAAGCTCTCGAAAAACCCATAAGGAATATGCAGACATGCAAAGAAAACCCTGACATGCAAACCCTAAAAATAGCCTTTGAAGGCTGAACTCTGAAAGTCGTTATCTCATTTTGCATGTTACATCATCGCGAAGGTCTCTGAAAACCCGAAAGGAATCTCCAGACATGCGTTGAAAAGCTCTGCATCCAAGCTTTGAAATTTGCTCTGGGAGCTGAACTGCTAAAAATAGTAAGTGGTCGGTTTTCGCTCAAATTTTGCCCGTGAGCAACTTGGTATGCTCTGAATGCAGTATGACTGTCGGAATTTCAAAAAACGCTGAAAGATTGCCTATAATTGCACACTTACTAAAAATAGTAAGTAGTCAGAATCTGATGAAAATTTGCTGAGAGCCTGGTGGAAGCATACTGACAACAACGTTAGTCTCTGTTTTCAATTTATTCACTTCATTCAACCTCGGATTTACCAGAAGGATGGAAACCCTAATTTTCAGACTTGGCCAAATCTCATGTTTAAGCTTGCAAACGGGAACGTCCTCGGAAAGGCAGACCATAGAAAAGAGACAGACAGAGAGAGAGAGACAAAAACCAAAGCCAAAAAGACCAGAATGGAGCGAAAAATTAGGGGTCCCCATCTTGAATGGGGCGATGTGTGAAAAAGGTCACAACAAGTCCTGAGGTAAATAGAAGTGATAGGATTGTAGGACAGCACATTGCAACCACTAGTGGATCTTCCGCTAGGCCTCTTTTTCCTACCTTCACTCCAAGGGAGGAACAACCACAAGGGGAGGCTATTATTTCGTTTACAGATGATGCTCGGCAAGCATATATGGAGTATGCTTCTCTACCTCATGATATGAGAGATGCTTGGACCTTTGATCAATTCATGAATCAAAGGAGTAGGAGAAATGGTGGAAGGAATGAGCATCATCCTTCTATTATGCCTAGAAATGATTTCCAACAAGCTTCAGGAAAGATAACTTTGGACCATTTTGATGGAAGTAATAAGTATACAACCAGGGCATGGGTGCAGAAATTGGATAACTATCTTTCACTCAGACCAATGCCGGAGGAAGATGCAATTAAATTTGCTACATTGCACTTGGATGGAGTGGCACATGAATGGTGGACTCACAGTTTGGTCACTCTTGGCCATAACCTTCTCTGCACCTATGAAGAATTCACCAACAAGCTGATTGAAAAATTTGATACCAAGGATCCTAAGTTGAGATTCAGAGAATTGACGCAGTTGAAGCAACAAGAATTTTTAGAAAATTATGTGGCTGATTTTCAGAGATTATCAATAATGGTGCCTAACATTACTGAGAAGAGACTTGTGGTTCTATTTTCTGAAGGATTAATGGAGCCTTTGATCCACCAACTTTAGATAAATCCATCAAGAAAGCGAGGAGCATGGAGTTGGCAGCTCCAAGGCCAAAGTTTCATTCAAAACCTTTCAGTCATAAGAAGGATAAAAAACATTCTTCAAATCTACCAAAGAAGTTCCCAACAAAGATGTCAGAAGAGCTCTGAGAACAGCTTAGAAAAGATGGTGTTTGCTACACCTGTTGTGAGCCTTGGGTTAAGGGTCACCGCTGCTATGGAAGAGGCAAAGCACACCAAATGGAGGGCTATTCTGATTATGGATCAGAATCTGATTCGTTTGATCAGCAATATGAATCGGCAAGTAGTGATGGTGAAGAAGCTCCAGAAGAGAAGCCTAATGAGGTTGGAGATGGTAGTGCTTTAGCACAACTATCAAGTTTTCAAAAAAATGAATCCTTTCGGGTTCGTGGAGTGGTTGGTTCTCAAAGGATTGTTGCTCTAATTGATACTGGAGCAACTCACAACTTCATTGACGAACAATTGGTGACAAAGACAGGATTGAAGAATGAAGAATTTGAAGGCTTCAAAGTAATGGTAGCTGATGGTTTCACCACGTCATGCACAAAGAAGATTCCTAACTGTTGTGACCTTTTCACACATCACCCCATTCAAAATGGGGACCCCCTAATTTTTGCTTCGTTCCCGTCTTTTGGCTTTGGTTTTTCCCGTTGTCTCTCTCTTTTTTGTCTGTCTTTCCGGGGGTGTGCCCATCTGAATTGAAATTTTGGCTAAGTCTGTAGAATTGAGGTTTGCTTTCTTCAGGCAAGTTTGAGGTCAAATTGAGTTGGCTTATTGAAATCTGAGACTAACATTGTTGTCAGGAGGCTACAAACAAGTTTCCATTGAATTTTCACCAAGTTCCGGCAACTTACTATTTTTAGTAAGTACTTGATTTAGGGCATTTTCTCAACACAATTGAAATTTTGGTCAGTACACTGCATTCTGAACAGCCCGAGCTATTTGCCTACAAATTTTGAGTTGAAACGGACAACTTGCTATTCTTAGCAGTCCAAGCTTCAGGAGCCATTTATGGGGTTCGCATGCAAGGTTTTTTGATGCATGTTTGGAGAATATTTCTGGGTTTTTCAAGACCTACACAATGATGTAACATGCAAGCTGGGATATTGACCTTCAGCAATTCTAACTTCAGAGGCTGTTTTTAGGGTTTGCATGCAAGATTTCCAGTGCATGTTAGGATAATCTTTTTGGGTTTTTCAAGAGCTACGCAACGAGGTAACATGCAAGACAAGATGATCACTTTTCAGGAACTTACTACTTTTAGCCAGTGCTCGCATGCAAACCAATTTACTGGGTTTTTCTGGGTTTTTTGAGATCTCTCGGGCAGTGTGACATGCAAACTCATCCGACGGGCAGTTGGTCACTTTTTCAAGCATTTACTATTTTTAGCAGGTCCACTCTAGCAACTCCCCATCACTTCATGAAATATGCTAACCAATTTTTTTGCCACAGTTTTACACAATCACCAACACTTGGCCAAATTGATTAGCGTTAGCGCCAAATCCAAAAACACTATCAAAGCAACTCTAACCAAGAATCCACCCTAAAACCACTTAAGGAAGAGGGGCGGGCATATGGTCAGAGGATCCCTAGGATCCAAACTTGATACAGAAAATAATGCAACTGAAACTGAGATAAAACTCAATGTTAAGAATGTGCACTCAAGATCCCAGTGAAGGCGAGGTGCTAACATATGACGGAGTAATTATTAGAAACTGAAATAACTAGGCAGATAACTAGCCATAGAAACTCAAACTAACTAATTCTTCCGCTGCGGTGGGGATTCACCACTTGATAGTGGGTACAAAGAGAGATACAAGTTCAATTCTCCACACTGGCGGTAAACCATCCAGGGATAATTAATGTTTGCATAGAAAATTACAAGTAATTGCAGCCAAAACAAACTGGTTGGATTAGTACTACTAATGCTCAACCTTACAATTAAGAATTCTGTAAATTACCAGTATTACAATGATTGCAAACAATTCTAATATGTAAAGAAGAATTCTCTCAACGTTTCAATACTCAAATACTAGAAACTGAAGGCTAAAACTGAACTTAAAACAATCTGATTACAAAACCCAGCAAACTGAAAGTGTAAACCAGCAACTGTGAAACCAATGAAATGTTCATAACTCATTCAATATACCTCTGAATTGAGTGAAGTCTTTTGCAGAAGCCTTCTAGGAGGTTGGCGCCCAAAATCAGATCACAAAACAGTATCAAAACTCAATACATAATTCTTGCACGAATCCCAAGGCTCCCATGAATGGTACGGCCCTCCTTGAGGAGCGATTTTGAAATATAAAATCAGCAACTCAAAACTAAAATCTGCAAACTTATGAAAGGGGTCGCCCAAGGCATAGAAGTCATTTGATCAAACACCCATCACCAAATAAAAATCACCATAAGAGCTGCAAGTGAAATCGACTTTCAGCCATGACTGTAACAGCAACTTCAAAACTGGAAATATCATCAAAAACTTCAATTATGAGGCTCAATCTGCTAGTTTGAATGAGAAGCAGCAATAGAAACTAATTAGGTGTTGTCTCTCAAACACGAAATTGATTGGAATCTAGGAGGTAAGCATCCCTTGAAGAAATAATCACAATGTCATTTCGACAGCATAACTTTAGCATAATTTCATGGATACCAAATGTTGGAACAAGGCTTCACTTTTATAGAATAGGAGAAAACTCTTCAAATTCCCTTCAAGGCACGCCAAAAGACACAGAAGAAACTTTTCAAATTTTGAAAATTCATAATTCCTCAAGGGTGGCGTCCCACTTCAAGGCAACACAAACTTGATTTTAAAAAATATTAAACTCCTTCATGAAGGCGTACCCTCAAAGACCCACTTTTTAAAACAACTTAAAGTGATTTCACTAGGCCAAGGGGTCAACTGGAAAATAGAACATTAATTGCCTTGAATTAAATAAATGCCAACAAATACTGCATTTTGAAAGCTGCACCAAAACTACCAACTACTCCAACAAGAAAAGAACATACTAAAGTACTATCAACTGAACCACTGCCAATAATAGTATTTACTATAAATAGTAAACACCAAGAAATGCCACAAAACCTTCAAGCATGGAAACCCTAATTTTACCTCAACAAGCCTAAGGGCTTCCGAAATAGGCTGATGAGCAACTGAACTGATTACTGATGAGAAGGGAACATTACACTTCAAAATCACAAACAAGGCGACATGCAATAGAAACGGGGTCAAACAGAGGTCATTTAAGGAACATGCAACTCAAATTAGGGTTTCCAGCTTCGGGACTCAAAGCGAAGGGTCAAACGCCAGAATCTCCGAAAACTGAAGTATCCCATTGCAATCAACATTTCTCAAGGAATCCTCTGGTAAAATTTGAAGGCAATCTAAGCACTTACTATTTATAGTAAGTCACTCCAGAAATAGGGCTATAAATAGCAGGTCAGTTTGAGGCACCGGTGTGAACAGGTCAAACAAGTGATGAGGACCCCATGGAACAAATTCCAAGTCAAACAATGTTGCAAAAGTTTGAAAATCAGGCATTTACTATTTTTAGCAGGTCCATGCAGGAGAATTAGGGTTACCTAAAATATAGGGCGAAACGCAAGAGTCTCTGAAAAGTGGTACCCTATCACGATCAACAGTCTTTAGGCAGTCTACTTGTGAAATTTGAGCTCATTCCGAACATTTACTATTTTAAGCAACTAAAACTGGAAGGTGCATGCAAACATCAGTGGTCAGTAGGCTGGTCTTGTCACAAGGGTCAAGCTGAGAAAAGATCAAGTCTTTAGAAGTGGAAAATCCTTGAAAATTGTGAAGGCTTTGAAACTTTCTAAAAATAGTAAACAAGGACAAGCAAGCATGAAGGGTTGCTAAGTCTGAAACTTGAGGCCCCAGCCTCCAAATGTGCCCAAGATTCAAAAGGTTGATGAAAATATTTCAAAGTCTGAAACTGGAAGCTCACCCACCAGTATGCACCTAGGCTAAGAGTTGAGGGGCTTGAAATCTGCTAAGTGTTGCAAACTAGAAGTTGCCATACTCAAATGTGCCCTTGAAGAGAAGGTGAAGGTGAAAAATACTCTAAGTATTGAAAAGTTGAAGTAGCCTCTCCAAAATGCGCCCTTGAGAAGAGACTGGACAGAGAAAATTTGTTTAAGTCTGCAAATTGAAAGTTGTCCTACCCAAATGCGCCCAAGCCTCAAGGTGAGGATATGAGTTTCATCTAAGTCTGAGAAATGGAAACTCAAGGCATCAAATGCGCCTAAGCTATAAGGGTGAATGGAAGATTTTCCTAAGTCACGAAGAATGGAGGCAGACCCCCTTGGATGCGCCCTAGTAACTTGAGGTTGATGAGAAAATTTCTAAGTATGGGAAATTGAAAGCTCGCCTATAGAAATGCACCTAGCTTGGAGACATGGGCTTCAAAAATTTTCTAAGTCATAAATTGGAAGGAGGGCCTATAGAA
Organism: Sequoia sempervirens; assembly: GCA_007258455.2. Taxonomy (NCBI): domain Eukaryota; kingdom Viridiplantae; phylum Streptophyta; class Pinopsida; order Cupressales; family Cupressaceae; genus Sequoia; species Sequoia sempervirens. Next base: position 21,556,066 of record VDFB02049217.1, read on the forward strand.
TGCACCCTAGGAAGATTGGAAGCCTCAAGAATTTCGAAGTCTTGGAAAATGGAACCAAGACCACCTCAAATGCGCCCTAGGAAGATTGGAAGCCTCAAGAATTTCGAAGTCTTGGAAAATGGAACCAAGACCATCTCAAATGCTCCCAAAGTGGAGAAGAAGGTAATGAATTTGTCTAAGTACTTGAAATTTGAAGTCAAACCCCTCAAATGCGCCTTGAGAGACTTGAAGGGTCTGGAACTTTGGCTAAACCATCTAAACTTAAAGTTCACCCCTCTAAATGCGCCTCAGCTTGACAGACAAGGTGGAGAATTGTTTAAGTGTTGGAGAATGAAAGTACTTGGGGTTAAATGCGCCCAAGGACATGAGAAAGCATGGAAAATTTTCTAAGGCAAACAAATTGAAAATAGAGGGGTGGAAATGCGCCCAAGGTGAAGAGGAAGGTTGAGAATTTTTCTAAGTCTAAGAAACTAGAAGTAGCACATGTCAAATGCACCCTTGAAGAGATAGGTGGCCTAAAAATTTTCTAAGTGTTGGGAAATGAAAGTACAACCTCCTAAATGCACCCTAGTGGAAGGTTGGAATTAGAAATTTGGCTAAGTCATTCAAATTGAAGGCTCGCCTATGGAAATGTGCCCAGATTGAAGATGAAGGCTTCAAAAAATTTCTAAGTCATAAATTGGAGGGAAGACCCCTCAAATGTGCCCTTGCCAAGAAAGGAGGAAGCTAAAAAATTCTAAGGACAACAAAATGGAGGCTGAAGCCTTCATATGCGCCCATGATGAGGAGAGAGTGCTAAAAAATTTCTAAGTCACCAAAATGAAAGCTTACCCCCTCATATGCGCCCCAGCTGAGGAGGCATAAAAGTTTCTAAGGCGTAAAGTGAAAACAAAAGTAGACCCTTTGAAATGCACCCTTGAGGTGAAGTGGAGATAGAAAGTTTTCTTGAGTCATGAAATGAAAGAAGACACTCCTAAATGCGCCCTAAGTTCAAACTTGAAGCCTCTAAATGCGCCCTAGCACAAGCATGAGGAAAATGCATCTCAAGGAGCCAGTTGGAAAAAAAATTCTAGGTCTTGAAAACTGAAAGCACTAGCCTTCAAATGTGCCCTTGAAGAGGAGGTGGAGATAAGGATTTATTCTAAGTGATTGAAACTGAAAGCTCCACCCATAGAATGCACCCAAGCAAGATCAAAGTGGTTAAAATTATCAAAGACAATGAAACATGGAGTACAAGCCTTCAAATGCGCCCAAAGGAGAATGCGTTGGTGAGAAAATTTTCTAAGGAAAAAAATATATATGAAGTTCAAAGTGTGATATGCGCTCCAAGCGAGTTGAGATGGAGATGAGTTAACAGGTGATATTTTCTAAGGTAGGGAAAATATAACAAGACCCAATGAAGTGTGTCCTCAAGATGATGAAAATATTCTAAGTAAAGCACGCCCATGACAAGAGTGGGTAAATTGTAAGTGAGATAAGTAATTTCCCACGAATGTGTGAGATAACAATCCGTTACAGCCAGTTAAGAGGGAAAATTTCGAATTTTGCATGGGTAGGAATCTTCAATTATGGAAAATTCTATGACGACTGGGTGACAACTCGCCAGCCTTCTCCCCAAAATTGGAAAATTACTAAATAGTGGAGAAGAAAATTTATTGCAACTGCTAAAATGAATGCCCTCTCACAATTATATAAACTGCGAAGTTCTTCATTTTTCTTCACCAGTTGCAGATTTGAAGTTGTGAAAAAAAAGAGAGTGCTGAGAGAAATAAATTTCAGAAGTAAGTGAGTTTGGGTGGATTTTTCTAAATGTCGGAGTGATAGTGCTGAAAGTTTGAAGTTGGAAGTCAGAATTTTTGAGGTTTGGAATAATACTGGAGAAGTTTTTATATTTCAAAGTCAACTTCATTCTTCAGCCATCTCATGGTGATTTTATCTTTTAAATTCATGATTCTAATGCTTATGTTTTGTTTTGCAGATGGCTGAAAGAGGAAGGGGAGATGCTTCCGGAACAAGCAAGGCCGCAGGCAAGTCTCCACAAGCAGAAGCTGGCAAAGAAAATGCATCCAAGCAGGCAATTATTAAGAACCTCAGGAAATCATTTCTGCCTGAATCAAAGTTTGTTTCAAAGCTAGGAGGGTTGACTGACACCAATCTTGGTTCATTCAACCTCGGAGCACTCAGAGGCAGAATGTATGGGCAGGGTGGCCATCAGCCATCAATTACAACACATAATATCATGAAGAGTGGATTAAATGCAGCTGTTGGTTTTCCACCAGCAATCCAATGCCCGGAGTTGATTTCAGAATGTGCCAACTGCTATAGACCAGATAGTAGGACGATAGTTTCTCTTGATGGCAAGTTGTTCGCCAATCTGACACCGGAGGCTATCAGGGAGGCATTTGGAATCCCCACTTACAAGAAGATGATTTACAAAACGAAAGAAAGAGCTGACAAAATGTATGCCTCCACTTTTGAGAGATGTGCTAGGAGAATCAATACAGCCTGGATGCGAAAGCCTAGGCCTCTTGGCGCCAAATTGCCCAAACAAATTATCTCAGAACAGCTGAAACAAGAATATTGTGATCTCATTATGATGCTTAGACGGGTGAACGGGAGCCCTCAAGTGTATGTTTTTGAGCCTTGTATGTTCTATATCAACGTAGTGATGGAGGGGAGAGAATATGTTGATTGGGAAAGAATGATTAGTGACAACATAGATGAGCAATTGAGGAGCCTGAGGAGGACGAAGACTTTTTACATGAGCTCATACGTCATCTACATGTTGGCTCGGATGACAAAGTATAGAGGAATCACTTACAAAGAGCCAATTGGAAGTGGTTCTGATCAATATAAGATCCATGAAGCATGCACGCAATTGCACTTGACCAGTACCTCCCACTTCAAGAGGGTGAACAATGCTTTTACTCTGTACATGACCAGAACTCTTCAGCGAAGAACGCACCAAAGAATATCACAAGATTCCCAGAAGTTAATTGAAGAGTATGGGTGTTGATTCATCCAATTTTCAAAGTTCACCTACATCAAGTTGCAGGGGTTCCATTCATATGCTTACAGATTGCCAAGGTACCCCACTGACAAGATGATAATGCTCGAAGTATCTAGGCAGCTCTTTTCCTATGATAAAATCCAAAAGAAGAAGAAGAAAGGAGGGCTAAACTACCCCATCATCATGGGAATTCAATTGAAGAGTGTCCATCTATACAAGCAGCCAGAGAAGTTGATGATGAATTGCAGTTCTACCACCTTACCCTTCACAACAGTAGACAAGATTTTGATCCCCACAGGAATATTGGAGTAGTACAGGTGTGTAGAGCATAGACATAAGGCTCACGTCGAAGATTTTTGGGCTAATGCAGAGAGCAACGCTGAAATTAGAAAGAGGATGTTCAGTAGGCTACCTCTGAAGTTGATTAGAGAATGTGAAGTTATTCCAGTCCCAGACCAAGTGGATGAGGATGTAAATGTTATTCACCCAGACTATGAGTCAGTAAAGGACACGCCAGTCCCACCACTTGACTGGTCAGAGCTTGAAATTACGGACTTGGACACGCTGTCCATTCCAGTCTTGACATTCACGAGGAGCTAGGTTGAAAAACGTGTTAATAGGCTCAAGAGAAAATCAATTGCTCTCACATACAACCTTATGGGAGATCAGAGGCCGCCTACTTCAAGGAAAAGAAAGCAAGCTCCTCAATTTGCAGAGCCACAGGAAGAGGTCCCAATTCAACCAACACCTCAGAGAACAAAAGAAGCATCACCCACGCAATTACTGACTCACTCTTCTAGTGTGCGTGAGGTTTCATTATTCGAGGGTCAGAGGGTTAGATTGGATGAAGAGCATGTGATGGAAGAGGAAAACTAGCCACCCCGTAGGGAGTCAATTGGTTAGAGCATCAATATGCCTAGAGGAGGCAATTAGCAAGAAGAAGAAGAGGAAACAGCGACTGACACCCGCTTCCAGCAGGAGTTCGAAGTAGCTTTAGAAGACGAAACTACTACGGAGCCAGAGTTTCAGAGTCTTGGGGAGGACGCGCAACACATGGAAACAGATGAGCCTCAACCAAATGTTGCTGAGGGAGAAGTTCGTGAGGTAGAAGCAATAGAGGAACGACAACTTGTTGTCTGCAACACGCAGTAGGCTGTACCAAATTGGCTCACTGACAGGATGAGAAGAGATCCAGAGGATGACACCAACCCAGCAATAGAGATGGAGGCTTTCCTCAACAAAATTAGTGGGTCACCCAAAAAGAAAAGAGCTAGATAATATTCAAAGATTGAAACAGATTAGTCTAGTTCGCGCACCCTCCATGTTGCTGTCCCAAGGGAGGAATGTGATTGTGATGAAGAGATGCTTGAAAATTATGTGATCAGCACTGTTGAATTAGGACGTCCTATAGGAGCACAAGTAATTGAAGAGGCTGATAGCTCCTTTTAGGCATTAAAAGACAGATTGCTTAGAAAAGAAGAAAAATACAAGAAGTTGAAAGGGGAGCACAGGACGTTAATTGGCTATGTGCAACATTTAGCGCATTCGTGTGAGCAAGAGAATCCAGCGGTGGACCTCCCGACTAAGCTTCCAAGAGAGTCAGTTAGTGGGCTCGAAGATTTGAAGAAGGAAATTCAAGAAGTGGACAAGTGGGTTGGTGTCGTCTGTGTTGAAGCTGAGAAGTTCATGGAGGACCTTCTCTCATCTTTCCAACATGCCTTGAGCATCCTTGCTTGTATGGAAAACATTGACCAGGCTTGGAATGAAACTCACATCTATTAGGATAAGACCATTCCATGCTTGGCAGCCCTCATGCATATGCCTATGCAGACTTTAGTTGAAGGAGGAGTGATCCAAGAAGGGGATCGGTATGATTTTTCAAGTTGGTATTCTGCAACATTCACCGGCCGAGGTTTCTTCGACACAGCATAGGCAGAATCAGTCAAAGTAAGGAAGGCTATGGGGAACATTCAAGAGGGTGTCTTCAACACGCTCGAGGCCTTGTTTGCAAAACGATTAACTCCTGAGGAGGTGACATTAGATGGCTTGAAGTGTAGATTGTAGCCATTCTTTTAAGAGGTGAGGACATTTGTCCAAGTTGATTTTGAAAATGTCTCCACTTTCTCCAGCATCATCTAGAGTAACTTAGGAAGCCATTGAGGCCTGGAGAAAATCTTGCATTCAGCAAGAGCAGACGGTCACCATCCTTGAGTGTCAACTCAATCTCACTCCATCCATTTCAGTACAAGAAGTTGAAGCAGTGCTGGCTCGATTCATTGATTTTGCTGTCAAAGAAAAGAGCAATGGAAACGCATTCCTGGTTGAGAATCTTTTGGAAGAGTAGTGGGCATTAATTTCCTATAGTGGCCAAAAGGAGTTTGTCATTTTGTGCTCATTTATTACACCACTCCACCTTCTAGCGGTTTTTAGGGTAGAATCTTGTGCAGGGCTTGTGTGGCTCAATCTGAGCCATCCATTGTAATTTGATCTAGGCCGTCCATTCATTTTGGCCAGCTATAAAAGGGGCACTCCCCCTCATTTGTACATTATTAGACATTAGAGATTAGACCAGACATTAGAACAGAGAGACATCTTAGAGCTAGCATAGTTGATAGATTGATAGTTTGGAGAAGGAAAGTTTTTTTTTGAAAACTTTGTAAGAAATTGTTGTGAACACTCTCTCAATAAAAAGAGTTTTCATTGATGATGATCTCGTCTTTTGTTGTGAGTAGCTAGCAAGGTTTCTTCGTCCTTCTGATTTAAGTAGTAGCTTAAGGTAGAGTAGATTTCATTTCATGCAAGTAGCTAGTAATTGTGGAATATGGTGTTTGATTCAAGCAAGCTTCGTCTAATCCATACCACTAGTGAGCCTACTGATGGTGGGTTTGCCTTGCGTGGTTGACTAGAACCATTCGAATCTAACTTCAATTACAATTCACATGTTGTCATGCATCGTTGTGATGGTGTCTTTATGTCGAGTTGTGATTTGAAAACCTTTTGATTATTCCCTTGAAGATTGCACCGACTCCGTGGAAGTTGTCCGATGAGAGGCAAAGCGAAGTCTGGTTGAGGCTTGCTAAAGTTGAGCTCCGTATCCCGCACCTTAGGATATAACTTAGACTTCCTACACCCTGCACTTATTTAAATTCAGTACAACTCTTGGTTAGTAGTAGAAAATTTGCACGTACCTGATAAATCATTCGAACCCCGTGAAGATCCCCTTCACTTTAATCTTCTGTCCACTGTCTACTTCCTAACAATTGTGTAAGTCTCCTCATGATACCAGCAAGATCACAACGAACCAACTGAGGCTATCCATTGCATAGAAGGAACCTTGGAGTTGAACACATGATCTCTCTCGCAATCTTAGCATGTGGAATACTTTGATCAAGAGAGAATAAGGTAGTCGTTGGACACTTTATTCTTTTGTTTGGTGCGGTCACAGAAAACACATCAACACTAACCTTTCTATTCAGTTAGGAAATTATGAAGTAAAAGATGATTTCTGTGTTGTTGGTATTGGTGATACCGATGCCGTGTTGGGAATACAATGGCTGCGATCTCTTGGAGAGATCACATTGAATCTACAAACAATGGAGCTGAAATTTCAAGTTGATGGAAAGAAAATTGTTGAGAGGGATGTCAAATGGGGGCCCTCAAATTGTGTCCTTGAAGAGAATGGAAAGGCTGATCCGTCATGATCAAGTTGAATGGGCAGCAAAATGTATGGTCCTACTGGTTGATCCAATGGAAGAGAAAAGGAAATATCATCCTAATATTCAAGCCTTACTTTCTAAGAAGAGCAAAGTTTTTGGTAGCTTACCTCCTGGGAGACCTCTTGAAAGAGGTTTTGAGCATGTGATTGAATTAGAAGAAGGAGCAAAGCCAATCATCACCACGCCATACCATTATCCCAAGAAGCAGAAAGATGAAATCGAAAAAACTATCAAGGAGCTTTTGGAGATGGGATTCATTAGGCCAAGCAAAAGCCCTTTTGCTTCAACAGTGGTGCTAGTCAAAAAGAAAGATGGCACAATGTGTATGTGTGTGGACTACCGGGCATTGAATGAGAAGACAATCAAGAATAGATATCCTATTCCCAAGATAGATGAGCTTATTGATGAGCTCCATGGGGCTATGTTTTTCTCAAAGATAGATCTTCATTCAAGCTACCATCAAATCAGAATGAGGGAGGCGGATATAGAGAAGACAACTTTTAGATGCCATTTTGGGCATTTTGAATTTCTTGTCATGCCATTCGGTTTGACAAATGCTCTAGCAACTTTTCAATCTTGTATGAACAAAATTTTTAGACAGCAGTTGAGGAAGTTCTTGCTCATCTTCTTCGACAATATTCTTATTTTCATTAAGTCTTGGGAAGAGCACCTCAAGCACTTAGAAGAAGTGCTTAGCATATTGGAGGCAGAATGCTTGTTTTCCAAAGAATCAAAGTGTGAGTTCAGGATGACGGAGCTACTGTACCTAGGCCACATTATCAGTGCTAAGGGTGTCAAAGTGGATCCTGAGAAGATTAAGGCCATTCTTGATTGGCCCCCTCCAAACAATGTTTCTCATTTGAAGGAGTTTTTGGGCTTATGTGGATTTTACAGAAGATTTGTTAAGGGGTATTCTCATATGGCAGCCCCCCTTACAGATCTTACAAAGAAAGCAGTTTTCCTATGGACAGATAAGGCACAAGGAGTATTCGACAAGTTCAAGCACATAATGAGCTCATGTCCAGTGTTGGCTCTTCCGGATTTTTCAAAGCCTTTTGAGCTGCAATGTGATGTTTCGGGTGAAGGTGTTGGAGCTGTTTTAATGCAAGACAAACATCCCATTGTCTTTGAAAGCAGGAAGTTGAGAGGAGCAGAAAAAACTTAATTTATGACAAAGAGATGCTTGCCATCATGCACGCTTTGTCTAAGTTTCGTCAATATTTGCTGGGAAGCAAATTTGTTGTTAAGACTGATCACAATAGTCTTAAACATTTTATGCGCCAAAAGGATTTGAATGAAAGGCAGCAGAAGTGGGCAAGTAAGCTCCAAGCTTATGACTTTGACATTGAATATGTCAAAGGGAAAAATAACATAGTGGCTAATGCTTTTTCAAGAAGGCCCCATTTGCAGTCACTTTGTGAGCTTTCAGCAGATTGAAAGGAGTTAATTGCTATTGATTATGCTAAAAATCAGTTTGCAACCAGCTTGTTTGAAGGTCATTTGGATGATGAAAGATATAAGTTGGTTGATGGGTTGATTCTCTATAAAGGTAGGATCTTTTTAGTGCCTGAATGTAAGCTTAAAAAGAAGATTCTAGACTCTTTTCATGATGTTCCCCTTGCTGGTGATCAAGGGTTTTTCAAGACTTATAAGCAGATCTGTGAAAGGTTTCCTTGGAGAGGGTTGAAAGAAGAAGTCTTGAACTACATTAGAGAGTGTTCAACTTGTCAAAAGAATAAAAATGAACACTCATTCCCAGCTGGTTTGTTGCAGCCCTTACCAATTCCAACTCGAAAATGGGAGAGCATTGCAATGGATTTTATCACTGGGTTGCCTAAGGTGCAAGGACGTGATTGCATTTATGTTGTGGTAGATAGATTAACAAAATTTACTCATTTTTATGTTGTCACAACTTCATTTACAGCAGCTCAAATGGTTGAATTGTTCTTTAGAGAAGTTTTTTCGTTTGCATGGGTTGCCTAAAACTATTGTCAATGATAGGGACAACAAGTTCCTAAGTGCTTTTTGGTAGGAAATCTCTAGATTGAGTGGTACAGTGCTCACTCCAAGCACTAGTTATCATCCACAAACGGATGGGCAATCAGAAATTTTCAACAAATGGTTAGAAGGCTACCTTAGAAATTATGTTTCAGAGCATCAAAGACCTTGGATTAAGTGGCTTCATTTGGGAGAGTATTGTTATAACTTATAACTCTTCCTATCATATGTCAATTAAGATGTCTCCTTTTATGGCTCTTTATGGATATGATGCTCCTAACTTTGTAGATTTGGTGTTTGGTGATAGTAGAGCTCCACAGGCAAAGGATATGCTTCAGCAGAGCCAAGACATCTTGAAATCATTAAAGGAAAATTTGCAACAAGCTCAAAACCAGTAGAAGTTATACACTGATCAGCAGCATGTTGAGCGGTCTTTTGAAGTGGGAGACATGGTTTACTTGAGACTCCAGCCTTATAGACAATCTTCGCTCAAGAAGAGTGGTATAGAGAAGCTAAAGCCACGTTTTTATGGTCTATTTAAAGTCACCCAAAGGATTGGTGAAGTGGCGTATGAGCTAGAGCTTCCAGCTGATAGCAAAGTTCACAATGTTTTTCATGTGTCACGCCTCAAGAAGGCACTTGGGCACAATGTGGTAGCTACTTCAAAGTTACCTTCATTAGATGAAGAAGGGCAGTTGGTGTTGATTCCAGAGGAAATTCTTGACACTAGAGAGCGTTCCTTGAGGAGAAGAGCAATCAAGGAGTACTTGGTTAGATGGAGGAACTTGCCTATTGAAGATGCAACGTGGGAAGGTGAACATATTTTGCAGCATCCAGCTTTACGGTTGCTTGAGGACAAGCAATCTCGAAGAGGGCAGACTGTAATGTCCCCTTCTCATCAGTAATCAGCTCAGTGCTCATTAGCCTATTCCGGAGGCCCGTAGGCTCATTGAGGTGAAATTAGGGTTTCCATGCTTGGAGGTTTTGTCGCATTTCTTGGTGTTTACTATTTTTAGTAAATACTATTTTTGGCAATATGCAGTTGTCAATCTTCAGTTCTTCATTTTCAGTTGGAGCAGTTGCTTGGGTTTGAGTTTTGGTTGTCAAAAGCTTATTCTGGTGAAATAAATTATCCCAAGGCATTTAATGTTATATTCTTAAGTTGACATCCCCCTTGGCCTAATGCATTAACTTAAGGTTGTTTTGAAAAGGGGACTTAAAGGGGTATGCCTCATGAGGAGATATTTAATATTTTTTCTTTGTAATTCTTGCCTTGAATAGGGACGCCACTTTGAAGGAGTTAAATATTTTTGGAATTTGAAAATGTTTCAAATGTGGCTTTTGGCGTACCTTGAGAGGAATTTGAAGAGTTTCTCCTTTTCTATAAAAGTGAAGTTTGCTCCAGCATTTGGCATCTATTGTTAATTACTAAAGTTATGCTGTCGAAATGAAATTGTGAATATTTCTTCGAGGGATGCTTACCTTCTAGATTCCAACCAATTTCGTGTTTGAAAGACAACACCTAGTTGGCTTTATTGCTGCTTCTCAAATCAGACTAGCAAATTGAGCTTCACAGTTGATGCATTTTTGGAGTTTTTATAGTTTTGGTGTTGTTGGTTCCACTACAGCTGAAAGTGTTTTTTTGTACGCAACTCTTAGACGAAATAAAATATTGTTTTGGGTACTTTGGTAAAGCATTTCTAGGCTCAAGGAGTCCCATTCCACAAAAGATTGGAATTTATTTCCAAGTCTTTATTTTTATCTTGCAAAATCGATTCTCCAGCAGGGCCATACTTTTTGTGAGGAGCATTGGAATGCGTGTCAATTAATTTGGAGGTGTTTGAAGTTGTTTCTTCATTGTGACTTGGGTGCCTATCCTCCAAATGATCAATTCCCTTCGTTTCATCTCGATTGGAGGTATATTGATGGAGTATGAGCTTTTCATGGTGTTTTCTGTTTGCTGATCAAAATTTCCAGAACTCAGATTTTTATATCAAATTGCATTAGTTTTCTGTTTTTGGCCTTTACTTAATCATTTGAGTGTTAAAAATTGAAAGAATTCATTCTTTACATCTTAGCATTGTTCTCTATCATTGTAATACTTGTAATTTGCAGATTTCTTGATTGTAAGGTTGAGAATTAGTAGTACTAATCCAACCATTGTTATTGCTGCAATTACTTGTAAAATTCTAGTTCACATTAAGCACCCCTGGATGGTTTACCGCCAATGTGGAGAATGAATGTTTAATCTTTCCTTGTACCCACTGCCAAGTGGTGAATCCCCACTCTTGAGTGGATGCCCGCCGTAGTGGATGAATTAGTTAGTTTGAAAACTCCATGGCTGGTTATCCGCCTAAGTTTATTTCAGTTTGTAATAAGTACTCTGCCATATGTTAGCACCTCGCCTTCAAAAGGATCTTGTGTGCACATTCTTGGCATTGAGTTTTACCTTCTATTTCAGTTGTAATCAATTTCAGTTATTGAGTTTTAGATCCTAGGGATCCTCTAACCATATGCCCGCCCCTCTTCCTTCAGTGGTTTTAGGGCACATTCTTGGTTAGAGTTACTTTCTGCATCATTTTGGTTTGGAGCTAACCTTAACAGGTGCGTGTTGCATTGTAAATAAGATCGAAAATCAAGAAAAAACTTGGTTGGCATATTTCAGAAGGAGAAGAAATTGATTTTGAAAAAGTGAATGAAGAATCTAAGGAAGAAGAAGAAAAAAAAGTGGAGGAAATCTCGCAACCTTGTGTGGAACTTATAAGTAGAAGTACAATCCATTCAAGATTTGTCGAGTGCTAGCAAGACAAAAGTTCACTATCTTGATCAAGATAGCAGTGCTACCCACAATTTTACAGATCAAGGCTTTGTGGCAAGAAGTGGCCTAGTTGCTGAAAATTTTATGGGCTTCAATGTGATAATGGCTGATAAGTTTGTCATACTATGTGCCTGAAGGATTCAACAGCTGAAATTGATTCGTGGAGACCATCCAATATGAGAAAATAAAATGAAATGAAGTTTTCTATAATTACAAAAAGAGTTAAAAACATAAAATGTTGAAAATTATTACTGAAGCACAGAAGATCTGAAATAGTTAAAAATAAAGAGTTTGCTGAAAAAATAGCATGAATACAAATTAACTGCAATCCTATGCAAATTTAAATAGCTTACTAATTTCACTAATGGAATAAAAAAGAAAGAGCAATTTCAATAACCTAATTTTATTTTGCTTATAGTCTTTCACAAATTAAAAAGGTAAAAAGCTAAGAATAGTAAAAGAATGTGAGAAAACAATGAGTGAAATAATTCATATATTTATCAAGTAAAATACAGAAAAATTATCTGCAGATATCTATATCTATTGAAAAGAAATAAAGTATATAGAGAAGTTGTTCACCAAAATAGAAGGCAAAACTTTAATAGTTCGAGCCACAAAACACAAGACAAAACTTTAAGACCTGATCTATGTTATAATCAAAAGGAGGATTTTTATCCATTCTAAGTTTACTAGCTTTATCAACACCCTATGTCTAGATTTGCCACATGGTTAACTTTATAGCTGCTTGTGCAGTTTACGAGTCATGACACTGATCCAAAATGAGCAGGCACTATTCCTTAATCAGGCTTGTACTATAAAACTTAAAAATGCAGAGACTCATTATTTGGGGAATACATGATGGTATCTTGAGAAAATAGCAAAAAAAATAATAAATAAAATGTAATTGTTTCCAATTTTTCAATTGTCAAAAAACTGATACTAATCATGCCTAGAAAAACTGTGGAACACTTTCTTCTACAATCCTCAAGGTAGAAGATCTTAATACCAAATTATGGAGTTTTTCATCTCCTCAAAAAGACATGAACAGTTTTTAATTGATTTAAAAACTAAAAGATCACAATGCAAACCATTTTCCAATAAAGCAACCTATATAAGAATGTACCTGTATAGAGGAAAAACAGAAACCATATAGCGAGTAGCCCCATTATCGTTGTAAACATTCCGTGTCACTATGAGCAGAATGAGTGCCACTAAGAGGGCAATAGAGCAGCCCGTTAAAAATCCTGGATTTGACCAGAGATTCATATTAGATCTTTCAATATTAAGTGTTATAAGAAATCACCCATTTCTTTTACTCTTACTAACTAGAACTTCAATCAACATATATTTCCACAATATATAACATCCTTTTTCTTGAAAGTTGGTCTATTTGACATAAGACTTGTGTTGTGCAATATCAACCATGAGTTGACTTTATCCTTCTTCACTTAGTGCTACAAATTCCTTTTTCTTAGTCATCTAAACCGTTTGTACTTGAGTTCTCTACAGATAAAAATTCTTTGTCTAAATAAAAAGGGCAGATAATCATTCCTGTCCATATGAAACTAAAAGTCAAACAAACATTCCTGGATCAACTGAAAAAAAACAGGATAGAAGAGAAATGTTGTTGGAATGAAATAAAGACCAAATGAAGAAAATTTCTATTCAAATAAGAATAAAAATCAAATGAAAATATTTGGTCTAAATAGAATAAGACATGGATGAGAAAGCTTAATCCAAATGAAATACGAAAATTTGAGAGCTAATTGCACCTAAACCACAAAAAAGCAAGGAAAAACATCGCTAACTGGAGAAATCATGAAGAAGGCAAAAGGACAGCTGTCTACATGTAGATCTCTGATGGTTGTCTGATATACTAGTCCTTGTTTGTTTCCTTACTAACTAGTACCAACAAGTAGTTGGTTGCTTCTTTATATTCTATCATAGGATAACAATACTGAGAAAGGGATAATATTAATAACTGTAATAGCAGCAAGAGTTCCTCCTTTGTTGCTGTTTGACCGGCTTATTTTGATTAATAGTAAGGTATTAAAATTTATTAATTCTGAAAATTTGATCGCAGAAAAATTAAAACCTGGAGCAACAAAAGAGTAGTTACTTTTATTATTCACTTGTAATGTCCCTAGCAAAATCTGACCTTGTTTTCACCTTTTCATGCCTTGGACATTTCGTCATACACTTGTCTTGCAAAATCTCCAATGAAATACAACAATAATCATCCCCCAAAATTATGAATATTTTCCAAACAATTTGATGTGCCAATAATTTCCAAATGATATAATAGTCACAACAATACAACAACTATTGTAACAATACAAAACCCTCCACAATTGCAACAATACCTCAGCTGCTACAATCAAGAAAACCTCAAAAATATTTGCAACAATAAACCAGCTGCTGCAAATGATGAAGATGTAATAATAAGTCAACTATCACACTGTTGATGTGATTTTTGTGACCAACACCAAACAACAGAATAAAGTATCCAACGGCTACTCCATTCTCTCTTGATCAAAGTATTCCGTATGCTAAGATTGCGAGAGAGATCATACGTTCAACTCCAAGGTTCCTTCAATGCAATGGAATACACTCAGTTGGTTTGTTGTGATTTGTTGTTTTCACGAGGGGACTTACACAATTGTTCACAAGTTCACGATGCAGCTAACAGTAGGCTAAGGATAAAGAGGATTTTTACGCGATGCGAATGATTTGGCAATAAGGTATGAGCTTCCTAGACTGACCAAAAATGTGCGGAATTGAATGGTTGCAGGGATTAGAAGATTTATGTCCTAGTCTAAGTGCAAGATGTGCAGGGCTTGACTTCAGCAAACTTCAACCGGACTCTGCCTCGCCTCACGTTGGACAGCTTCAACAAAGTCGATGCAATCTTCAAGGGAGCAGCAAAAGGTATTCAGATTACAACTCAACATGCCAATACCATCAGGACGATGCATACAAACACATGAATAGTAATCGAAGTTAAGTTTAAAAAGTATTCCAGTTGACCACACAAGGCAAACTTACCATCAGTAAGCTTCCTAGTGGTATGGATTAGACGAAGCTGCTTTAATCAAACACCACAATCCACAATCAACTACTTGCATGAAAATGAAAATTACTCTACTTTAAGTCCTACTTGAAGTAGAAGGACAAAGAAATCTTGCTAGCTGCTCATAACAAAAGACGGAATCATCATCAATGAAACTCTTTTTATTATGATAGTTTTCACAACAACTTCTTACAAAGTTCTTAAGGGAAAACTTTCCTTCTCCTTCAAACTATGCTATGCTAAGCTATCTCAACTATACTATCAGCCTCTCTGCTCTATTCTCTGATCTCTAATCTCTAATCTCTAATAATGTACAAATGAGGGGGAGTCCCCTTTATATAGCTAGCCAATCTCAATGGACGGTCCAGATTAAATTACAATGGACGGCTCAAATCGAGAACCGGACTCATCTATCTCCATGCTGGAGTACTTTCTGGTTCTTTTCCTCTTAGGTGACCCGCTTATTCTATTAAGGAGCTCTTCCATCTCTATTGATGGGTCGGTGTCGTCCTCCTCATCTCTTCTTATTGCACTTGTGAGCCAATTTGGGACATCTTGTTGAGCGCTATAGACGACGAGCGGTTGCTCTTCCGTTGCTTCTACTTCATGAACTTCCTCTTCAGCAACATTCGATTGAGGCTCATCCGTTTCCATGTGCTGACTATCCTCCTCAAGACCCCGAACTTCAAGCTCCGTATTGTTCTCATCTTCAAAGGCTGCCTCAATTGCACGATCCAAGTGAGTTGATCTTTCACAACCGAACCTGGTACTTGTTGATGCGTGTTTTATGACACAACAAACATTCTAGAATAAAGAGTCCAAAGACGCTCTATCCCCTCTTGAAAAACTACCTCGTATGCTAAGATTGCAAGTAAGATCATACGGTAATTCCAATGTTTAAGATGAATGCGGATAGGCTCTGTGGTATGGATGTGATTTGCTGGTTATGACAAGGGAACTTATGCTAGGCTCGTTCAATTCACAGTGAAGGTTTGGACAATGAAGCTCTATTATTCCGATAGGATCAAAGAAACTAAAAAAAGAGAAGGGTTCAGAAGCACTAATCTACCCCTAAGAATCCAAGAGACGGTATTGACTCGGTGAAACAAAACTAAACTTTGTTTCGCCACGCAGGGAACGCGCCAACTACGCAAAGCCAGTGCAATCTTCAAGGGAGAGTTGTGTTTATGATTTTCACGTCATGAATAACTACCTTCCAATCGAACAATATTTATTCAGACAGAAGTTAAGAATCCACAAAGTAAGCTCAGGCTAACTTTACGCATTGAACGAAAATCATCCGTTCAAAGAAAGTATGAGCAAAAAGTTTCACCATAAATCAATACTTATCAAATCTTGCATTCATCTAGCATACATGAAAAGAAATCTAAACTATGATGAGGGATAAGAACCATGACAACTCCAAAATAAGAGAAGCAATCACCATCAGAACAATGCATGCATTACTTATTACTTTGGCAATCTCACAACAGTTTCTTATCTCAACATGTTTTGCAACATGCTCCCCATGCTTTACAAATGAGGGGGTGAGCTCAATTTATAGGCTCCCCAATTACAATTCGATGGCCAAGATTGATTTAGGATCAACGGCCAAGATTACAAATAAAACCCTAATTAGGGTTTGCTACCCCTCAACCAATGAGAAAACTTCATTCAAGGACACTTGTCCTTTTTGCTAAATATGAACCAACAGATAAAATAGAAAGTTGTTGCATGTTGATTTGGAACAATTTGATTGGTTGGAAGATGACGAGGCACCACCTCAACGTGTTGGATGTCTTCCTTAGTCACTTTGTGCTTGCCTTAGAATTTTTCTTGCCGATGACTTTATCCCTTGTGCTTTGATCTTGGATGGCTTTGGCTTCTTCTTCTCACCTCGCCTTGGAGCACCTGTTTAGACTTGAAGTCATTAAGTCTTTCTTTCCGGATTGCTTTGGAATTCCTTCAAGTGCCTTGAATTTGGAGAAGAACTTCTTTGTGTTTTCGCCGTAATGAAGGAAATTGGAACTTTCTGTAGAGAATTTCCCATACTTAGCCAAATTTTGGCTACTTTGTAATACCTTCAATATTTTGGCCATTTTTGTGCTCAAATAAACTTCACCGGTAGGTTTGTCTCCAATTTTGAATTTGGCTTGATGTACTTGACAATGTGCCTGCCGTTGTCTTTGTTATGCCAAACTCTTGGCGGACTTCCTGTTGGTCTTGCAATGTGCAATGGTGGACTTCCAAGTTTTCTTTCATCTCCCTTCCGGTCGGACTTTACACTTTCTTTGCCATTTTCCTCGCCTTGCGTAGTCATCCACCTACAGTAAAACAAAACAAATTTATTTTAGGCTTTGAAAGATTTTCATAAATTTCATTTTCAAGCTTTTAATTTTCTTTCCGTCCAATTTATTTCGCCATATTTTCTTGCCTTTTTCCAAAATTTATCTGGCCACGTCCAGCTTTATTTGGCCATAAATTTGCTTCGTCCAATTTTACTTGGCCAAAATTTGCTTCGTCCAAAGTTATTTTAATCGTCCAAAATTATTGGCAAGATTTATTTCATCTTGGCATGATTTATCTAGCCACATCCAACTTTATTTGGCCATAAATTGCCTCTTGTCCAAAATTATTTTGCCATGTCCACAATTTTCCTAGCCATGTCCGATTTTATTTAGCCATAAATTGTCTCTAGTCCAAAATTCTTTCGCCGTGTCCGGCCATTTGCTTGATTTTTTTTACAATTTTTCTAGCCATGGCGATTTTATTTTCTCTAAACACTTGGGCGAATTTTCTAAGTGCCATGCATATTTTCATTTTCCAAAGGTTTGGACTTAGGCAAAGTTTTAATTTTTCTCCACCTCTAAGCATGGCGGACTTGCTAATTGTTTTGGCCACTTAATTTTTTTTTAAATTTTCTCATACCAATTTGTCATGGACTAGACTGAATTTTCCAAGTGTTGGGCCATTTTTCTTGGGGCGGACTTTAGCATTTTTCTTGCCACTTAATCCTTCCTTGGCTATGCCTTAGTCAAATTTCTCTTTTGCTCGAGGGGCGGACTTTAATCTTTTCTTTGCCATTCACTTTATGCCTAGGGCGGACTTTGGGTCTTGGCTTGCTATCTAGTCTTTTCACTTGGGGCGGACTTCCTTCATTTGGTTGCCATAAGTCTTGGTTGGAGGGCGGACTTCATCATATGCTAGGCCATTTCATTTTCTGACTTAGGGCGGACTTCATTAATTCTCTTGCCACTTCATTTTTCCTTGGCTATGTCTTAGCCAAATCTCATTTTTCCATGGGCGGACTTCATTGAATGTCTGGCCATTTGAGGGGCGGACTTGGCTGATGGTCTGGCCATTGCCTCATTTTCTTAGACAAATTCTTCTTTCCAAAGGGCGGACTTTATCCTTTTGATTGCCATATCTTTTCACTTGAGGCGGACTTTGCTTAAGAGCTTGCCATTTAACCTTTAGTCTTGGGCGGACTTTGCTTCTTTGTTTGCCACTCACCCTATGTTGCTGGGCGGACTTTAGCACATGGATGGCCACTTCCTTATTGCCATGGGCGGACTTCCTCTAATGTTCAGCCATTTGACATTTATCTCAAGGGCGGACTTGGCTGATGGTCTGGCCATTTAATGCTTATGGCTGGGCGGACTTCATTGTTTTCCCTGCCATTTCCTCTCTTACCCAAGGCGGACTTGCTTGCTTTTCTGACCATTGCTTCATTGCCTTAGACTTTTCATCTCTTTTCCATGGGCGGACTTTGGCTTGTGTCTGTCCATTTGATGCTTTGACAGGGGCGGACTTCAGCATCTTCCTAGCCACTTCATAGGGCGGACTTTGACCTTTGGTTGGCCATTGGACAAGGCTCAAGGCGGACTTCCTTAAATTTGTTACCATTGGACACTTTCATTAAGGGCGGACTTTGGCTTGTGTCTGACCATTTCACTCTTTGGTAAGGCGGGCTTTGGCTGTTGGATAGCCATTTGGAGAGCGAACTTAATCAGATTTCAGACCATTTCCTCTTTTCCATAGGGCGGACTTGCTCAGATCTGTCGCCACAAGCATCTCAGCTGAAGCTTCATTGACTTACCTTAGGCAAATTTTTTCAGTCTCCTCCATGATGGTTCAGATTTTGCCATGAACTGTTCAGATTTCTTGACGGATTTCATAGATTTTTACCAATTTATTGATGAATTCATCATCTCAGTCACCATTTTCTGTGCTCATTACCAGATTTTTCTGTGATTTTCAGAATTTATCACCATTTTGAATGAATTTTCCAGATTTTTTTGAACTTTTCATGTGATTTTCCAAATTTTTACCAAAATTTCAAAAAAAAACTTCGAATCGATTTTCTGAGAGTTTCGTTGATCTTTTCGAACTTCTGAGTGGATTTTCGAAACTCGTGACCCTTCTAAAAATAGAAACTTTCTAAAATAGAAATTTTCCAAAATAATTTTCTAAAAAATAGGATCCCAGAATTGCCCAAAAGTGCCAAAAGTAGGTCCTAAAATAGGGGGGGGGTGATTAAAACTTTTGGGGTGTGCTTGATCGCCGGCGATGATCTTCGTCTCCAGGGCCTCAGCGCGGTGGCGTTTATCTGATGTCAGGGCTAAATTTCCCTTGGGACGGTCAAAATCAAACTCCTCATTACAAAAGGCGGTGATAAGATTGCGACGCCAAGGCAAAACCAAAAAGCAAAAAAAGAAAAAAAAAAACGATGGGTCCCCATTTGCAATGGGGTGATGTGTGAAAAGGTCACAACATCTAGCGCCAACCTGAATAAATGTTCCTGAACATTCCAAAGACAATACCCACTTCAAACCCAGAATCTTAGATTAATTCTAACTAACCTACCCTTTGGCAAAGAAAAGTACTTAAAAGGAAAGAGGAATCCTAAATTGTATCAAGACCCTTTCCTCCTGCAGTTACAAGTGTGTGCAAATGCGTTTATTCCCATCTCATAAGACCATTTTGACTCTTTGGTTCCATCATGGTTGCTTGTGTATTTTGTCTTAACTCCAAAAGCATCCTTGGATAGAGCCTTGCTGCCAGCGAGCGTCTATAGCCCCGACAAGGTTATCGCTATAATCTCACGGAGATTGCTCTACTTCCGGCGATTTAGTTTTTCTTTTGATTTTCTTATTTTCCTCTTTTTGATCGATTTGATCAATTTGAGTGCACGCCTATAGAGATGTCCGCACACCCAAAAGCCAAATAATTTGATTTTTTCATTTTTATTTTTATTTCTCTTCTTTTTTTGATATTCCTTTCTTTTCACTTTTTTCCACAGTTTGGCCTGTAAGCAATGAAGCTCACCTGGGCTTGAGCATTATAGTGGCGCTGAAGCAAGACTTTTGATTTTCATAGCCATGACTTCGCCTAGGAGACCATAATGACTCAGAGAATTCGTTAAGTGTGTAAGATATAATAACTGTAAAACTCGGTGTCAAGACACAATAGATGATTCCCTTTCCAGTCAAGTACTAACCCTAACCTTAAGATACTTTAGGAAAAATTAATCTAGGATTCGAGGATTATTCACAAATATTTATCTCGGAAATGAACTGAACATGATTTAGCACAGGCGCTAGAGTTCTTAAGATACAACGCCCTTCGCAAATGGGAGCCCATTTATTGAAAGCAAAACAAAACGGGCAAGCAAACTAAACTAAGAAAGCAAGGCAACTAATCTAAAGCAAACAAGGAAAGAAAACCTACTCCTAAACAAAAACAAGATTTAAGCGAACAACAGTCAAAAGACCTAAGTATATACAACTCCTAGCATGATTTCTCAGGATGTGCAGTAACAACAAAGCAACGGTCACGGTGCGAAGCTTTGCAAACTTATCTTTAAACTCAGAAAAATATTCCTTCAAAGGACCAATTTGAAACTCAAGCAAAACTTCAGGAAAGATTAGTAACTGGGGCAACTCATCCGGACCATGATTAATCCACAAACAAGTTTTCTCTTCTAAATCTCCATAATCAAAATGATATTCCTTGTAGGTAATAGTAGGGAAAGATACAACCTGGTGGTCTTCATTTGCAAACTTGAATTCTTGCTCATCATCCATTGCTTCGTCAGGAGGTCGAAGTTGATGGTGAACCATACCACTTGCATCTGAAATATGTAGATCAACATCCAGATCCAAACTGGGTGGAGTGGGGTGGGAATTCGATTCAAAAGGGCATTTGGAAATCTGGATCGTTTCATGTGTTGGCTCCTTTTGAATGCCTAACAATGGATCAAGCCCCAACCTGAATTGTTCCTCATTTTTTGCCTCTGTCACAGTTGCTTGTTTATCAAGTAGCCTTCCATTAGTTTCAATTTCTTCAAGCAATTCCTCCATGACTGTGAACATTGGATCAAGCGCCGACGCGAAATGCATTTCATATTCTGCTTCTGTCTTGGTAGCCCATTGATTGTCAAACATATTATCTTTCCTCAAGCCGCTTATCATTTCTTCCATCTTGTCCATGCATGATTGAACTTCATCAAGGACTATTCCTTCTTGAAATGCACTGGAATTACCTCCCTCTTCATGTTCTCCTTCTTGGATGAATGAACATTGGAAATTTGTCATGCCATCTCTAATTTGAGCTAAGTCCTTCGTTTCTGGTTCTTGATGATCCTCTAAATATTCATTCACTTCCGTTTGCTGACAGTTGCCTTTGGTGGTTCCTCTTGCTTGGATGTAGCCCATTGCTTCTTTGATCTTTACTTGAATGGCCTCTTGTTCCAATGTGATGAAGGAACAATCCTCCTCCACTTCATCTCTAGGGTCGATCTTATTATCCTGTTGTGACTTATTCTCCCTATTGTCGGATGACATTGTGGTACATTCTTCATTTGGTGCCAAAAATGTTTGTTGGACATATTCAATCCATGCTTTGTCCTTGAAGCATCCATGGGGTAGTTCTGGTAATCCGAGGTGACATCTGGCATAGTTGATGGCCTCTTCACATGTTGTGCAAGTGAACTCTGAATGGGGTGCGTGGTGAATCCGACACCAACGAGGGAGCAAAACTCCTTTCAAGCAAACATTACCAAGTTTTATCTGACCTTCGATTCTAAGTATAAACCTTGTGAAGGCCTCATACATAACTTCTGGAATGCTATAATCATCAGGTTCTACATCCAACACTCCTGGCTTGGGAACATCCCAAAAGAAAATTTTCCCTTGGAGAACAAGCTCTATTCTTGAGAGGAATGTCAAGCAATTAATCTCTTCGTGATTGGAGGTCTCATGAATCCGGCATCTGCCTGGCAAAACAAACTTGGACAAATTCCTGGGGTGCAGCTGTGCATTCAATTTTTCCTGAATCTGAGCAATATCCACGAGACTATCTTGAGAGCAAGAAATATGGAATGGACGCCCATCCATTGAGAAATCTCAGATTTATTATTATTTTTTTTTGGAATTTTTTTTAACTTTTCACCTTTTTTGGATTTTTTGGCATAAAAGAGATCTAACATATCTCTGATTTGGCATTTCAAACTTCATACTGGTTCCATCCAGTTGAATTTCTTCCACTTGTGAAAATAAACAACCTAGAGATCAGCCCTCCTTCTAGCGCCAATTCAATGTTGAGCGCGTGGGAGGAGAGGCAAGCATATACAAGAGTGATGTAGCAAAGATTTCCTTTTCGTTCGGCCCTCCTTCAAGCGCCAATTCAATGTTGAGCGCGTGGGAGGAGAGGCAAGAGTGATATAGCAAAGATTTCCTTTTGTTCAGCCCTCTTGGAATAATTCGTCCTTTCTTTGTTCAGCCCTCCTTCTAGCGCCAATTCAATGTTGAGCGCGTGGGAGGAGAGGCAAAAGAGTCTCCACAGATAACAAAATTTGATAGGACCAAAAAGTTTACTACTCAGTTGTTCGCGTCAGGCCCTCCTTCTAGCGCCAATTCAATGTTGATGCGTGTTTTATGACACAACAAACATTCTAGAATAAAGAGTCCAAAGACGCTCTATCCCCTCTTGAAAAACTACCTCGTATGCTAAGATTGCAAGTAAGATCATACGGTAATTCCAATGTTTAAGATGAATGCGGATAGGCTCTGTGGTATGGATGTGATTTGCTGGTTATGACAAGGGGACTTATGCTAGGCTCGTTCAATTCACAATGAAGGTTTGGACAATGAAGCTCTATTATTCCGATAGGATCAAAGAAACTAAAAAAAGAGAAGGGTTCAGAAGCACTAATCTACCCCTAAGAATCCAAGAGACGGTATTGACTCGGTGAAACAAAACTAAACTTTGTTTCGCCACGCAGGGAACGCGCCAACTACGCAAAGCCAGTGCAATCTTCAAGGGAGAGTTGTGTTTATGATTTTCACGTCATGAATAACTACCTTCCAATCGAACAATATTTATTCAGACAGAAGTTAAGAATCCACAAAGTAAGCTCAGGCTAACTTTACGCATTGAACGAAAATCATCCGTTCAAAGAAAGTATGAGCAAAAAGTTTCACCATAAATCAATACTTATCAAATCTTGCATTCATCTAACATACATGAAAAGAAATCTAAACTATGATGAGGGATAAGAACCATGACAACTCCAAAATAAGAGAAGCAATCACCATCAGAACAATGCATGCATTACTTATTACTTTGGCAATCTCACAACAGTTGCTTATCTCAACATGTTTTGCAACATGCTCCCCATGCTTTACAAATGAGGGGGTGAGCTCAATTTATAGGCTCCCCAATTACAATTCGATGGCCAAGATTGATTTAGGATCAACGGCCAAGATTACAAATAAAACCCTAATTAGGGTTTGCTACCCCTCGACCAATGAGAAAACTTCATTCAAGGACACTTGTCCTTTTTGCTAAATATGAACCAACAGATAAAATAGAAAGTTGTTGCATGTTGATTTGGAACAATTTGATTGGTTGGAAGATGACGAGGCGCCACCTCAACGTGTTGGATGTCTTCCTTAGTCACTTTGTGCTTGCCTTAGAATTTTTCTTGCCGATGACTTTATCCCTTGTGCTTTGATCTTGGATGACTTTGGCTTCTTCTTCTCACCTC
This sequence comes from Sequoia sempervirens, assembly GCA_007258455.2. Lineage (NCBI taxonomy): Eukaryota > Viridiplantae > Streptophyta > Pinopsida > Cupressales > Cupressaceae > Sequoia > Sequoia sempervirens. The sequence continues at coordinate 21,579,727 of VDFB02049217.1, forward strand.
GCCTTGGAGCACCTGTTTAGACTTGAAGTCATTAAGTCTTTCTTTCCGGATTGCTTTGGAATTCCTTCAAGTGCCTTGAATTTGGAGAAGAACTTCCTTGTGTTTTCGCCGTAATGAAGGAAATTGGAACTTTCTGTAGAGAATTTCCCATACTTAGCCAAATTTTGGCTACTTTGTAATACCTTCAATATTTTGGCCATTTTTGTGCTCAAATAAACTTCACCAGTAGGTTTGTCTCCAATTTTGAATTTGGCTTGATGTACTTGACAATGTGCCTGCCGTTGTCTTTGTTATGCCAAACTCTTGGCGGACTTCTTGTTGGTCTTGCAATGTGCAATGGTGGACTTCCAAGTTTTCTTTCATCTCCCTTCCGGTCGGACTTTACATTTTCTTTGCCATTTTCCTCACCTTGCGTAGTCATCCACCTACAGTAAAACAAAACAAATTTATTTTAGGCTTTGAAAGATTTTCATAAATTTCATTTTCAAGCTTTTAATTTTCTTTCCGTCCAATTTATTTGGCCATATTTTCTTGCCTTTTTCCAAAATTTATCTGGCCACGTCCAGCTTTATTTGGCCATAAATTTGCTTCGTCCAATTTTACTTGGCCAAAATTTGCTTTGTCCAAAGTTATTTTAATCGTCCAAAATTATTGGCAAGATTTATTTCATCTTGGCATGATTTATCTAGCCACATCCAACTTTATTTGGCCATAAATTGCCTCTTGTCCAAAATTATTTTGCCATGTCCACAATTTTCCTAGCCATGTCCGATTTTATTTAGCCATAAATTGTCTCTTGTCCAAAATTCTTTCGCCATGTCCGGCCATTTGCTTGATTTTTTTTACAATTTTTCTAGCCATGGCGATTTTATTTTCTCTAAACACTTGGGCGAATTTTCTAAGTGCCATGCATATTTTCATTTTCCAAAGGTTTGGACTTAGGCAAAGTTTTAATTTTTCTCCACCTCTAAGCATGGCGGACTTGCTAATTGTTTTGGCCACTTAATTTTTTTTTAAATTTTCTCATACCAATTTGTCATGGACTAGACTGAATTTTCCAAGTGTTGGGCCATTTTTCTTGGGGCGGACTTTAGCATTTTTCTTGCCACTTAATCCTTCCTTGGCTATGCCTTAGTCAAATTTCTCTTTTGCTCAAGGGGGGGACTTTAATCTTTTCTTTGCCATTCACTTTATGCCTAGGGCGGACTTTGGGTCTTGGCTTGCTATCTAGTCTTTTCACTTGGGGCGGACTTCCTTCATTTGGTTGCCATAAGTCTTGGTTGGAGGGCGGACTTCATCATATGCTAGGCCATTTCATTTTCTGACTTAGGGTGGACTTCATTAATTCTCTTGCCACTTCATTTTTCCTTGGCTATGTCTTAGCCAAATCTCATTTTTCCATGGGCGGACTTCATTGAATGTCTGGCCATTTGAGGGGCGGACTTGGCTGATGGTCTGGCCATTGCCTCATTTTCTTAGACAAATTCTTCTTTCCAAAGGGCGGACTTTATCCTTTTGATTGCCATATCTTTTCACTTGAGGCGGACTTTGCTTAAGAGCTTGCCATTTAACCCTTAGTCTTGGGCGGACTTTGCTTCTTTGTTTGCCACTCACCCTATGTTGCTGGGCGGACTTTAGCACATGGATGGCCACTTCCTTATTGCCATGGGCGGACTTCCTCTAATGTTCAGCCATTTGACATTTATCTCAAGGGCGGACTTGGCTGATGGTCTGGCCATTTAATGCTTATGGCTGGGCGGACTTCATTGTTTTCCCTGCCATTTCCTCTCTTACCCAAGGCGGACTTGCTTGCTTTTCTGACCATTGCTTCATTGCCTTAGACTTTTCATCTCTTTTCCATGGGCGGACTTTGGCTTGTGTCTGTCCATTTGATGCTTTGACAGGGGCGGACTTCAGCATCTTCCTAGCCACTTCATAGGGCGGACTTTGACCTTTGGTTGGCCATTGGACAAGGCTCAAGGCGGACTTCCTTAAATTTGTTACCATTGGACACTTTCATTAAGGGCGGACTTTGGCTTGTGTCTGACCATTTCACTCTTTGGTAAGGCGGGCTTTGGCTGTTGGATAGCCATTTGGAGAGCGAACTTAATCAGATTTCAGACCATTTCCTCTTTTCCATAGGGCGGACTTGCTCAGATCTGTCGCCACAAGCATCTCAGCTGAAGCTTCATTGACTTACCTTAGGCAAATTTTTTCAGTCTCCTCCATGATGGTTCAGATTTTGCCATGAACTGTTCAGATTTCTTGACGGATTTCATAGATTTTTACCAATTTATTGATGAATTCATCATCTCAGTCACCATTTTCTGTGCTCATTACCAGATTTTTCTGTGATTTTCAGAATTTATCACCATTTTGAATGAATTTTCCAGATTTTTTTGAACTTTTCATGTGATTTTCCAAATTTTTACCAAAATTTCAAAAAAAAACTTCGAATCGATTTTCTGAGAGTTTCGTTGATCTTTTCGAACTTCTGAGTGGATTTTCGAAACTCGTGACCCTTCTAAAAATAGAAACTTTCTAAAATAGAAATTTTCCAAAAATAGCAACTTTCCAAAAATAGACCTAACAAATAGGGATCCCAAATTGCCCAAAAGTGCCAAAAAGTAGGTCCTAAAAAATGGGGGCGGGGTGAGAAACCCTAAAACTTGGAGGTGTCAGTTGGCGGCAGGTCGATCTTAGATCTCCAGGCCCTCTAAAAGCCGATGGTGGCGTTTATCTGATGATCCGAGTTAAAAGCCGGCCCATTCGATTGTGGATTCAAAATACAGACTCCTCATTACAAAGAGACTGGTGATAAGCAGTTGCGACGCCAAGGCAAAACCAAAAAGCAAAAAAAGAAAAAAAAACAATGGGTCCCCATTTGCAATGGGGCGATGTGTGAAAAGGTCACAACAGTACTCTAGAGTCTTCAAACCCTCGAGCAATACAAGCCTCAGCTTATACCACGCAGGTATGAGAAATAGAAAATAATCCAAGACATCCAAGACATGTTCAAATGGCTTGCAATCAGCTCCTTATAAAGAATTCTCATTCACCTTCAAGAAGCTTCTAGAATATTTTATTATTTTATTATTTAAATGACTTTTTGATATATCATTTTATTATAGTCACTTTATTAAATTAATTATAATAAAGTTACCTTTGAGATATGATTTTATTAAGATAACTTTATTAAATAATTAATTTAATACTCCACTTTAATTTAATTAAAATAATCAATTAGACATCCTTATGAAATATCAGTATTTGGACAACTTAATTAAATTAATTTAATTAAATTACTCTGCCTCCAAATCGGGGACATGACATCACTTCCCAAAATAAAAATATTTAAAATCTTAGTTGAAAACAAGTCCAAATTGCTCCAAGTCAGCAACTACTCAAAATAGACACCTGCTACACCAATGGCTCTGCTATAAAATTGGGAATTCATGTCGATTTTCTTTTTATTCCTTATAAAGGTTTGGGGAGGTTTGGTTTTAGGGATATTATTTAGTGGGCATGGTGTTTCCCATTGGGATAATTCCAAAATATGTTTCAGCATCACTTCTTTTGGTGTTCCCTATAACTGGAGACTCCTTTAGAACTAAACTAACACTATACTCTAATATATTGGCACTATACACAATATCTTTTGGGGATTTTGAAATAATTAAAAAAGGAATAACTTCTTCTCTATCTTTTTCTTTAAGTATAGCACAAGACTAGTAATAACTCTTTTCTCCCAAGCAAAATTTTGAAGATTTTATGACTCGACTCAAGTTCTAAACATTGAATTTGACAACACAACACCAACTCACTAACTAAAAGAAGGAACTAGTATGCAAATGCACACAAGATTTCAAAAGGAATAATAACATTGAAAAACAAAACATGCCCCAAGGATAACATCAATGATCATATTTCATTCTTTACCAAACATGTGGAATTTTGAGTGTAACACATGAAGATGTTGTAGTTTGCATGTTTATTGAGACATCAAAGAGAAGAAAATGATTGGTTTCACCATCTTGCTACCAGTTGGGAGTCAATGAGCGAGAAATTTCTTGCATGCACCAAAGCAACTGAAGATTATCATATCTTGTTCACACAACTCTCAAATGCCAAAAAGACGAGAGAAAACTTATAAGGATTTTTTTTGCAAGATTCAATCATTTGTTTACCAAGATTGCTGCCACTCTAAATCCTTCAAAATTGTTTTAACTACTTTAGAAACACTAATCTGTAGAAATTTCTTTCTTCTCAAGACATGTAATGCTACCAAATTGAAAGATGCTCAAGAATGTGCCGTCAAGTTGGAGAATCATAAGATCACTTCAAGAAGAATTCAAAAAGATATAATCAGGGCACTAATTCCCTTGAATGTCCCGCCACTTCAAAAGTATCTGCTTCATTTAGGTAAAGATGGTTCTTTCATCAATTATATCAATGATAGCTCTTATGTGCCTACTTCTCTAACAAGGAAAGTAACAAGACCTGCTTTTCCTATGGATGAAATGTCCTTGAAATGCAAAGATTTGCACAACTCTTGACAAATTCTATAAAAATCAAGGGTCTTTCGGTGGTCCTCAACATCTATTAGACAAATCTTTTGGCAGCTATGTGATTGGATATGCCCAATATGAACCTAGCAAGGTAAGACATAATATGCATAATCATACATCAATATTTAAATGTTATTAGGGTCCTATGTAATTATTTACAATAACATTATGTTATTAAAGTTAAATTAAATAATTTAACTTATGTTATTTTAATAAAGTAACTTTTCGAAGGGGGGCATGGGAGACATAAGTGAACATTAAATTATAAAATGTTATAACTTAAAGTGCAACGCTTAGGGAGGCATAAGGGGGGAAATAATTTAAAATTAAATCTTTTAAAACCCTAAAAGGAGGTGTTAGGGTTTGGAGTGGCTTTATAAGAGCTTTCTGAGCTCATTCTTTCATTATGCGGGATAAAGATATTGAAGTGGTTTTGGATCTTGGAGGAGAGCTTTCTTCTTAGGGTTTGTGAGGACAGAAACCCTTGCAGGAAACAATCTTTACGCTGTTGAGAGATACAATCTGGAGATTATCTTGGTAATTTGAAATTTCACATAAAGATAACAGTTGTGCTAAGTTGGTATCATTTTTTTCCACAAAGATAGCAGTCCACTGAATAAACATAAAATTGTTTTCTTTCAACTCTTGCATCAAGCACACTCCGCTGAATAAGTGTAGAGAAGGATGGCTCCTTGCCTTGTGTGCTTTAGTTAACTTAATCACTTTATGATGTTGCTCTTTACATAATTGGGTGTGGTCTTATACATCATAGGCTCTCACTTTTCCCATATTAGAATCTAGGTGATTTGAAAGTGATAAAGACATTGCATTGTAGTTTCAATTCAACTGAAAATTTAAAAATGAATAGGGTTCTTATTACAAACTGAGACACACCAATATATCATAATATTACTCGATGGTATTTGTTTGTGCATTGGTGTAATAGTTTGTGTGTTTTCTCGACACACCCGGTGCTTTCTACAAGAGTTTTAGCATCTTTCAAAATTTTCATATGACGTGCAACTGAGTATAATGTTGCAATTTTCAAAAATTTATCTATTCTTGATCCTATTTCATGATACCTACTTGCAATCTTTAAAATGGACTTAAGAAATATATCCCCACATGGATGTTTTCTGTACAACCTAATTCTATCATCAGTTGGTGTGATCGTAGATTTTGGATTTGAAATCCTCCTCTTCTATTTTTATTGATGTGCTCTGATATGCTGACTTCTCTTTTGAAACCTTTCATCAATTTTTGATGAAATCATTGTTGTTGTAAAACAACTTTTATCCCTTGATGAGTCTCAACATTCTTCTTCAATGTTTGAAATTCTTCACACTAATAGATACATTCAAAAACTTCGTTCTCTTGTTCCTATAAGAAAATAGAAGAAAGAGGACGGAAACAACAGACAAATGGGCCAAAGTCTCAAACATGATACTTGTCTTGAAAAAATGAGGATTTAATATAAAATTGAACGTGAAACAAAAAATTCCGTATAGATACAACACGTAGCATATTTAACACTCTTATAATCTACTTAACATGTGTAAGATCTTAAAGGCGGTAAAATTTATATAATCATACAATTGAGAAGATACTTTTCCTTGTTCTATTAGCATGTTTGAAAACCTAACTGCAAAACAAAAAATATGGTCAAAGTGGTATTATACAAGTATATAGCTCACCTATAAAAAAAGTAAGTCTATGTCTTTGCCTTTTCCTTGTTGGCCTTAACATTTTCACAGCTTTGCTATGATTTCCAGTAGCAAAGTGTTTTGTAAACGTTTCCTCGACTCTCTCCAATAATTTAGTAACCTACAAAATACAATCAATTGACACAAAATCTTGTCATTAAAAAAGCACACATACAATTTTTAGCTTTCACAAGATTCAAATGAATTAAAGTTTCTTTTACAAAATTTTGCAATTGATCATTCTCTTAATAAAGAATTCTGTATAGGCACAGACTTATGTTTTCGACTCACTTTTACCAAATAATTTGCTTCTTGAAAATCATGCAAACAGAAAAATAAACCGTTTTCCCTAATATCTGCAAAGTTTTGATTCAAAAATTTCTACTTTTGCTGGTTTTTCTTTTTTTCTGATTCGCCCCTCATATTTTTGCCAGGGGTTTTCCGATTTTTCAATTAAAAATAGGGCAAAAAATTATTCTGACCAATGGCCAACGAGCAGAGGAAAAATATAAGGCATTCCCTAATGTTGGATTTAAAGTTCAACAGATTTTTTTGTTTAAAAATGGGCTGCGAGGGTGCCTGGTGGGTAAGTGGCAATTGCAAACCACTTAACGTGTCTTGTCTCTGCTACCACATTTTGCATACATGCATAATAGTGAGCTCAGGAATCTAGTAGCTCTAAAACCCCAATATTTTTAGATCTACTTTGCGTTTATTCTGAATAGATTGAAGCAGCTGCTGTGGAGAGACTGTCCTGCAAAATCTGCCCATTAATCCCATTGGCAATGTTAACTCCATGAGACAATTTGTGCAGAATATTGAGGTAAGTCACTTGTCATGGTTTGAGCAAGGTTTTTTTATGAATATGTATCTGTACACAGCCAGATCTTTTGTGGCTGTGTTTAGTTTCATTCTAAAACAATTCTGTTGTTATGTGCTAAATGAAGATGGTCTGACGTCTACTAAGATAGCTCTGGCAGTGATTTCTTTTACAGCAGTAGCTGGTATCCATTCAATACTGGTAGGTGCTAATAATTCTGTTTTGTTACGGTTATGTAATGTTTTTCCTCCAAACTCTGCTCATTTTTCCTCATCGGCATTGTTGACTGCATCAGATAATTGCAAGAGAAAAGAAATAAACTGCTTTTCCTATTGTTAGAACAAGGGTTTTGAAACAGAATATGGACACATATCAAAGGATAAAGGAAAAGGGGTTTTTGTCAGATGTTGTTGTTGCAACTGCCCTGGTAGGCATGTATGTCAAATGTGCAAGCATAGGAAGTCTATGCACTCACCCAATGTAGAGCTGTTTTGTTTGATTGTAATAGGGACAACTTCGATTCATGTCAATGCACTTGTTACACTGCCGACCTACTTAACTATTGATCTGCTGGAAAAAGATCAATTTTGATTGCAAAATACCTTCAGCATGCTTATGCCTTGGCAAGCCATAAGGTCCAAAATTAATCTACAAATCTGAAAGGTGCTGCGTGGTATCCATTATTATTGTAATTTAAAAGAACCTTAAATAACAGCCCTTAAAAAAATGAATTAACGTAAGAACAGACCTCAAACAAAGAGACATATATAACAAATTACTGCTCAAATTTAACTATATAAACATAGCAGCAGCTCTATACTAAGATTTAAAATTCTCAATATCTAAAAATACAAACATGTTTTAAGCACCAGTGAAAACTGTCCTGTTTTGAAACAAGTTAGAATGATAGATCGGCTGAAGGAATACTAAATATTAAAAAACACAACGGACTTTCAATTACAAAATGAGGAGCAGAACTCAAAATTCAAGCTTGCTAGAAATGCAAATTAGACCTGTTAGATTGCAGGCCTAAACTCCAAGTATAATTCTGTTAGATGTCAAATCAATAAAAAGGTTAACTGGTTAGAGCAAGGAAGAAAGAAGAATAAATAGCTTGTCAAATTTAAGCAAGATTTACTGTCTTCTGATCTAAATTGTCCTATATTGTCTTGTTTTGCCTTGTATTCGTGCTGGATTCTTTACCGCAACCTACTGATCTAAATGCTTAACTACCTTGTGTTTGAGATGATTTGTTGGTCACAATCTAATGATCTAAATGCTTTAGAACTCTTTAATTGTCATGTTCTACTTTGTGCTTGGGGTGACTTGTTGAACTTTGTGCCCTGGTGCTATTTCATTCTATCTTAATATCCTGTGGACCGTGGCATAACAAAGTGTTCTTAAGTTTATTTAATTTTCTCATAAGCTCATAGGATCTTAAGTGCTCATTTCAACTTTCCAGTTTTGTTTTTACCTTTATTTTTATTTTTTCTGTGTGTCTCTTGCATGCCAATTTCAGCTGGTGCTAGTGGCAGAATCATTTCTTAATTGCATAACAGATTTCTGGATTCGATCGATGCAAAAATAATCGCACAATCGTATCCAGAAATCTGTTATGCAACTATCAATATGGATTGTGGAAACTTGTTATCATTGATCATTTCTTAAATCAATTTTGCACTATCGTTGGGTTGCTTAATGCATAAACATGCACTTTCTATGGCAGGGAAATCTGGATCCAAAGACTACAACATACCAGGGCCGAAAGAAGAAAAGATTTTCAATGTATTAGGAGCAATAGATGCCATTCGACTGGTTATTAAACCACTCATTCTTGTGGGTATAACTTTCATTGATCTATTTGTAGAATACATGGCATATAGTTTATGGAATTCAACCGTTCAATGCAAATGCATTCACATTGACAAGAATTGCCATTAAGATTAGATTATGAACACCCTAATAATTGGAATTTAGTGACTAACTTTTAAGTTTTAACTTTCTCTCATCCTGCAGGCTACATTGCAATGACCAGCAATTGAAAATGTGCACAAAGTCCTCTACTTACAATTTACCTTTGGGATTGCTATATACTATATGGTGATAATTGTTGGGTACTGGGCATATGGATCCTCCATCTCAGACTATAACTCTTATGTATTAGGTGATATGTAATTAATGATTTCCTTGCTACGGTTACAGATATTCTGTGTTCTAGTGCATGAGGCTCTTGAAACCAGACTTTGTATCAGTAGACATTTGTACAGAATGTTGGGCACACCAAAAAAGCACCATAACTACTAGTTCTTTGTAATTTGAGGTGTGCCTTGTTTTCTTCCACTATTCTTTAGCCACAGACTCCATCCTAAGGGCTTTCCATGACGAGTATGAAATATTTGGTGAGTTTAATCTCTCATAGACTCTGCACTAGTGTGCTTTATTTCTTAAATAGATTGGACCATGGATTGATCCTATTCAGCACAGGAAGATTGACAGCAAAGTGCAGGAGAAGTGCTCGGCGGTGATTCTACACAGAATATTAGAAAAATCTTCACTTTGATGTCTAGCTACCTCATGGTTGCAATATGAATCTTATCAAATATGAAAATGGTTGATGGATAGAAACTATACCATTGAAGGTAATAACTTCTAATTATTTGTTTTCATTCGGAGATCTTAGCATTTTGGTTGTATTTTGGAAAAGTTCATGTTTTTAACTTTTTAGTTTGCAAATAAGGTTTTGTTTTCATTGTGTCATTAAATCTTGTTTAACACATGATTCATGTTGGAGATAACAGAATGTGCATTATCAGTCAACATGAGTGTTCAAATTTGATGGCTTTGACAAAGCAAATTATCTGCAAAATATCAACTCTCTTTCCATGGATAGAGCAAAAAGGCCAAGAACCCAAAAAAGCAGGGTTTGTGAAGAATTTGCAACACATTGTTGAATTTTTTTGAGTGGAAATATTTCAAGTAGAACATGCCTATCATGTTTTTGATCAACCAGTTCCAAAATATAGGTAGATTGAGGCTTCAAAATCAGTCGCCAATATATTAAGTACAGCAATTGTAGGATTTGATGGTGCACTTAGGCAGGAGTTGATTGTGCACTTTTGCTAGTACTAGTCTATGTAAGATATATTTTAAAAAATAAATTCTTGAAGTAGTAGGGAATCCATTATAAAAAGGTGTAATATTTAGGGATTTTTTATTTTTAATATTATAAATCAAATCCCACTATGAAAAAATATAATGCTTAGACTATTTAATATTAAATTTTATAGTGGATGGCAGTATTTTTTGCTTACTATTTTTCTGCATGCTAATTAGTGATAGAGCATTTATTCCTGCAATTTCAGGTCTGTAATCCAGAGCTATTATTTCTGAAAAGAGTTTCTTCCACTAATATTCCTTCTTCAAATGTCAAGATCTACTGATCCACTACATGCTGAACAACTGTGTTGTGCTGTTAGCTATGCAAGGAATTCATTCAAAGAGCTTCAAGCTTATTTTATCCTCAAATTCACCTTGATTGCATGACAAATAAAAGACTATGTTCTTTCATTATTGTGAGTCTATATTTGCAATCCTCACGTTTCAATCACTAGGTGATATCAGCTTACCCATAAGTCATCTATTCACAGAACTATAAACACTTATTTCTCTCTAAATTATGGGTTGATTTCATGTTAATGGAGATTTATTTTCTAGCATACTTCCCTCTAGAGATTCTCTTCTAGTAATTTTAATATACTAGGTCCTGAATGGTAAAACATTCTTCAATTCATGTCAATATGCTTATTCATAATGTGCAGGTGCTGTTGTGGGCGTGTCAATTGGGTTTGTTGTGTTGAGCAGGGTTCCAAAAGATGGAGTTAGGGAGGCCAGCAACTAAGAAGAGTGGTTTCATAGAGATGTTTCATTGCCTCAAGCACCTGCATTTGTCAATGCCCTTGGTGATGTACCTGCAAATATTGCTGTTAGGACTTTAGGCTTGGTGGTCAGTCAGCATTTATTCGGAAGGTGGTTACTTTGTTAGATTTCTGTGTGCCACTTTTCCTAGTGATTGCATTGGTAACAACTGTGAGTCCAGGAAGATTTATCAGGCATTTCGGACATAAAAAAGATTTAATGCTTAACTACCTTGTGTTTGAGATGATATGTTGATTACAATCTAATGATCTAAATGTTTTCAAACTCTTTAATTGTCTTGTAGCATTATGATGATCATTTTTAGGGATCAATGAGCCATATAAATGGCTTGATGTTGCCAAACTCTTCTATTTGGCATGTTTATTGCATTTGGCAGGGACTGTAGCTGCAGCGCAGCTCTTGTTAATAAAAGAAAGGATGTCATTCCTTGATTTCAAATAAAAGTTCAAGATTACAAAGGCAATGGATTTTTCTTTTAAGCCATCTTTTTTTATGACCCAAGATTATGTTGGTAAATCAACGGTGGATATAGCCAAGGCATGGAATTTGGATCAGCAAACACAAGAAATGGCAAAGACAGTCATAACCGTGCCAATGGAAAACTTGAGCAAATGGTGCTATTCCAAGGTGGCAATGATAGGACAAAATCATGCCGATGTTTTTCAAGAGTGACAAGCACTCCACTAAACTCTTCCCAACAAAGAACTTAAATAGAAGAATGGCACACTTTTTCAGTGGCTAAGCCAGGGAGAAATGGTGCCCAAGGTGGCAACATCATGATAAAACTATGTCTAACCTATAAGGAGTACATGAATAAAACTTGGCGCCATTTTGAGGTGGCAAGGCCAGAGGAAAATCGTGCCAAAAGTCAAAGTGTGGCAAAGGGCTAACAATATCCTTCCAGGAATGAGATAGTTTAATTCAAATGATAAGACGATACTTTGAGATGGCTTAGACAATCGGATATCGTGCCCAAGTGGCAAGAGCTAAGTATAACTCTGCCATGGATAAAGAAGTTAAAAATAACATGAAAAAGGCACACTTTTCCGCGGGCAATGCCACTCCAAAATTTTGCCTTCATCTAAAAACATTAGAGTATGGCACACATTATGAAATGACATACCGAGCACAAATCCATGCCTTAAGCAGCAAAGAAGTACATAAATTGCGCCTAAGGAAGAAGTTACTCATATGTTTTAAAGTTGTTCTTGAGTTTTTGAAGTGGGATAAGTGGAGGATATCTCCTCCTAACACATATAAAATGTGAAAACTCTATTGAGTTACTCCTAACACATATAAAATGTGAAAACTCTATTGAGTTACTGATTATTAATCTCTTATTTATATAAATTTTTTGACTGTTGAAAATTAATTCACAACAAATATTGAAAAATAACACAACTGTAATTTCACTAATAAAAATCACAGGAATAGAGAAGAAAATATGCAAAACAATGAACACAATTTTTGGGACAAATTGTCCCTAGAAAAAAGAAAATATGCAAAACAATGAACACAATAGTTTTGGATGAATTGTCCCTAGATAAACCCCGAAGGGAAAACCAGTTCTACAGATGAGGAATTTTATTAAATTTCAGCAAATCAAGAAATACATAAACTGTTTGCCTCTTACTGTAGAGCTCTGACAATTTTCTTCTCTGAAAATTCTTCCCTCAATTTCTCCTGCTGACATTCCATTACTGTTATCTCCAACACTATCACTGTGCCCTTGCTATCATTGCAAATTTATTTGCTATCAATGCAAATCTTTCTCAAGTGTTTGTTCTTCAAATGCCCATTGATCCCCTTTTATACTCTTCTCATTGAAAAACCAATGACCATGATTTAATCTCAATCGATGGCTAAGATTAACTAGACTCTAACAAACCCTAACTAACTAGTTTCTAGAAGTCTAGAGGAATCAAATAATTAATTAATTAATATTCTTGGGTATGGAGAAACTTGTCCAAGCTATATAAATTAACACTCCCTTTTAGCGAGGAAGGTGTTCTGCATGACACCCAACATATCTCTGAAGAAGATGAATTTTTCCTTCCCCAATGTCTTTGTCAAAATGTCTGCTACCTGCTGATCTATAGGTATATATTGTAGCTAAAAAATCCTTTGTTGTACACAATCCTTGATGAAGTGATATCTAATGTCTATAAGCTTAGACCTATCACGAAACACCGAATTCTTAGACAACCTGATGCAACTCTAATTGTTGTAGTGTATCACCGTAGTCTCAACCCTCTGACCAAACAAGGCTACCAACAACTTCTGAAGCTATATAGCCTCACACGTTGCCATGATAGTTGCTATTTATTTTGCTTTTGCAAAACTCAAAGCCACAGACTTCTGCTTATTGTTGTACTAAGAGACAACTCTTGATCCTAAACTGAAGCGGCACCTTGAAGTGCTTTTCATGTCTGTTGTACTGCCTGCTCAATCTACATTAGTATAGCCTATCAATCTGATACCATCACCTTGAGCATATTTGATTCCATACTCGATTGTACCATGCAAATACTGCAATACATGCTTTGCCACTATCTAATGCACTCTCTTCGGCTCAACCATGAACTAACTAAGAGAGTTTACTACAAAGGATATATCTAGCCTGGTGTTGACCAAATACATGAGAGACCTAATCAACTATCTGTATATGGTGGGGTCTACATCCTTGTCCCTAGATGAGTCTACCTTCTTCCAATTCATGATCATAGGTGTAGACATAGCTCTGCAATTATCCATCTCGAACCTCCTTAAGATTTCTTTGCAATATTTCCCTTGTCCAAGGAAAATCTCTCCATCTATTTGCCACACCTCCATGTCTAGAAAGTAGTGCATAAGCCCCAAATCCTTCATCTTGAACTCTACTGCAAGGTCCCTTTTGCACTCCTCTATGAGCCCTAGTGAACCTATTAAAAACAAGTCATCCACATATAGAACAAGAATGAGAACCTCACCCCCAACCACCGAGTAGTAGAGGTTAGCATCCACCTCACTCTTCATGAAGCCCATTCCCTGCAAGTATCTATCAATGCGCTCATACCACGCCCTGGGAGTTTGCTTGAGTCCATACAAAACTCTCTTCAATCTGCAGATGTGGGTTTTGCTGTTGTGTGCTACAAAGCCCTCTAGTTGTTCTATGTATACCTCTACCAATTCACCATTAAGAAACGTCTTGACATCCATTTGATGGATCTGTCATCCCATCTGTGCTACAAGTGAGATCACAGCACGTATAGAAGTATACCTGGCCACCGAAGCGAATGTTTCCTCATAGTCTATTCCCTTTTTCTGAGAGAATCCCTTAGCCATGAACATTGCCTTGTGTTTTTCAATGCTACCATTTGCATTGTGCTTGATCTTATAGATCCAGTGTGATCCAACCACCCCCTATCTGTTAGTCTAGGCACAACTTCCCACACATCGTTCTCCACTATTGAGGTATATTCCTCAACCATCACATCTCACCACGCCTGCTGTTGTGTAGCCTCCTAATAGCTGGAAGGATCGCTATCTACCAAGTGACTGACTAATGCCATATAGTAATTATACTTGGCTGCTAGTTGTCTCTGTTGTCTATTGCTCGTCCTAGGAGCTCCCCCAAAATTCTTAGTATCCCTATGTGTTTGTTGGTGCTGCTGCCAACTGTAAAGGATGAAATATCAACCTCCATGTCTTCCTGATGCATCTCTTGAATATGTTGCATCTGTTGCTCCATGTTTTGCAAACTCTCAGCACCTGAGTCTGTGCTTGTACTAGTAATTGTACTTGAACTTCGCTACCCCTAATCCGATTGAACAATCCTTGGAGCTTCTACTGGTTGCTTACTTTGATCATCTGTTGGCAAATCTCTGGACCTCCTAAATGCCTTGTCCTCCATGAATTTGACATCATACCTAACTATAATCCTCCTAGCACTTGGAATAAATATTTGATATGCCTTTGAGGTCTCGATGTACCCCACAAGGTACCCTCTTTCTGTAGTCTGATCTAACTTGGAATGTGTAGGCTCTAGAATGTGACAAAACGCCAAACTCCCAAATATCCTAAAGTGGCTGACATCTAGCTTCTTCCTTGAGAATGCCTCCTCTGGTGTCATCTTTCCCAATACCTTATGTGGAACCCTATTCTATATGTATACTGTCATACTACATGCATCTACCCATAAGTTACGTGGCATATCCTGGTCATACAACATAGCCAGGTTGTTGCCTCCAATATGAAATGATTCTTTCTCTCAACAACCCCATTCTGTTGCGGGTTGTAAGGAACAGTTCACTCTCTTTTGATTCCTTCCCTAGTATAGAACTCCTGGAACTCTTTCCCTTTGTACTCGCCTCCATTGTCTAACTAAAGAAGCTTTATCTTCCTATCTGTCGAATTCTCTACAAGAGCTTTGAACTCTTGGAAATGACTGAAGACCTCATCCTTGGTCTTCAAGAAGTATATCCAGGTCTTCCTAGAGAAATCATCAATAAAAGTAACAAAGTACTTGTCTCCTCTGAGAGACTTCATCGACATTGGTCCACATATGTTTGAATGCACTAGATCAAGAACACCCTTGGATTTGTTGTCACTCCTTGGAAAAACTACCTTCGCAAACTTCCCCAACACACATCCCTTACATACATCATCATGTTTTGTGCTCACCTCTTGAACACCTATCACTGTCTCACGAAGCAATTTAAGTGCTCCATGATGTATATGGCCCATCCTCCTATGCCATAGCTCTCCTTGATCTCTAGGATTACTGTTGCTCATAAGTGCCTTATAAGTATCAAACTACAACTTGTAAAGTCAGTTGCTCCTAACTCCAATAGCTATGGGTGATTTCCAATCCTTATGCTTGATTAACACATGCAACCCTCTAAAGAGTACATTGTATCCTTTATCCTGAAGGACAGATATGGAAATAAAATTCGTGTCCAAGCCTGGCACATGCAACACATCATGAATGGGAATCACCTTGCCATTCTCCCTTTGAAATAGAACAGTCCCTTTCCCAACTGGATTGAGTTTGGACATGTTCCCCATAGAAATTTGGATTATGATGTCCTCCTCCTTATAACTGGAGAAGTACTCTCTAACTCTTGTCATATGAAATGCCCCACTATCTATATACCAAACACCCTGTGAGGTTGAGCTAACGATACAAGCTATGAGTTCAAACTCATCCTCCATTCTACTAGAAAGCTCATCTGCAGTTGTTGAAGGTGTTGTTTTCTTCTTGTCGTTCTTTTCATTTTTCTTCCTTTGCGGGCAATCGCTGACATAGTGGCCAAACTCGTGACAGCCATAACATTTGATCTTAGACCATTTGAAAACTCTAAATCTTTTTAATATTCACAAATCTCATTCAAATTCTAGATTTTTTATGATTCTCACAAATCATATTCAAATTCACATACCTTCCTTCTTAAATCTAAAAATTATTAATCCATCTCACTAGCATAATTCATTGATTTTATCATGCAAATATTCACTATACATCAGATTTATTCTTCATATTTCTGCTCTTATTCTTCCTTTTGATATGCTTTTAAAACTTAAAAAATATTCATTAAACTTCTTGCTTTTGACTCCCAATCCTTCATCTTTTTATATCTCCATATTTCCAAGAGATACCCCCTTTCATAATAGACATCTTTTCAAACAACAATGTCCTTTGAAAAATCATTATATCTCCTTAATTGTACCTTTTCATTTTTATTTGGGGCGCTGCCATTTTAAGCTAGTATTTAGTTCTTTTACCTTTGATTCCTTCTTCATAATATGGATTGTAGTTTTTGAAACTTTGTTTGATCCTTAAGGATTCTTACTTTTAAAAAATGAATTGCCTCATTTATCATCGCTGCCTTCTTATTGACAGAAGTGGCTATCTAGCCCTGTGAATGCACCGAAGGCATGGATGGGGTCATACATCATGTATCCAGCTGCCCAATCAGTAGTTAGCTTAATGTTGAGCAGCAACATCATGCATCCAGCCACCCAAACAATAGTTAACTTAATGTATGACCCCATCCATGCCTTTGATACATTCACAGGGTTGAATAGCCACTTCCCTTATTGACATGGTTTGTTGTGTTTTTACTTATTTTTATTACTAAATAAATTGCTCACTTTTATAAGTTTTGTTGCCTTTTAATGCTATTTCATATTATTAAAAGGAAGGTTGGTCCATAATAGATATTTTTAATTTTATTTATGTTGTCAAGGCAAGGAAGTTGGCCTCCATAACAAGTCTTAATATTTGATTTTATTTATTTTAATTGCAGATTTGTGACAGATGCTAGGTAGATAAGGTTCTATCAATATTAAAGATAATTTATGATTTGTCTTTGACATATTGACATCAATGACAATATATTCTAACAATGTCGACATCTCTTCCAATTTTATTTCAGTTGTGTTTAGTTTGCAGCTAAGGGGGAGTGCCCACTTTAAACCAGTTTTATATTATTAGTTGTTTAGGTTCAGATTTGCTTCAAAGTTTGTTTCATATCAAGTTTTTTAGAAGCTTTTAAACATTTCATTTTAAAACCACTTTTATTAGTAAATAAGATTATTTAATGTATCAACATTTATAACCTACAAAATAAGTGTTTTGGGCATAAAACATTTAATAAATGATAACTAATGCTACATTTATGTTATCAAAATCATTTTTCAATGTTTATTATTCTATTAATTATATTGAAAGCAGGTTTTACCACCAAATTTATTTTGAAGTTATATGTTTATTTAAATTGTGGTTTTGCATACAACTTAATAATTTGATTTATAGAATCATGTGTTATCTTGTGTTGTGTTCCTTTTAAAATCTTAGTTACACTAAATGTTAGTCTTTGTTTTATCCAATTGCAAGATCTTATTTGTGTATTTAAATAGGTTGCTTTCATTTATTAAATATAAAATTCACTCATCAGACAAGTTGGTAATAGTCTAGCACTTGTATCTAAGGCAAAAACATAGGCACATAATCATCTTCATTTATGCAAACCCCTCTTAGTGAATCTTGTAGAACACATATATTTGTATATCTTGTCCATAGTTTTAGTCTATGGTTAGTTTATCTTAGGTTTAGGTCAATTTAGATCTCAAGGAGTTTCCCCTCCAAATTTGAAGATAGGTTTCACCTCACACATTGTTCTATTTCGGATGTCTTTCAAAAGACAAATTAAAACACTAACAATTTTTTCATAAGATGGATTTTTATGAATTTGAGTCACTAGATTTGATTTCCTATTGATTGTATATTTTTTAATGCTCATTGGGTCAATTATAGCATTTGTGTGTGGTAAATTTGTATTTTGTGCTTTTAGATTTGTTCTTGTGTCACATCTAAACTTATATTGCTAATTCCCAATATGTTTGAAGGCCTATGACCCAATTGTTGTACATCTATAGCAATCTCCCAAGATACTCTTTAATTATATGAAGGCCTATGAACCCATTATTGTAGAACATGTATCAATGATCTACCAAGATGGTAGTGTAATCATTGTGTGGTTAATAGATGTTGGCATTCTTTGGATTATCCATCATATCTTTGTTCTAGTATCCTTTATATGTACTATTGTGCATAGAGGAGAATCCAATGTAATATTGTATTATTGTATAGTGAGGAGTATCTTTGTGCTAACAAAGGAGTGTCCTTGTATATTAAAGGAATTCAAATTTGGTGTTACCTATATGTAAGTGTGTCAAAATGTCAATATATAATGAGTTCTACGAAGGAATTGAACCATGATGTTTTGATTTGAGTCATTCCAAAGTTCCATGAATCAAGTTGTTGGAGATAAGTTTAATATTTTCATTTAAGTCATTCAAAGATTATATGGAGTTGTTGGAAATGGACTTGATGTTTGATTCAAGACATTCCAAAGGATAATGCATTGAGTTGTTGAATTGGACTTGATGTGTGAATCAGATCATTCTAAAGAATGGTTGAGTCTTGTGTTTCTTCTTTTTTTCGCATGTATTTGTCTTATATTGTTGGTATGTGTATTATGTTTGAAGTGTTTGAATGTGTTTGAGTTAGACTACTAGTTGTTGAAAATTATATTTTGATTATAATCTAAACATGAATAATAAGATTCAAGAACTTAATAAAACCCAATTGTATTGGTACATTGACTATGAAATTTTTATTTGACCACTTCATTTCAAGTTGATGGATGGTATCAATTGGTTTCCATCAATGGTGTGTTCATATTGCCCCCCACACACTAGATGCCTAGAACAAGTGGGAGACACTTGTGTAGAAAATAATTGGATACACTATACATTGGATATGCTTGACATGTTGCCATTATTATCATGTTATACTAAGATTTAGCTTTGAACTTATTGTAAAGCATTGAATGTGACGACCATGTTGTAAATGGATTATTGATGTATGTAAATGGTGTGAGTTGAAATGGAATTATATTTGAAATATATTTTCAAACGTATTTTTTATAGTTGAGTTTATACTTGTTGTGTGATGTGTATGTGTAAAAGTAAAAAAAAATGGATTTCCATTTTGGGGGTTGCTACAAAAGGACAAGTTGCTAGAGTAAAAAAAGGACCTAAGTGTTTTGAGTAATTCAAACACTCAAGATGTTGATGTCAAACTAGTAACATGTAATTAATTTTTTGAATAGATTTGGTTTAAAATATTTATTTTTGAGATATTCAATTAATATTTTCAAATCCTAAAAGCATATTCATTGTAACCTATAATAAGTTCCTTGAGCACAAGATATTCTTAATGAAATTTGATGGTATGCTTATGCTATAGAAATTGTTGTTCAAGCCAAAGTTGATATTGAATATGCGTGTCATTTTTAAGTTGAAAGTAAATTATATTGAGTCAAGATTTTTAAGACTTCTTTTCAATTGATTTGTGGCTTTAAATACAACTTAGCTATTTATTTATTGAAATTGTATGTTGTACTCCTTTCAAAATCTTATTTGCAATGAAAATTTGTTCTCTATTTTAGCCTTTGAAGGTGTCATTTTTGTGTGTTTGGGTTTGTTGCCTCATCCTTAATATCTAAATATCTCATTACAACAATAATTTAGTGCTTGTATCTAAAGCAAAAACAAAGGTATGTAATCATTTTCATTGTTTACAAACCCCCTCAAAAAATCTTGTATGGCATACATATTTTTATATCCTATGTTTGGTTTTGGTCTAGAGTGAATTTAATTTAGTTTATAGTTTAGTTAGATCTCAAGGAATTCCCCTCCTAATTTGAAGAGAGTTTTTACCTCGTATCGGTCCATTTTGTGTTATCCTGTAAAAGACAAATTAAAACACCAACAAAACTATATAAAAAGGGTTAGGTAAAACAAGGTGAAGTATTGCATATCAAAAATTAGTATAAACCTATGTTTGGTGTCAATCATAATTTCATTGATGTTGTGCAAATGTGGTTCCTCTTGATGTATATGGTAGATATGGTTTAGCCGCCCATATATGCATCTAAAAGATGCAATTTATTGGGGAAGAAACAACAAATAGGCTAGATTTAAAAGATGAAAGAGATTCATCCTACATAGGCAAATCAAAGATCTTCCTAGTAAGTGCACATCAAGAAAATAGGTTGAAATATGCCACTAACAAACTTAATTCACTAAGTTCTCTTCTCTACTTGGCAAGATTCTTTTGAGAGATAAGCTAGGTGTTCAATATGAGGTTTATTTTAGTTCAGCTAATAGCCAAGATCATAAGCAAGCAAAAGAATTTTGGCACTAGTTTTAGAGGAGATGGTAGGTTGGTCATAAGAGGTAATAACCATACAACACCACATGTTATTTAAGAGACAAGTTGAGGGAATTATTTCCACATCATTTGAGTTCATAAGCTTTTGGGGGACCAAAAATGTCTTAATTGGGAAGGTGTGCTTTGTAAGGCCCTTGGCATATGTGCCTTATTTTGTTGCTAGTACTATTTTGAATTTGATACACCAATGATGTTTTGTATTTCTATCAAGATGTATACTACATGAATACATATGTTATGATCTGATGTTTGAATCTATGGTTGTGTTTCAAATTTATTATTTTCATGATATATATATATATATATGATTGCATTACCTAGTTTAACATTATGGATCTTATGTGAAGCTTTATAATTTAGTGTGGTATACTTTATATTGTGTTATCATATTATATTTTTTTATTTGATAATATCACATTGGATGCTTTTTATATTGTTCTTTGGATATCTTATTTGGTGCAAATATAACGCATATTTTAACTAAGTGTATAGGCATAAATTTTCCCCAATGGTGGTTACTTAGAAAGAGTTCAAGACTCACGTAAATGTGTCTAGTCAAATCCCCCATCTAACTCGATTTGAGTTGCATCATGAATTCTTTGTGAAACTCAGTGAAACCATGATTTGAATTGATGTCAATTTTAGATCCCTATGTTGTGATAAACTTGTAAAGTGTGTGAATTACCTTGCACATGTTTATTCAACCTTTCTCATACTTGCATTTATTTAGTATCTAAAATGCTTAGTTTGAATGTTTACAAAATTATACAATATGCTATGTCAAAAGAGTATTAAATTGCTTGAGTGAATTTTTTTAATACATTACTTTACTATGTGATTAGAAAGAGATTTTAAAAAGACTTAATGTTCAATTTATTCAAATGGAATGTATTAAACCATTCTAAAATAAAGTATATTATTATGGATAGATTTAAATGATTTTAGTTGAAAGGTAGTAAGTGATTTTCTAGTTGAAAAGAAAATAACTAAATATATATATATATATATATTGAAATGTAGAAAAATGTAAGGTGGTGATCAACATGAAATGATTAAAAGGGTATGGGATGTACCTATGCTTTCTCTATTTTCATTAGGAAAAGAGATCTCCCAAAGGTAGGATTGACTTTCAACCTTTAGGTGAGTCAACCCTATTAGAGGATCTATTGTTTCCTTTATGATGGAAAATGACAAATATGACTAAAATGCACTTTGGGGAGATAAAAATAAAATACTTAATGCACTCAATTGTATGATGTAAAACTCGAAATGAAAATTTAAAAAGATAATGCAAATAGAAACATCTTTATGGAAGATCTGAGAAGGATAAAGTAGTGTGCACCTGTCTAAAGACTGTATTTTGTAGCCTGAAGCAGGACTCATTCACCTTAGGGTGAATGGGTCCCAGTAGCCCTTTCTAAAACTTCAAAATCTAGATATGTAGTTTTGTGTTTTCACTTTCCTCCTATACCTGTTAAGCTCACTCCTAAATTTGGACCTATAGCAAATCTGCAACAGAAAATGTTGTTTTGGGTGTATAGGGGTTTGCCTCGGTCAAACCCCAAGTTTGGTAATTAAACCTTGATGAAATGATGTAAATCTAATAAATAACAGTGTCTACAAGCCCTAACCTAAAGCATATCTAAGGTTGTTAAGAGCTAATTAATATGAAAAGAAACCCTACTCAAGTGTGTTAGAGCATTATTCCTATATGATAATGACAAATGATAAAGATTCAATTGGGAAGAAGTCCATACACCCCAATAAAATTTGAAATATGACAATACCTTGCTTTAGGTAGCTTGTAGAATGAAGATAGAAGATGGGATCACTTAGGAAACAAGTCATTAGGTTAGGAAAAATAGCCAAATGCATCTCACAAACCTAGAATCCATCATGATCCACCATAGGCATCAACCTTCAATCATAATCAATGCTTGATCAATTATTTGACAAGATGAGCTTGAAGACCTATAAATACACACAAAATGTTGCTCCAAGACTTCAACTTTGCTTGCTTGAATGTTCGCCAAAAGTTCTCCTTTTCTCCTTGATCTCTCAAACTTGATCTCTTGCTCCTCTCTAGTTTGAAAATGGTGAAAAGACTAGGCTTTATAAGCTTCTTCTCTAATTTCTTGAATATTAGATCCCAATAGCCGGCATGTAACACTTGAATCTGGGACTTTAAAATACTTCCAAAAACATATTTAAATTTTGATTTTGGATCTTAAAGGGGAGGCAAATGGGTCCTAGCCTAAAAATCAAGGATCAATGTGTTTTGGGGTTTTAAATTAATTAAATGCATTTATTCAATGCATGTTGCAATGTTGGAAAGCAATAAAAATAGGCCTTGGGATGCATAATAAAGGTGTTTAGGGGCCTATTTATGAAGGCTAAAAATGCATAAATATAAGGTCACTAAAATAGGTCCAAATTAAGTGTGAAATTGTACTATCACATAGAAAGGAGTATAATTTTCTACAATATATATATATATATATATATATATATATATATATATATATATATCTTTTTGGAAATAACTAGCTTGGAATGTGGAAAGGAGAAAAAAATATAGAGGGCTTTAGGTATTTTTGAGTGTTGAGGAAAAGAAAATCTATCCATTTCAAAATAGTTGTTCAATCTTGCATTTTTTCCCTCTTATTTTCTTCCTCCATGGTTGTGCGAGCTCTTGCTTTGGGAAAAGATTTCTTGGAGATTTAGTTATGGATTTGGATTGATCTACCTTTGATTATGCTTCGGTTGGCAAAGCTTGTTTGGCATGAGCAAGAAAGAAATGTTTCTTCTTGGGGTTTGCTTGAATAATGTAAACCTCTTCTTGATTTATATGCTTCCAATTTAATTGTGCTCAATTTTAGCCATGCCCACTATGTGCCAACATCCAATTTCATGACTCAATCTTATATCTCCATTTGTTGTGGTGCCTTCTAATCTAATTCAATGTCTTCAAAAGGTCAATTTTATCTCATCCTTCACTTATTTATTAGCTTTCATCTACAATACTATTGAGTGAACTATTTTACTACTCTTTCTTGCATCCCTAGTGTTTTGGTGCTCTGCAATATTTTGTAGTACCCCCTATTATCTTGTAGTGGCTGCCTATCATTTGTCATCATTTTCTATAAATAACTTAGAGCATAGCTTTGCAGGCCTTAAATATTATAGATTAGATTGAGTTTTCCCCCGTGTTGCATTGAATTTGTGGTAGCCCACCTTATATAACAAATTTGAAATAAGCTAAGAGGGTTTTCCATGAGTCAAAAAAGTTATCCAAATATTTATTTGTGCCATCCTATATATCTGATCATTATATTTTAAAGTATTCAAAAAATCTAAAAATCTTTAAGTGTTGGGTTTGTTTAGGTTGTTTCTTTAAGTTTTTTACTAGTGTAGGAGTTACAATTTTTTTTGGTTGTTCATCCAACATGTCTTTCCACCTGATCTCAACATCTTCATCCTTTGTCATGTAAAATTTCTTTAAGTATGGTTGTCAAAATTTTGACCTCTCCTTTACCTTCATACTATCCATCTAAGCCTTGAAACCTTTGACCCAATGCCTTCGAAACATTTGTGTGCTAGATTTTCATACTTGTGCTTCCCACAATACCATTTCCTTGGCATCCCCAAGCTTTGATCCCCAAAGCTTTACAATGGACACTTAAGTTTATTACTCCCCACTAGACCATTAGAGTTCGCCTTCCCCAAGTACCCTTCACATAACATCCCTAACTCTTGACTCAATTTTTTTCTCTAAGTACTCTATCAGAGTAGCGTAATAGTACAAAACTGTGTCACACTTTCAGCCAACTTATCAGCACAACTAAATTTAAATATTTCTAACTAAAATTCAATTTTGGTCAAACATATGGTCTAGTAAGATTCATTCTAGCTAAGTTAGATATTTTCACAACTTTTCCAACAAGAATTGTTAAGTAGCGCCACTTTAAGGCCATTTTACCAAAAAAAATAAAACTATTTGAAAAAATTGAGGTTTGAATAACATCTACTCATGTAAATAACATTTTTTAAAAATATAATAAATACCCTTTTGTAGATTAATAAGTATAGTTTTCAAAAATATATATATTTAATAATTTAGTTATTATTTATATTTTATTTTTTATTTTTACTAAAAGTAGGTTATCATCACAAAATATTAGGTTGATTAACATGCTAAGGAAAAATATTAAAACTTATTTAAAAATATTGAAAAAATATGATGCACTAGATAAAAGAATCTATATCAAGATGGTTATAAAAAATTTCTATTTTAGATAAATATTTAATATAAAAGTTGACGTCGAATGGAAACAACTATTTTTAATTACATGCACATTTTAATATTTATTTAAAAATATATATTTATCAAAATTGAAAAAAGAATATCCATGTAGTAAAGTTTCAAGTTATAAATACATACAAAAAAATTGAAAGAAAAAAATAAAATTTACTATAAAAAGATTGACGTCTCATATAGCTTTATTTTTCAGCATTTTATCAACAACTAAATTATAGTGTCAATTTATTAAAAACTATTTAAAAATATTTTTATTTTTTTAATATAAACATAAAATATACTTAAAAATACACATTTTACTAGTTTACATCATTTCAAAATTCAAAACATATATGCCACTTTTTAGTGATTCAAGTTTTAAAAGTTGGATCAACATTGGTTGTTTCCTTTATAAAGTGTGACACAACTTTGTACTTTTACCCAGTAAGAATTACAACCATCCTTCTACAAAGGTACTTGTTCACTATTATACCAAACTCTTGAACCCCGTTGATTCCTTCATAAACTTTCTTCAAGTCAAAATTGTGCATTAGGGTTAAAATATAATGAGTTGAATGCATGAATGTTAAATGTTACTTTTAACTTTGGGAGTTTTGATAATGATTGGTTCAACATATTTAAAACTACCCTTATAATATCAATGTTAAACATGGCTCATGGGACCTTTGAATTTCCTATTAGAAATTTGAAATAAATGAATAACCAAGATCTTTCTATGAGAGAGATAAGATATAAAAATGTAAATGAAATAACACAATTACATCTACTTGAAATTCCAAGAGATATGTGCAAATTTCAAGATGAAAAAATTGCATTAGGAGCTCAAAGCAAATCTCTAGAATAGGATTGCATGCATCAAGGTATATGTATGCCAAAGTATGCAAGTGTACGCAAGAATATGCAAAAGTATGAAAATACAAGATAGGTAGTGAGTTTAAATAGAACTAACAAGATGATGGAGGTGGTAAACCCAACCAATAAGAATTAATCACCTGATACAGGAGCATCCAGTGGTGTAAGGACAATCTTGCATCACCCAAAAATAGTTAAATTTCAAGTTTCTCAGTTTTTAGATATTTTTACATTTTTGGATATGCTTTTCGTTATAATGAAATTCTCAATTTACGGTTTTTATTTTCTGTTCCTGGGTTGAAAGATATTGCAGTTTTAGTTTCCCATATTTGCACCTAAAAATCTTCCGAGTTAGATTTGAGGCACTTAGAGTTTCCGAAACGGCCCCGAAACTTGCTGAAATCGGTGTAGCTAATTTCAAGCGCATTATTGACTTTGAGACCTTTCCAACAGTTCAAATGGTTCGCGAATCAGAGTCCCAGATCAAAAGTTATGGCCTTGGGAAGTTGGCGCACTTTCTAGAAGATACAATTGCAAATGCTCTTTTGAAATTTGAACTTCATGTTGTAAATTTTCGGCGCCAAACTGCATAAACTCAAATTTGAATGTTGTTTTGGCTCCAAACTAATGAGGAGCTCTATTTATGGGCGGGTTTCTAATTTTTGGGTAGCTTTTTGAGGACAAGCTCGCATATTGCGAAAGGGTTATTCTGTAGCTTTTTGTAACTTGCATGTGTTGTAGAACTTGGGGATTTGAGATCCTTTGCATGTAAGAAGCTCCATTTTCTGAATAATAAAATTATTCTCTTGTTTGTGGGTTATTTTCTGTGTCTCGGGCTGTGCCCTCATCAAGTGGTATAAGAGCGGGGTTTTCTTGAGCGTGTGGACAGATCGCCGATTGTGAGGCAGTTCGCACCAGAACCGTGGTTGCAGGTCGAGGTCAAGAAAGATGCCTAGTAGGCATGGTGATGCCAAAGGTGGTCGAGGTGGCAGAAATGCTGGTGGAAGAGATGCACTGACAGCCCTCTAGAGACAGATTGATGCGTTACAAGAGTAGTTTAAAAGAGGGTTAAACCCGAGGGAGGAAAGTGAGGATGAAGGAGAGGAAGAAGGTTCAGATGTAGAAGAGGGATCAAAGAAG
>VDFB02049217.1:21606944-21658952 GCA_007258455.2 Sequoia sempervirens
GTTATGGCCCGAAGTTGACGACTTTATAGAAGATACAATTGCAAATGTTCTTTTGAAATTTGAACTTCAAGTTGTAATTTTTCGGCGCCAAACCACCTAAACTCAAATTTGAATGTTGTTTTGGCTCCAAACCAAAGAGGAGCTCTATTTATGGGCGGGTTTCTAATTTTTAGGTAACTATTTGGGGACAAGCTCGCATATTGCGAAAGGGTTATTCTGTAGCTTTCTGTAACTTGCATGTGTTGTAGAACTTGGGGATTGAGATCCCCTACATGTAAGAAGCTCTATTTTCTAAATAATAAAATTATTCTCTTGTTTGTGGTTTCTAAGTCTCCGGTCGCGACCTCATCAAGTGGTATCAAAGCCGGTTTCTTGAGCGTGTGGACAGATCGCCGATCGTGAGGAAGTTCGCACTAGGACCATGGTTGTGGGTCGAGGTCAAGAAAGATGCCTCCAAGAGTGATGCCTGGTAGGCGTGGTGGTGCCAGAGGTGGTCGAGGTGGAAAAAATGCTGGTGGAAGAGATGCAATGGTAGCCCTCCAAAGACAGATTGATGCATTACAAGAGCAGTTGAGAAAAGGGTTAAACCTGAGGGAGGAAAGTGAGGATGAAGGAGATGAAGAAGGTTTAAATGTAGAAGAGGAAGGAGAAGCAATTGATCAAGACCAAATGCGGCTAATAAGGGCCATTTAGAAGATTGGGAAAAGACCTAGAGCAGAAGTCCCCAGTTATTCCGGAAGTCTAAACCCGGAAGAGTTGATCGACTAGATCAATGAGCTAGAAGAATATTTTGAGTATGAGGAAATAGAGGACCCAAATCAGGTTAATTTTGCGAAAATGACACTAAAGGGCCATGCTAATATTTAGTGGAAAGAGGTCCAGTTGGAAAGAAATCAAAGAGGAAAAGGAAATATCACCAAATGGGATCGCATGGTAGAGAAATTGAAGAAGCAATTCATACCAGTGGACTACGAGTTAGATATGTTGAAGAAATTGCAAGGGTTGAAGCAAGGAAGCAGATCTGTGAAAGAATATACTAAAGATCTTCATAAGATAATCATCAGAGTAGGCCACACAGAGGCCAATAAGGAGAAGGTAGCCCGATATCTTAATGGGTTACGACCGAGCATTTAGGAGGAGTTAAGCCTAGTCAGAATGATCACCATTGAGGATGTGTATCAGTTTTCTCTGAAGGTGGAAGAGAAGCTGAACAAAAGATTTGATGGAAAGAAAAAAGGAAAAGGAGGTCAAAGTGGAAGGGGAAGTGGAAGACCTTCAGGAAGCCGAAATGATGATGAAAAGAAAAGTGAAGATGTGGGTACCAGTCGAAGCCAAAGGAATGACAACTTCTACCGCCCTCGTGATCAAAACAGTGGTGATCAAAGAGGTAGAGGACAAGGGAGATCTAGAAAAGGATCCGGAAGAGGTGGTTTCAGAGGAACATGTTTCCAGTGTGATGAAGAAGGACATCGAGCCTATGAATGTCCACAACATCAAGGAAGGGCAGACAAAAGGTCAAGGTCATGGAAGGGTTGCACATGCAGAGGAGGCCCAATCGAATCATCTCGTGATGATGCCTCAAAAGGGAGAAGCTCCTAGTGATTAGAGAGCCCGGGTGACTCCAGGAAAAAGGAACCGCCAACAAAGGAAGAATCTATTTTGCACAAGGTGCAAGTGTGAAGGAAAATTTTGTGATGTCATTATTGACGGTGGGAGTACCAATAACTGCGTCGTAAGAGATAGTCAAAAGTTGAAGTCAAGAGGGAAAGGCACCCGCGATCCATATCGGATTGCCTGGTTGTAGAAAGACCACAAAGTTTTGGTCAATGAGTAGTGCTTAGTAAAGTTCAAGATCAAAAGCTACTATGATGAGGTACTCTATGATATCATCCCCATGGATGCATGTCACATGTTGTTGGGGAGGCCGTGGCAATTCGATAGGTGAGCTATACATGATGGCCATGCAAACACTTATTCTTTGACAAAGGATGGGGTTTGTCACAAGTTGAAACCCCTGAAGGAGATCGAAGAAAAGGTATGCAGTAGTGGTAGAATTTGTTATGTAGATGGAAGAAAATTTTTAGAAGGTATGAAGCATGAGCGTGTGTGTTATGCATTGATTCCTAGAGTGAGTAAGGAGGATAGTGAGAAGGTTCCAGAAAAAGTTTCTAGGATGTTGGATGAGTTTTAGGATATTGTTTTTGATAATGTACTTGAGGGTTTACCACCAATAAGGAAGATTAGTCATCAGAATGACTTGATTTCTGGAGCCATTTTGCCAAATAAGGCATCTCATAGAATGACTAGCAGAAAATGAGGAGTTGAACAGACAAGTTCAAGAGTTGTTGAGCAAGGTTTTGATATGGGAGAGTTTGAGTCCATGTGCAATACTTTTAGTACTAGCACCAAAGAAGGATGGGGAGTGGAGGATGTGTACAGATTCCTGAGCCATAAACAAGATAACAATCAAGTACAGATTTTCCCTACCAAGGATGGATGACCTGATGGACTGTTTGAGTGGAGCTCAGTACTTCACAAAGATTGATCTGAAGAGTGGATATCACCAGATCTAGATTTGAGAGGGAGATGAATGGAAGACTACCTTCAAGACCAAAGAGGGGCTATATGAGTGGTTAGTCATGCCTTTGGGCTAACCAATGCATCGAGCACATTCATGCGGCTCATGAATCCAGGTACTAAAAGAATTTTTGGGAAGTTTTGTTATTGTGTATTTAGATGATATTTTGATTTTCAATAAGACGCTGGATGAGCATCCTGATGCATATTCGAGAGCCTTTGAGAAGTTAAGAGAAGAGAAACTAAGACTAACTAAGAAGTACAGCTTTGTGAAGAGGGGAGTTAGTGTAATTTGCAGTTTGTTGTTCCTCACAGGTTGGGTCTCAAGATGGACCCGTATAGGTGGGTGAAGGCTATTTTGGAATGGCTTAACCCAAGAACTGCTACCAAGGTGAGATCTTTCCATGATTTGGCTAGCTTTTATAAAAAGTTCATTAGAAACTTCAGTAGTATTTGTGGACCCCTGACTGAAACAATGAGAGGGGATAGAAAAGAATTCAAGTGGAGCACTGGAGCGACAAAGAGTTTTGAACTGTTGAAGCAGAAGGTAACAGAGCAACCTGTTCTAGCCCTCCCAGATTTCAACAAGGTGTTTTAGGTGGATTGTGATGCTAGTGGTTGTGCCATTGGAGTAGTGTTAAGCCAAGAAGGTAAGCCCATTGCCTATTTCAGTGAAAAGTTAAATGATACCAAGAGAAAGTATTTTGTATATGATCAAGAATTTTATGCAATAGTTCAAGCATTAAAGAAATGGAGACATTATTTATTGCCAAAGGAATTTGTTCTATATACTGATCATCATGCCTTGTAGTACCTAAATAGTTAGGGAAAATTAAATCAGAGGTATATGAAATGGGTAGAGTTTTTGCAGAGTTATACCTTTGTTTTGAAACATAGGAGTGGGAAGTCAAATAGGGTTGTAGATGCCTTAAGTAGGAGGCATACATTGATGACAAAGATGCAGATTGAAGTGGTTGGTTTCAATGAACTTAAGACACTATACAAGGTGATCCCACAATAGTGGTTTACACTTTTGGCCAACCGACACTGATATTTTTAACACAATCTCCACATTCGGCACCTATAGCGATTAAAACCGTAAGGAATTTGAAGATGATGTAAACTAGAGTCTTGTCACATTTTGTCTGTAGATTCTAAAAATATTTTTTTCATTTTTTTTGGAATCAGATTGCACTTCTTTTTCCATCTCCCACAAAAATTGGTTTTTTTCAAAAAACAACATTTTTAAAAAGTGACTCACACCGTATAATGCATAATTTTTTTTCCATGAAGGATAAAATTACAATTCTTTCTAATTTAGATTTCTAACTCCAATATCTAGTGCTTCCACTTAGTTAGATAGTTTTTTATTGAATATTTTTTCTTTAATCAAGTTTAGAAGTCAATCAAATGACAATTAAGACATAGCACGACCGTATAACGCATAACTTTTACTGTATGTATCGAAATTCTTCTCTTTTTTTTTGTTGGATCAAGGACTTCAATATCTAGTGCACTCATATTTGTAATTTTTTTTTTTTATATCTTCTATTTTTCCACTTGTGCAGAACAGAGATTTTTGTTTTTGTTTTCAGATGCAACAAACCAAAACATACTAAAATTATATTCATTGGATAGCTTGTTCTCATACTCGATTCAAGTTTGGTTTCTAAATATTCCCGATTTTCATCCTCCTAACCGGAGCTTAAAAGCTAATATTTTAGGTTTTTTGTGTGAACAAATTAAAAAATTAGGGAAAAGGGGTTTGCTAGAACCAGGGGGTTCTAGCTAACCCCCAGGGGTTCTAGTGAACCAGGGTTCATTCGAAACCTGGTTCATTCAAACCCCCACTTATATGCATTTTTCCTTTGTTTTTTGGGCGGGAAATGTGGGCCCAATAGTTAATGGGTTCGTTCAAACCCTAGTTCGGTCGAACCCCTTTATGGTTCGGTCGAACATGTAGGTTCATGCGAACCCCTAAAACCAAATTTTTTGCCATGGGGTCATTTTTCCTCAATTTTCCTTCCTCCATCAAATTGTAAACCACTATTATGGCTTCACCTTGCAGAAGATCCTAATTTCGCAGAGGCTTGGAAAGCTTGCAAGGTACCTGTTACAGTGGACAGGACAAGGTGGCTAGATTTTATAATCCAGGATGGCATGCTATTTAAGGGAAGTCAATTGTGTATCATGAGAAGTTCCATGAGGGGGAACCTGATAAAGGAGAAGCATAGTGGATGAATGGCAGGACATTTTGGTTGGGATAAGACCATTGCCATTATCAGTGAGCATTATTATTGGCCTCAGTTGTCACAGGATGTGAAGAAGTTTGTACAAAGCTGCAGGGTATGTCAAATGGCTAAAGGAGTGAGCTAGAATACAAGCTTATATCAGCCCTTACCTATACCAGAGAGGCCATAGGAGGATATAAGTATGGACTTTGTTCTTGGTTTTCCAAGGATACAATGAGAGAATGATTCAGTCTTTGTGGTGGTTGATAGGTTTTCAAAGATGGCACATTTCATTCCATGTCAGAAGACCCATGATGCAATCCACATTGCTGACTTGTTCTTCAAAGAGGTGGTGAGGCTACATGGTCTACCAAAGAGTATTGTTTCAGATTGTGACACCAAATTTATGGGGTACTTTTGGAGGAGCTTGTGGAAGAAGCTGAAGATAGAGTTGAAGTTCAATTTTGCACACCATCCACAAACAGATGGGCAGAAAGAGGTTGTTAACAGGAGTCTGGGTAACCTACTGAAATATTTGGTAGGAGATAAACCCAAGGGATGGGACTTGATCTTACCCCAGGCAGAATTTTCTTACAACAATTCTGTCAACAAAAACACTAGTAGATCACCATTCTAGATTGTGTATGGAGGTAGCCCTAGAACAACTCTAAAATTGAGGAAGATGGACCAAGAGAAGAAAATAAGTGTTGAAGTTGAAGATTTTGTAGAGCACATCAAGAATATACATGAGAAGGTACGAGAACACATTAATAAGATGAATATGCAATATAAGGCTAAGGCAGATCAGAAAAGGAGGAATAAGGAGTTTCAGACTGGCGATGAAGTAATGGTCCACTTAAGGAAAGAAAGGTTTCCCATGGGAACCTATAACAAATTGAAGATGAATAAATTCGGTCCCTATAAGATTTTGAAGAAGCATGATTCAGGGAATGCATATGAGGTAGAGTTGCCTGATGGAATCAACATTTCCCCTATGTTCAACATTTCAGATTTGTCAGAGTATCATGAAGGTGGAACAGAGGAAACACCAACAATAGGGTAGTATGACATTCCAACACCTACTTCAGAAAGGGAGGAGATTGAAGTAATCTTGGATAGTCGTGTGGGAAGGAGTACCAAAAATAGGCAGTATGAAGAATATCTGGTGAAATGGAGAGGAAGGCCTATGGAAGATTCATCCTAGCTATCTAAGGCAGCAGTTGATCGGTTGGATTTTCCTCAACCATCTGAGACATGATGGGTCACTTCTCAAATTACCCTAGGTGTCTGATGCAGGAGCATCCAGTGGTGTAAGGGCAATCTTGCATCACCCAAAAATAGTTAAATTTTAAGTTTCTCATTTTTTAGGTGTTTTTACATTTTTGGATACCCTTTTCATCATAATGAAATTCCCAATTTATGATTTTTATTTTCTATTCCTGGGTTGAAAGATATTATAGTTTTAGTTTCCTAGATTTGCACCTAAAATTCTTCTAAGTTAGATTTGAGGCACTTAGAGTTCCTGGAACGGCCCCAAAACTTGCCATAATTAGCATAGTGTATTTCAAGTGCGTTATTGACTTCGAGACCTTTCCAACAGTTCAAACGGTTTGCGAATCAGAGTCCCGGATCAAAAGTTATGGCCCCGGGAAGTTGGCGCACTTAGAAGATACAATTGCAAATGTTCTTATGAAATTTAAACTAAAAGGTGTAATTTTTCAGCGCCAAATTGCCTAAACTCAAATTTGAATGTTGTTTTGGCTCCAAACTAAAGAGGAGCTCTATTTATGGGCAGGTTTCTAATTTTTGGGTAACTTTTTAGGGACAAGCTCGCATATTACGAAAGGGTGATTCTATAGCTTTCTGTAACTTGCATGTGCTATAGAACTTGGGGATTTGAGATCCTCTGCATGTAAGAAGCTCCATTTTCTGAATAATAAAATTATTCTCTTGTTTGTGGGTTATTTTCTAAGTCTCGAGCTGTGCCTTCATCAGCTTTGGACTAAGATACCAAGTTTGTTGGGTATTTCAAGAGGACACTATGGAAGAATTTGAAGACTAATTTGAATTTTAGTTCTACACACCATCCACAAATTGATGGAAAAATGGAGGTGGTGAATAGGATTTTGGGTAGCCTACTACAATGCTTAGTAGGAGATAAACCAAAGGGATGGGATTTGATTTTACCATAGGCATAATTTTCTTATAGCAATTTTGTCAATAGAAGCACTAGTAAATCACAATCATAGCTTGTGTATGGAAGTCGTCCAAGAATTGGTGCTAAACTAAGAGATATGGATGAAGAGAGAGTAGTGCCAAGGCTGAAGATTTTGCTGAGCACTTGAAGAATTTGCATGACGAGGTGAAGAAGCATATCAATAAGATGAATTCTTAGTATAAGGCTAAGGTAGATAAGAAAATGAGGTATAAGAAGTTCCAGGTAGGAGATGAAGTCATGGTTAATTTGTGAAAGGAGAGTTTTCTAGTTAGCACATACAATAGGTTAAAGATGAAGAAGTTTGGACCATGCAATATCATAAAGAAATATGATTTAGGAAATTCTTATGAGTTAGAGTTGTTGAGTGAGATTCATGTTTCAATTGTGTTTAACATTTTTGATTTGTTAGAATATCATGAAGGAGTTAAGGAGAATGAATTGATAGAGACATAGTGGAACATTCTGGCACCTACATTATGAAAGGAAGAGATAGAAGAAATTCTGGATAGCTGTGGGTGTAGAAGCACAAGAAAAAGGTAATATGTAGAGTACCTGGTGAAATGGAGAGGAAGGCCTCTTTAATATTCACCATTGTTATCTGAAGCTAAGGTTAACCATCTTGGTTTCCCTCTAACACTTGAGATGTGATAGGGTCACTTTTCAAAATAACTTGGGTGTCTAATGTAGGAGTTTCAAGTGGTGTAATGGCAATCTTGCATCACCCAACATATTGTATTTTCATTTGTTTGTAGTTTCCTTAGTTATTTTTTTGAAGTTGTAAAAGCCAACCTCACAAAACCCAATGATCACCTACAAGAAAAATAATATGTCACATAGAAGAGATTTGAACAACACAAAGATATTGCTCTGCAAACCAAGAGAGTAAAATTGCATAAACAAGAAGTGAATAATTAGAAAGAGGTCAATCCTTAAGAAAGGAGATCAAAACTGTAAAGTGAACCCTAGGATTTAATAACATAATTATTAAAGGGCCTAAGTTTAGCTTAAGCACAAATAAAGTAAAAGGTGACTTAATTAATCAATATGATTAAATTAATTAAGCAATTAACCTATTACTTTAACACCCCCCCTTAAGATGAACTTAGGGAGAAGCTAAAAAACTAAGGACAAAATGAATGAAAGAAAAGATGGGTTCCAAAAACTAGGCCTGATGAGGTACCCATGTACAAATGTAAAAGATCTCTCACAATAGGCTCGAAAAGGAGAAAACCTCATAAAAAAAGTCTTCTCCAAAAGAGAAATACATGTGAAGGACTAAGAATCCTCCAAACAAGAATGCCCCAAAAAGAATAGGAACAAGTGAAGGATTAAAGAAGCCTCCAAACAAGAGTGAAGGATTGAAGAAGCCTCCGACAAGAGTGAAGGATGAAGAAGCCTCCAAACAAGAAGAAATTGTCCCAAAAGATAGGAACAAAGGATGAACATGAAAAGCACCACTGGATCATGAAGAAGCTACAAAAACTCTTGTAGAATGATTGCTAAAATGTTGAAAGAAGAACCTTCACTGAAATATATGATGATCAGGATCAAGAAGACAAGAATCTATATGAGTTCCTCGAATGAATGTACTTGAATCTGATGGAGAACCAAGGCATACATCAAGAAATCAAAGATACATATAGCACAAGTAACAATAGCTTGGAGAACTAAACAACTGAAAAATGGAAGGTTTCCTCTAGAAATAGGAATGCAAGAGTTTCCATATGGTAAGTGCTCCATCTCACTGAAATGTATGGGTAACCAACTACTACATTTTCCTAGTACATAGGAACAAATACTATAGACATAGCTCACTCCAATGTAAAACTAAGGAAGCATTAACACCAACAGTAGAAACCCCCCATAATTCTGACATGGGAGAGGTATGATAGGTACATTGAAACTGAATGCCTAAATGTAGTGCATGATAAAGAACCAAGACCATTTGAATGTGCAAACATGAAAGGACAAGTAGATATAAATGGTGCACAAACCAAGGCACACAAACATGAGAAAGGTATGAAGGAAAAAAAAGGCAAACATCAACCCCAATGGCACTTTATATCATAGTGCAAGTACAATAAGGCACAAAGTGATGTGCAAGATCCCATAATACAGGTGCAATACAAAGACACTTTATCTTAGCACATTTACAAAATCATAAGTTCTTAAAATGGAAGCTCATAATTTAAAAAAAAGAGACAAGATTGGAAATACATGTATAATAGCTAAAAAGAAGGTATCCAACACAAACGAGAAGTTTCTAGGAGCTAAGATGTCCAAGTAAATCACTGGAGTGTGAAAAAAATAACTGAATAAAATGTACTTTATAAATTTTCTAATGTAAAAATATACAGATCTAGAAAGATCACTAGAAGACCTTTCCAATGCCTATTTGTTTTCAAAAAATGGAGTCTGTATGCAAAAGTTATGCCCCCAAAAGTGTAGAAATAAATATATGAATTTGATTGAAAATAAAAATTAGGAAACTTCACCTACACCACTGGATCAGTCTCAGAACCAGTTTTTCAGTGATATTTCTTTTTTGAAAATTCGAGTTCAGATGCAAAAGTTGTGGCCAAAATAAAAAAATTGCTCCAAAAGGGGTTTGGTGGTTAAGTCTAGTGGTTAACTGACAATGATGCCTATGCTGGTGTCTTTTTTTAAAAAATTCTTGGATTGTGTGTCGTACCAGGCCGTACGGTCCATAAATGAAATCTTTTTGCCTCTTGGAGTCATTGTGTCTGATTTCAATGATTTGATAGTTGATTTTAGGGTTTTGAGGTGCTTTGAACATGATGGTGAGGTCTGTTTGGTCTCAAAATGCTCCAAAATTGTAGGTACACTCTAGATCTAGAAACTCTCATAAACTTCAAACCCTCACAAATTGAGCGCCATATAACCAATATTGATGAAACAAAGGTCAATCTTTACTATATTGAACCTTCTAGATGTGATGGTGGGGTCCAAATTGACTCAAGATGCAAGAAAAATACTTTTTCAAGGCTTGAATCCCTCAAAAGATGAACAAGAAGTTGTAGATCTGAAGCTCTGATACCATGTTGAAGTTGTAAAAGCCAACCTCATAGAACCTAGTGATCACTTGCAAGCAAAATAATCTGTCACATAGAAGAGATTCAAACAATACAAATATATTGCTCTACAAACCAAGAGAGTAAAATTGCATAAACAAGAAGTGAATAATTAAAACGAGGTCAATCCTTAAGAAAGGATATCAAAACCCTAAAGTGAACCCTAGGATTTAATAAAGTAATTATTAAAGGGCCTAAGTTTAGCTTAAGTGAAAATAAAGTAAAAGGTGACTTAATTAATTAATCAATATGATTAAATTAATTAAGTAATTAACCTATTACTCTAACAATTTTGGGGCCCATGGTGACTCATGCAGTCTTTGGGATAGTTAGAAGTTTGAAATAACCAAAAATAGTCATGTGTTATTTTTAGTAAGTTGGCCTATTCGGGTTCGTATTAACACAAAAATTGACCCCAAGTAGTGAAATTGGAAAATAAGATTTTTGGTGAAAGAATCATCTCAAATCCTGTATTGTTTTGAAGATATTAAATTTTTATCCTGGAGAATTTCTCTAATGAAGTCTAAAATTGAAAATTGAGGCCCTTCGGACCCCTAGAACAAGGTGCAAAATCTCTGATCTTTAATATTTTGTAAAAAATGGTTGTAGATCTCTTCACAAACTTTCCAACAATATATTACAATTGAAAATTTGATAGTCGAATTGAAAGTTATGACCCCAAGAAGCTATAAATATATAAATGTAAAATAAATAAAAAACCTTCTAGAGTGGGAAATAGACGATGGAGTTTCTAGTGCCAAAATGTAGTTACACCTTCCAGAATATTCTAAGGAAGTTACACTTCTTGGATAAAGAGGGGGAACAAGGTTGCAAAGGATAGCTCTGATAGTGCAAATCATGGTTTTTGGTTTGCAAATTTCTATAATGAGAAGGCTCGTGTGGCTGTACTATGTTATTTTCTGAGTATTGTAATTTCACTTCATCAAGATAATATAAAGCAATTGTTTCTTTTTTCATTTTCTATTTATCTCTCTTGTTTAGTTGTGTGTGTGGTTTGTAAGGGGAGTAGCCGCATCAGTAATGTGAGCGTATTTTGTTTATTTAAAAATGTGAGTATTTTTTTAAAATTAAAAATGGAAGCGTATTTTATGATTTTCCCAATAACATGCTTGTGCTTGCTTTACTTTTGACACATTGGCCACTTTTGTGTACATGATTTCTATGCACATACCCTATATTTGTTTCTAATATTTGGTCATATTGATAATATGTTAGGGATGCTATTGTAGATAGTGAGAAAATTGTTGAGTTCCTTGATAGCAATCAAGTTTTGTAAGATAATGTACAAAGATTGAAAACATGATAATTAATGATATAACATGCAAACACAATCAAGACTCGTAAATAAAACTAAGTCTAATGCAACTACAACTAAAATTATTAAAATGCAGATTCTTTGTGATATGAATCAATAGTTGTAACCAACCAACAGTGATGTCCTTAAATACAATCCCTAGTCAAATATGTCTACTTAATAGCAATCATAATTTAGGAATGCAACTTGAGAAGTAGAAGATTTCGAACTTAAATTGATGGACCTAGGTTGTAGGTCATAATCATTACTGTAACCTAATCGAAAAAGACATATTCTATGAATATGACCATTCACAATTAAAACAAAAAAAAAAAAATTTTGAATAATAAAATAAAAGTTAAAATATCTGATTAAATAAAAACAAAACATACATTTATGACATCCACACAAATACATAAAAGATATAAGTTAAGGGTAAAGGTAAGTGTGAGTATT
Source organism: Sequoia sempervirens (assembly GCA_007258455.2). NCBI lineage: Eukaryota > Viridiplantae > Streptophyta > Pinopsida > Cupressales > Cupressaceae > Sequoia > Sequoia sempervirens. The sequence goes on from VDFB02049217.1 coordinate 21,618,834, forward strand.
TTTTACAAAAAGCTTTCCTATCAATATAATAGATTGTGGGACCATAAAGTTGTTAAACTTGTTTAACACATTAGAATCATTTAATGTGTTAAAATCAAACATTAAAAAGTGAAACAAGGTGTTCCTTATCAAACATTAAGTCACTAAATTCATCTAACATATAGAATCAAATATTACAAAGGAAAATAAAATATTCGTTATCAATACAAGTAATTATGAAAGCATAAAATCACTAAACTTGTGTAAAAATTAATAAAACATAAAAATAAAAAATTCAATTGAACAAAGGAGAGAATAAAATAACACAAAAGCCAGCCATAAAGAAATAAGGCATAATTGCCTAGAGTTGCATAAATTTCGTGTCTGCTCTTTACTACGGGACGGCGTAGATGCACTCCAAGCTCGCTGAGATGAATCCGTACCTTTCACGTCCGAAATTTTAAGCTGATACGTACCTAGTGAACGGCAAATAAAACAGCGTAGAGTTACCGTGGTATAGATAATGTGTCATGATTGTCGGACCATGGCGGCCATTAAGATAGGCATTATTGGTTCGATGGAATAACGTAGCGCTCAGTTATGATTACTCGTACGATTCGCCACCTAATAGATTCCCTGCTTTTAAATAAAATACACAGAGGCAGCATCTTTCGACCTCTGTGCAAGAGCTTGTTCGTTGGAATGTTCAGTCTTGCCATCGTGCTTGAACTGGGGCAGTTTTGTCGATGGTGGGAGGGCTTTTCGTATACCGCACTCACCAAGAATAGCTAAACAATTCAATGACGCAGACATTTATTTCAACCATGATGTGTAATCCCATCCCCCAATAATAGCTATTATTAGCTTATAAATATCAATACTGATTTGCATAAGCAAGCATTCAGAGCACTCAGAAGTCATCGGTGTCAGAATATATGTTACTTTGCCTTTGATTACTGCAATATTTGCTTCCTACATTGTTGCTGAGAAGAAAAAGTAGGCGACATTCGGCTTTCAGAATGTCGTTATGCTCAGCATATTATTCGATGGCGTCCGCAGTTGTGCTCCTTACATTCGTTGCTTCAGCAACAGCACACGTTCATCACACATTTGTTGTATGTCCTTCGTATATCTGTGACTTAGCTGCTTTGAACAATTTTTAGAATTTAAGTTCTAGCCCAGAATAATTACGCATAATGCAGAGCTATTTCCTAGGCAACCTAAGGAGATTCATCATCTTGTTTCTTTGATTTCTTGTTATTGAGTTTTCAATCGATTTCTAACTTGTGATATAGCCGATACGTCAATCTTATTTTGATCATATCCAAATCTTGTTCATTAAGACAGATCATAGCTGATTTCTGTTGCAGATTTTTTCGCTAGGTGATACTGAAATAAACTTTTGGTTTGGATTTGGGCAGATTGAAGCGACGAGTATTACTAGGCTATGTGAGGCGCATAGAATAATCACGGTGAATGGGCAGTTCCCTGGTCCAACTCTGTATGTGCGCAATGGCGACAAAGTTAGAATTGAAGTAATAAACAGATCCAAGTATAATGCCACCATCCACTGGTAAATCTTCTCTCTGAACTCTTTACATTGACACATCACACTTGTAGGCTGCTATACGGCCGTTTCTTGGAGTATTGTAACGCTTTTATAATATTAATAGTAAATGAAATTAATATAATTGATTGAATATAAATACTCTGCTATATATAGACTGTTTCTTATGCATAACGTTTCCAAATTCCGTTTCGTTGCCGTTACGGTTTCACGTTTCTGTTTGTGGTAAGAAAGGTAGAGTGTGATACAGACTGATTGCATACGTTTGTTTGTCAGGCATGGAGTGAGACAGATTCGCACAGCATGGTCTGATGGACCTGGGTATATAACCCAATGCCCCATTCAAACAGGAGGAAAATTTACATACAGGTTCACCATTGTTGAACAGGAAGGAACGTTGTGGTGGCATGCCCATGTCTCGTGGCTCCGTGCAACAGTTCATGGAGCAATTGTTATCTATCCAAAGAAAGGAAGCTCTTATCCATTTCCTCAACCATATTCAGAGGTTCCCATCGTGCTAGGTAATCAAAATTGCTGAAACTGAGTGTGCTCTGTTTTATACCAGTCCCCTGTTTCTATGAATAAAAAAATGCTGCAAATGAAGTGCTGTTTAGAATAAAAAAACATTAAAAAAAAATTTATATTAGTAAAGAAAGCTTTATAAATTGTTGTTGCTTTTTTTTCTTTTTCAATATAAATATTTTATTGCTATTTTATTTTATTTTATTTTAAAATTATTTAAGAGCTGTTAATTTATTCATATTGTTTTTAATTTTTTAAAATTTATTTAGAAGTTATTTTACTTAATTCAGATTTATTGTATTTTATCTAGTATTATTTAAAAATATTCCATTTTGTTTACATAGTTTACTTTATGTTAACTTAAAGAGTTCTTAATCAAAGAGGGGTTATTATGTGTTTACAAAAAATCTTATTTTAACATTTGAAAAGTAAAACAATAAATTATATGGCTAGAAGTGATTTTTCTATCATCAATATTTCAATCCCTATCACTATTAATATATCCAACAAGTTCAAGCTTAATGTTCTCTGTTCTAGATCTCTTTAATAGATATTCATTTTATGGATCAAACTTAGTTTGACGAAAACTCATTTACAAATTATGAATTCTTTCATTTATAAGTATTCTAATTTCCTTTTCGACATTTGTAATCTTATTACTTTTACTTTGTTAATATCTTGATATGTATTTTACAAATTATAACATCGCTTCTTAGACTTATTTATCACTACAACTCTTGAAATTATATTAACTCATCCTATTTATTTGAGAAGACCATTTTGTTTATGAGTTAGGCCATTAAAAGTTTTTTGGTCAATTAGAGTAAGTACCACTAATATTGTGAACAAAATAGTATATTCAATCCGAATGCTTCCATAATTATGTGGCACTTCTCTTTGAACTATCAAATTTATTAGGTCCAAAATGTTTCTAATCTATTACTTAATTAATTAGCTTTGATACCATTTTTCTGAAATTAATGTATCTATTCTATTTAAGATTAATGATAAGCTACTTTTGAACTAATTATTTATTTAATAACAAAAACTGAAAATAGACAAATATTTATATTGAATTAAAAGCAAAGAATAATGTACAAATAAATTTAATATTGACATATGAAGCTTCATAAAATTTTGTTACCACCTTCAATAAATTTCCTTAACTCAATTCATTATATCTACTATTAATCATAATTTTATATATAAAAAAAAAATTCTAAGAAGTTCTAAAACTTTCTTTCTATGTAGATAATTCTATATTCTAAAAAATAAATATACTCTAAAATGTTCTATATATAAAATTCTCTTATAGGTTTAATTCTTGTATGTGTCTATATATATGTATGCAATAAATAAAATAATTTTAGAGTGAAATAAAATAAAACTTAAATAAATTAAATAATTATAATATCTAACATTTTTAAGATATCTATTCTAATTATTTATTATTTTTAAAAAAAATTACATTAAAAGAATAAGTTACAATCAAAGGTTATTTTTTTAATTACAATTAAAAAAGAAAGTAAAACACAACTAAAGTCTCACTCTACAATATTTTTTATTATTTTTTCAATTTGATATTCTCAACACATTAGAAAATAGGACATGGAAATGTACTTGTGACCTCCCAAGAAAATTAAAATAATAATAATAATAGACTCCTCGCATTAAAGAGGTAAATGTCAAGTAAGAATATTTATAATCACTTTAATATTGTAGGATAAAAGCACAAAGTTGTGTTACAATTTTGACCTATTAAATGGTTTTGAGTGAAACATTTTCACCCAAAACCATGTGGCATATACATGGTGCATATCTTTTGGGAAAAATCTTTTTGCCTAAAACTATAAAATACAAATTTTCTCATTGAAAACTTGAAACAAAACTAAATTTATGTGAGTTTTGGGATGAAAGGGTTTTGGTTGAAACTCTTTTGATTGAAATTGTCTATATGGCTACATATGTTCTTATAATCAAACAAAAAGATGATTAGAAATTAAAAATAATCAAACAAAAGAGTGATTAGAAATTAAAAATAATAATAAATTATATTTAAAAAAATTGAAGAATATATGACACACTAGAGGAGAGAATCCTCTCCAAAAGAGTATAATTTAATTTTTAATGATAAAAAATTATACAAAATTTGAAGTTCCATGAAGACTATGATGTTCTGATGAAGTTTCACTTTAAAATATTATTACGAAAAACAATCATCATCAAAAAAAATTCTATGCATTATATATTGAAGTTATTTATTTGAAAAAAAAAATTGTTTGTTATTTTTTGTGAATTGCCATTGAACTCATTTTATTTTTTTGAAAATTTTCACTATTCAAATTTTGCTCTTAATTTTTTTTTTTAAATATCAAACTAATTTTTATCATTTTTTAAATTAGAAATATGTTCTACATTTCATTAATTTATATAATGGAGCTCAAAACAACTTTTTAAAGATCTAATAATGTAATTATGTTTTTTTGGTAATTACTAGCTTATTGATTAGATGATATATTACTTTTCTAATTTTGAAAGGTTTAAGATTTTGGAAGGTGTAAGATTGCATAAAATATGCATAAAGTAATTTGAAATTATTGAATTTAGTTGCTATAAATATAATATGTTAAGAAATTTACAATTGTGTTGCAAAGTAATTTCCTAGTAGAATTGAGATTGAAACCTAGCTAATTGTTGAACATTAACATTATCTTTCACTACAAGTATTTATGAACAAAACTTAAACACTATTCATCCAAATTAAGAAATTTCTTTCAAATGTGACACCATGTGTGCAATTTTAGAAACATGTTTTTTCTTTATATGTATATCTATTTGAGATAACCAATGGAATTAAAATGGCTTAGCTATGTGGGTTAGAAAATGAGTCAGATTTGAATAGAACATGGACTGACTACCAAGAGAAGTAGTATCTCAATGGTCGAGAACCCTAATAGCAAATAGAAAGTCCTAGGTTCAATTCGTATCTACTCCATGAAAAACTAACATGGTATCAAAGTCAAGATCAGCAGTGCTAGGCCAACCTAAAATCCTTGAATGCCTATAGTGTGAGACCGATAGTGGTGCACTAAGTCATGTTTTATTGGTGCGCTGATGTGGCATCACATGATTTGTCAGTTTGTGTACTTTATGGATAAAAAGTGTTTTGCAATTGGATATTAAGGTGCTCCACTATGAGACACACTAAGGACTACTTCTATCCCCACTATTGAACTCCGCTCCATTATGAGCCCCTCTCCCCTACCCTACTCTGATTAGGAAATGAAAATTCTGAAATACTCAGTAGGTTTCGAGTATGCCATAGGCGTTAGGAACAGAATATCTGCGCTCTTCTATTTCTCAATGCACTGTCTTTTAATTTTATAGCACACTACACATTTGTCATATTGAAAAGGGCATTTGTGCATTTTTTTCGTTTCTGGTTGTCTTCAAAACCTCACGATACTGTAAAATGTTTCGGATACCTGCACCACTATTAACTCTCAAGTTACCCAATGCAATAAAATAGACGCATTTCTTCTTGGTAGTTTTGGTGTTTCCGCAAGCTGCGCATCAGTCGTTTTACCCTGTACTGTAGCTCATAAATCCCATTGCACTTCTGACAATCTACAATCTCTAAATTCAAGCTCGATGCAAATAATCAATTTCCAAGTTTTCCACCCTAAAATATGTGCAGTTTAGATGCATAAACATCAATATATATGTAAAATCAAAGCTCCGATTCGAGAGAAATTTCTTAATAAGTGGCGAGTCAAGTATTTCGTGGTCGCAAGGTTTCCCTCGGCATTTAAATGTATAATGAAGTTTTCTTTCTTCATAGAGTACTCAAAAAAGCAAGCTTGTTCATTTCAATTTCATCTTACTTTAATTGCTATAAATAAGTTTGTTGGTTTTTATCTTGTTTTATTATATTATATTGGCATAAAAAACTTTGAGAATGACATCAAACTCTAATTTAAGAAAGGAGAGGTAGAAAGATGTCAAATTCTAAAGTGAAATAAAAGGTAAAAATTTTAATTGAACGTATAAGTGATCAAATTATTAAGTAATAAAAGTTATAGGTTGAATAGGAAAATGTATGTCATAGTTATTAGGAAGGTCTTGGTTATTAAGAATAGGTTGTTAACTTCTTCATTAAAATGTTCATTTGATAATTAAGTTTAATTTTTGATGGGAGATAGAAAAAATTCTATGGGATAAAATTTTCCATTATCTAGCAGCTAATCAATTAGGTCCCCCACTTTCATGAGGGTATGAAAAGATAGAAGGTTGTGGAAACTATTCAAGCCAACCATGTTTATTCTGCCCAAAATTCTTGTTGAGGTAGCTAAAAATCATCAGAACTATGTCCACAAGCCTTACGATTATCTTGATCCCAACAACCTCCACAAGCCTTGCGATTATGTTGATCCCAACAACCTCAAGGAGGGCACTAATATTTGTGATATGAAGAAGTTATTACGAATAGGAAAATGTAGGTCATAGTTAATAGGGAGGTCTTGGTTATTAAGAATAGGTTGTGAACTTCTTCATTAAAATGTTCATTTGATAATTAAGTTTAATTTTTGATGGGAGATAAGAAAAAATGCTATAGGATAGAATTTTCCATTATCTAGCAGCTAATCAATTAGGTCCCCCACTTTCATGAGGGTATGAAAAGATAGAAGGTTGTGGAAACTATTCAAACCAACCATGTTTATTCTGCCCAAAGGTCTTCTTGAGGTAGCTAAAAATCATCAGAACTATGTCCACAAGCCTTACGATTATCTTGATCCCAACAACCTCCACAAGCCTTGTGATTATGTTGATCCCAACAACCTCAAGGAGGGCACTAATATTTGTGATATGAAGAAGTTATTACGACTTTGGCAACCATACAAAGTTCATTACTCTAGTAATCAAGAAACACTTGTAAATGGACAACTTTAAACACAACTTTACTAACTTGCACTTATATATGCATGAGAATATTAGAATAAATCTAACATTAAAAATTTCTTGAACTTTTGATTAAAAAAAACACAAAATAACATTCAAAATATATTACAATAATCCAACATCAAAAGCTTCTCAAATTTTGATCTAAAGTTTATAAGAAAATTGATTAAAAATAATAATAATTGAACAAATCAAACTTGAATGGAAAGAATTATGTATAATAATTTTTAAATTTTTTTTCCTTTAATTTCCATTAGAGCTAAACAAAGAGTTCGAAAGAATAATTAGTCACGTATTGAAATGACTCTAATTTGTAGAAATGACTATTTTAGTTCATTTTGTTGTCGTTTTAGATCCATAATATAAACTACCTTTATTAAACAGGAGAATGGTGGAACAAAGATCCTGAAGCGGTTGAAAGGCTATCAATTCAAACAGGAGGTGCACCTAATATATCCGATGCTTTTCTCATCAATGGTCAACCAGGAGATCTTTATCCTTGCTCAAAATCAGGTATATAGTTTTTCTAAGTAAAAGACGAGCTTTAATGTCAGCGATTCAACATGGAATTGATAAGCTAGCTGTTTAAATGCAGGAACATCTAAAATCTCTGTAGAACATGGAAAAACATACCTTCTACGTATTGTCAATGCTGCAGTCAATAATCACCTCTTTTTCAAGATTGCATCACACAATCTCACAGTGGTAGCGGTAGATGCCTGCTATACAAAGCCATACACAATAGACGTAATGATTATAACCCCTGGCCAGACTACAGATGTTATTCTCAGAGCCAATCAACCCATAGCCAAGTACTACATAGCTGCCAGCGTATACACTACTCAAGCTATTGGATTCTTTGATAACACCACAACAACTGCCATTCTTAACTATGTGGGTTCTCACTCATCTGCCACCACATCCCTTCCACGGCTTCCAACATACAATGACACTGCAACTGTGACTAAATTTAATAAAGGATTACGAAGCCTAGCTTCAGCAGAGCACCCAGTGGACGTTCCCCAGACCATTGATAAAAAACTCCTAATAACCGTAGGACTCGGTTTACATCCCTGTCAAACTGGCAAGACCTGTGAAGGTCCTAACAACACTAGAATAGCTGCTAGTATGAACAATGTATCTTTTGTCCTGCCAGATATCGCCATCCTTCAAGCTTATTACTTTGGTGTTAATGGCGTCTTTACAACTGACTTTCCTTCAAACCCACCAGTTGTGTTTAATTATACAAGCGACAATATACCCAAAAGTCTTTGGTCACCAATTTCTGGTACAAAAGTTAAAGTTCTAAATTACAACACTACAGTTCAGGTGGTGTTCCAAGCAACGAATATCTTCCAGCCTGATGATCATCCAATGCATATTCATGGTTATGATTTTTATGTGGTGGGAGAGGGTTTTGGTAACTATAATGCTCGAACAGATCCGCTCACATTCAATTTGGTTGATCCACCACAACGAAATACTGTGGGAGTTCCTGTCAGTGGGTGGACTGCTATCAGATTTAAAGCTGACAATCCAGGTAACAAACGTATAGCTTACATTCTTCTCTCATCATTAAATGATACATGGATTGAAACTGAAAATTGAAGAATATTTGAAAATTAGTGAATGAGCATGATTTGTGCAGGTGTTTGGTTTGTGCATTGCCATTTTGATGATCATATGACATGGGGATTGAATATGGTCTTCCTGGTGAAGAATGGCCATGGCCATTTGGCAACCTTGGAGAAGCCGCCTCCTAACCTCCCGAGATGCTAGCTCAACGAAGCATATCATCTCAATCAGTCAATAGTAGTCTTTAAATTGACAACCTTAGTACTTACCATGAACTATTTTAACTAGTTATAAATTAGAACTTCGTATTTTTTATAATGAAAATATATTTATTTTATTGTAAAATAAATTTGTAAATTTTATCTTAAATTTTAATTAATATTGTGAATCGCTGGTAGTGAATTTTCTTGAGGTGAATTTGTCATGACACAAATTTTTAATGGCACGAATTTTCCATGGCGGTGAATTGCTGGTGGTGAATTTTCTTGAGGTGAATTTGTCGAATTTAAATTCGAAAGTCAATTGTTGATGGTGAATTTTCTGATGGTGAATTGCTGAGGTGAATTTTCATAATAAGTAAAATCTCGGCACCAATTTTTTATATATAAATTTACAGCAACAGCGTGGGAGCACTTAAAATCTTGAGGTTAAAAAAACCTAGCATTTTTTATTTATTTATTTATCTCTTTCCTCTTTTATTTACAAATTTTACAAATTAAATGGGAATATACTAGTCATATTAAAATTGATTACAGAACTTCTTCCATTCAAACACGCCGTAAGCTGACTTTTTACGTGGTTTTGTTTTATTAACTCATGAAAAATGTCATTTTTCATAAACATATAAAAACAGCTTTTGGGGTCTTCTATGTTTTCGTTGCTAAGTTTACTTTTCAAATGAGATAGTCTTTTAGATATCTTTTAATAAAAAATACATAAACTATATTGTCGTGTTACATTATAAAATGTTGATATCTATCATGTTTAACGAAGCATTATATATTAATTTGTATTTTAGGTCTTAATTTTCTAAACATAAAATGCAAGCTTATTATGCAAGATTATCATCAAAGATTTGGGTTTTTTAAGAGATCAAGGTAGTTGGCTTTATGTTTCTCTATAATGTTATGTGAACAAAGATTTTTAGTTTCGTATTATGAGCAAGGATGTGGTGACAATTATAGGTATAAAATGTTATCCTAATTATGTTACACATGGTTGTGACTCTTCTAACAAGGTTATGTGAATCATGTTCAACATTAACAACTAAGCCTTTGGGATTGTGAAATCTATACATTGAATGATGTAGTTGAAAGTAAACTTCTTTCATGATAGCTCACGTATGAATTATTTATAAGTAGTATGTCTTTAATGGTTATTTTACTACCATTGAAGTGGTGTCTAACAAGTAATATCACATCCCGATGAGCTGAAGAGTTGATGAAAAAGATGTGGGGTTCTACATGGAAACTAAATTTAGCCTCAATGATGTTGTTTTGGCTTCCTAATTACTTCTTTGGCATGGTACACCTACTCCAACTTTTGTAGTAGGGTGGGAAGGATTAAAAAGTGACTTTGAGACCATGCTATGATTTATGTGACTACATTCGTTGATTGGAAGTTTTTATATTAATAAATGATTCAAATATTTATTAGATATTATTCTTTTTTACTGTTCTAAAATACACTTCTTAATGAAATGACTTCTTTAAAATCCCAAATTTGAGAAAATTCATTTTTCTTGAACATATCATTGCTTCATCATAGGCCAACTCTTTCTCATATATAACATTTTTGGTAACCCATGTCACATATCCAAAGGAACTTGGGTTAGATTGGATGAGGATTGAATACTATAGTTCTTGCACAAGCCATTTTTTAGAATATGTAGCCACCATCTTGTTATGATCCACCAAAATTCTTATGTGGCCATGTTACCAAATCTCACTATTTCTACTCAATTCAAGGAAATAACCTTCCATTAACCCAAGTGCATCTTTAAATAATGACACTCTACTACTAGGTGTAAATTATGGATATGTACATAGTTTGAGAAGCTTAAATAAATACAAATTTCATTGGTTAAGGGTTGGAAACAAAAATTACAAGGAATTATTATAGTCTTTCTAGGATTGCAACTTGATTCAAAAGATAAAGTCCATAAGATAAGTAGATAAAACCTAGATAAACATATTTTTGAGCTCTAAATATAGTTTTAAATTTTTTTTTAGCACTCAACTCAAAGGCCCCTCACATGATCATAAAATGGATTGCAAATAGTTCTTGGATGTGGCGGTGTATTATCTAATTTCCACTTGACGTTTTATGATAAATTACTTTATAAAGAGAGCATCTATTCTAATGTTGCTAACATGGTTAAGGAAATCACATTTGATTGTAGTGGATTCACTTGTAAATTTTACAAAAATATCTTAGATGTTGTTGACCTTAATTTACATAAAGTATCTCTTATAGATTTTGATTAGGATCTCTAGGGTGTGTCATAAAAAAGGATAATATTAATTTATTTTGAAAATATCAATATATAAGACCTTGCAATAATTTTTTGACATATTCTCATATTGGTTATTCAAGTGGAATAATATTTATTCTTAATTATTTTAATTGTAGACAAGGTATGGAATGGGATAAGAAATATAAATACAAGTATTCTTTATCCAAATTGAATTGAATAAATATTATGATATAATCTAATGACTCTTTATTCTATCCATACATAATACACTTTTCACTAAATCCAAATTTATCTTGTTAGTTCAAGTTACTTTTCATAAAATAGGAAACCTACAACTATTGGAATGATATTGGATGAATTGTAGGCTTCATAGAAACATATTAATTGAGCTTGATTCTCTAAAAATGGTTACCTACAAGCCTAAGAACATCTTACACTCTCATCACTAACTTAAAATTTCAAAAGATAAAAACAAATCATAAAACCCAAAAAGTGAATGGATGGGCCTAGGAAAGTTTATAGAAATGTGCCTACATTAATCACCACCCTTATCATTATACTATAAGAAAAATGCAACAAGTGACACAAAAGTAATGAACCCCTAAATGTAAGTAGATATTTCAATGCAATAAAATTTGTATTTCCTTATGCATCATATATAAATAGTAAAACTTCCATTTATACATGTTTCATTTCAAATTAAAAGCTAGGTCAATCAATAACATGTTACAAAATGAAACTCATACCATGTACCTAGTGTAGTTGTATCAATGTTACACTTAATTTAGTAGACAAGTTGATTTATAGTCAGTGTATTCTCAATTGTAGAACCTATGACTAATAATAATATAAGTGACCATCTATATAGAAATTACATAGTATTCACTTATTTATAAATAGTGATCCAAAATAGATTCAATCATTTTGTTAATATATTTGAGTTACAAAGTGTCAAGTAATGGGTATAACTTAGAAAGTATCTAACTCCTATGATAAATTATTTGAGGATCAATTAAAATATATAAAATTTGATAGTAGAACTTGATTAGAACATGTATCCTACCTTGATTCTACACCATTAGCTCACACTTTCATGTATAAAGCATTTATAGGGGAAAATAGGGTTTGCATCAAAATGAATTGATCAAAATGATGAACCACTAATTTTCCTCACAAAAGATACAATTATGTGTATGATATGAAACAAATAATAATAAAAAATAAATCCTAACTATTATAGAAACAACGAGGGAAGTTTTGAGAGGCAAGAATGGTGTGTACCTTGTTGCAAGAAGGTTGTTTTTAGGTCATAAAGAACTCATTCGCCTTTACTTGTGAGTGGGTCCCTATTAGGGTTTCTAAAAAATGAGATTTGGATTATGTTCTTCAAGATCTACACTCTCAACTCCTTGGTGATCAACTCTCAAAAACCTGAAACAAATTTTGTAGCCTTGTTTTCATATTCTTGCAATGTAGGTGACAACTTTGCAACTTGACAACTTTGACACTTTTGCTTCAATCTTGTCCTCCACTTGATATTCAACCTATAAATCTGCAAACACACATTCAAGAGGAGAAAAACTTGTTGATTGTTAGAGGATAGGTGTTTTCCTAAGTCAAATCCCATTTGGGTAGTTAAACCTTGTGATGAAATAATGAAATAGAAGCGTGAAACATGAAATGATAATACCTTAGAAGTTGTCTTGGAATGTAAATCTACAAACTAACATGAAGTGACCATGTATAATGTAGAATTTGTAGATCTTTATTTTGAATTAGATGTGAAACAATGCTTGCCAATAGATCTTCAATGCTACATTAACAAAACTAGCTCAACCACATGCTTGATGCAGTATGCCTTTGACATGATGATATGATCTTGAACTGCTACAATAAAACTTCACTAATATTCCTTTGAATGCCTTTGAAAATGCTCTTGAAGTGATTTATAATGATATTGTGAAATTTCTCTATTGATAACTTGAACTTGCTAGGTAAAACTATGTGAATTAACCTTATATTTATACAAAATCCAAGAATTAACCCCAAAATTTAAATAATCTAAGCCAAAATTAGATCTAGAATTGAAAATCATTAAAATCCCACCAAAATTAAATTTAAAAAGGGGCGTCCTATGTGAGGAGGACCCATTCACCACCTTGGGTGAATGGGTCCTAGCACAAATTTCTAGGACCATTCTTCAAGGAGATGAAATAACATAAAAAAACCCATTTCAAATATGCCAAGAAAGGTGTGTCCTATGCTAGGAAGACTCATTCACTAGTAAAGGCGAATGTGTCCTAGCACATATTTCTAAGACATCAATTTTTCCAAGTTAAATTTCATGTAATATCATTAATGGGTGTCAAGAGAGATCTTTGAAAAATGCAATTAATAAGGCTTAGATTTGAATTAAAGGGCCAATTAGCCTCAATTAATTAATGAAACTCTGGATTAGTGTGAAAGTGTAATAAAACACTTTACAACACCCTAAATAAGGTGCAATTTAGGTACATTTTAATAAAAAGGGCCCTAGATTTAGTGTGAATGTTTACAACATATTGCAACACTAAATCAAGGCATTATTAGGTTAATTTTTTACTAATTATTCCCAAATAAAGTGAGGAAAAGGGATACTTTTTCCGTTAATACATAAGGATTACATCACAAGATCATCAATCCTTTCCAAAATGAATGGTGAACTTCCCATAATAAAAAATATATATTATACAAGTCGAATGTTATTGATCTTCTCTTGTTTCACAATACTTTATATCATAGTTGAAAAAATGCTAACACTGAATGTCCAATAGGACCCTATTTGGTTAACCTTAATCCTAAAATAACCATTTAGACTCAACATACAAAATTTAACTAACATATACCTCCTTGCAACATATCTTGATAGTATCTTATTATCATGAAACATGGTCAAGGGAAGATTTACTATAAAATTTTGAGGTAATAGTTCTATAGAAACTAAAAATTGACCACATTTATTTGGTAAATTTACCCCTAATCCAACCAATTTTTCATCCTCTACATTAATTAAATAATACCTTATTATTTAATTAATATTCATTTTCCCTTTACTCTAATTTATTTCTTCTATCATCTCTAAATTCTAACCTAAAGTAAATAATTACCTTGAATTATTTATTCCCATCCCTTATCCCTTTCCTCTAAAGAATTAAATAAATAATAAATTTATTTAATTCCTCTCATGTCACATGCTCCATAAACTTTTTCTAATCATGATTAATTTTCATAATCCTTGGTTAGGGATGCACATGTACTCCTAATCCATGATTAGGAGATGTCACATCCTCCATATTATGCAAGTTGTCCCTAATCATCCTCCATTAGCCTAATCATCCAACTAATCCTTCACTTGCACATCCTAATCATCTGTTAATTATCCTAGTCTAACCCATGGTCAACCCCTAATGGAATTTTCCATTATGATCTTCCCACATCCCCAAATGGAATTTTAAATTCCATTTTATTTGCCCAAGGTACTTAGAGGAATTTTTAATTCCTCTCCCATCCCCCAAGGAATTTAAAATTCCTTTTCCTTCTCCCCATGAGGATTTAAGGGAATTTTTAATTCCTCTTCCCTTTCTCCAAGGAATATTAAATTCCTTTTTATTCACTTCCATGTCCCTAAGGAATTTTTAATTCCTTTTATCATTCCCATGCACATTAAAAATTAATTTTTAATTCCTTTGGTCAACACTTGATCTCAACCCTTGATCCTCTTCCAAGAATCAATCTTGGCCATTCATGCATCCCCCCTCTTGCTAATGACTAAAATAATCAGGCATTTTTCACACATGCATTCATTCAACTACATTCATCTCAATCCCTCTCAATCTCTCAGGCTTACACCACCATCTTGCATCCATAGCCAAATCCATCATCCTTGCATCCAAATCAAGAAAAATCAAACTGTTATGCCATTGAAATCATCCTAGAGCACATATATCAAGCTATTAAAGAGGAAGAACAACTCCATCAAGCTCAAACAAGGTAAAAAATAGTTTTATTTTCACTTCTAAGTTTGAGTTTCACCTATTGCCCAATCTTGAGTGTTATTCTTGTTTTTAGTCTTTTGCTTAATTTTCTTGCATGTTTAGTTGATTAAAAACACTGCACACATTTTTTGCACACTTGGTGGGACCCACGTCATGGGTCCTTGAAGTTTTTTTGTTGTTTCCATTTTGTAGGTTCATATTTTCTACACTATAGAGGCGAATCCGCCCGATGGGCGAATCTGCCTGACCACAGGGGTGAATCTTCCTTCAAAGAGGCGAATGCACAACCATCACTTTTTGGGAAAGGTGATCCTGCACTTGACCATTCGACACTTGACTTGCACGGGTGAATCTGCTCATTGAAAGGGTATGTACATGATCATCATGGAAAAAATAGGCCCTTAAGTGGCGAAAAATTCAGAAAATTAGAGTTAGGCAACTTGACGTAAAAAATTGAATAAGTTATCTATATTATTTCAAAAATATTTAAGAATAGAATCTGTAGAAAATTGAATGTATTTTCTAAACTACTAGGTTTATTTAAAAAAAAAATCTATTTGGTAAAAATTTGAAATTTCAATGCAGTAGCACTTAAATTTTAGGGAAAAAATAAGAAGTAGGTGTTTGTTTGACCATCCTAACCACAATAAAATGATAATATTTTTTTATAATATGTTAGATATAAGTAGAGGACTCGTGTCCTAATGTGATACATTATTTTTTGTAATATTTTTCAAATTAAATAATTAATTGTGAATTTTTTATTACAACTTTTAAAAAATATAAAAACTCGTATGTCTGACCACCTTAACTTGGTCAAAACTTCATGAAATTCATTTTTTTTTAATCCTATAGTATGTGAAGCATAGAATGTGACACATGTTTCATATTCAAAAAATGTGACACCATTTGAAAGCTATAGATGTTTTTCAATCAACCTATCAATTAAGACTTTAGTCGTAATTCAAATAGAAAATAAATAATAATAATTTATTAAATTCAAAGTAAAGCATAATTTATATTGGTGGAAAGCTAAGAATATTCTTTAAAAACCTTTTTCATTTCATTAATTTTGGGTAAAAAAAAGTCATCAACCACATACCCTATACATACCCATCATATCACCACTTCAAGGCCCATCATGATCCTACACATACCCAAAAGGGAAATTGCATAATCGCTCCTCCTCTGAATAGGTGATTGCACACTTGCCTATCCATCACCTAATGTGCAAAGGAAATTCTGACTTTGGCCTTTCCACAGAGGTGAACTTGTTTCTTGAATGGGAAAAGTCACTCACCCAACAAGCAAAGGTGCATCCACCACTTTTCAGATAGGTGATCCTACATTTGGGTGAACCTGCGACATGAGCATGCGACTACACTAGGTGTAGAGGCAAATTTTCTCTTGCTCATAGAGGAAAACCTACACTCTAGAGGGGAAAACCTACACTCTAGAGGGGTGAACGTGCAACCTACAAGGGAGAATCTGCTACTTACAAGGGAGAATCTACATGGTTTATGGAATGCATAAAAATCCATTTTTTAGTAAAAATTTCATAGCCCTTTATCCTTTCCTTTTCAAAAAAAAATTCTCCAGGGGCTTTGCCCCCAGATCCCTTCCGCGAGGGATCAGACCGTCCCCTCATACCCCCTTTTCATTGGGTTAGATGTTTCCCCCTGGGCTAACAATCCTCTTCTTTTCATAATTTTCTTTGCATCTAATCATCTTTTTGTGTAGCTTGCCATCATTTGTCCAAGACCAAAGTATTAAAACTACTAACATATCTCTTGCAGGACAATTGGTCGAAGCCCTTAGGTATTTTTGTGTGTTATTTTCATACTAAATTAGGCACACTTTGATTTTTCTAAAGGGACAATTAATCTTGTTTGTCATGTCTGGAGGAAGTTGTTAACATATGATCTCCCCTTGCACTGTACATTGAGCCTAGGGATCATCAATCATAGCCGACTCAAGTCCATCTATGATTCCAACTAGGAGTACTAGCTTGCACACATGCTCTCCCCTTGCGCTACGTGTGAGCTAGGGGATTGAAAATGCCTAGCATTTCCTACCCTTTAGGAGACCTACTTGGGGATTTCATCACCCCAAGGAACAATCTCAACCATGCATATCGACGGGGTATATAAAGGGGGGATAACTAAATTTGTACCCCAATCTAGTCATGCCATGTTTGGAAAAGCATTAATACTAGGGTGATTCCTAGTTAAGTTGTGAACGATTGGTTAGAGTTTCTAGTACCTCGCTGGGATTCTAGATCCATGCTTGTGATGGGCTGGTGTTCATGGTTATGCCTCACACATCCTCCTAGTGTATCGAGGACCCCACTAGTTTCCTATTCATCCTAGTTTAAGACCCATGTTTTAGCCACAACTTGGTGTACATAGTGCAGGGATTGTGGATGGAACCTCAAAGCTACTCACCACGTACTCCCTTAGGTTGAGATAGAAATCCTTGTGGTGAACTATGATAGTTCTTGAGGAGAGAGAGAAGGTGAGCCCATGGCATCTGTTGATGACCTTGCGCCACTAAGTCTCTAGTTATCCACCTTCACGAGAAAGGGTGACACACGCTAGTATCATGAAGTATTAACCCCTCAAGGTGGTGGGCCTATATTGAGTTTGTAAACACTTAACACTAATTCTAGGCTTGTGTTGTTTGGCATGTCTTTTTGTGTGATACTAGTGTGTGTCTTCAATTCAAGTCAATCCTTTCCCACTGTCTTCTTGGTTTTTTTTTTTAATCCTTTTCCATACTCTATCCCTTCCTTAGGGGTGAATCTACTTTTCATAGAGGTGAATTTGCACTGTGGATGACTGATCCTACCCCCTAAGGGGTGAATCCATGTCTGTCTATTCCAATTAGTCAACCCTCGATAGGCGAATTCGGTTGTCTCATTCCTTAGGTGATTTTGCTTCCTAGAGGGGTGAACCTACTCTA
This sequence comes from Sequoia sempervirens, assembly GCA_007258455.2. Taxonomy (NCBI): domain Eukaryota; kingdom Viridiplantae; phylum Streptophyta; class Pinopsida; order Cupressales; family Cupressaceae; genus Sequoia; species Sequoia sempervirens. The sequence goes on from VDFB02049217.1 coordinate 21,636,907, forward strand.
GTTGTTCGTACACCTTTGTCAACCCTTGGGTGATCTTTCCTTTTATAGAGGTGAATCCACTTATTCCCTTCCATTAGTTAGGTGAACCTGCCTCCTATAGAGGTGATTCTATGTTTGAGTCCACACTTCCTTGTCCATACATTACCCCTGGAGAGGTGATTCTGCATATACCTATTTAGACAATCTTGCTACACATAGGGGTCAATGCGTGATATCCTAGATAGGAAAATTTATGTCTTGAATAGGTGAATCTGCTCTCAACAGAGACGACTATGATTCCCATCCAAAATACAAAGAGTCAATCCTTCGTGTCATGATTATCCTATATCTTCCTAAGTCCAAAATTGTAATCCAATCATTTTTCCTCTCCATATCTACCTCCAAATGATCACTTTCATCCATCCAACAATCATCCTCATCATTTTAGCTACATATTTGACTTTAGGATTCTCTCCCATCACATCTTCCAAATAAAATCCTAATCTTAGCTCCAATCCAATCCTAATCTAAGCTTAAATAGAATCCTACTATGAGCTTAATTCACATCCCAATTGGAGCTTTAGTCCATCTACATCCAAGACCTTTTAATATCGAAACAAATCTTAAGATCCCTTCTACAATGTTCTTCTAATCCATTCTATTTATCTTTTCATCATCTCTCTTTTTCTTTTAATCATCTATTCGCATCTTTTCAATCCACATTTGTCCAATCCAACATCATGAATCCTTATACTCCATCAATGCAACCAAAAATAGTAGTCAAGGGAGATCCCAATTACATCTAAAGTCTTGTTGATCAAGATGAGTATGATATAGATCCCCTTAATGCTATTGTTACTAGCCATCTCTCCCCAAGCATCATCCAAAATCCAATCACTCATCCAAGCTATCCCATCATGCCTTCATCCACACCTAATAGAAATCCTTATGCTACCTTTGACAAGGGATATCCATTATCTCCCCCATCAACATATCCATTATATCCTTCATCCACATGTCCATCTTAACTATCCCCCAAATATCCCTCTCATCCAATATTCATACCTCCATCTTCTCCTCTAGCCATATCTCAACCTCCATCTTTGCACAATAAAATTATCACCTTCACCCCTAGTCCAAATCATCCATCTCATTATCCTTCAATGCATGATCCTATTCCATCATCCACATCCTCCTATCCTAATCTAGTATCCCAATCTTCCCACCTAAATCCTCCCTCCAATCCACCATAACTTTTCCCTCCATCTAATCTCAATCCATTATCTCATTGTTCTCCAAACCCTCTCCCAATCCATAATCCTAATCTTCCACTCCATGATCCTAATCCACCATCCATATTCTCCTATGACACTCAATCTTCCACTCCATCATATCCTAATCCTCCCTCCAATTCATCATTTCTTTATCCTCCATCTAATCCTAATCCACCAATCCATAATCCTAATCCTACACCCATTTTTAATCCTTCATCTATTCCCACAACCCCATATAAGCCTACATTACACAAGTATCATTCCAGATGCCATCCAAGGACTCGTGACAAAGAAGACATAGCCAAATCCACATCTTGAAGTCATAGAGCCATCCCATCCCAATCCATCATCCACAATCATTACTAATGAGGCCCTTCTCCATCCCACACCTATCACTCCCATTCCCACTCCTAACATCATCCAAACCATTGAAATCATCCAATCCACTAAATCCATTGAATCCACATATTCTACTCCTAGAGCAACCCAACCGATCAAAGAAACCAAAATCCAATTCCCTTCTCCAGCTCCTATCATTAACCAAATCCACTCCCATGAACTCCATGACTCCCCTATCCTTCCATCCACCCCATCCGAGGAGCCCATCCAACACTGCTCTATCATCATGCCACCTACACAAGTTGAAACATGCCAAGAGCTTGATCCAAATCATACCAACATGTCCCCTCATCCACACCAAGATCCTACCATCTCATCCACTCCATCTCAAGATCATAGCCCCTCATCCAATCCGTCCCATGATCCCTCTCATGATCCCTTATCACTCACTCCTCCCAATCAAGATGATACCATCCCATCATATCCATCTCATGATCCTTCCTTGCGACATAACCAAGACATCCCAACACCACTTTTATATCCCATTGGTACTTTTACATTCATCCTTGGTGGTTTTATTGTAGAAGAAGAACAAATTATATACACCACCAATCCTCCTCCAGCTAATAATGAACTCCCATCATGCTTCCAAAATAGTAAGCGGGTATGTGCAGGGTCATCATGGAAAAAATAGGCCCTTAAGTGGCAAAATTTTTAGAAAAATCAGAGTTAGGCAACTTGATGTAAAAAATTGAATAAGTTATCTATATTATTTCAAAAATATGTAAGAATAGAATTTGTAGCAAATTGAAAATGTAGTTTCTAAACTACAAGGTTAGTTAAAAAATAAAATCTATTGGGTGAAAATTTGAAATTTCAATGTAGTAGTACTTAAATTTCAGGGAAAAAATAAGAAGTAGGTGTCTGTCTGACCACCCTAACCACAATAAAATGATAATATTTTTTTATAAGATTTTAGATGTAAGTAGAGGACTCATGTCCCGATGTGATGCATATTTGTTTGTAATTTTCTTCCAAGTAAATAATTAATTATTATTTTTTTATTACAACTTTTAAAAATATAAAAACTCGTATGTCTGGCCACCTTAACTTGGTCAAAACTTCATGAAATTCAATTTTTCTTTTTTTAATGCTATAGTATGCAAAGCATAGAATGTGATGCATGTTTTTTATTCAAAAAATGTGATACTATTTGAAAGCTATAGATGTTTTTCAATTATCCTATCAATTAGGACTTTAATCATAATTTGAATAGAAAATGAGTAATAATTACTTATTAAATTCAAAGTAAAACATAATTTATATTGCTAGAAAGCTGAGAATCTCTTTTAAAATCCCTTTTTGTTTCATTAATTTTGGGTAAAAAAAGTCGTCAGCCACATACCCATCATATTGCCACTTTTTGGCCCATCATGATCCTTCACATACCCAAGCATCCTACCATAAATCGAATGCTTAAGACCATGAAGTATCAAGTAAAAGGTTTAGGCCTTCATGAGAAAGGTATTTTAGAGCCCATCCATGTCAAAGAAAATCAACGTGTACAAGGTATTGGATATGTCTCTCAAGACTCACAATCCAAAAATGTTGGTTCAACCTTTGTACACCCTAAGAAAACCTCTTCCAACAAAACAATAGGCTCTTCCCATCATTCCACCAAACCATTTGTCGCCATCGCTCCTCCTTCATCATATCACTTCAAAACAACCATCCATCTTCCTCCTTCATCCTCTGAATCCATTTTGGGTCCTTATGTCCCTCCATCCACCATCACATATCCTCCATGTACTAAGTCCATTTTAGTCCCTTATATCTCAAAATCACCTCCTCCATCTAATTGTACTCATCCTCTCATTCATCCATCACCTATCCCTATCACACATCATAAAAATCCTAACCTCATAATCCCTGACCAAGATCAATAAAGGCACCCCTCCATGCATGCTATCTTTCATCCTCCATCTATTCATCACCTCCAAAATCCTACCTCTATCACTCCATTCATGTTTCCTCCACATCATCCATACCCTCATAGCCATCCCATTGCTATTAAAAGCACTTTGGATGCTAAAGTAAAAATGCATAAGTCTAAACATCCACATGAATCTAAAGCTCCTCATGTACCCTTAAAAATGCATGTTGAAGAAAATAAAAATCCAATCCAAAATCCAAATCAAACCCAAAGGCCACAAAGGCCTACCAAAGAAAAAATAAAAACCATGTGGATCCTGAAGAAAAAAGATGTAATGCATTCAAATAAAAAATCCATAACAACATCCAAAGTTTCTAATCCTAAATCTAATCATTCACATCCTCCATCTCCTAAATATATTTTGGGTCCTTATGTCCCAAAATTCACTATCCCCACATTCTCCATCTAATAACCTTCCTATCATTCCAAATCACCCACCATTTATGGCAATGTTGGTACTGAAAACATTCCCCCATCACATATCCACTCCATCATTCCATCCATAAAATTTCCAACATCTCATCCATTATCCCACCTATATCTCTCATCACATCCCTTTAATCCATTCTCTTGCACAATCCATTTGTCCTAGTAAGGTTGTACCAACATCAATAAACCACTTCAAACAGAGGCTCTTATTACCCCATATAAAACTTGATGCTAGAGTTCTTCACCCATCCCCTTATCACATATCCTCCAAATCCATTTATCCACATCCCTATTCTCATCCATCTCCATCCTCATACTTTCCAAAAATCCAAAAATTCTCCAAAAAAAAAGTAAAAAAAAAGTAAAGAGAAAATGTTCGTCCAATAGTGAAAACTTGGCAAACAAACGCCTTAGATAAGTACGATGATGAAAACCTAGAAAACATGCATCATGTTTAAATCCACCATCTATTTTACTTCCACACTTGGGGAAAACTTCATCCCCTTCATCTCCTCCATCCAGCCTATGCACCTATCCTACCTATCACATCCCATTTATTTCAATCCATCCATCTTCCTTGTGATCTTGATAGGGAAAAGGGAAAATCTTCATACATGCTTTGGAAACCTCTTGGCATCTCACTCCCTTATCCATCCATACATACTATCCATATCCATCTCACTCCCTTATTCATCCATCCTTCTATCTGCCATCTCTCTTGCTTCATCACACATGGCATATCTAGAGTGGGGCATCTCCTTCTTTATGACATAGTCCTTGGAGACAAAATTCACCTATCCTATCATCTCTTCCATATCACTATTGTTACCTTCCCATCCATTCATCCACTAATATTTTTCCATATTCTCATCCTTATTTTCCCATGCATCCAACCATCATATCATCCCTTCCATGCCCCCATCCTTATCTCTCTCTCCATTCATCTCCATCCCCATTCCCTCTCATAATCTGTTGCCATTGGTATCTAGCTATAGGATTCCTCCATGCAATCCAATTCCATTCATCTCACTATCATCACTCCCATTTGTTTCCCACATCTCGCTAATTGCATGTCACTCTTCATTTCTCATCTATCCATCATGCCATCCCCCCAATTCATCTTTTGATGATTTGCATAACCATTCAATTTCTGACCTTCGTGTAATCCACATCCAACATATCAACCATCCTATCCAAAAGGTCTGTCTTGTGTCATAATATTAGGTCCATCATTGTATCTACTTATCATGGTTATCTCATAATACCCTATCCATTATCTTTACTTGGTCCTGTATTGAACTATGTTGCCTTTGTACTTTCATGTAGGCAAGGTCATATTTGATGAGCCCCCGAGGCTTTGTTCTATCCTTTTGTGTTAGTCTACATCATTTGTTGGTCTAGTCCTAGCTTTTGTCTATCTGTTTGAGTATTCATCATTCTATTTCCACCTTATCCATCATCGGTTGTTAGTAATTTATCGAACTACGTTGCCTTTGTGCTTTCACGTAGGCAAGGTCATCTTTAATGAGCCCCCAAGGATTTGTTCTATACTTTTGAATCAGTCTTCATCATTCATTGGTCTAGTCTTAGCTTTTGTCCATCTGTTTGTGTCTTCATCATCCTGTTTATGCTTTTATCCATTGTCAATTATTCAAATTTTTATTGAACTATGAGGTCTATGTGCTTTCATGTAGGCAAGGCTAATCTTTGATAAGCCCACGAGACCCTAGGTCTATCCTTAGAAAAATCCATTAGTACCATGAGATTCGATCCATTTTGAGAATCCTGAGTCATGTCAATCAAATAATCTACCCCCATCTATCCTTGGTCTTAGTAGGATTTATACTTCCTCATACTAGTCAGGATCAATCCCATCCACTTATTGGTCCCATGACGAAGGATATTTGAAATTTATTGTCATCTTTTGGTGTTTTTGCATTTATTTTTTATCATTTGAGCTTCCTAATATACCTAATAAAGGTTGCCATGATCCATCATATCATGGTGCACTTTGATTGGTAGATATAAGGGTGTCTCTTGAATTTTTGTGTGATCATGTTTTCTTGCTTGTCCCATGTAGTACCCACCAAGATCCTTTGTGGTCTTGTGTTACACTAGGGAAACCTATTGTGTTTGTGGTTTTCCAACATCAGTCCCACCAATGCCTTTCATGACTTTGTAGATGTTGGTTAAACCTTCATGTTTTGTGTGTGAGTCCTATGCATGTGATACACAGTCACCTTCATTCCTCATACCTTGGTGCATAGTATCTCATGCTATATAAAATTAAGTGCTCATTACATGGAAACATAACATATAACAATTAAATTTATTGATTTTTTTACTATTCTTTCATATCCCCCATCCCCCATCCTCTCATCTATCAAAATCCCCCCTATCCATTCACCCTAAATCTTTCTAATCCATTCATCCTTCATCACTCTCCCTCATCTATCTATCCTATCTATTTTCATCACTCCACTATATTCACCCTCATCATTCCACCATCTCTTCAATCTTCTTAGGATAATACATATTTTTTATTCTAAGCATCTTTTCCTCTATCATCTTTATCATTTCAGAAATCCCACATTTCAAGTCCACCCTTGTCCATTCAATCTATCACAAATAATCTAATCACATATTTGGTCTTGTTCATAGCCTTGCTTCAAGCCTTGATCCAATCATCATCATCATCAGGATGTATCCTTCCCTATCCTTTGTGTTGTTTGGGATATATCGTTCCCTCATCAATAACACTCTCATCATCATCGAGATGTATCATTCCCTATCATTTGCTTTGTTTGGGATATATCGTTCCCTCATCAACAACACTCTTATCATCTTCATCATGATTTATCCTTCACTATCCTTGTGTTGTTTTGGGATATATTGTTCCCTCATCAACAAAACTCTCATCATCATCATTGAGATGTATCCTTTCCTATCCTTTTGTGTTGTTTTGGGATAATCATTCCCTCATCAACAATACTCCATCCATCATCAATCCATATTGGCTTGTAGCTTGACCGGGGCAACATCACATTTATCCTTAAAGATCTATTTGTGATTGCTTCCTTCTCATATTTTACTTCTATTATCTCTTCCTCCTATCCCATATTCTATCCATCATCATGCATCATATTCCTCATCTATCCTTGCCTCATCTCATCCATTTTGAGAGCACACCCATGTTCTCTTGAACCCACATGTCCTCTCAAGGGGGAATCCTTAATTCCTAATTCTCATCTTCACTCCCATCATATTTCCTCCCAGTCACTCCTTTTAATGATTGGGGCATCTTTCACAATCTAACCATCTTCTTCTAGGTGCTATGTTTTAATCTTCTTTGAAATGATGCTACTTCATGACACCATCTCAAAGAGGGGAAAAATGAAGACACTAAAAATTGACCACTTTTATTTGGTCAATTTACCCATAATCCAACCAATTTTATATCCTCTATATTAATTAAATAATACCTTATTATTTAATTAATATTCATTATCCATTTATCCTAATTTATTTCTTCTATCATCTCTAAATTCTAACCTAAAGTAAATAATTACCTTGAATTATTTACTTCCATCCCTTATCCCTTTCCTCTAAAGAATTAAATAAATAATACATTTATTTAATTCCTCTCATGTCATATCCTCCATAACCATTTTATAATAATGATTAATTTGTGTAATCCTTAGTTAGGTATGTGCACACTCCTAATCCATGATTAGGAGATGTCACATCCTTCATAATATGCAAGTTTCCCCTCATCTTCTTCTATTAGCCTAATCACCCCACTAATCCCTCACTTGTACATCCTAATCATCCATTAATTAGCCTAGTCTAACCCATGGTTAACCCCCAGTGGAATTTTTAATTCCATTATGATCTTCCCACATCCCCAAATAGAATTTTAAATTCCATTTTATTTTCCCAAGCTACTTGGAGGAATTTTTAATTCCTCTCCCATTCCCCAAGGAATTTAAAATTCCTTTTCCTTCTCCCCATGAGGATTTAAGGTAATTTTTAATTCCTCTTCCCTTTCTCCAAGGAATATTAAATTCTATTTTATTCACCCCATGTCCCTAAGGAATTTTTAATTCATTTTATCATTCCCATGCACATTAAAAATGATTTTTTAATTCCTTTGGTCAACTCTAGATCTCAACCCTTAATCCTCTTCCAACAATCAATCTTGGCCACTCATTCATCTACTTGCTTGCTAATGAATAAAAGATAGTCATTTTTCACGCACACATTCATTCAACTACATTCATCTCAATCTATCTCGATCTCTTAGGATTACACCACCATCTTGCATCTATATCCAAATCCATAATCCTTGCATCCAAATCAAGCAAAATTAAGTTGTTATGCTGCCAAAATCATCCTAGAGTACACATATCAAGCTATCAAAGAGGGAAAGAAACTCCATCAAGCTAAAAGAAGGTAAAAGGTAGTTTTATTTTCATTTCTAAGTTTGAGTTTCATCTATAGCCCAATATTGAGTGTTGTTCTTTTTTTTAGTCCTCTGCTTGATTTTCTTGGATTTTTAGTAGATTAAAAACATTGCACACAAGTTCAAAATATTAAATATCATTACCAAAATATTTTTTCCTAAAATTTATTATGTTACCATCCACTAATAGAGTAATGAAATCACTATTTTCAAACAAATAAGTTCTTAGAGTTCAGTCTCTCCTCTTTCCTTTTTATACATAATTCTAAATGTCTAGTTTATGGAATTTGAAAGCTTAATTTCCCTCAATAATAAAAGTCAAAATCTAACATGATTATATTTGCATACTACTATAATAATGTTTCACAAACAAGGATCATCAAATCAATTCCCAAGTAGATGTATATGGAAATATAAAACTAAGTATAGAACATTATTTTGTTCCACGTCAAACTTCTATTATGTCACGTTTATACTTCCTCCCACCATCCCTCCATTTGAATTCATTGTATTCAATGAATTTATTCTTTAATGCTATGATTTGTTGGTGTGAATAAATGGATTGTACCTATCTAATTCTAGCAAAGAGGACTTATTCACATGTTAAGTTTACTTAGGTCCTAGGTCTCATTGTAAAAGCATTAGCTGTCAAGATAAGATATTATCCTCTCTTATCTATTGTATTGTAGAAAAATGGCCCTTTGAAATTTTCATGGTCTTTTAGGTTTTTCTCTCATGATACTTTGTCCATTTTTCTTTGATTTAATGTTGTAATGTGGCTTAAACATTCACATTAGGTCCTTAAAATTCAAGTTATGGCATCTTGTGAAGGTGTTGTGAAGTGTTGTAAAACATTTCTACACTTTTCTAGACTCTATTCATTAAAATTCACCTAAAAATCACATTTTCATCACTTATCAAGTCCTATTTTGAAGTGTTGTACAGTCTTGTAACAATATTTCACACTTTTCTAGGCTTGATTCCACTATTTACACCTTTCTTATGCTTTATTTGACTCCTTTATGCACTCATAAGGCTTAATTAACTGTACTTTTTAATGTAAACCTGACAAACAACATTAAATGCAAGATAATTCCTGACACCCAATTTCAAGTCCAAGGTGGGACCCATTCGTCATGGGTGGCAAATGACTCTCTCTTGGCTCCAAATTCAAAAAAATTCAAATTTTTTTTGGGGGTTTTATTCAAAATTACCTTATGTCGACCTGTGATGAGGTATCATTAGGTTACTAAGGCACAAGTGTGTATAAATAAGAGTTTTTCTCCTCATTTTACACCTTATTCATCTCCTAATTCATTCAAGCAATCTCTTCATTCACCAAGCATTAAATTAGCATTTGAGCACTTTGCATCATTCAATCAAGCATCAATCAAGTATCTTGGAGCAGCCATTGACATATCTTCAGATTTCTTCAACAAGGTTGGTGAGTTTAGGACATTTACATGTTGTTTATTCATCTTTCCTTGTTCATTTCATTTCATTTCTTTATTAAGAGTTTGATTACCAAAGTGGGATTTGACCAAGGAAAATCCCCATAACCTAACCTTAACCATTTTCCCCTTTTGCATGTGTGTTTGAAAACTTGTGTATGCATATTTATCAAGTAATTAGGTGTTGAAAAGTGGAAAAGAAGTCAAAAAAGTGTTTCAAGTCAAGTCAAACCTATTTCAAGCTTGTAGACATGCTACAGTCCATTTTCTAAAGAATTGAGTTCATCAACCCGATAAGAAGACAAGCTCAGATCTAGTGCTATAGAATTGGTCCCTAATTTTACAAAATTTTGGGAGAGGACTGATTTTCCATCAGTGGCAAATGAGTTACACCTTAAGGTTGGAAAGTTAGATTTTGTCAGATTCTAGATCCTGACAATCAAAAACTAGTTTCTTGAACTTTTTGCTAGTAGTTGGATTGATTCGCCATTAGTGGTGAATGAGTCCCACTGGTAATTTTCACTAATTTCTGCCAGCATTGAGGACACTTCAGATTCATCATTCTCTACCTAGATACACTCTGATTCAACCTTCTTCATTTCTATTTTTAATTTGTTCATCTTTTAGTTCATGCTTGCATATCACATTATGTTTTCAAACATTACATATATTGTAGTATTTACATTCATAATTATCCAATTACATAGCTTAGTTGCATTTAAATTATGTCATTTAGTCATAGTTACATCATACATACATTAAATTAAAGGAACCACATTGATCTTGAGTGAGGTTTATCTCTCTCCTTTTAGGTGAAACATTCTAAGAGTGCAAGAGTAGCCTATAAACCTCATTCCCAAAAATCTATGTTTCATTTTGGTGAACATGCATATTGAGCACTTTATCTTTTTGAATTCAATTGCATCTTTCATTCTAGGATTCATTTTCATTAACATTCAATTAGGTTTTGTTTTGTTTTTGCATCCTAGGGTTTCTTAAAATTGTATTAGTGAAAGACTCATTTAAACTTTATTTTTGCATAACATATTATTGAAAAACTAAAAATCTGCATTTGTATCCTTAGTTTGCATTTGAAAATAATTAAAATCACTTTTAGTTTTTTGAAAAACACAAAAAAAATCATACTTGGACTCATTTGCCACCCTAGACGAATCAGTCCACCTGTACATTTCAAACAACATTTTTAGGCATTTTTTGGGTATTTCCTGCATTTCAAATTTTTGTAGTTACTTTCTGTTATACTTTTTTAGATTCTCTATTTTCTTCTATTTCTTGCATCTTAGTTTACTTGCATTCATTTTCATCATGAAATTTTCTTTTAATAAGCTTTGGAATTCATTGAAATCCTTAGTAGACATGTCCAATTGTGCCTTTAGTTGTGACCCTAATGATCTTGAGATTCCTCATGCTCCTTCAACTCCTCATAATTATCCTCCTTGTGATGTATACATCATTGGAGAAGACGGTGATAGCATGAACAAGTTCTTAAGCAAATGTCTCAATAACCTTGAAGCCAATGCAACCTTTTACCCATCCATGAAACCACCAACTCTTCCTGTTGTTGCACCTCCTGATCACTTTGGATACCTACATCCCAAAACTCAAGTAGGATCAAAAATCCCTCCATCAAGTGGACCTAGTTCCTCTCAAAAAACACATCCTCAACCATTTTATGATCACAAAGTCACAAAAACTCCCATTAACATTGAAGAAACATATGGAAAAGTCTTTACTATCATAAGTAAACAAGGTTGTGACACAACACATGAGCATAACATTCACCAACTTCTTGAACAAAAACCAATAGAAGAAAACACAATAGGATTAGGATATCAAGATCCTCTTCATACTGATAAACCTCCTTTTGAATATTGGAGACTTCAAAATGATGGTACCATGATCTTTGATTCTCCTCCTGACTTAAACATTCTCCTTCCATGTGAACGGACATTACTTGATTCTAATTACAAGGATGCTAGGAACCCCATGGGTCTTCTTCCTCCTTCCATTCATGAAAAAGGAGAATCTAGAAAATGAAAATGACCTTAAAAATTGAAAAATCTCAAGTATCCTACTCATCCTCCACTTGAATGTGAAAGGAGACTTCAACTAATTTTAAACAAAGGCCTTATACTCTTACCACCTATGAATAGGTTGGTCATCCATCCTAAAGTTTCTAACATACAATATTGCAAATATCATCGTGTTCCTGGACATTGAATTGAAGAATGTCAGAGATTAAATTACATATTGAACAAGTATCACTTCACTAATACTAACTACTTTCCCATCATCCCTTAAAACAAAATCCTTTTTATCATGCCATATTTGTAGAATTTTTCATTCTCACTATTGCATGATCCCTCCCATCACCTTTCTTGGCTCATTCTTGCCTCACATCTAGTAGGGGGTGAGAAGTTGTTAGCCTTATCCTAGTAATACATTTGTTCTTGTCTCTTAACTATGTTATTTACCTTCCAATTATACTACTTAAGATTGAGAAGCCAATAACTTTGTTTATGGTTGACTTGCATTTTCCTTACTAGCATTTTATATTCATTTTCCTTTTCCTTTTTCTTTGGTGTGATTTTTTGTGCATATTTTGTTCCCCCATAATGTGTGTTTGATGTTCTATCTCTTTGTACACTTCCTCTATTTGTACCTCTATTATTTTATATGTTGTACATTTCCTTTTTTTCTTTTTTTTTTGTGTTTTCCTTTTGGGGATGACACAAAGTGTAGAGATGCACTATGTCTCTTCCATGTTGACCGAAAAGGTCCTTTGTCTTTCCTTTTTGTTTTGTGTTCTCCTTTTGGGGATGACACAAAGCATTGAGACGCCCTATGTCTCTTCCATGTTGACCCAATCGACCCTTTTTTCCTTTTTACTTTGTCTTTTTCTTGTGTTTTTTTTCCTTTTGGCGATGATGCAAGGCATTGAGACCACAATGTCTCCATCATGTTGACCCAAAATATTTTCCTTTTCTTTTTCCTTTTCATTTTCTTTTTGTTCATGTTTTCCTTTTGGGGACGATGCAAAGCGTTGAGACTGAAATGTCTCTTCCATGTTGACCCAAAAAGGACTTTATTTTTCATTTGATTTTGCTCTCTTTATGTCATTCTTCTAGTTCTATGTGATTTGGGGAATGATGACAGTTCTGAGCTCTTTCATAAAATCATTGCAGCAACGAACATACTGACCCCAAGTCCATAGATCCCTTGTGTGTTTGGCATGTTCCTTTTTTTTGGGAAAATCCCTTTCTTTTGTTCTCTTTTTCGTTAACATGATGTAGCCTTACCTGGAAACATATGACTTGGCATATGGAATTTCCAAGTTGGCTCTCATGTCTTGTTTTCTTTTTTGCATTTTTCCTTCGCTACTTTAAAGTAATTGCTCATAGAGAAATGTGTAGAAATTCCTTTAAAGTGGGGGGCATACATTGGCATCATTTCATTTGCATTTTTGGTTCTTAATTCAGCCTTGTCACTTCATATGATGTGTTCATCACTTTGTGGATGACATTGGGTCTGATGTCCTTCATAAGTGTGATCTATCTTAGCATATTACATTCCTCTTAGTGGCTTGATGCAACGCACTTCATCCCCTAAGTTGTGAATATTTTATTCTTTGATTGGTTCTCTCTTGGAGATGTTAGAATTTTTTTTCCCTAAGTGATATACCTTGCATGAACTTAACAACTCCTTCGAACATATCTTACATTTTACATTTTTACATTTTGCATTTTACATTCTTTTCCACCTTACATAATGCAAATTGCATGCCTGTGGTACCTTGCTAAACTTTGTTCATGAGTTCCAAGCAGCTTGTCTCATGAAGCATGAACTAACATTTTCCTTTATGGCACCTTGTTAAAGTTATTAGGAGGTATAACTTTGATATGGTTGAGCGGGAAGCCCATTCAGCGGCATGACTTTCCCCATAGCCACCGATGTGTTTGTGAGTGCATACCACTAGCAATTTATGTATCTTACCTTTTGGGTTTTCTCACCCAGTGGACCACCTAAGTTCTATCACCCCAGAGTGAGCATGCATTCTTGTTTTCTCACAAACATCCTAGATCTAATCCATAACTAGTTGGATAGATGATCAAAGCTTGATCTGATTCACTCTTTTCTTCTCTTTCTTCTCACTTACGTTCCTTTGTTCTTATGTTTAGTTTAAGATGGGATCTTCATCCTGGGGGCTTGAACATCCCTCTTGATTGTTGTCATTCCATCTTGCTAGTATAAGTGCATTTGGATCCTTCTCGATGTGCATGGCTACTTTAGTGTGAGCAAGTTCATCCTCTCACTAAAGTGGGGGCTAAATTTACCACAGAAAAATATCCCTTTGACATTTTCATGGTATTTTAGGTATTTCTCTCATGATGCTTGGTCCATTTTTCTTTGATTTAATGTTGTAATGTGGCTTAAACATTCACATTAGGTCCTTAAAATTCAAATTATGGCATCTTGTGAAGGTGTTGTGAAGTGTTGTAAAACATTTCTACACTTTTCTAGACTCTATTCATTACAATTCACATAAAAATCTCCTTTTCATCACTTCCTATTTTGAAGTGTTGTAAAATCTTGTAACAAGATTTCACACTTTTCTAGGCTTGATTTCACTATTTACACCTTTCTTATGCTTTATTTGACTCCTTTATGCACTCATAATGCTTAATTAACTATACCTTTGAATGTAAACTGGACAAACAACACTAAATACAAGATAATTTCTGACACGCACTTTCAAGTCCAAGGTGGGACCCATTTTCCATGGGTGGTGAATGAGTCCCTCTTGGCTACAAATTCAAAATATTTCAAATTTTTTTTTGGGTTTTTATTCAAAATTACCTTATGTGTGCCTGTGATGAGGTATCATAGGGTTACTAAGGCACAATTATGTATAAATAGGTGTTTTTCTTCTCATTTTACACCTAATTCATCTCCTAATTCATTCAAGCAATCTCTTCATTCTCTAAGCATTCAATTAGCATTTGAGCACTTTGCATCATTCAATCAAGCATCAATCAAGTATCTTGGAGCAACCATTGGCATATCTTCAAATTTCTTCAACAAGCTTGGGGGTAAGTGCACCAAGATGGTTCCCAAAAAGGGGGCTTAAGTGGCCACTTTTTTTCTAAAATTAGGAAATGCTGACCTTGGACATGAAATTGATGATAGTTACACTCAAAATTTTGAGATGGAACAAAAATAAGGATCGAAGTGCTCCGAGTCTACTTTCTAAACTACTAATTTATTTTGAAAATGGTTGAAATTAAGGGGTTCAAAAGAGGGATGCATAGAAATTGGTGTTGTTTTTGTTAGAAAAACATAACATAGCAACTCTTGTACGACCTTAGCACGGTGAAATTTTTTGTAGTATTTTTAAAATCACTACGGTTAGAAGTTAGTTAATAGAATCTAGTTGGTGCATAATTTTTCTAATAATTTTTTAATGAATATTTGATTTTTTACTAATTTTCTAAGTGGGCACTTCCTGAAAAGCAGAATTTTGGCCGTGCTCCCACTACAAATTTTTGAAAATAATTGATTTTTTTTTCTTTTTTTTTTAAATTTGTAGAATGGAGTCTAGTTTCTAAAAATGTAATTTATTTTGAAATTTTGATGAACAGTTAATTTGTAACAAAAAAAAACTAAACACTGCTTTTTGGCAAAAAATAGATAGACAAACAAAATAAATTATGGATGAAAGGCTTAACATTGTCAAAAAGTGAAAAAATTACATCATTGGATAGCTAAGAGAGAACCTAAAATTACCCATGTTTTCGATTTTGTCAATATTGAACTAGATGCAATCTTGATGGTGAGCACGAACCTGATTATGTGAAAAATTATAGAATTTGCAAAAACACATCTCTGGCCTTGTTTGGAATGCCCTCCAAGCCTTTGGGTTGGTATTCCAAGCCAAATAATTTCACTTTTTTCTTTATTTTTAACACAAAATAACGTGCTCACGTTATAACGCGAGCACGTTTTAAAAAAAAAAATCATAAGTGGCTAGAAAATTGGTACCCAACTTCATGCACCCGCCCTTGGCGAGTTTCAGACATTTACATGTTGTTTATTCATCTTTCCATGTTCATTTCATTTGATTTATTCATTAAGGGTTTGATTACCAAAGTGGGATTTGACCGTGGAAAATCCCTATAACCTAACCCTTAACCATTTTTTCCCTTTTGCATGTGTGTTTGAAGACTTGTGTATGCATATTTATCAAGTAATTAGGTGTTGAAAAGTGGACAAGAAGTCAACAAAGTGTTTCAAGTCAAATCAAACCTATTTCAAGCTTGGAGACAAGCTACAATCTATTTTCTGTAGATTTGACTCCATCAACTCGACAAGAAGACATGCTCAGATCTAGTGCTACAAAATTGGCTCCTGATTTCATAGAATTTTGTGTGAGGATTGATTCACCATCAATGGTGAATTAGTTCCACCTTAAGGCTGGAAAGTTAGATTTTGTCAGATTCCAAATCTTGACAATCAAAAACCAATTTCTAGGACTTTTTGCCAGTAGCTGGACTGATCCACCATCAGTTGCGAATGAGTTCCACTGGTGATTTTCACTTATTTCGGCTAGCATTCAGGACACTTCAAATTCATCATTCTCTTCCCAGGTGCACTTTGATTTAGCCTTCTTCATTTCTGTTTTGTATTCGTTCATCTTTTAGTTCATGCTTTCATATCACATTGTGTTTTCAAACATTGCATATATCTTAGTTTTTACATTCTTAATCACTCAATTACATAGCTTAGTTGCATTTATATTATCTAATTTAGTCATACTTACATCATACATACATTAAATTGAATGAACCAAATTGATTTTGAGTGAGGTTTATCTCTCTCCTTTTAGGTGAAACATCCTAAGAGTGCAAGAGTAGGCTATAAACCTCATTCCCAAAAATCTATTGTTCATCTAGGATATGTGTAGGATCATGATGGGCCAAAAAGTGGCAATATGGTAGGTGTGGCTGACGACTTTTTTTTTTTACCAAAAATTGATGAATTGAAAAAGGGTTTTTAAAGGAGATTTTGAGCTTTCCACCAATATAAATTATGCTTTACTTTGAATTTAATAAAAAAATATTATAAATTTTCTCTTTGAATTACAACTAAATTCTAGATTGATAGGTTGATTGAAAAACACCTATAGCTTTCAAACAATATCACATTTTTTGAATCTGAAACATGCGTCACATTCTATGCTTCATGTACTATAGGATTGAAAAAAATAAAAAATGAATTTCATGAATTTTTGACCAAGTTAAGGTGGTTAGACATATGATTTTTTATATTTTTAAAAAGTTGTAATAAAAAATTCATAATTAATTATTTACTTGGAAAAAAATTACAAAAAAATATGCATCACATCGGGACATGAATCCTCTACTTATATCTAAAATCTTTAAAAAAAATATTATCATTTTATTGTGGTTAGGGTGGTCAAACATATACCTACTTATTTTTTCCCTGAAATTTAAGTACTACTGCATTGAAATTTCAAATTTTCACCAAATAGATTTAAAAAAAAAAAAAACCTAGTAGTTTAGAAACTACATTTAATTTTATATAAATTCTATTCTTACATATTTTTGAAATAATATAGATAACTTATTCAAATTTTTATGTCAAGTTGCCTAACTCTAATTTTTTTGAATTTCATTGCCACTTAAAGGGCCTATTTTTTCCATGATGATCTTCCACATACCCTCTATTTGAATTTTATTTAATGCTAGTTACCTAGGTCATTTAATAGTTGTCTCATAACATAGGATTACGACACATGTCACAATCCTATCTAATCATATCCCTAAATTTACCTTTATAAGTAATGTGTGTGAAAGCACAAATTTGAGTCCACTTAGATAGTAGAATTTTTGGTCTTAGAAAAAATCTCAAAATCGAGAAAAATGAATCGAGATACTATTTTCTAGCAATCGAGATCCTATTTAACTTCGAGACCCCGATCCTAAATTTAAAATGGGATCCCACTTCCTTTCATGACCCAAACTTAGAATTATGAAACAAGATTCTGAATCTTGTTAGGAAATGGGATCCCAATTTGTAATAAGCAGGATCACGTTTCATAGAAGTATTTGATTTTTTTGAAAAGATTTGTGATCTCATTTTTCACCTATGAATAGTGGAAGCAAGATTTGGTATTTTGATTTTTTTCTTTATTTTTTAATTTATGTATATATATTTCATTTGAATGTTTAGAAAAATATATAAACCCTAGTTGAATTTGAAAAATAAAAGAATTGTATATATTTTCATTTGCATTGCTTTATGTTTTAAATCTGTATGCAAATATTTGAAAATAAGACAATACTTAATTTCCTTGAGAAAAAATTAAGATTTTTCTAATTTTATTTCATTCCAGTATTTAGCCACATACAAATAGAATTTTCAGCACATGGAATCCATATGTACCCATGCAAAAATACCTACTCTTTATCATATTAACATACATATAGTTTTCTACTAGCCTAATCCTTGAGCTCTCAAATAAAAACCAAAAATTTGATCAAATCAACCAATCCTAGATCAAACCAATCAAATTATTCAATCCAATCAACTTAACATAGCCATGAAGGATTTTATCCTAAGACCACTAGAAATGAATCAAAACATAAATCTAGGGAGTTATGCCCCACCAACATAAGCATGATAATTTCAAGATACTCCAAAAAACCCTAACATGGATAATTTTGCAAATCAATATACACAATTTTAACTACAAAAATGAATGTAAAGGATTATGCTAACTAAAGGGAAAATTGTTCAATCTAAACATGTAAATGAGATGACAAAAGGTCAAGCCATTCTAAAATATATTAGATATTTAACTCTATAGATATAATTTCATGTGGTAAAAGGAATTTGTCTCAATACTATAATTAATATCTATCTAGTTCCACAAAGTGATCATAACTATCACAATTTTCATAAGATATGAAATTTCCTCTTTTGCAACTGCATAGATGATGTTTTATGCTCATTATAGTGTTTATAGATTTTGTATGTTTAGGACTATTTTTTAATGGTTTGAAAATCCTTAATGATCATGAAAGGACCCCACAAGATCCCTAAACTTAGGAAATCATAATCAAATCCCTCAAAGATTCAAGATCAAATATATCATAAGTCTACACTAGCACCCTTGGGAACTTTATCCCACAACATGTAGCATCATCTAGTGCTACCCAGGACCCCTATAAAATTTTCTCATATTGTTTTCCCTCTCTTTTGTTCCCTAATTTGATCAATTTTATAAAATTCATTTCCCTAAAAACTTGGTAGTGATTGATATTAAATTTGGTACTTAAAACACATTACATGCCTTGTTAATACAATAATAGAAAGCATGTATCTCTATATTCTCTCATTTCACAAGTAATTGTAAAAAAATTAAAAAGTGGAGTTCTTATCTACTTATAAATAATAAAATATTCATCGAATTATTGAATTATTATATCATGAATCTATTTTTTTCCTCCTTTGGCTGATCATCTCCTAGATTATTTTAGCCTCTTTCCATTATTGGAATTCATATAACCATAGTTTCCTTATTCCATTGTCTAGAATCCTTGTTATAGGATTATGGTTCAAATCTAAAACTTTTCCTTCATTTTATTATTGTCTAAATATTTCTTATAATACTCAAATTACATCTTGTTTGAAATCTATTAAATAAATTTATACTCTTTTCAATCTATTACTTTAAGTTATACTAAAGTGTATGACATACAACACCTATGGCATGAATCTTGTTGGTGTGAATAAATGTCTTGTACCTAGCTAATTCACTCATTGGGAAATTAGGGGAAATATTCAAAATGTTAAGTTTACATAGGATATAAGATTATTTCTAGAGGTTTTAGTTGGATTTTCTAGAACTTAGCTTATCTAGCTAGGATTGCATGATTCCTAGGTAGTTAGTTGTCTCATATTATAGGATTAAGACACTTTTCATGATCTTGTCTAATCCTATCTCTCAACCTTGCCTTTATATGCAAGGCATCTCATGTTCATTTGCATCATATCCAACCATTAATCAATCTTTCATTGTGAAGCAAGATTTCTTGCCATTCTCTCTCTTGTGGAAGTGGTTTTGGTCTAGCAACTATTCCTGGGGGTGTTGGGGAGTCACCATTTACTCCCACATGGTATCAAAGCTCTCTAGGTGTTGTAGATTCCTTCCTAGAATTGAGGGTTTTATGTTGGCTTGAAGATTTTACTAGGTGTAGATTGGGGTTTCAGTAACCTCATAGTTGAGATCGGGTGGCTGCAAAGACAAATTTTAACTGTAAATTGGTCTATTTTGGATAAAATTGTTTTTGAGGCAATTTTTTTTTGCTTGGACAACCTCCCAAGTGGTAGGATTTTTCTTTTTTCGCAAAAAAATATTTTGTAAAATATTTTTTGCAGTATTTTCTAAAAATTTGGGGAAAATATTTGTTTATTTCAGGAAAAAATATATTTTTTGTATTGGGAAATTTTTGGGAAAAAGTTATTATTTGCAGGGGCCAAATATTCTAAAGTATCGACATCAAATAACATATTCCTTGCACATTTGTTATCTCTGCAGGACCGGTCACATTGGTATCATTATCAGTTAAATTGTGATCTATGTTTAATGCATTTATGTTTTGATCGGTGGCACTCATTGTAATCGTCGAATCCTCCAACTAGGTATTTTCTTTCACTGGCTATCATCTCGGGTGCCTTTTGGCTCACTTCATATCGGTACATGGTCGACAAGTACCATTAATTTTTCTGGTGGAGTGGCATTTATTTGAAGTTTCTGTGGGCATCACATCGTCCTCTGTTGCTTGTAGTCCATGCCCCCTTCATGTGGATCTGACTCCTTCACTGGCTTATTTAGTGGTCACATCATCGATGGATATGGGGTACTCTCCTGCATCATCATCCTATCTGTAGGTACTATGCTGCCCATTATTCGACGATATGAAGTCTAATTTTAACAGTGAAATTTTTTATATATAAAACTTTATGTTAAGTTTGTACCACCAACTGTCATGTCGGCCCTTCTAAAAGGGTTTGTATGTATTAAGAACCTTTATTAAAGGTCAACCACTGAGTAATAACCAACCACATTACTTTGGTCACTGTGAAGTGTTAAGCCAACGGTATTTTATTTTTCATTTGTTGTTGGTACGGTCGCATGAATGACTGAAGTTTAACCCTTGGGTGCTTGAACTTTTCACTAGTTTAGTCTTCTCATACTGTGTATTTGCCCCATAGTGCCTTTTATAGGCCTTTTTTTCATTTTCTCATGACTTTTGCAAACAAAGGAATTTTTTTAGAAATAAAATATCGATGGAAAGCTGGAAGTCTGAATTTTTTAGTGGTGCAGTCATTTTGTAGTTTTATGCCATTTTTTCTAGGTTGAAAACAGATCATCATTTTTCACCTCTGAGCTCATATCTTTGTGCTCTAGAATATGATTTTCTCCAAATTTGTGGCATCAAGAAGGTATTTAGGAGCACTTCAGATCTACTCATGCACTTTTTGCGGATTTGTTTCCATATTTTCATATTTTTAGTTTGTAGTTGATTTGATAGTTTGGGATACTTTGTTGTAAATTTGCAAAAAAAGTGTAATTTTGTTTGGGACAAAGGGGTTGATTTCTTTTATTTTGAGGGAAAATTGTGGTTCATCTATTGTAATATCTCATTGTATCATGGATTTTCCAAAAGTGTATCTTTAACTCCATATAACTATCATGAGTGGAGAACTCAAATGGAGTTATTATTGTTAAAATCTAAGTTGCAAAGAATAACATTTGGTGAAGATCTAGAACTCGCAGGAGCTAAAGAGAGAAGAGACTGGCTTGATAGAAGGGATGAAGCTCTTTGTAATATTCTTTTGTCCATTTATCCAGATCTTAGATATCATGTTGCATCATGCACACATCCTAATCAAGTTTGGAATACTTTACAAAATATCTTTAGTAAGCCAGATAAGATGAGGAAATTTAAGTTGGAGAATGAACTAATGGGTCTTAATCCTTCAGGTTTTGACAATATTCAAGACTTCTTCTC
>VDFB02049217.1:21659052-21670624 GCA_007258455.2 Sequoia sempervirens
GCGCTCCACTTGAATTCTTTTCTATCCCCTCTCATTGTTTTAGTCAGGGGTCCACAAATACTACTGAAGTTTCTAATGAACTTTCTATAAAAACTAGCCAAACCATGGAAAGATATCACCTCGGTAGCAATTCTTGGGGTAGGCCATTCCTGATCTATTTAGGATCTAGGGCAATTTCTTATAGAATGCTTACGTAAACGATAACTTAATACAATGCTTAAATGAACAAATGAAAATAATATGCTTGCCAAGATAATGAACTGAAAAGAAAGAGAGAAGATAAAGAGGAGAGCAAACACAATTGATAACAGAGTTCGTCCGTAAGGACTACATCTCCGGGCCCCTCTCCAATAGAGTGACCGATCTGATTATACTCCAAAAATAGTTACAATTGCTTCATTGACTATTTCCTTCAAGCACAGCAACATAACGTTCCTCTGATGTGTAGAAATGTCTTCAAAATCTCTTAAGCATTCTCCCGTTCTCACCACCTGGACTTGGGAATTTCAATCTTTACCTCTCTTTTTATACATAAAATTTTTGTAATTAAGCCTAACCATCAAATTAATGGCTTAACCTCCTTGAACAGCTCGTACACTAGTTATTTTGTTCTTTTCAATCTTCTTGTTCAGATAGTTAAGGTGTATCTTGTTTGTTTTGGCTTTGTTAAGCCATTTGTTAAAGGCTCGATTGACAGTTCTCTAACAAAAGGAAACAGACTCCGGCTATAGTTAAGCCACCATCGGTGGTCTAATAGCTAAAACCCTTTTACCACAACCGTGTGGTCGGGGGTTCAAAACCTC
Source organism: Sequoia sempervirens (assembly GCA_007258455.2). Classification (NCBI taxonomy): domain Eukaryota; kingdom Viridiplantae; phylum Streptophyta; class Pinopsida; order Cupressales; family Cupressaceae; genus Sequoia; species Sequoia sempervirens. The sequence continues at coordinate 21,659,856 of VDFB02049217.1, forward strand.
CGCCGGCCGTTTTAAAACCAAACTTTTCCACATATGAGTTAAGGGCGAGCTCGGCGGTGCAACGACCAACTGCGCAGCTATTTGGGAGGAGATCATGGGGTCGAACCCCACCAATTTTTTGTTGAAACAAACAAACAGTATTGCCAAATGAAGGAGGACACGTGTCAGGCTCCTATTCGCGGACGATGCTGACGAAGAAGCTGACTAGACTGCTGACAACATTGCCAATGTGTATGCTGACTCTGATGCCATATTGTACGGATGGACACATGTCGCTCTGTGATTGGTCTGTACCATCTGACTCACATGCCAAGTGTCTTGCGCTGATTGGTCCACTTAGCTTCCATACTGTACGGACTGACACGTCAGCATGATGACGTCATCATCTGTACCCTCAAGTCAACCAAACTTTGACTACCAATATCTTGAGCATACTGTGTCAGATTTCGACGAAACGAACATTGCCAGAATTGTCTCAATGAGCTCTTCACGATGATGCTTGTTTCGTTGATTTCTAAGATGATTATTTTTTCACCTTCTGGATGACCCTTGAAGCCAGTTTGACTGGAAGTTTGACCGGCCGTAACTTGCACAAACAGAGTCCTTTTTGCCTCGTTCAAGTTACGTTGGAATCAAGACGTCATTCTCTTTCTAATGGTGCTGAAATTGGAGCATTGGGAACACTTCAATTTTCACTGAAAATGTTCCCCGGATCAGGCCTCCCCACTGGAGAGCTTTTGGACCTTCGAAAGCTTGATTACTTGGAAAGTAAGTGAGGGTAAAGTTCTCTCACTTTACCAATCTCCATCCATCTTGCTTTGCTTGGATGCATCCCCTTCAGGCCCACTTTGAGGTACTCAACATCTCCACTTCATGAAGTTCTGACATTCCTGTCGAGAATAACATCTTCTGACAACTCTGACATGTACTCTGGTTAAAAGGTCATCAACTGATGGAACTTGAATGTTTGTGACTTCATCGAGGATCATTGGAGGCTCATAAAGTTTCAAATTCTCAACATTGACAACCGAGTAAATATGCATGTATGGAGGAAGATTAAGGCGGAAGGCATTGGTACCAATCTTCTCAAGGATCTCAAAAGGACCATACCTAATTGGCTTAAGCTTTTTACCTTCACCTTGCATCCTTTCCTTGCTGATATGTAACCAAACTCGGTCTCCAACCTGAAAATGATGATCAGTGCGATGCTTGTCATGGCAAACCTTGTATTTTGCTTGGCTCTGTTCCAACCATGCTTCCACTACCTGATGAATTGCTTGAACTTTCTGGATGAACTTCAAAGCCTTCTCTACATCATGGCATCCATCTTCAACATCATCTTTCCCAAAAGCAAAATCCATCGGTGTCTTGGGCACATAACCAAAGCATGTCTCAAAAGGAGACCTCTTAGTAGAAGAGTGTGCTGCATGGTTGTAGGCATGCTGCACATAATGAAGACTCTCATCCCACAACTTAGGATGCTTGCCGCAAGAATCCCAGTAGATGCACAACTGTCCTATTTACAACCTCTGTCTGTCCGTCGGTCTACGGATGGAAGGCCATACTCTTCTTCAGTCTGGTGTCCATGAGTCCCCACAAAGCTGACAAAAGTTCCCCCAAGAATCGAGAATCTCGATCTGATACAATAGAAGTAGGTAACCCAAAATGAATCCATACAAATTGAAAGTACATATGAGCTGTCAATTCAGCAGTGACCTGTTTCTTACAAGGCATCAAAATACACATTTTTCTGAACTGATCAACTACTACATACAAATAATCATGTCCCTTCCTAGACATAGGTAACCCCCCAACAAAGTCCATTGACACACTTTCCCATGGACGAGAAGGTATAGGTAGAGGTGTGTACAATCCCAACTTCCTGTTACTAGGCTTACTAGTTGCACACATAACACAACCTCTAATATACTTAGTTGCAGTTTCTTGCATACGAGGCCAATAACAATATTTCTACAGCCGAGTCAATGTTTTGTTTACCCCAAAGTGTCCTACAATCAATGAGGTATGTGCTTCTCTAATAACATGTGCTTGCTCATCTTTTGGAACACATAATTTTCCCAAGTGATATAACAATTTATCTTGCACATAATAATCTTTCTCTTCTACATGTTTACCTTTCATTAAAGCAGCATAGATATCCTTAAAGTTCTCATCATTAGCATATTGTTCCTGAAAACTTTCATGAACCATAGAACTATTCTGAAGGATTATCAAAGAATTCATCATAGAGTACCCAGAGAGCATGTCAGCTACTTTGTTATGAGTAACCTTCTTGTAAATGTTAATAACCAATGAAACCGCCGCAAAGCCCATCCACCGAAAGTGCCTACTTTGTTGCAGTTTAGTTTGTGAGTGCAAATACTGAAGTGGCTGGTGATCAGTGTGGATTACAGTTTCTTTCCCCATTATGTAATGTTTCCATTTTTTAACACTCTGAACTAAAGTATAAAGTTCTTTATCATAAGTGGGATAGTTACTTACTACTCCTGAAAAAGTTTCAGAGTGGTAGCAAACTGGTTTACCTCCTTGCATGAGTACTGCTCCCATGGCAAATCCACTCGCATCTGTCTCGATCTCAAATGGTTGATGTAGATCCTGCAGAAGAATCGTAAGGTGTCAACTTTCCTTCAAAGTGTCGAAGCTTTCTCATCAGGACCTCCCTAATCGGTGCTGTTCTCGGGTTAATGCACGTAATGGTGATGCTATATAAGAGAAATTTGCAATAAACTTTCTCCAGTACTGAACTGCACCTAGGAAACTTCTGACCTCTGTGACTATACTTGGCTTAGGCCAGTTTATAATAGCTTTGACCTTCGCAGGGTCTACCTTCAATTGACCACCCCCAACGACATAGCCTAAGTACACTAAGGATGTCTTAGCAAATTCACATTTAGACATCTTTGTACATATAGTTTTTCTTTTCTCACATCAAAGACTTTATTTACGATCTACATGATCTTCCCAAGTTTGACTGAATACAAGAATATCATGTAGATGGACTATGACAAAAACATCAATAAAAGGACGAAAGACATCATTCATGACTCTCTATAAAGGTAGCTGGTGCATTACAAAGCCCAAAAGGAATAACCAACCACTCAAATAGTCCCTGTTTTGTCTTAAATGCAGTCTTCCAAATATCATCTTCTGCAATTCTTATCTGATGATAACCACTTCACAAATCTAACTTAGTGAAATAAACTGCATGTTTTAACTGATCAAGTAAATCATCAATTCTGGGAAGAGGATACCTGTTCTTTACCGTTATCTTGTTCAAGGCGTGGTATTCGATGCACATCCTCCAAGTTCCATCTTTCTTTGGAACCAAGACAGTTGGAGAACCACAAGGAGAAGTACTAGGACGAATAACTCCTTTTTCCACCAACTCTTGAACCTGCTTTTTAATTTCCTCATTCTGCATAACAAATAAACAGTACATGCCGATATTAGGAAGTGGCACATCCTGCTGTAACTGGATTTCATGTTGTATCTCTCTCTTGGGTGGTAACCTCTTCGGTTCCTGAAACAAGTCATCATAAGCGGAAATAATCTTGACCATTTCAGTTTTATGTTTTGGGTCACACTCCTTGAAGGCCTCAAATTTATCATCTTCTTTGGCTTTTACAAGCATTAATACAAAGTTCTTGAGTTGACCAACCTCTTCATTTGACCAACATTAACTAGTGTAAGATTAGTCTTCACCTTATGTGCACGTACAATGTATTCTACCCCATCTTTAAAAAGATGATACTTATTCTCCCCCCTATAAAATATTGCTTTTCTATCATAAAGATAAGGACTTCCCAACACAAGTCCACAAATATCCAAAGGGACCACATCTACTTCTACCTCATCTACAAAGTTTGTAGTGATAGCAAATCTCAATTTATATTGTTTAGTTACTTGTAGTTGAGCATCATTGCAAACCCATCCGAGTGGATATGGTTCCGGATGAGGTGTTGTAGTCAAATTAAGTTTCTTTACAACTTCCTCAGATATTAAATTGACTTGGGAACCCATATCAAACAATGTATCAACCTTAGTGTGTTTTGTTACAACACGAATGTGAAACAATTCATTTCTTTGCTTATCAACCTTAGGAGAAGATTCTTTACTTGTACTTGCACTGGCATTAGAAAAACTTGCATCAGAAGAGAGAGATATACCTTTCCCTTTACCTTGGATTCTGGTAGCAACAATCTTTGTCTCATCTCCGGAGTCAGAACCAAGATACTGTTGAATCACTGCAGTAGTCTTCTGCTTGCCTTTATTACCTCCATATCTTTTCATCCTCAACTCAGGATGAAGCTTCCAACATCTTGAATCATCATGCCCCTCTTTCTTGCAATGGGAGCATGTGGGTTTCTCACCCTCTTTCTTAGCTGTAGCTATCTTCTTCCCTTTGCCTTTATCTTTGTCTTTTTCTTTCCCTTTAGACTTACCCTCGAACTTAGATGGCTTCTTGGAAAAATTATCACTAAAAGTGTTCTTAACCCTTGACTCTAAATGAGTAGCTTGAACAGAGACCTCGTCTAGATTTTTGGGACTCAACATCAAAATAGTGTGCCTAAGGTAAGAATGCAAACCACCTATGTACTTAAGTAATGTGTCTTGAGTATACAAGGGAACATTTAAAGCAATAGCCCGTTTTCTAAACTCATGAGTATAATCCTGGACAGATTGCCCCTTACCTTGCCTAAAGGTTTTCCAATTCATGGTTAATTGTTGCATGTAACCTAAAGGATATAATTGTTTCCTAAGGGCAGCAACAAACTCCATCCAAGACATATTAACTTGACCATGGTGAGCAATTTCTTCCCGAGTCCTACTCTCCCACCAGGTGAGAGCTGTACCTCCCAACCAGAGAGTGGCTAATTGGATCCTAGAAGCATCTTTTACTAGGCCTTGAATCCTATAGTACACTTCTACTTGTTGGACCCAATCATCTAACTTCTTAGCATTTAACTCCCCACAGTATTTAGGTAACTCAAATTTTACATCTAGCTTAATAATAGGCTTAGACTTGATCTTAAATGGATTTACATTAGAAGAAGGAGAAGGAGAAGGAGGAGAAGGGGGAGGAGAAGAAGAGGAAGAAGATGGAGGAGAAGGAGTTTCTGGAGTTTTCTCCTCTGTGTCTTTCTGATCTTCTTGCTTCTTGTGCTTCGAAGAACCTCCCTTTTTGCGCTTCTTCTTTTCTGCATAAAGTTCGTCCACCATTGCCTTCATATCTAGAAATAGCTTCTGGAAATCCTTCTCACTGAGCTCTAAACTTTGTCCACCTTCTTTTCCTTCCATCTGTGATGGTGGATTATCTCTTCATCTTCTAATCTCTGGATTATATTCTTCAAGTTCTCCTTCGCCTCGGTGAAACCTGGATCTTGTTAGCATTCAATTTCTGCAATACTAGCCACACAAAGCTCTGATACCAACTTGATCTATTTAGGATCTAGGGAAATTTCTTATAGAATGCTTAACGTAAACGATAACTTAATACAATGCTTAAATGAACAAATGAAAATAATATGCTTGCCAAGATAATGAACTGAAAAGAAAGAGAGAAGATAAAGAGGAGAGCAAACACAATTGATAACGGAGTTCGTCCGTAAGGACTATGTCTCCGGGCCCCTCTCCAACAAAGTGACCGATCCGATTATACTCCAAAAATAGTTACATTGCTTCATTGACTATCTCCTTCAAGCACAGCAGCATAACGTTCCTCTGATGTGTGGAAATGTCTTCAAAATCTCCTGAGCATTCTCTTGTTCTCACCACCTGGACTTGGGAATTTCAATCTTTACCCCTCTTTTTATACATAAAATTTTCCTAATTAAGCCTAACCATCAAATTAATGGCTTAACCTCCTTGAACAGCTTGTACACTGGTTATTTTGTTCTTTACAATCGTCTTGTTCAGATAGTTAAGGTGTATCTTGTTTGTTTTGGCTTTATTAAGCCATTTGTTAAAGGCTTGGCTGACAGTTCTCTAACAAAAGGAAATAGACTCCAGCTATAGTTAAGCCACCATCGGTGGTTTAACAGCTAAAACCATTTTACCACAACTGTGTGGTCGGGGGTTCAAAACCTTCCCGGCCATTTTAAAACAAACTCTGCAATATCAAAACAATAAAACCAAACTTTGCCACATATGAGTTAAGGGCGAGCTCAGCGGTGCAACGGCCAACTGTGTAGCTGTTTGGGTGGAGATCACGGGGTCGAACCCCACCGAATTTTTGTTGAAACAAACAAACGAAATTGCCAAATGAAGGAGGACGCGTGTCAGGCTCCTATTCACTGACGATGTTGACGAAGAAGTTGACTGGACTGCTGGCAACACTGCCAATGCGTATGCTGACTTTGATGCCGTACTGTATGGCTGGACACGTGTTGCTCTGTGATTGGTCTGTATCATCTGACTCACATGCCACGTGTCTTGTGCTGATTGGTCCGTTTAACTTTCGTACTGTACGGACTGACATGTCAGCATGATGACATCATTGTCTGTACCCTCAAGTCAACCGAACTTTGACTACCAATATCTTGAGTATACGGTGTCAGATTTTGACAAAACGAACATTGCAGAAATTGTCTCGATGAGCTCTTCATGATGACACTAGTTTCGTCAATTTCTGAGATGATTATTTTTTCACCTTTTGGATGACCCTTGAAGCCAGTTTGACTAGAAGTTTGACCGGCCGTAACTTGCATAAATGGAATCCTTTTCACCCTGTTCAAGTTGTGTTGGAATCAGGACGTCGTTCTCTTTCTAATGGTGCTAAAATCTAGAACATTGGGAACACTTCAATTTTCACTAAAAAATGTCCCCCAGATCAATTCTAGAATAACCTTCACCTTCTCTGGGTCAATCTTGAGACCTTCTGCTGACACAACAAACCCCAAGTACACCAACTCCCTCTTCACAAAACTGCACTTCTTCAGATTAATCAACAGTTTCTCTTCTCTTAACTTCTCAAAGGATCTCCGAATATGCATCAGATGCTCATCCAACGTCTTACTAAAAATCAAAATATCATCTAAATACACAATAAAAAAACTTCCCAGAAATTCTTTTAGTACCTTGTTCATGACCCGCATGAATGTGCTTGGTGCATTGGTTAGCCCAAAAGGCATGACTAACCACTCATATAGGCCCTCTTTGGTCTTGAAGACAGTCTTCCATTCATCTCCCTCTCGAATCCGGATCTGGTGATATCCACTCTTCAGATCAATCTTTGTGAAGTACTGAGCTCCACTCAAACAGTCCATCAAGTCATCCATCCTTGGTAGGGGAAATCTTTACTTGATTGTTATCTTGTTTATGGCTCAGGAATCTGTACACATCCTCCACTCCCCATCCTTCTTTGGTGCTAGTACTGCATGTACTACATATGGACTCAAACTCTCCCATATCAAACCCTTTCTCAACAACTCTTAAACTTGTCTGTTCAACTCATCATTTTATGCTAGAGTCATTCTATGAGCTGCCTTATTTGGCAAACTTGCTCCAGGAATCAAGTCAATCTGATGACTGATCTTCCTTGTTGGTGGTAAACCCTTAGGTACATTATCAGAAACAATATCCTGAAACTCATCCAACATCCCAGAAATTTCTTCTGGAACCTTCTCACTATCCTCTTTGCTCACTTTAGGAATCAATGCATAACACACAGGCTCATGCTTCATACCTTCTAAAATTTTTCTTCCATCTACATAAAAAATTCTAGCACTACTAAATACCTTTTCTTCCTTCAGGGGTTTCAACTTGTGACGAACCCCATCCTTTGTCAAGGAATAAGTGTTTGCATGGCCATCATGTATAGCTTGCCTATCAAACTACCACAGCCTCCCCAACAACATGTGACATGCGTCCATGGGGATGATATCACATAGTACCTCATCATGGTAGCTCCCGATCTTGAACTTTACTAGGCACTGCTCATTGACCAAAAATTTATGGTCTTTTTGCAACCAGGCAATTTTATACGGATGCGGGTGCCTTTCCCTCTTCAGCTTCAACTTTGTGACCATTTCCTCTGACACCAGATTATTAGTGCTCCCACCGTCAATAATGACATCACAACATTTTCCTTTACACTTGCACCTTGTGCAAAATAGATTCTTCCTTTTTTTTGGTTCCTTTTCCTCACTCACCAGGGCTCTCCTAATCACTAGGGCTTCTCCCCTTTCAACATCATCAGAATGTTTAGATTGGGCTTTCTCATCTGCATGCGCAACCCTTCCATGACCTTCTAGCCTTTTGTTTGCCCTTCCTTGGTGTTGTGGACATTCATAGGCTTGATGCCCTTCTTCACCACACTAGAAACACGTTCCTCTGAAACCACCTCTTCCAGATCCTTGTCCATATCTCCCTCGTCCTCTACCTCTTTGATCACCACTGTTTTGATCACGAAGGCGATAGAAGTTGTCATTTCTTTGGCTTCGATTGGTACCCACATCTTCACTTTTCTTTTCATCATCATTTCGGATTCCTGAAGGTCTTCCATTGCCCCTTTCGCTTTGACCCCCTCATCCTTTTTTCTTGCCATCAAATCTTTTGTTCAGCTTCTCTTCCACCTTCAGAGCAAATTGATACAGATCCTCAATGGTGGTCATTCTAACTAGGCTCAGCTCCTCCTACCGGTCACTTAACCATTAAGATATCGAACTACCTTCTCCTTAATGGCCTCTATGAGGCCATTGATGATTATCTTGTGAAAATCTCTATTATATTCTTTCCGCAGATCTTGCTTCCCTTCTTCAACCCTTGCAATTTCTTCAACAGATCTAACTCGTAGTCCACTAGTATGAACTGCTTCTTCAGTTTCTCTACCATGCGATCCCATCTGGTGATATTTCCTTTTCCTCTTCGATTTCTTTCCAACTGAACCTCTTTCCACCAAATACTGGCATGGCCCTTCATCTTCATTTTCGTAAACTTAACCCGATCTGGGTCCTCTATTTCCTCATACTCAAAATATTCTTCTAGCTCATTGATCCAGTCGATCAACTCTTCCGGGTTCAGACTTTCAGAATAACTGGAGACTTCTGCTTTGGGTCTTTTCCCAATCTTTGAAATGGCCCTTATTAGCCACATTTGGTCTTGATCAATTGCTTCTTCTTTCTTTTCTACATTTGAACCTTCTTCCTCTCCTTCATCCTCACTTTTCTCCCTCGGGTTTAACCCTCTTCTCAACTACTCTTGTAACACGTCAACCTGTCTCTGGAGGGCTGGTAGTGCATCTCTTCCACCAGCATTTCTGCCGCCTCGACCACCTCTAGCACTACCATGCCTACAGGGCATCACTCTTGGAGGCATTTTTCTTGACCTCGACCCACAACCACGGTCCTGGTACGAACTGCCTCACGATCGGTGATCTGTCCACACGCTCAAGAAAACCCGCTCTGATACCACTTGATGAAGGCACAACCCAAGACTTAGAAAATAACCCACTAACAAGAGAATAATTTTATTATTCAGAAAATGGAGCTTCTTACATGTAGAGGATCTCAAATCCTCAAGTTCTACAACACATGCAAGTTACAGAAAGCTATAGAATAACCCTTTCGCAATATGCGAGCTTGTCCCAAAAAGTTATCTAAAAATTAGAAACCCGCCCATAAATAGAGCTCCTCATTAGTTTGGAGCCAAAACAACATTCAAATTTGAGTTTAGGTGGTTTGGTGCTGAAAATTTACAACATGAAGTTCAAATTTCAAAAGAGCATTTGCAATTGTATCTTCTAGAAAGTGCGCCAACTTCCCGGGGCCATAACTTTTGATCCAGGACTCCGATTCACGAACCGTTTGAACAGTTGGAAAAGTTTCAAAGTCAATAACGTGCTTGAAGTTTTCTACGCTAATTTTGGCAAGTTTCAGGGCCATTCTAGGAACTCTAAGTGCCTCAAATCTAACTCGGAAGATTTTCAGGTGCAAATATGGGAAACTAAAACTCTAATATCTTTCAACCCAGGAACAGAAAATAAAAACCATAAATTGGTAATTTCATTATGATGAAAAGGGTATCCAAAAATGTAAAAATATCTAAAAACTAAGAAACTTGAAATTTAACTATTTTTGTGTGATGCAAGATTGCCCTTACACCACTGGATGCTCCTGCATCAGACACCCAGGGTAATTTGAGAATTGACCCCATCACGTATTAGATGGTGGAGGAAAACCCAAATGGCCAACCTCTACATTAGGCAATCAGGATGAATCTTCAACATGCCTTCCTTTCCATTTCACCAGATATTCTTCATACTGCCTGTTCCTAGTACTCCTTCCCACATGACTATCTAGGATTTCTTCAATCTCCTCCTTTTCTGAAGTAGGTGCTAGAATCCCACACTGTTCCATTGCTGGTACTTCCTCTCCACCACCTTCATGATACTTTGTCAAATTTGAAATGTTGAACACAGGGGAAATGTTAAATCCATCTAGCAACTCTACCTCATATGTATTCCCTGAATCATGCCTCTTCAAAATTTTACAGGGACCGAACTTCTTTATTTTCAATTTGTTATATGTTCCCACTAGAAGCCTTTCTTTCCTCAAGTGGACCATCACTTCATCACCAATCTGAAATTCCTTATACCTCCTCTTCTGATCAGCCTTAGCCTTATACTGCATATTCATCTTGTTAATATGTTCTCTTACCTTCTCATGTATATCCTTGATGTGTTCTACAAAATCTTCAGCTTCAACACTTATTTTCTTCTCTTGGTCCATCTTCCTCAATTCTGGAGCTGT
>VDFB02049217.1:21670724-21764873 GCA_007258455.2 Sequoia sempervirens
AGAAGAATTTGCAGCAAAAAGAAATGAAGAATACAAAAAAAAAACACAATAAGAAAATAGATTTTAACATGGTTCACCAAAATGGCTATGTCCACATTAAGCATCTCTCTATATTAATTATCAGTCATAGTTTTTTACAAGATTCTTCATTAGTATTTATCAAAATACATCTTCAACCAGCATAAAGCTTCATTAGATCTTCATACAAAAGATTCCCCAAATGCAAAGACATGCATAGGAGTGGGAGCACCAACAATTCTGTAGTTTGCCAAACATAGGCTGTACTTAAAAAGCCCAACCATTATAGGCTAACTTGGCTTCATGCATAGTCAATCGTCAATAATCTCCCACTTGAAGACAAGTCATACCGGTAAAAAAGAATGCTTAGAGATATCCCCCACAACAAGATAAGGTCACTTTTTTTAAAATGGCAAGAGAAGCTCTACAATTCGAACTTCTCTCGAGGTACAACCTTTGTCAGAGCATTTGGCAGATTCAATTTAGTGTCAATTTTGTGTAGCTGCAACTTTCTTTCATCAAGAACATGGTGAATGAAGTGATACCTCAACTCTATATGCTTGGTAGGACTATGAAAATAAATTTTTTTGGCCAAATGAATGGCACTATTACTATCACAACACAAAGGAAAACCAAATTGCTTACACCATAGTTCGCCCAATAGCCATTGTAACCAGATTTTTTCCTTGGCTCCTTTAGTTAAAGCAATGTATTCAGCCTCAGTTGAAGAGAGAGCAACCACTTGTTGCAAGTGAGATACCTAGATGATCGCTGCCCTGACAAAAGGAAAAACATAACCAGTAGTAGACCTCCTCTTATCCAAAGCTCCAGGCATGTCTGAATCAGTGTAACCACGAAGTTGTGTGTGCTTTCCTCCAAAACATAGAACATAATCAGAAGTACCTTTCAAATAATGAAGAATCCATTGAATGGCCTACCAATGTGTCTTACCTGAATTACTCATAAATCTGCTGACAACTCCCACTACATGAGCAATATCTGGTCTTGTACAAATCATAGCATACATGAGGCTACCAACTATGGAAGAATATGGAATGTTTTTCATGGATTCTTGCTCCTCTGGATTTTTTAGACATATGTCTGATGATAGACGAAAGTGATCAACCAAGGGTGTGCTAACAGGTTTGGCATTTGACATATTAAATTTTTCCAAAACTTTATAAATGTATTTCTCCCGAGACAATCTGAGTTCTCTTTTATTTCTATCCCTAATTATATTCATGCCAAAAATATTCTTCGTTGCCCCTAAATCTTTCATGGAAAAAAGAAGAGCTAAATGTTGGTTCAACTTACTAAAAATCCACATACTAGTGCTAGCAACCAACATATCATCAACATAGAGTAAAAGAATAACAAACTCTCCATTAGGAAGTGGGTATGTGTAGGATCATGATGGGCCAAAAAGTGGCAATATGATGGGTTTTTGTAGGGTATGTGGCTGACGACTTTTTTTATTCCAAAATTGATGAAACGAAAAGGGTTTTTAAAGGAGATTCTCAACTTTCCACCAATATAAATTATGCTTTACTTTGAATTTAATAATTAATTATTATTTATTTTCTATTTGAATTACAACTAAACTCCTAATTGATAGGTTGATTGAAAAACATCTATAGATTTCAAATGGTATCACATTTTTTGAATCCAAAACATGTGTCACATTCTATGCTTTATATACTATAGGATTAAAAAAAAAAGAAATGAATTTCATGAAGTTTTGACCAAGTTAAGGTGGTTAGACATACAAGTTTTTTAATTTTTAAAATTTGTAATAAAAATTCATAATTAATTATTTACTTGGAAAAAAATTACAAGAAAATATGCATCACATCGGGACATGAGTCCTCTACTTATATCTAAAATATTATAAAAAAATATTATCATTTTATTGTGGTTATGGTGGTTAATAGGACACCTACTTAGTTTTTCCCTAAAATTTAAGTACTACTACATTGAAATTTCAAATTTTCACAAAATAATATATATTTTTTTAAAATAAACCTCGTAGTTTAGAAACTATATTCAACTTGATACAAATTCTATTCTTACATATTTTTTAAATAATATAGATAACTTATTCAAATTTTTACGTCAAGTTGCCTAACTTTTTTTTTTTTTTTGCCACTTAAGGGCCTATTTTTTCCATGATGATCCTGCACATACCCAAGCCTCTTGTAATAAACACAAAGATCTGATTCACAATAGACAAACTGTTGTTGAGTCATGAAGCTTCAAATTTTGAGTACCACTGCCTTAGGGCTTGCTTAAGCCCATACAAACTCCACTTCAATCTGCAACACCAATGCTCTTGACCTTTTTCAAAAAACCTTCAGGCTACTCCATGTATAGTTCCTCCTTAATATCACCATGAAGAAATAGTGCTTTGACATCAAGTTGCTCAAGCTCGAGATCCCAAATAGCTTCCATGCCTAAAACAACAAAAATTGTTTGCATTTTTACAACTGGTGAAAAAATTTCATTAAAATAAATACATTTTTGTTGAGAAAAACCATTCACCACTAATTTGGCCTTGTATCTTTGATGACCTCCATCTTCTTGTTTCAATTTGTAGACCCATTTATTCTTAAAAGGTTTTTTATTTGGTGGAAGGGGAACCAAATCCCAAGTATCATTGACTCGCAGAGACTTGATTTCTTCATTCATAGCATCCATCCATCTAGATGAATTCACATCTTTACATGCTTGTTTAAATGTGGTTGGCTCTGCCTGATCAGACAACAAAATTTCACAATCATCATACTTTGAGGGTCTCTTCTTCTCACAAGTTGATCTTCACGGTGGAGCTTCATTAAGATGTAAATTTTATAACTGAGATTGAACTCTCTCTAGATTAGAATTAAAAGCTACCCTTCGCTATGCATTTTCCCCAATGTTTTGTCCCATTTTTGGATGAAATGGTGCATCAGAAGGATGAAGTGGTGCATACATGCCCTAAAGTGGAGCATCTCAAGTTTTAACTAGCACATACAAGTGTTGAAGTGGTGCATCCATGGGATTTAATGGTGCATCAAAGGAATTTAATGGCACATCCATGGTAGGAAGTGGCACATCCATGGCCTGTAATGGCACATCTAGGACAGAAGGTTGGGTATACAAAACATGAGGGGGTTGATTGTATAAGGCTGATTTAACAATGGTTTCTACCTTAGGTTGCATAGGATGTGGGTCTCGGAGATGAAGTGCTTTTATAGAAGGGTGCACAACATGCAAGGTAACAAGAGGAGAAGAGAAAGTAACGGTGGAGGAATTTGATCTAAGAGAAGGAACATATCCATTATCAAACATATCAAACTGAATAAAATTATTTGAAGAAGTGCTCTATTTTTGTAAACCTAGAAATGCCTTCTCATTAAAAACAACATCATGACTGTGAAAATTTTTATCTGCAATGGGATCCCATGGACGAAAACCAAACTGATCTTCACCGTAACCAAGGAAAATGCATCTCTTGGACTTGAAATCTAAATTTGTCCTCTGGTCCTTTAGAATATGCACAATGATTCACAACCAAAGACATGAAATCCTTTTTCCAGTCTACCTCCCCTCTAGAATATCAAAGTCCAATCAAGATGAGGGAGCTCGATTGGTGAAATAGATTGTAGTGTTACATGCCTCTGCCAAGAACTCTTTTCCTAAACCAACATTGGAGAGCATGCATCGTGCTCTCTCTAAAATAGTCCAATTCAGCCTCTCAGCTACACCATTCTCCTAAGGTGTTAATGGGATCACTTTGATTCTTCGAATGCCATTTTCTACACAAGACATGTCAAACTCCAAAGAGCAATACTCGCCCCCATTATTAGTTTTGAGAAATTTAATTTTAGTTCTAATTTTATTTTCAACAAGAGCTTTGAAAGCTTTACATTTTGGAAAGACTTCTAATTTTTTATTCAACATATAAATCCAAATTTTGTGTGTGTAGTCATCAAGAAAAGTTAGAAATTAATTTTCACCTCCAAACGATGTTACCTCTATTGGACCAAAGACATCAGAATGCACAAATTCCAATGGAGTGGTTTTAGTATCATGGCCTATCTTCAAAAAACTACTCTGGCTCTATTTTCCATAAAGACAATGTTCACACAAATCCAAGTCAATGGATTTTAGGCCTAGAAGTTCTCCTCGGTGCAACATAACTTCAAGTCCTTTCTTGCTCATCTTCCCAAGCCTCTTGTGCCAAATTTTAGAACCATTGTCCACAACTATCAAAGTTTCTCCCACTTCATCGTTGCATTCTAAAACATATAAACTTCCCAATTTCTTTCCCTTTGCAAGCACCAACACACCTTTTGTTACTTTCCAAAAATCTAAACTGAAATTAACATTGAACCCTTGAGTATAAAATTGACGTACATAAATCAAATTTATTTGGAGTGTAGGAGCATGCCTCACATCCTTCAATAACCATTTATTACCATTTCTCCAAGAAAATAACACATCGCCCTTTCCTGCAATATCACATTCATTGTTATCTCCCAGAAAAACTTTTCCAAACATACCTTCCTGATAATTGATAAAAGCACTTTGGCATGAAGTAGTATGAAATAAAGCATTAGAGTCAAGTACCCAGGAACCTGTAGTCATGTCACCTACTAAGAGAATAAAAACACCATCATCAATATCATTAACTTCATTGTTACTTACCTTATCTTTAAATAGCCATTTTATAGTTCCAACAATTTTTCTTTGTATGTTCTGGTTTCCCATAGAACCAACAAGCACTAGGCCATCCTCTAGACTTTGATTATTTTACTGATTTTGACCTTCTACAATCCTTGTTCTTCCTCATTCTCTATTTCTCCCTCTATTTTCAATGCTTATAGTGGTTAGGGAATCACCGAAAGAAGGCTCTTGATGTTTCCTTCTTATATCTTCACTGAGAAGAGTGGCTGCAACATCATCAAATTTTAACTTTCTTTTGGCAACTACCAAAGTGCTCACTACCATTACCACACCTTCCCAACTATTTGGTAAGGAACATAATAATAAAATAGCCTTAATCTCATCATCCAAGTTAATACCCATATAAATTAATTGAGTAACTAATGTATTGAATTCATTTAAATGATTTGACATAATACCCCCTTCTCGCATTTTCAAGTTATACAATTTCTTCATGATAATTACCTTATTCGAAGCTGATGCAATCTCATACAATGAAGATAATTTGTCCCATAGCTCCTTTGTGGTCTTCTCAGTTGAGACATTAAAGAGCACATTGTTGGACAGTGATAAGAAAATAGTTGCACGAGATTTATGATCCATCTTCTCCCAATCTTCATCCCACATAGAGCCCTTTCCTTTGGTTTTTCTGAGCAAACAAAGTGTGAGGTCTTGCTCAATCAATAATGACTCCATCTGAACTTTCCATAGTCCAAAATTTTAACCTAGAAATTTCTCTATCTTCCATTTTTCTGGATCATCCATGGCTCTAGAAATTCTTTACCAATTTCCCAACGAACCAAGTTTTCAATGAGCTTCTTCACTAAGATCTAATACCAATTGTTGAATTTTAAAACAACAAAAAACAAATAGAAGAATTTGTAGCAAAAAGAAATGAATACAAAAAAGAAAACATGAGAAGAAAATAAATTTTAACATAGTTCACCAAAATGGCTACGTCCACATTGAGTAGGGGATGCTCTCTGTATTCATTACCAATCATAGTATTTTATAGCATTCTTCACTAGTATTTATCAAATACATCTTCAACTAGCATAAAGTGCTTCATTACATCTTCATACAAAAGATTCTCCAAATGAAAAGACATTCACAAGAGTGGGAGCATCATCAATTCTATAGTTTTCCAAACATAGGTTGTAGTTACAAAGCCCATCCATTACAGGCTGAGTTGGCTTCACACATAGTCAATAGTAAAAAAAAAATCACCCAATAATGTGAGCAGATTTTTGATGCCTTCATCCTCTGTCAAAGAGGAGTTACAAATTTTTGAAAGCCATGGTGGAGGAGCTTGATCGACAACTAATGTAGAGGGAGAAATGCAAAGGTGGATCTACACTAGCCTACTAGCCCATGAAGAGAAGTGTCGATGGCAGCACAGGAGGATGTGGAAGTGGGGATTGGCAAAGGAGGAATTAAATAGTTAAGAGACAGTGCTAAATATTTATTTTAAAGCTTTAATTTTTGTTTGCTTGTGAGCTTGAGCAAATAAATGCTACCATCATCGAGAGCAATGGGGAAGTAGGAGGAAACATTTATGGATTTTAATAAATCCATTTTTGAGCTATTGAAGCTTTATTTTAAAGTTTTAAATAATTCCTTGCCTGCTAGCTCGAGAAAGTTTTTTTTGTTGTCAAAGAAAGCAATGGGTGCACGAGGATTGGAAGAAACCTGATGAATTTTTGAAAGCAAGAGGCTTTTAAATATAAAGTGAAATCAAAAGGGGTGTGGGTAAAATTTATTTGCCTGATTATAGTTTTTTAAAAGCTTCCATTTTTTTAAAAACAAAATTTTAAATGTGAATGGCACGAGAGAAATGTTAAAGTGGTGAAATATTTGGAATGAAATTTTTTAAATATTGGTGGGCACATATTTGAAGAGGGAATGGGTAAAATCTTATTTTGTCTCGAAGTAAAGTGGTTTTTATAGTCTTTACCTTTTTAAAGGTTGAGTAAAAAATGTAGAGTGAAGTAAATAAAAATGGCATGGAGGGTAATTTTATGAAGTTCAAATAAAATATTCACTGTCCAAGATGCCATTATGAAGTGTAAAATTTATTTGCATGATTATAGTTTATTAAAAGCTTCCATTTAAAAAAAAAATAAAATTAAATGTGAATGGCACAGGAGAAATGTTAAAGTGGAGAAATATTTGGAATGAAATGTTTTAAATATTGGTGGGCACGTATTTGAAGAGGGCATGGGTAAAATCTTATATTTGTCCAGTAAAGTGGTTTTTATAGTCTTTACCTTTTTAAAGGTTAAGTAAAAAATGTAGAGTGAAGTAAATAAAAATGGCACGGAGGGTAATTCTATGAAGAACTTCAAATAAAATATTCACTATCCACGAGGCCATTATTTGTTGGGAGTGAAATAAAATTCAGCCAGGTAACCAAGAAATAAAAGGCCTTTCACGGAGTAAGAAAATATTTTCTGTTGCAGAGTAAAGATGAAAGTAGATAGGTGTATCATAGAAAAAAGACAACTTGCTTGATTTGGGAATAATTGATGATAATTTGGACTTAAAGGAGCCTTGATTTAGTGTTGTGAGGTGTTTTACATGTCCACATTAGGTCTTGGACCCTTGCAAATGCATTTATTGGTGTTTTGTAAAGGTGTTGTAAAGTTTCGTAAAAGACTTTCACACATCTCTAGGCTTAATAAACCCATTTTCCCTTAATTCAACTTTATAAAATATATTTAACTACATTTTTACATCAATCTAGAAGGCTTGTAAAATAAACTTAATGTTAATCTAGTGTTTTAATGTGTCATACACATTCACATTGGATGTTGTGCCTTTGTAGGCTATGTGGACCTTACTTTAATGTTGTAAAGTGTATTTAATCACACTTTCACATTGAATTTTGTGTCCCAAGCCCTAATTGACCTTTGCATCATCATTAATAGGCCCCTATTACCCCATATTGTGCACCCCAAGGCATAATTTGATCAAATACCTGATGAAATCAACATAAGAACTAAAATTCCTTATTCCCCAATATTCCAGCTATCAAGAGGACCCCTTTGTGACTAATTTTCCCATCTAGGAAAATGAGTCCCTGCCAAGTGGGACTAATTCACCTAGGTGGTGAATCAATCCCATTTGGGTCATTTTTGAGTTTTGAGCAAGAAATTTTGGATTCTAAGTTTATTTCTCCTCCATGTCGGCTTTGGGGATAAAAGTAATGGGAAAATAAGGTGAATTTCCTATAAAAGAAAACTTCTAAACCCTAATTCATATATCATCATTATTCATTCATCATTTTTCTTCCACCTCAAGTCGAGCAAGCTAGGGTTTTAGCATTCTAAGTCATTAAGAAAGCTTCTCCAGACATTCAAGGCCATAATCTTCATCATTTGTTGTATAAATTCAAGACCAATCATCATGACATGGTATTAATCCCATTGTTGCATGTTTCATTAGTTTGTTTCATCAATTTGGTTTAATTACCTAAAAGGAGTTTGACCAAGGCAAACCCCCATGCAATAACATCCAACATTTCTCCTTCTTTTCTTGTGTGTTTGTAGATGTAGGAATCTTGAAGGCTTGGAAATAATTGAGGATTGAGTTGAATTTTTTTTGAAGACATATCCTTGTATACTAAGACAAAATATCCACAAAAAGTCTATTACAATGCTAAAAAATCAGAGTTTCAGTAGTGGACAATTGTTAGGAATTGAAGTATAGATCGAGGGCTCCTATTTCATCTTTTGGATTTTTATAAATTCAAAAGTGGACTTATTCGCTGTTAGTGGAAAATGAATCCCATTTCTTGGCCTAAAAAGTGTTCTTGGAAGTTTTGGGTACCCATTTGTCTGAAACAAGTTTTGGGACAACTTCTAAGAACTAGGACTAATTCACCCATAATGGTGAATGAGTCCTTGTGGGAAAAATTTCTAGCATCAATAGCATTTCGAAGGTCATTTCCAGACTTCAACAAGTTCTCAGGTGCACACATTCAGTTTCATTAAGTTATGTCTTCATTTGTTTATGTTTCTAAAGCTATAGATGTAGAATAGAATTTGTAGCAAATTTAAGGTAGTTTCTAAACTACTAGGTTTATTTTTAAAAAAAAATTATTTGGTGAAAATTTGAAATTTCAATGCAGTAGTACTTAAATTTTAGGGAAAAAATAAGTAGTTGTATGTCTGACCACCCTAACCACAATAATTTAATGATAATATATTTTTATAAGATTTTCGATATAAGTAGAGGACTAATGTCTCGATGTGATGCATATTTTTGTAATTTTTTTCCAAGTAAATAATTAATTATGATTTTTTTATTACAACTTTTAAAAAATATAAAAACTTGTATGTTTGACCACCTTAACTTGGTCAAAATTCCTTTTTAATCTTATAGTATGTGAAGCATACAATGTGACACATGTTTTAGATTAAAAAAATGTGATACTATTTGAAAGCTATAGATGTTTTCAATTAGCCTATCAATTAGGACTTTAGTCATAATTCAAATAGGAAATGAATAATAATAATTTATTAAATTCAAAGTAAAGCATAATTTATATTGGTGGAAAGCTAAGAATCTCCTTTAAAAACCTTTTTCGTTTCATTAATTTTGGGTAAAAAAAAAAGTTGTCAACCACATAACCTACACATACTGGATCATATCGCCACTTTTTGGCCCATCATGATCCTACACATACCCATATCACACTGTGTTTTCGAACACTTCATATTTCTTAGGTTTTGCATAAATAATCAATCTATCTCTCTAGTTTATTACATTTAAATCATTCCATTTAGGAATATTTTCATTGTACTTGCATTAGTCTTAGTGAACCACCTATATTGTGGGGCTCTACCTCTCTTCTTTAGGTGAAAAACCCTAATTGAACAAGAGAGTCGTAGCACCTTACACCCAAAAATTTAAGTTCAACAGAAAATGGGTAAATGGTTTTTCTACAACTTGGTGCAGTGAAGTAAAAGGTTTTTCACCACATAAGACAAAATATTTTAATCTATAGAGCAAGACAAGATGAAGAGTGAAAGACTCATGAAGATTTTTTTCTTTCACAAGGCGGATATTTTCAATAGAAAGGCATGGATGAAGAGGGTCATCATTACGGGGAATATTTTTCTTTTAGAGGGGCAACAAATTGAAGATGTATGAATCTAGAAGTAGATTGAAACTTCTTCAACAAGCAAAGGTAGTTATAGATCAAGGGAGCTGAGGATGATAAATTTCAACAACAGATGTAGTTTTAGGGCTTCTCTTCTTCTATATCTCTTCTTCTTCTCTCATTTGTAAGAAGGTTGAACATTTTTTGGTTTTCATGGGAAAATTTTTGTAACAAGGGTTCAAGTGTATAATGTTGGTTTTTAGGTTTCTGGAGTAGTCTGAGTTATATAATGAAGAATGTAATTATAGTATAGTCATAGGTGAATGCAAATGACATATTATTTTGAACTAGTTGTATCCATTGTTCACATTGCATAAATTTTGAATATGAGTAATCAAATATTGTTATTATTTAGCTTCTTGTCTTTCTCTATATGTTTGTTTGATGTTATTACTCTTATCCAAATAATGAGTTAATTTGTAGTAACACAAATGGAGGCTTATGTAGTTGTGTGCTAGGATTGCTAAGTATGGCTAGTTTAGTTGTTGATATCAATGGTGCAATGCATCATCAGATAGGTATGATTATGATAGATTGAATTCTATGTTAGGTTTTAAATTACATGGTTTGGATGACTCCACCCTGGAATATGGCATTGGTCTCTTAATGTTGTAGGGTATGTGTATGATCATGATGGTCCAAAAAGTGGAAATATGATGGGTATGTGTAGGGTATGTGGCTGACGACATTTTTTTACCCAAAATTGATGAAATGAAAAGGGTTTTTGAAAGATATTCTTAGCTTTCCATCAATATAAATTATTCTTTACTTTGAATTTAATAAAGAATTATTATTCAGTTTCTATTTGAATTACGACTAAAGTCTTGATTGATAGGTTGATTGGAAAACATCTATAGCTTTCAAACAGTATCACATTTTTTGAATCCAAAACATTTGTCACATTCTATACTTCACATGCTATAGGATTAAATAAAATAAAATTGAATTGCATGAAGTTTTGACCAAGTTAAGGTGGTCAGCCATATGAGTTTTTATATTTTTTAAAAGTTGTAATAAAAAATTCATAATTAATTATTTACTTGGAAAAATTACAAAAGAATATGCATCACATCAGGACATGAGTCCTCTACTTATATCTAAAATAATAAAAACAAATATTATCATTTTATTGTGGTTATGGTGGTCAGACGGATACCTACTTCTTATATTTTCTTTGAAATTTAAGTACTACTACATTGAAATTTCAAATTTTCACTAAATAGATTTTTCTTTTTTTAAAACCTAGTAGTTTAGAAGCCACATTCAATTTTTTATAGATTCTATTCTTACATTTTTTTGAAATAATATAGATAACTTATTCAAATTTTTATGTCAAGTTTCCTAACTCTTATTTTTTGAAACTTTTCGCCACTTAAGGGCCTGTTTTTTCCATGATGATCCCGCACATACCGTGCAGTTTCTTGAAACTATTTGTGACCAACAACACTTTTTAAATCAAATTCAATTATCATCTCATTTAATTGTGTGAGGATTTTAATGAATAGCATCTTTCATGTTTAAATTAGGCATTACTATAGAGGTCATCCAAGCCTTTAGAGTATTGTGTCTATTAAGAAATTAAGGAGAATCATTTGTTTAGATTATACTGGGTACTTTGGCACATAAGAGTATTTATAAGAATACTGTTGGGGAGATCCACCTTGGTTTAAAAAAGCTAGAAGTGTAGGAGATTTCAGTCTTTGGCTGAATCTTGCTTGTTGGCCAAATCCATCTTTGAGTCTAAATATTAGAAAGTGACTATTCTATAGGACTTAGTGCATCTATTGATTTGGGAACCAGCAAATTGGCAACTCCGATAGGGAGAAATTTTTTAATTTGGTTGTAGACTATCTTGTGAAAAAGTCATTGAAATCTTGAAATATTATTTGTAACCAAAGCTTGGAAATTCTAGAGTTTGATTTTCCCATCTAAGTCACCAAGTGATTGGCAACTCCACTAGGGAATCAGTTGAAAAGATTCATTCAGTTTGTTGATCTGTAGTTTTAGGTCAGATGATCCAAGGACCTGCATACTTGAAGGAGATTATTGCATTGTTTCTAATGTATTCTTGAAGTCTGTTGCTCTGCTAGTGGAGAGAACTCATAAATACATAGATCTTGGAAGAAGATTTTTTCTGCTTGAAGATCTTTTCCTCTTTCAAAGAGGTGGCGACTCTATATAAATTTCTACATCATCAGAAGAGTTGGTTGCAATAGTTCTTAGGTATTCTTCTATTGTAATATTTTTGTATGAAGGTTTTCAACAAATTTTCTAGTTAATACTGCCACTTATTTAGTATTTTAAGATACTAGTAGAAAGGGAAATGAGAAAGTAGGATATTTTGAAAAGGATATTAAGAAGAAAATAGGTGTAGAGGGAATACATTTTACTTACAAAAATGTATTGTTGTCCTAGCACTCCCTCTACAAGTTGTAATATCATGCCTAGAACACAATCATGTCCTCAAGGGAAGGTGTTCAATAGTGAGAGATATGATCCTCTAGAGTTTAGAAAAATCTAGGGCTACCCACATTCTATTCCAAGAAGAATTAATGAATGCTTTCCTAAGTATATAGGAGGTCTTGAAGAATCAACATCACAACATGTACAAGGTTTTCTTGATGTGATGGAAGACTATTAAATAGTAGAGGAAGATGATGTCATGAAGATTTTTGTAAGAAGTTTAGGAAATAATGTTGAATATTGGTGTTCTATTTTACCAATGCATTCCATATGTTCATGGAAAAATCTTGAGAAATTGTTCATTGATGAGTTTGGTGAAGTGAATTTGTTGAATGCTTGTCTGAAGAAAGAAATCTGCATACCCAAGAAGAATATGAAGAGAAATATGAAAATGAGGCTGAACTTATGTCACCTATTGATGCATTGTATGATATAGAAAGCTTTGAGGATGAATCCATTTCTGATTTTCATGATAGATTCATGAAATTTCTGCTTGCTATATGAGAATCAGAAAGACCTGATGAGTTATTTTGGATTGATTTGTTCTATGAGAATTGTGGGCCAGGTCTAAGTACTATGTTAGCTCACTTAAAGCCCCCTAATCTTAAATGCATATATCAATGGATTTCAATAATTGAGGAAATGATATATATAAATATGGAAGTAATCTCCTAACTAATTATGTGATGGTACTTTTTCAAGACTTAGTCCAATGGATTCAGATGGTATACTAGAAGATAAGAATGATGCATCATTAGGTGATGAGGAAGTTGTGGGTATGTGCAGGATCATGATAGGCCAAAAAGTGGTGATATGATGGGTATGTGGCTGCTGAATTTTTTTTACCCAAAATTGATGAAACGAAAAAGGTTTTTAAAGGAGATTCTCACCTTTCCACCAATATAAATTATCCTTTATTTTGGATTTAATAAAGAATTATTATTCATTTTCTATTTGAATTATGACTAAAGTCCCGATTAATAGGTTGATTGAAAAAAATATATAGCTTTCAAATAGTATCACATTTTTTGAATCCGAAACATGCATCACATTCTATGCTTTGCATACTATAGGGTTAAAAAAAATGAATTTCATGAAGTTTTGACCAAGTTAAGGTGATCAGACATACAAAATTTTATATTTTTTAAAATTTGTAATAAAAAATTCATAATTAATTATTTACTTGGAAAAAAAGCTAAAAAATATGCATCACATTGAGACATGAGTCCTCTACTTATATCTAAAATCTCATAAAAAATATTATCTTGTTATTATGGTTAGGGTGGTCAGACAGGACACCTACTTATTTTTTCCTAAAATTTAAGTACTACTGCATTGAAATTTCAAATTTTCACCAAATAGATGTTAAAAAAAAATAAACCTAGTATTTTAGAAACTACATTCAATTTTCTACAGATTCTATTCTTACATATTTTTGAAATAATATAGATAACTTATTCAAATTTTTATGTGAAGTTGCCTGACTTTGATTTTTTTGAATTTCATCGCCACTTAAGGGCCTACTATTTCCATGATGATCATGCACATACCCTTGTTTTTTAACAACATACAAAAGACATATACCAAGATGAAGATTTCAGCCATAATGGTCATGATGAAATAGGTGGAACATGTGAGGTTTCTTCTATTTTCTTTGAAAATATAGAAATAGAGAGCATATTTTCTTTATTAGATGAAGGTTGCAATGATGCAGATGATTTTGAATGTATTTTCACTTCTATGGTCTTTGAATATACATTTGAAGATTATGTTGATTCTGAAGTTTCATGTCTTAATGATGAGAACAATGGTGTTGTAGATGGAAGTTTACAACTAGTACAAAAGAATTCTTGTCTAGATAACATTTCTGAAGCCTCACTATTGCACATGATGATGGATATGAATTGGAATTTTTTATTGAAGAAATGTGTGATCAACGGTGTTATGATGCAATTGACAAGGAGTACAATGGATTTCATTTGAAGAAATAAACCACAAGCATCTACAATGAAGAAAACATTGGTGGTTTTTAGTTTGACAATGAAGAAGGTAGCCCTGCTAATTGTTGCATCAGTATGAGCGAAGGAGATATGTATGCAAGAGATTCAGTGGATGAATCAGTTCAAGTAGTTGGTTATGAGGAGTATGCATATGTTGATAATGATGAACAAGGAATCCCTGTTTTGTTTGATTCTTTACCTTCTTTTACTTCTTTTGCTAACTTTGAAATTATCACTGAATGTTTTCATAAGGATAGCATTGGTGTAGTTGTACATGACAGTACAAATATAGTGAAAAATACTAGTACAACTAATGAAACTTTTTATGAAGAGTTTGCACTTGAAGAATGTGATTGTGCCAATCACATGGATGCATATGAGGATCTTTTTTCTATATTATCAACAACTCATAATTTTCCACATGAACATTGTACTTCATATTTTCATGTTGATGTAGCAGGAGGTAATATCGAGTATGATACTCTTGGTAGCAATGTTTGTGTTTGGAATAGTCACTACTAGGAATCTATTGCAGAGGTAAATTATGAGTCATTAGAGTGTGCATCTAAGGTTTTCTTATGTGCTAATATGATGAATACAAATGAACTTTTCCATGAACATGAAGTGGAGAATATTGTTTGGGATGCTGAAATATCTTTTGAATGCTATGATTTGAATGTGGATAGTGGATTTGTGGGTGTTAATGAGTCTTGTTTTTAGAACATTGAGGCATGTAATAATGTGCCTAAGTGGTGTTGTTGGGATGATGATACACTTGACATTGATGCAAATCATTTGAAGGAGTTTCATATGTGTGAGAACTCTTTCCTTGACACACACAAGGATTGTACACTGTTTCTTAAGGATGATGTCTTCTCTAAGCCTGATCATCGTGAGGGAATCAGTATATGGGATGAGGCTATGTTTTCAGATGATATTGATCATTATCCTCATGCATTGTTACACAGCACAAAATCAACAAATGAAATGATTGGGAATGATACAACCCATGTCATTTGGTTGCCATGTGACAATAAAGCTAAATTTAAAGGCAGCTTGACACTTGTCTTTACAAGAATGAAGTTACTAATGTTACTGTGGTGTGGCAGAGGAAAGTATGGATTAAAAGAGATCAGCTCTTTTAACAGATTGGTGTTTTCCTGAGGTAAGAATTGAATGCTCTTTTTTTCATTTGGTGGCCTAGGGCCATCAAGTGATTTTTTTTTAATAAAGACTCTATCACCCAATGTTTCTGGCATTTGTTCTACTCTCCCAAAGATGAATTTGTGCTATGCCCATAGGGGGAATACATCCCCAGAAAGAGCCACTGATGGAACCTTCAAAATTTTCAAATTTTGAATGCCCATGTTGAAAATTTTGATTTGCACACTCAGAAGTGTCTCTAAAGATTTTTCCCAAGTGACCTACTTTAGAGGGTCACGATTTGGAGCTGGTTGATTTTCATGCCAAACCATTTGATGAACATACTCATGTGACATATGTGAACATGCATGTCAATTTTTAACTTTCTATGATGAGTTTTGACAGTGTTTTGAAAAGCGAAGCTGGAGGGTTCTAGAACTTTTATGTTGTTTGCATACTCTTTGTCTTGCAAGGTAGCCTCCTATTCGAGTTGATATTTTGCAATTGGCTGATTGTCAAGACAAAAAAAAAATTGCTATCCATTCTCCCCACATTCATATGCTCCCTGGTCTGATTTCAAAGCCTCGTGATCTGATTTGCTATTTTTTCAAGATCAAAAGCAAATACAGTTTGCTATGTTTTGCGTCTACATTTTCAGAATGTTTCAAGTTGGTCAAATTTGACCCCCAATATCTTTTGATGAATGATGATTCTAGGAAATCCCTCTTGCACACATACTCAGTATACCCAAATGACCTAGTGTGTTCAGTGGTAGTTCCTTAAGATATGATTTGATATATTTTCAAAATGGCAACTTGGTGAACTTTAATTGGTTTTGAATAGGAACAGTTGCAGAAAAGTCTAAGTGAGCCACTTTTTCATTAATATCTTGTGCCTTAGGATATTTTTTTACCAAGTTGTTTGCTGTAATGAATTCTTGGGTCAAATTTCTACATTCCTGCTCAGTTTTAGGGTCTCGAGATAAGTTCTGATGAGTTATTTAATTATTTCTAAATGCAACTTGGTCAAAATTGGTGTTTGATAAACTTTCAAATTTTGTGATTCCTAGGACAACCCATTTCTCATTTTGGTCTGAAACCTCTCCAGCTCCAGTAATGTCAAAATTGATGATCATATGATGCATTATTTTAATGCATATCAGTTGCGCAAAGGCATCTAACATGCCAGTTTACAAAGGAGGTCCTAGAAATCTCTCAGTGATGCAAGTTTTGAGGAAATGCGTTTTCTCTAAATGATTTATAATGTCCCTATGCAAATTTTCACAACTCTAGGTGTCCCGTTTTTCCCACAATAAATTTTCCCTATTTGAGCCACAACAAAAATTAAATTTTCACTCACTTCCTAAAGTACAAAATGTAAATATTTAAAACATTTGTATTGTTTTAAATAATTTGCAAGCATGAATGAATAGGAAATTTTAAGGAAACATCATAATTGACAAACATTAAAAAGAGCTTTATAAAGTTTAAAAACTGTATTAAAGAAGTCATCTCCCCAGCCTATGCAAGTTAATGCTATGGCAACAAAGTCTCATAGGGAAGCAGGAGAAGCTTACAATAGCTCATGGGGAGTCTTCTAAATGATTTGCAGTGACTTTTCTTAACTTTGAAGGAGTGTTGGAGGCATCTCTCATGGATTTCTATCAGATTTGAGCAGAGAGTTTTGGCTAAGAGGTTGTGAATCACGTTTTTGGCTTTCTAGAAAATTTTTATGGGTCTATTTGAGCTTAGAATTGATGATTCATGCTTTAAATTCATCCCCTAACCAATCCTATTGACTGGGATGAGATTTTAAATGTATTTGGAATGAATTTCTCATGCTTGTAGCCATAAAATTTCCCTTCCACTATAAAAAATGACCCAATAATATGAGCAACTTTTTGATGCCTTCATCCTTTGTCGAAGAGGAATTGTAGAGTGTTGAGAGCCATGGCAGAGGAGCTTGACCGAAAGCTATCATAGAGGGAGAAATGTAGAGGAGCATCTACAATAACTAGCTAGCCCGCAAAGAGAAGTGTTGATGACAACACATGAGGATGGGGAAGCGGGATTGGTGAAGGAGGAATTAAATATTTAAGAGTTTGTGCTAAAGCTTTAAGTTTTGTTTTCCCTTGAGCCCAAGCAAATAAATGCTATCATCATCCAGAGCAATGAGGAAGTGGGATGAAATATTTATGGATTTTAATAAATCCATTTTTGAACTATTGAAGTTTTATTTTTGAAGCACCCTAAATCTGCAAATGAACCATCTCTAACACTCATTAGTGGGGTTAGTTACATATATGCAAATCTATGAATACCTCTATGAAATAACATGTCCATGCTCAAGAAATTCCACAAATAACAAAAAGGATCAAGAAGACATTGCAAAAGCAAGAAAAGTACCTATTCCATATTGGATTGGTGTCAAATGTGCCAATGACCCTTTCCCAATCCTTGCTAAAACTCAAATGATGAAGTGCAATGGTGAAGAGAAAAATTAGTTCTCAATTTAAGAGAGTAACTTTGCAAGAGAGTGTAGATGATTTGATGAAGAATCGACCCTTTATTTATAGATTTTCAAATTGGAAGAGAGCTCAAAATAGAGCAATGTGGGATAAAGATTGGACCAATGAGATGAGGCCACTTGACACATTATGATAGGTTGAGGAATGTGCAAGTTTTTTCCAATGTGCCTAAGAGAGGGAGATTCAAATTTGAATTTGTGAATTAAATGTTGAGAGGGGGACATGAAAGAGAGAAGTTATTGCAATGTTGGAGAGGACAAGTCAACTTTTCTTCATTTTCAAATTTGAGGGAATATTCCATTTTTATGCCAAGGTGAAAGAAAATGATGAATTTATAAATGAATTAAAATAATTTATTGGTGCAAGTGGGAAAAGCTAGAGGATGTGATGGGTGGGTAGATTAGGTTAATCAGGATTAGATTAACTTAAATGATGACTAGGGGATTTTGACTTATTTGACTTAAATATTTGGATTTATTTAAATAAAAAGGGATGGAAAATGCATTTGGGATTTAATTAAATAAATTTTGGTTTATTTAATTAAAGGGATGATGCAAGATAAAGGTGGATTAATTTGCAGGAGATGAAATTAGAAGATTTATGAAAGATGAAATATTTTTTTTATTCAAGGGGTAAATGCTTTTGACTGGAGCTATGAACCGGATACAACAATACCACCCCAACGGGGTTTGAGCCTTGGTGGTAAGAACAACAATGCCACCTATAAACCATCACACCATGCCAATACTGGCTATGCAAGATGAAATGTTATGGTTTGATTAAAATTGATTTATTTAGTCAAATGAGGTAATGATAGGCTTAAATCAAATAAAAGTTAATTTATTAAATTTAAATGGATGATGAACTTGATTTACTTGATGAGTGGATGAATGTGAATTTGATTTATGAATGTGATACTATTTAAGTGCACAATGCTAATTTCACGTGTCTACATTTTTTCCCTCTTTGAAGCAATGTACTTGTTGTGTTGGTTCAAAGAATAAACTTGCCACCATCAAAATTAAAAAAAAATCTAATTTTTTTGGTTTCCCCAACAGAAAGAAGTACACTAGTAAATTTCCCCCTCAAGAGATCGAGCGAAAAGATTCAATTTGAGGGTCAATCTCATGATAAAGAGGTTCAAGATGGATGGTTATGGATGATGATGCAAATGAGATGGTTTTGAGATGCTTAGAATAACAAATCTATATTAAATCTTAAACAACTTAAATGATGATATGATGTGATGATGGATGAGATGGATGATGTGATATGTTGTGATTATGAAAATGTATGATTTATGAAATATATGATTTATGAGATGCTTAGACTAACAGATCTATATTATGATGATGATTATGCATGTGAGATGATATGCAGAATATTGATGGTTCATGGATGCAAGATGAATATATTGGTGATGATGATTAATTATTCATGACATGATGTTAGTGTGGAAAATAAGACATTAGATGATGACAAGAGGATCCAATAAGACAAATTTATGAGATATGATGATGAGAAATGATGATGATAGATGGATGATTTGCTTATCAAGGATTGGGATTTTCAAAGGGTCACTTACCTTACGTTTGATAACATGCATAAGCACAAGGTATAAAGAACCAGAATTGTACTTAGTGTGATGGACTTTGACTCGACAAATAGATAGGAGTATTCTTGTTCACACCTAACATACAGATGCCTTGCTAGGATACACTTTAGAAGTTTCAAACATCTTAGACCAAAACACGGAAAGGTATAACCAATCAGTGCAATAGTCAACAAGTTGTCCAAAACATCCTCTATACATATCTAACAGAGCACGTATTCACCAAGGTTATTTTACAAGAATGTCCAACAAGCATAGCAGACAAAAGGATAATGATCGTTTCCCCATTCCTATCTCTCTAAATCCTTCGTTTGGATATCATCGAGAGGTCCTTAGACTGAGCACAATAAGATAAGTGAAAAGACAAAGATAAAGCACACAAACAAGTTGATGTTCTTCTATACCACTAACCAAAAGGGAATATGTTTTTAAGGATAAGAATTGAAACTTATTGCCAAAAGATAATGTCCATTGTAGGAAGGATACATCCTAGGAAATGTTAGTGGATGGTGGCACATCATTTTGTTTATCCAAATTGTTCCTTCTGATAAATAATTCCTATTGTAGGAAGGATTCATCCTAGGACATGATGTGATTAGATGATTGATATGGGACTAATTGGATGATAGGCTATTGACACAAACAATTGACCAACTTGCTTACGTATTGAATTAGACCTGAGACTTGACATTTGGAGTTTTACTTTTAAGTTGCTAGACTTGTTTCTAACTGTTTCACCAAAGGTTGAGGATGACGATCAATTTATTATGGATGTTGTTATTGTGGGTGCAAGTAAGATGAGGTGGATTTTTTCAAATATTTGGATGTTTTTGGAGTTTTGCAATGTTTTGAGGCTGTTATTGGTATTTTTTTGAGATTTTCAAATGTTTTGATTTTTGATTTTCCAATGTTTTTTGGGGTTTTCTGAGATTTTGACCAAGAGACTAACCTAATGACCTATCCTAGGGGCCTCAGGGGCTAATCAATAGATTAGCCTTTCCTACGTTATACACACAGAGACCACATAATTCGACTGATGACTTGACCGATTTACAGATGAAGATATACATGATGAACTACCAGTTTATTATGACAGACTCTTAAAGGAATGACCTAAGTGTCTTGGGGGATGATCAAAGATCAACCTTGCCTATGTTCAAGCTCATAGAAGACATAGTTTGAAAAAATGACTTTTTTTCACATTTTGATTGACTTTTTCACCTATATTTGGGATTTTGATGATTTTTTGATGTTTTTGTATTTTGTGTCTTTTCGATGTTTTTGGATTTTCTGATTTTTAGAACTTTAAGAATATACACAAATCTGATTTGATAAGAACATGCCCCCAATGTGATGCAATAGACTACTTCGATAAAGGTAGGACAAACTGACCGTGAGGATGAGCCGAGTAGTACTAGGAGGGATCATGATACGAACATAGGACCAAGCTATGGTGCAGATGCAGGTGGTTGAGTGATGGATGTAGACCCGAATGTGATGGATGATGGAAGTGTGATGGATGGGTGATGCAGAACAAGCCATAAAGATCCTAGTGGATGAAAAGTGCTTACTTATGCAAGGCGCCTATTTGCCAGGTTTTCACCAAGGTACTTTCCCAAAGTGCCATCAAAGTGGTTTTCACTAGAGGACAATTTTTTTCTTTACTATTTTCAATTCTTTTTTTGATTTTTTTCTTTTTTGATGTTTTTGTTGTTACCAAGATGCCTGTTCGCTAGGTTTTTACTGAAGTAACCATTTTTTCAGGACATTTTTCTAATTTTTTGGATTTTTGGTTCTATACCTTGAAATATTTAGGCATAAAACTTTTTAAGATGAGAGCTATTCATGGGTTCTTGCATAAGTTCCCCTTTGGGTGTTGATAACTAATATGCCCCTAATTTGTAACTTATTGTGATGACGAATGGTCCCAACCAATTAGGTTCAAACTTTCCTTTGCTACTTGGGTTTGGGACATTCTTCTGATTTTCTTTTAAGACAAGTTCTCTGACTTGGAATGTCTTGCTTTTGATTTTCTTATTGTAGCTCCTTTTGAGTCTATTCTGATAGACTTGCAAGTGATTTAAAGCATCTATACATCTCTCATCCAGTAGCTCTAGCTCATTTAGTCTTGATACCCAGTACTCTTCATCTGTGATGAGGTTTTGCAGTGATATTCTAAGGGATGGGAGCTTGATCTCAATGGGGAGTAAAGATTTTGATCCGTAGACCAAGGAGAAGGGGGTGGCACCGGTGGGTGTGTGGATACTAGTTTGATAGGCCCAAAGGGTGGGATTAAGCTACATATGCCAATCATGACCTGCATCATTGACTATTTTCTTGAGGATTTCTAGAATGGTTTTGTTAGTAGCTTCTTCTTGGCCATTGCATTGGGGATAGTATGGGGTGGAGAAGCGATGTTGGATTTTGAATTTCTCACATAAGTCACGAACCTCCTCATTTTTGAATGGTGTCCCATTATCTGAGATAATGGATTGTGGAACACCATAGTGGCAAATGAGATAGTTCAGGATAAAATTTAAAATCTACTTCCTAGTTATGTACGTCATGGGTATGGCTTCCACCTAGTTAGTAAAGTACTCCATTATGGTTATGATGAATTTGTGGTCATTAGATGAAGTGGGCATGATTTTCCTAATGAGATCGAGTCCCCATTGTGAAAAGGGCCATGGTGTGACAATAGGATGAAGCTCTTGAGCTGGAGCATGGATGAGGTCCCCATGCTACTGACATTATAGACACTTTCTGACATAACCATGTGCCTATCTTTCCATTGTGGGCTAATAATACCCCATCCTCAGCAATTTCTTAGCTATGGTGATTCCACTTGAGTGTGAACCACATATATCGTTATGTACTTTAGTTAGAGCGGCCAATTCCTCCTCAGCACTTAAGTAGTGTAGTAGGGTTCCTTCTATGCTCCTACGATATAGGGTATCTCCTAGGATGACAAATTTGGATGCCTTTTTGACAAAGGTTAATTTTAGGTTTGATGGTAAGTTGGTGGGTATGACTCCTATTCGAAGGTATGTGTAAATGTCATAGTACCAAGGATTAGTGGGACCAACGATTTTACACATGAATTTTGATTCTGGTACCTCAAATGCAGGCATGAGAAGTTGCTCTATCAGGAATTCATATTTTAGAACATTGTTGGGGATGTCCAATAGGGACCCAATTGTTGCCATGGCATCTGCTGCTCTATTTCTGGCTCTAGGTATCTGTTCAAATGTAATTTTGATGAAGGATTCTTTGAGAGTCTCCACCAATTTTTTGTATGGAGTGAACTTGTTGTCCTTGGTCTAGTATTCATCGTTGACTTGATTTATGATCAGTTCAGAGTCTCTGTATACTTTGAGAGCCATGATGCTCCACTGCACTGCTATTCTGAGATCTATGGTCAAAGCCTCATATTCTGCAATGTTATTGGTACAAGGAAATTCCACTTTGTAGGACCTTGGTATGCAATCTCCTTGTGGTGTGATAAAGAAAACACCAGCTCCTAATTCATTATGTGTG
The DNA here is from genome assembly GCA_007258455.2 of Sequoia sempervirens. Classification (NCBI taxonomy): domain Eukaryota; kingdom Viridiplantae; phylum Streptophyta; class Pinopsida; order Cupressales; family Cupressaceae; genus Sequoia; species Sequoia sempervirens. Next base: position 21,693,893 of record VDFB02049217.1, read on the forward strand.
TATGAGTTATCGAAGTGTAGTTTCCAGTGGTTAGCTACGTTGAGATTAAAAATGGATTCATTTGGAAACTTAGAGACAAGAGGGTTCTCTGAATAGATTGGTGCTTCTTCTAGTTGGTCTGTGATGACATGGCCCTTGATTGCTTTCCTCTCCACATATTTGATGTCATATTCTGATAATATCATCACCCATTTTTCCATTCTTCCTGTGAGTATTTCCTTTGATAGTAGATACTTGAGAGGATCAATTTTGGCGATGAGTTTTATTTTATGTACCAACATGTAAAGTTTGAATTTTTGTGATGCAAACACTACTGCGAGGCATGCTTTCTCGATGAATGAATATTTTAGCTCATGCCCAACCATTGTCTTGCTAATGTAATAAATTTCCCTTTCCTTTCCATTTTCGTCATGCTGAGCTAGAAGAGCTCTAAGGGTTGTTGCTATTGCTGACATGTATAAGATCAATGGTTTCTTTGGGATGGGTGGCATTAAGACTAGTGGTGTTAGTAGATATTCTTTAATTTTTTTGAATTTCTCTTCACACTTGGTATCCCATTTGTATGCTACTCCCTTGTGGAGTAGGTGAGAATAAGGGTTTTGTTTGTCTGCCAGTTGTGCTATTCAAATCATTAAATGGATTATAGCCTGCCTTGGAGACCTCTCAGTTGCTTTAATGTTTTTGGTGCCTCTATCTCGAGGATCACTTTTAGTTTTGTTGGATTCACCTTGATACCCCTCATTGACACTATATATCCTAGGAGCTTTCTTGATTGTACGTTGAAGATGCACTTATTTGGGTTTAGTCTAACCTTGTACTCCTCCATTCTATCAAAGATGGTACCTAGGGTTGCTATGTGATCTTTTCTCTTTCTAGACTTAGCTAGAATGTCATCAACATAGTCTTCGACTATCTTATGAATCACGTCATGGAATATCAATGTCATGGCCCTTTGATATGTTGCTCCTATGTTTTTTAAGCCAAATGGCATCATGTTCCAAGAGTATGTCCCCCATGGAAAAGTGAAAGCCATCTTATGTTGGTCCTCCTTAGCTATCACGATCTAATTGTACCCTGAGAATCCATCCATTAGTGACAAAATTTCATGTCTAGCTATCATGTCTACTATCATGTCAATGTTGGGAAGCGGGAAGTCATCTTTTGGACATGCCTTGTTCAAATCTCTAAAGTCTATGTAGATTCTAATTTTTCTGTCGGGTATTGAAACAGGTACCAAGTTTGATACCCATTATGGATAGTCTATCGGTCAGATGAATCCTGGATCTAATAGCTTCTTTAACTCCATTTTGACTAGTAGGGCAATTTGAGGGTGCATTTTTTGAAACTTTTGTCTAACAAGCTTTGCTTCTGGATACATTACTAAGTGGTGAACCACAATCTTTGGATCAAGTCCTGGCATGTCAGCATAACTCCATGTGAAGTTTATTTGTCTTTCTCTTAGGAATGCCACTAGGAGATCTTGCTCTTCTGATAGTAGTGATTCCGCATAGAATGTGATGTGCAGGGTTGCCTCTATTCCTAGGTTGACAAGATTGCATTTTTCTGCCAAGATTGCTGACTTTTCCTGATGAATAGCTCTTAAAGGAAGATTGAATCCCCCATCCTCAAGTGCCTCAGAGAGGTTTTCACCATTGGATGCGTCCATTCTTTTTACTTTTTTCTTGTCAGAGAGTGCCACAGTGTGGTTTTCACTCAAGGACTTGGATATTAATCTTAATTTCTCACTTTTGTGACTAAAGGATTCAATCATTTTCCCATAATAGGCATGTGTGTCCAACTCTATTATAAACCCTTCTTTGTGATCCCCATCTAGAATATTATCCTGCAATCCCATGAATTTTGAGAGCACCTCATCATTTTCAAATGTATCAAGAACGGGTGGTCCTTGTTGGTCGTAGTTGATTAGTTGGGGATATACTAGGTGGATCTCATGATTTTGTTGGTCTAGTTCAAAGGATAGGGTACTAATCATGCAAAGAGTGGTATCTTCAAATAGCCTAGGTAGACTGGTCATGGTATCCTCATCATCGCTACTATTATAAATTTCGGTTATAAAGTTATGTATGTCTCTACCTGTGGATATTGGTAGTTGTAGTTCTATTGCTATTGGCTGAGGAGGATTATTAACCATTCTAACCAGAGGACTTCAACCACGTATGGTTATACACGGAGGGTTACATCCAAGGCCAATATTTGTTATTGGTTGTGTCTCTGGCATGATAGGTATTATGAGCCTATTATCATTTTTTCCAGGTCTTTGATTTCTATCGTAGCCAATTGCAAGCATCATTTGTAGGCCCTTGCTTTTGTCATGCATTGGTAAATCAACCATTGGTCTTTCATCTTGATATAGCATGTGAGATGGATCTGCCTCAATAACTTCTTGGCCAAGATCTCCCCAACTTGTGAATTCAGGATATTTTTCAGGGGATGTTTCTAATGTGGAAGCTTGGTTTTCTTGTGGATGTCCCCGTGATCTAGGAGATTGTGGTAACTCTCCTACCATAAAAGCATTGTTATGGAGCTTGTAGCTTCCACAATCATCATCCTGGATGATGAGCTTGATGTCAGAGATGGTGGGAATGGTGGGAGTGTTAGGTGTCTCTGTCGCAGAAGTGGATGCGAGAATGGCGAGGTCGATGTATGGTGTGGATGGGCCCTCATCATTTTTTGGTACTTGGGGGATTTTTTAGTAATTTGCTTCAAGATTTTTGCAATATGAGAAAGGTTGGGATCTCCATGGATGGTTACTTAGATTGTCTGTTATGTGTAAATTTCACACATTGGGGGAAATTTGATGCTACTACTTTCATCGCATGAATCCATGGACATCGTAGGAGGATGTTCTATGGCAAGTCAAGGTCCAAGACCTGAAAAGTTATTTCCATGAGAGCTAGCCCTAATTGAATAGGGAGTTTGATCGTGCCTTGAGACAATATTTCTTGATCTTCATATGCTCTTATTGTGATACCCTTTCCTTTGTTGATGGTATCCTCTGATATTTTCAATTACTTGATGAAATTGAGAGAACAAATGTTCAATCTCGCACCTCCATCCACCAAGACCCTTTTGACTTTGCTTTTATGCACGATGGCTTCCAAGTGAATTGCACAGTTGTGAGATGGTTGGGTGGGGAAATATTGGTTAGAGAATGTAAGAAGATTAGGCGTAATGATATTTCCGACCATAGCTTGGAATTTCTCTGCATCAAGGTTTGCGAGGATAGTGGATGAGGCCAACACTTCTTCAAGGATTTTCCTATGGGCCAATCAGATTTTTAGTAACTCCATGATGGAGATTTGCGCTAGTGTTCTCTTGAGTTGATCTGGGAAATTATAGCCATTAGGAATGGATCTAGATGCAAGGACTCTATTTGGCTGGGATGAACCTGCGATGGTTACTTTGCCGCCTCTTGTGGTGACTCCACAATCTTTGGCATAGGCGCCCTTGATGGTGATGACCATGCAATTTTCATCTAGGGAGGCAATGAATGTTTCATACACATTATTTACAACTAAGTGGGTTCCTTTCCCCTTATCCTTGTTATTGTTATTCCCTTTATTTCCATGATTGGGAATCAGATTCGTGTATATCTTAGATCTTGGTTTCCTGTTGGTTGCTCCACTTTTATAATCCTTTGATCAATAAGATATTGAACTATGTTTTTTAGTCTCATGCAACTGTTCATGGTATGGCCTTTGATTTTATGGAACTCACAGGGTTGATTCTCATTATACCAAGGAGGTTTCACATCCAGTTCTTGGTAATTATCAAAGGTAGGAGCGTGGATGAGTTTTTCATCTATCAACTTTTTCATGATGACTTCTAATGGTTCCCCCAAAGGAGTGTACTTTTTCTTGGGATAATTCTTGTTTCATTGGGGTGGTCCCCTTTGATCATTGAGATTGTTAGTTGTCGGATTGTGGTTTGGTTGTTGTGTTGTGTGATGATTATTTTGGTGTTGAAATTGGATTTGTAGTGTGAGTATATTTTGGCAAGGAGCATTAATGACCACCTTGGCATCGATGACACCATCATTAGTAATGTTTTTGTTCCTTGCCCATGTGTGAGGTTTATCATTGTAATTGGATGGTGGGTGGTTTTTTTGTTGTTCGGGGTATGATATTGATCCCGCAGGTTGATTCATAAGGGCTTGTTCGATGCTGAGCACCTTGGGGATCAATTGATCATATGTGGTTATCCCTTGAACCTTGTGGTGGAATGCCAAGAGGCCGTCAAGGTTGGTGATGATGGTGCAAACTTGCTATTCTTCTAGCATGTTCCATTTTCTTTGATTGGCCTTGGATTGCCATCGTTGTAAGAATGAAGCAAAAGATTCACCCTTTCCTTGTTTCAGAGATGCGAGTTCTTCTAGACTAACATCCATTGCAATGTTGCATGCATAGTTCTTAATGAATGCGTCTATAATTTCTTGAAATTTTCTAATTCCTGAAGGTAGATGAGAGAACCATTCCATAATGTGACTAGCCAAACTCCTAGGAAATAGCTGCATCAGATAAGTATCGTCGTATGCGACTTCCATGCAATGAACCTGAAATTCCCTGATGTGATCTTTAGGGTTTCTCATCCCATGATATTTGTAAAATTTGGGAATCTCAAATCCCTTAGGGAATGGTTTCATCAATAGGATCCTATCAAATGGATAGGGACACAAGTTTCTTGGTGTCTTCGTTGTTCTCCTTGATTGAAGATCAAGCACTTGTTGCGAGAACAACCTGATTTGTGCCATTACACCATTTTGTGGATTAGGGGGTGGGATGAAGGTGTTTTGGGGTGTTTCGATTGTGGGTTGGATGGATGGGTTGTTTGATGTCTTGTTCGATGGTATCTGTATGTTCTATCAAGCTAGGTAGGCTTCCACCTATTTTTGTATGAAAAATGCCTGTTGTTGATCTTGTTATTGTTGTGCTTTTTACTCTTCCAACAATGCTTGTTGTTGGGCTACCAATTCAACTACTTCTTGTTGCTCTTGATATCAATTTATTTCTTGCTGATATGCTTGCAATTGTGTTGCTTGTCTTTGTGCACGAAGTTGTGCTTGTGCTTGTGCTTGTTGTGCTTAATATTGGGAATTTTCCTGAGCTTCAGCCTGTGTTGCTTGTTGTTGCAATAGAAGTTGTGCTTGAGTGGCCTTTTGTTCTTGCAATGCTTGCATGACTTGTGCAGCTTGAGCAGCTTGGGTGGCTTGCTAAGCAGCTAGGTGTATGGCTTTTTGTTTTTGCACTTGTTGAAATCCCCTTTGAAAATTAGCTTGCAATGTCATGTTGTATTGGCTTGATGTGGCAGAAGTTGGTGGTGGTGGGGGTGGTGGTGGATTTAGAATGGCATTTGTGGTAGTGGTGAGTGGTGATGTCGTGTTGATTATTTGATTGGTGGATGGTGTTGTTGGTGTGGTGGTTTGAGTGATAAGTGGTGCTATTGATGTGATTGGCCCTTGAGAGACCATGCTTTGTGATGTTAGAGGGGTGTTTGATGATGTTGCAATTAATTGTGTAGTTGTCATCTATTGTTGTGATATTGATGACAAATTTTGAGCATTTGGCATAATGCTTTGATTGATACTTGGGATGTTGGTTTGATCGATACTTGGTAAGGGGGGAAGCCCTAAGCCAAGGAGTGGTGTGGATGATGATGGAAAAAGTGGAAGTGGCAGAAATGTAAGGGGTGCGAGTCCTTGTGAAAATGTTGTGGTGTCAAAAATTCCCCCTGGTCCGAACATGTCTCCTTCCTCTTGTGAATTTGTGAGGAGAGAAGTTGGGGTGTTTTGTGGAAGAATGATGATGATGGATCATGATGGAAGGTGAGAGGAACATTCTTATGTAATGGGTTTTTGGGTATGTTCTTTTCCAAGGTGGTGTTTGCATCCAAGATTTGATTATTAACAAGGGGGTGTGTTTGAATAAAATTAAGAAATGTGTTTCCCTTTTTAACATTGGGTTTGGTTGGAGCAAAAGTTTTTATGATTTGCGGAATTTTTTGGGTGATATTTTGGGATGGGGGTGTAGATGAGATGGGGATGGTGGATGAGATGGAAGGAAAAGATGTCTCCATTATGGTACTCACGTCAAAATATGAAGGCAATTTGGCCCCTTGCTTTGTTGGTTCGAGCATGTATAATGAAGGGTTAAGCTTCATCATGATATTGACGATCTTATGGTTTTCCAGATTTTGAAGCATTTCAGTTATTTCATCATGAGACATTCCAAAGGTGAGGTCCTCTCCTTGGTTTTCCTCTTGCAAATTTTGTGATGATTTTGGAAGGTTAACTATGAGAGTTCTAGACCCAATGGGATTCATTTTAGGAGTGGTTTGACTTAAATCACTTGAAGCGGGTGTTTCTTTGTTGGCTTCCATGCTCTTCTTGTATTGAGATCTGGTTTGAACCATAAAACAAGGATAATTTTTTAAGAATGGGAGATGAATCTCTTGATTCTTTGGATTGATCTTTATTTTATGCCTCAAAGTAGAAAATTTTAAGATATCTTGAGGATCGAAATGTGATATGATGATGATGCAAAAGATGGATGATGTGGACGTTATGATCTTTTGGTAAATCTTGAAGGAGATACTAGGCTTTTGGGACTTTCAGATATGTTTCGGATTTTGATTTGGTATTTGTCCAAGTGATTGATTTTGATTTTGATTTTGATTTTGATCAAATAGACCCTAAGATGTTAGGATGATTTACCTAAGGATGGATTTTCTCAAATGATGATAATTTTGAATATGTGCAGGGAGAAGGATGCATCTACGCACACCTATCCAAACAAGATGATAGTTTCACTAAGCATATGGAGAAGGATTCATCTACATATACTAAGTTAAATGAGATGATTTTGATAAATTTTGACTAAGCATATGCAAAAGGATACATCTACACATGCCTAGCCAAAGGTGGTTTTGATAATGTTTCCAAGGATTTAGTCTTAACAATTTTGATGATTTTGATTTTGCCAAAAATTCCTAGCATTAAGGATGATTTCAAGATTTCTCCAAAAGGTGATGGTGAGATGATTTTTGTTTTGATGTTTGAAGGATGGATGAAAAATATTTTGATTTTCTTTGATCCCAAGATGAACCTAAAAAAGACACTTTTTTTGCCTAGACCTAGGTATTGAAGAACATGCAAATGCTTCCTAGAGACCTTTATATCGAAAGAATGATTCAATTTGGACATACATTTCCAACCAATGATTTTCATTTTGGAATTTTTCAAGAATCGTGAGGCTTCAACACACATGAAAATTCATTTTTCTTAGCTTTTCTTAATAGCTTCATTTTACCAAAAACACTTTCTTTGATTAAGTTTTCAAACTAAGATGTCCAATGTCTTAGTTTCTTCAAACCCCACAAAGTATGTTATGATGAAATTTGATGAACTCAAGGCAAGGGTTTACCTATTGTTTACTTAAGTAGACAAATCAAGATGTAATCCAATGTTTAGAAACCTCTAAGGATGTGAATCCCAAGGGAAAGCAATAACATATGGATTGAGTCAATTGTATTTATCTCCAAAAGGGTTTGAAATTTGGATGATGATGTTAAGTGTTTGTTTTAAAGATGTTTTTGATCAAGCAATGCATTTTGTAACCCAAGAATAAGTACAACCCTATTGATGTGTAAGACAATATTTGTTGGATTCCCACTTGGAAAAGTCCATCTACTCTTATCTTTAGTGAATGGTTAGATGCTTGACCCCACTGGCTCCCCTCCATGGCTCATTAACGTCAATCAGGGCAGTCAAGCATCAACACCCATGAAACTCCCATGGCATGCTTTCCATTTCTACTAAAAGACTGTAAAAGTGTGGGGTGGCTTCAAAATGACCGTTCTTGCACCAACAAATAGATTAAAGGATTTTGGAAAATTCTAGCACATGGGTTTTAATAAGGACTTTTCATTCGTGGAGATTGACCCATACGACAAGAGTCCCCTTTCGGATCCATCTTGTCAAAATCAACTGCGTGATATTGGCGTTTACTCCAATACCCACATTTATATCCCGGTTGGAAATACTCTTGGCTTTAGATTGTTACCGATTGAGTCATTCCCTTGGGTGAGTACTTTTTCCCCAAGACAGGCCCTCTAGGATAAACAAAAGTGAGTAAACACAAAATCCGTAACTTGATCAATCTTTGATGGAAACAAAGAGAGAGAATATATGTGATAATGGCCCCACTCACACTCGTGCAAGATCTTGTTTAATTTTAAACCCAAATCAAAGTGTGGAGGTGATTGTTTTGTCTCACCCTAAAGTCATGAAAAAGGCCTTTTGATTCTCAAGATCACTATAAAGCACAAGAGAAGTGCATATGTCCTTTTTCAATGCCTTTAGTTTAAGTAAGCCTTCACAAAAAAAAAGTTGCACTTGTTCTTTTTAAATCCACAAAGTAAAATGTGAGTTCTTTTTAAGCACCAAAAGATGAGAGAGATACTTTGTTCAATTGTTAATCAAAGAGACAAAATATAGTAAGTTGTGTTCCTAATGTTCATTTTAGCCTTTGCAAGAAGAAATTGAAAGATTCTTTTTAAACCCAAATGAAATTAGTGTTCTAAGAAAGAAAAGATAACAATTTCTTGAAGAAGTGTTAAACAAACACTTAAAGTGTTTAAAAACACTTTGATCTTTCAAAATATCATCCTCATGCTTCATTTTCCTTCATTTTCCTTCTTCACTTTTCTTTGTTCTCCTTCGTTTTCACCTTTTCCTTTTCTTTCCTATTAAACAAAATGCAAGCATGTGAGGATCAAAAGTTCATTTTAATCCTTGATTTCAACCAAGAGAATAATTTCAAATAATAGAGGCTCAATGATTTTAGACTAACAAACAACGAAGATCAATACAATCCAATATTAGACTTAATCATTGATTTCAAATAAAAGAATGATCTCAAATAATAAAGACTCAAGGATTAATAAAAGAAAAAAAAGTATTTAACAAGAGTCCTTTATGTTTTGAAGAAAACATTAGTCAAAACGAGATTTTATATGGTATTTGATGTTTTTTTCTTCAAAAGAAAAATTAAAATCCTTTCGGCATTAATAATATAATTGCAACATCCCTTTCAAAGCAGGCCGAGAAGATTTCACCTTCCACCAAGATTTCATTGCCAAAAGTTATCTACATTTATTGTCTGCAATTAATGACAAAGTGGACTGAGATAGCGTAATAAGCTTCTACATTTGGCAAGCTACAACTAGAGATTCTATAAATGCACTGCCTTCTATTTTAGTCCAATCACAATAAATAGCTTTCTCACCAAAAAAGAAACTGACTTTGAGATTGTTGACAATATTAAATGAGATTACCAGCACAGTAATCCAAAATCTATTCGTAGTTCTAGAAAGATATCTGCTAGCAAAGATCCTGAAAGCAAACTGGGTTAATTTTATGATGCCAAAGATTGTGAAGAAGTTTATTGTCACTCCAATTAATGGAAAATTGTTGATTGGTTTTAAAAGATAACAAAAGCGGCCTAAAAAGCTCTTCATTATATCAAGAAAAAACAAAAGGATGTTCATTGTATTAAATCTTGGCCAATTCCTTCAAAATCACATGCAACTAGAGTGTATTCAACATGACTCCCTCTATTCATTGTATTAAATACTAAAATATATTTGTAGTACCTGGAAAGCTCCTCATTATATCAGGTAGAAACAAAAGGATGTTCGTTGTATTAAATCTTGGCCACCACCTTCAAACTCACATGCAAGTACAAGTGTATTCAACATGACTCCCACCCCCTAGTCTAACATGTTTCCAACTCGAAATGGATCTCACACACAAAACCAAAAGGATTACTTCATTGAAATAAAATGCTCAGCCTACAACACCACCTGGAAACTATTTACACACAATCTGATCATATTTTAAGAAAGATATGCACCAGCAAATATTTCAAATGTAAACTGAGAGTCCAAAAGAAACATCAGATCTCTACTCAATTTGTTTTGTCTTCTGTTGCCACAAGTTGTGAAAGCATTTATGTTTGTTCTAATTGATGGTAATAGTAGGTCAATTATACAGGCAGTGAGACTTTATCATATCTATTGTGCATAGATTTTGATATACGCATTCAATAGGTGATGTGCATCAAGACCAAATGATCATCATACTGTGATCGTGTATCCATAAAGACTTCTACATGAAACAATAAACTAAAAATAACATATTGATTATGAATCCATACCGCCTAGATTAGTTGGATGGTGAAAACTTCAATAAAAGGGAAAGGCTCTGGAAGTACAGTTTATAAGAATTGAATATAGTAAAATAATAGTGGAAACTAGTTAGTCAAAAATACATTAATTTAGCATATCAAATGTATGTGACCATGTTGTATTTCCATTTTCATCCACATTCATTGGCATAGCAGATCTTAAACCACAAAAAGTACACCAAATAACTACTCTAGTAGACAAATATGCAAAGCATAGAAGCATAGAGAAAGTCTAGGAATTATTTGACAGAATGCCTCAAAGAGATGTCCTATCTTGGACCACCATGATCACAGGATATGTTCAAATAAAAGAGGAAGGATTCATTGAAAACACCTTACAAACTTTTAAGTAAATGCCTTTGGAAGGCATAAAATCAACGCCATGAATGCCTTTGACAAAACTTTCAAACTAATGCAGTTAGCAGGTGTGAAGACAACAACTACCAACCTTTGACCAACAATCATTTCTATGCTAAAAGAAAGTGTAGCTCTTTTAAAAGAGGATGAACAACCATCAAAATACAAGGCACATGAATTGTTAGACCAAACACCTCATAGAAACATGGTCACCTATAAAAATAAAAATGAGGAACTTAAATCAAATAGCGTAACTAATAACAAAATAATAAGTTGATTTGGAATGTTAGATTCAAAAAGCCAAGATATGCTTCATGAGCCCTCCTTCTAGCGCCAGTATGAAGCACCCCTAAATCTGCAAATGAACCATCTCCAACACTCATTAGTGGGGTTAGTTACATATATGCAAATCTATGAATACCTCTATGAAATAACATGTCCATGCTCAAGAAATGCCACAAATAATAAAAAGAATCAAGAAGACATTGCAAAAGCAAGAAAAGTACCTATTCCATATTGGATTGGTGTCAAATGTGCCAATGACCCTTTCCCAATCCTTGTTAAAACTCAAATGATGAAGTGCAATGGTGAAGAGAAAAATTAGTTCTTAATTTAAGAGAGTAATTTTCCATGAGAGTGTAGATGATTTAATGAAGATTCAACCCTTTATTTATAGATTTTCAAATTGGAAGAGAGCTCAAAATAGAGCAATGTGGGATAAAGATTGGACCAATGAGATGAGGCCACTTGTCATATTATGATAGGTTGAGGAATGTGCAATTTTTGGCCAATGTGCCCAAGAGAGGGAGATTCAAATTTGAATTTGTGAATTAAATGTTGAGAGGGGGACATGAAAGAGAAGTTATTGCAATGTTGGAGAGGACAAGTCAAGTTGTCTTCATTTTCAAACTTGAGGGAATATTCCATTTTTATGCTAAGTTGAAAGAAAATGATGAATTTATAAATGAATTAAAATGATTTATTGGTGCAAGTGGGAAAAGCTAGAGGATGTGATGGGTAGTTAGATTAGGTTAATCAGGATTAGATTAACTTAAATGATGATTAGGGGATTTTGACTTATTTGACTTAAATATTTGGATTTATTTAAATAAAAAAGGGATGGAAAAAGCATTTGGGATTTAATTAAATAAAATTTGGCTTATTTAATTAAAGGGATGATGCAAGATAAAGGTGGATTAATTTGCAGGAGATGAAATTAGAAGATGATTTATGAAAGATGCAATGTTATGGTTTGATTAAAATTGATTTGTTTAGTCAAATGAGGTAATGATAGGCTTAAATCGAATAAAGTTAATTTATTCAATTTAAATGGATGATGAACCTAATTTACCTGATGAGTGGATGAATGTGAATTTGATTTATGAATGTGATGTTATTTAAGTGCACAATGCTAATTTCATGTTTCTACAATTTTAAAGTTTTAAATAATGCCTTGCCCTTGGCTCGAGCAATTTTTTGTTGTTGTCAAAGAAAGCAACGGGTGTGCAAGGATTGGAAGGAAGTGCTTGGGTGGGCCTGATGAATTTTTCAAAGCAAGAGGATTTTAAATATAAAATGAAATCAAAAGGGGTGCAGGTAAAATTTATTTTCCAAATTATAGTTTTTTAAAAGCCTCCATTTTTAAAAAAAGAAAAAAATTTAAACGTGAATGGCAAGAGAGAAGTGTTAAAGTGGTGAAATATTTGAAATGAAATGTTTTGAATATTGTTGGGTGGGTATTTCAAGAGGGCATGGGAAAAATCTTATTTTTTCAAGTAAACTAGTTTTTATAGTCTTTACCTTTTTAAAGGTTGAGTAAAAAAATGTAGAGTGAAGTAAATAAAAAAGGCATGGAGGGTAATTTTATAAAGTGAATAAAATATTCATTGTCTAAGAGGCCATTATTTTTTTGGAGTAAAATAAAATGCAGCTAGGTAACTAAGAAATAAAAGGTCTTTCATAGAGTAAGAAAATATTTTATGTTGCAAAGTAAAGATGAAAGTAGATAGGAAATGGGTAAATGTGTTTTCTATAGCTTGGTGAAGTGAAGTAAAAGGTTTTTCACCACATAAGACAACATATTTTCATCTTCAGAGCAAGACAAGATGAAGAGTGAAAGACTCATGCAGATTTTTATTCTTTCACAAGGTAGATATTTTCAATAGCAAGTCATGGATGAAGAGGGTCATCATTATTTGAATATTTTTTTGTTAGAGGGGTGACAAATGTAAGATGCATGAATCTAGGAGGAGAATGAAACTTCTTCAACAAGCAAAGGTAGTTACAGATCAAGAGCGTTGAAGATGCTAGATGTCAACAATAGATGTAGTTTTAGGGTTTCTCTTCTTCTTCTCTCATTTGTAAAAAGGTTGCACATTTTTTGGTTTTCATGGGAATGTTTTTGTAATAGGGGTTCAAGTGTATAATGTTGGTTTTCAAGTTTCTAGAATAGTTTGAGTTTTTGTAATGAAAAATGTAATTACAGTTGTGATAGGGCGAATATATGCATTAGAAAATGAGCAGCAAACAAAGTAATGTAAAATAACACTAAAACAACCTACACATCAAGATTAGCCTAGTTGGATTCAACACAATATAAAAATAACAAATGAAACCTTTTACCTTGTGCTGAATCGATCCTTTGGTTGGCCCTTTGATCTTCGGTGTTGTGTGCTCCTTGGATGGCCAGGGATGCAAGCTAAATAATGATATGAAGGTGGATGCAAGTGAGTGTAAGCATGAAAATGGTTAAGCATGGATTCTAGGAAAAATTGCAAGAGTTTGGCTACAATGCATGATCCCTCCAAATGAAAGAAAAGAGGGGGTATTTATAGAGATTTTGGAAATCTCTAGGGAAATGGACGGTCAAGATTGAGCCACCAGGATCAAGATGTAGGGCCAAGGTGAGTTGAGAACTCACAAGCCCTCACATCTTGACATGTGGCATGTGATATGACTTAAAAGGGGTGATGTGTACATGAGGTGGAAGGATAGTACATGACATGGAGAGGGTACATAATACCCGGGGATTGGGATAAGATCTCCTCATAAAGGAGGTACTTGTCCCCATGTGGGTGAGAGGACATGTGGGGAATTAAAAATTCTTTAAATGCACTGGGGGATTAAATGTGAATTAAAAATTCACATGGGGAATGGAGATGCCTTGTTGAAAAAGAGGAAAATTTTAATGAAGTTGACTAAGGACACATTCCATGAATGATATGGGGATTGAAAATGACATAATTAGGTGATTAATGTTGTGCAAGTACTTGATTAGGCTAACTAAGGACTTATTAGAGGCAAGTGGGAAATTATGGAGGATGGGACCCTAATGATGATTAGGGGTGTGCACATCTTAATCATAAATTAGTTATGACTAAGAAAGAGGATTAGATTGCTAAGAGGGATTAGAGGCCAACTTGCAAAAGTTAGAGGATGTGACACATGAGAGAGAAAATAGGGAATTTAAAAATAAATTTAAGATTCCAATGGATAATGTGACTAAATAAAATAAAATGATGCATTTATTTAATTTAGAGAGAAAATAGGGGAATAGTATTTATTAAATTAAATACTTTGGAAAACTTCATGCAAGAAACACAATGTTAATTAAATGAATGACTTAATTAAAATCGGCGAAGAGGATGATTTCAAAAGAGTAAAGGGATGATTAAGAAGATGACTTTGACCATATGGAAGTGGTCAAATTTGGATGTCTACATTTTTCCCCTCTTCAAAACACTATTAGGATAATAGTGTTTCGAAGAAAAATAAAACACAGATGACTCTATGGAAGAAGTGACTATCAAAAGAGATGCCTCAGCATGGAAGAGATTATGAGCTACCCGAATAGAGTGGGATTAAAGGGGATGCCCCGGTCTCACAATGAAAGGTTTATGATGGAAGATTGGGAGACAATGGTAGGGTATGCGCCCTCGAGAAGGGGACGAGGCCAGAAAAGGGGCCCCGGGCAACTTCTCGAAAGATGAGCTGGTATATATCAATGGAAAGGCCATGAAAATTTGAGAAGATTGGCACTTGAATGGAGGGAAATGGGTTTATGGTGTGAAAATGGCGGCTCTGAGGAGATGAAGGGGGACGGAAGTAATTCAAATAAAAAAAAGTTAAATAAAAGAAAAAAATTCCTTTTTAGGTAGAAAGCGAAAAACAAAGGAGGGAAAAGCTATAAGAGGGAGTGAGGGGGTTATTTCTCCTCATTTGGATAGCTATCAAGTGAGGAGAAGAGGAAGAGGAGAAGAGAGAAAGACAAGAAGGAGACACGATGCCAGAGTACGATTCAGATATCATTCACCATGGGGACGAGAGGCGTCAATTCTTTGAGGAGTGTTTCATGCCATAACAGGTTAGTTTGAAACCTGACCTTGTGATTTATGCAATTTAACTAATTAGTCTCAAAAACAAAAACATGGGTTTTGGGGTGGGGGTCGGGATGAAAAATGGATTAGAGTGAAATTTGTGTTTGTATGTTGTTGTGTGCGTAGGGTAGGTTAGTGGGGGGTAGGGAGGGTTGCTTCAACTGGCCCAAGTAGGTCCCCCTAGCGCAGGCGGGTGGGTCCGCCCAGCTGGGCAGACGGATCCGCCTGCGCACAGGTGGGTCCACCTAGCCAAGCAGGCAGGCAGGTTCGCTCGCACAGGGGGGGTCACCCAGCTAGGAGGGCAGGTTTGCTTGTGCATGGGCAGGTTCGCCTACGCATGGCCGGGGCCACCCAGCCAGGCGGGTGGGTTTTCCTACATAGGGCAGTTTAGTGGGGGGAGGGAGGGTTGCTCCATCGGGCCCAGGTAGGTCCCCACGAGCGCGGGCGGGCGAGTCCACCTAGTCGGGCAGACGGATCCGCCTGCACACGGGTGGGTGGGTCTACCTATGCGTGGGTGGGTCTGCCTAGCTAAGGGGGTAGGTCTACCTACGTGGAGGAGGGACTGCCTGTGCGTGGGCAAGGCTGCCCTGGCAGCTCGGGCCGGTTCGCCTAGCCAGGTGGAGCACCGCCCAGGCGGTTCGGGCGGGTCCGCCTAGGTGCAGTGGCAGATCCACCCACGAGCTTGGGTGGGTCTTCCCAGCTAGGCAGAGTGCCGCCTGGGTGTGGGAGTAGGTCCACCCACGAGCTCAGGTGTGTTCGCTCGGACACGAGGTGGGTCGCCCCTGAGCTCGGGCAGGTCCGTCCAAATGTGGGGTCAAAGCCGGGATGACCAGAAATGACAGAAGAAAAAATAAGAAAGGGGAAGGCGGGACTCAAAAGAAAATGGTGAGGGAGATTGGAAAGCCCAAGGGCCTAAAAACTACAAAACAAGATGATACAAGACAAAGCAAACTAACAACTGCGGTTGTGATGGATGTAGAAGGTGGAGAGTCTGCAAATCCGGGAGAGACGGTCTGAGGTTTTGGTGAGATGCAAAGCACAAATGATAGGGGTGGAGCACCAGCAACTGACAGAGGCAGGATTACTTGATATGCTGACATATCTGACAATTAAGGCCCATAGGGCCATTCTAACAGCCCTGATAGAGTGTGGAGACTCAGAGACATCGACATTCCACCTACCAACCAGGGAGATGATAGTGACCTTAGAGGATGTTTGGTAGATTCTGAGGCTCCCCATAGCAGGGCTTGCGATTAGTGAGTATGAGTCAGAGGGCAAGGCACTGGATGAGTTTGTGCATGTTGTTTTCGGGAGTGATGAGCTACCAGTTTAGTGGGGGTAGTTGGATGTGGATAGGATATTGTCCTACAGAGGGATGCCAGTTTTGTCCTTATACTTAGCAGGATTGATTAGTGGGGTCTTAGTGCCAGACCGGAGTGGGCAATTCCTACATCTTAGGTTCATCAAGGTGATTCGACATATCATTAAGGGCTGAGAGGGGTAGTTCGCATGGGGGACATGCATGTTGGCGCAACTATACCAGGACATGCACCAGGTATGCTACCAGAAGGCACTGAGCATGGTCCATGTGACACTACTACAGGTTTGGGTGTGGGAGCATATCAGAGTGACTAGACCAATTGTGCGTAGATTGGAAGAGCAGGATGATAGACATGTTGTGGCTTGGGGGTGGGGAGTAGAGGCGGGAGCGATGTTGTGACATCAGGAGGTGAGAGATGTAGACATATGGAGGAGATGGTTTGATGATGTGCATGAGGAGATGATAGTGTGGTGCATGTATATGCTGCAATGCTTCAGGGGCTGGGGGGATGATGAGGAGGCACACAGCGGTTACTTCTTCACATGCTTTTATATTATTGGGCAGATTTCGATTATAGTGGAGCTACATAGACCCGATTGGGTGACACGGCAGTTTGGAGTGAGGCAGGATATTCTCGCAGTGCGGGTGAGATTCTGATGGTTGTCACAAGAGCGGCCATGGGGAGCTCAGCTGAGGCTGGAGGAAGTGTGGGAGGAGCTGGAGACTTTGTAGTTTATGCCATACCTAGATAGACAGGAGGGTTAGAGGGAAGCAAGGGTGATAGATCGATACTAGCAGTGGTTCAAGCGACATCCACTGCCACAGATTACTCCAGTAGTGCCGATTGAGGGAGCACTAGGGTTTGGGTCAGAGGATGAGAGACGGCTGAGGGCAAACGGGCTAGCACCGTGAGGCTGACAGAGAGGAGGTTAGGTGAGGGGAGGATAGCAGGTGATGGGAGCAGTTGAGGAGCTAGCTAGGGCAGCCAGGAGGAGGAGACGACAGTGTAGATCGGGAGGGGATGGAGGAGAGGAGGGACAAGATGAGGCCAGCAGAGCTGCAGCACAGCAGGAGAGGGAGGTGGAGATCTAGTGAGAGAGGAGCTAGGAGGCATGTGCATTCCCGGAGGGTCAGCAGTAGGAGAGAGGGGAGAAGGCTGAGACCAGCAGAGTGCGAGAGAGGAATGAGGTAGACATGGCCACTAGAGGGTATTAGCGATAGAGATATGAGGAGGGTAAGGCTAGAAAAGCACATGAGAGAGTGATAGGGAGAGATAAATCCCCCTCAGTGATAGATGTGGATGCGATGGAGGTGTCGGTGGAGAGTAAGGGGTATGAGCTATGAGAGATGGATATTGACACGGATGTGTATGACCTCTGACCATTGTTGACAGTGCCACCTAGAGGAGAGGACCCTGTAGTGGTGCTGAGAGGGACTATAGAGAGACTGCGCCTTAGTGAGTAGTGGTTACGACAAACAAAGGCAGAGTGGGTCAGGTTAGAGGCAGCACTGAGTGAACTATAGACACGATTCGCCCAAAGTGAGAGATTACTCAACCCTGGCCCTACTAGCGTCAGATGCAGAGCGGAGATTGATGAGAGAGAGAGATGAGGTACGGGATGAGGTAGTTGATCTATGAGTAGAGATTGAGTGGTTGTGATTTGAGGTGGCTAAGGAGCATGAGGAGGGAGATGCTGCGAGATGGGAGCGAGATCACTTAGTGGCAGAGGCAGTGATACGATAGGCTGTCAGAGGGGGGATAGGGAAGGAGCCATCAGAGACTAGGATAGGGACTATCGAGGATACAGAGGATCTGTAAAGATAGCTACATTGGTTACGGAGAGAGAAAGCATACTGGCTCCAGGAGTGGGTTGAGCTTAGAGATAGAGTTGACTATCTAGAGCAGACAGTTGGGGACATGGGACAGATGTAGCAGAGGGAGGAGGAGATGTAGAGATAGATGTGCATACTGTGGTTAGAGATAGATGTGGCACAGGTACAGGTGCAGGTCTTGGAGGGTGACAGGGATTTGGCACAGGCACGTGCTCAGGTAGTTGAGAGTGATAGGCTGGTCGTAGAGTTAGAGCTTTAGACTCTCCGAAGAGAGAGGGATACAGTAGTATCATATGTGTTAGGGCTATGATGGGAGCGGGATTCTGCTGAGTTGAGACTTCAGGCATTGTAGAGAGATAGGGATGCAGCAGAGGCCCGAGAACATGCCACAGAGAGAGAGGGATGCTGCAGAGATGTAGATGTAGGTGATGCAGGGTGAGTGAGAAGTAGCAGTGGCGCAATGGTAGTTAGCACAGGTTAGTGCTATGATAGAGATAGACACACAGGGATTATAGGGGGAGAGGGATGTTGTAGTGGCTAGGGCAGTGGCTTCAGAGGAGATGAGAGATCAGGTGTAGGTACAGATGACATAGTTATGATTATCTTAGGAGGTTTCAGAGCAGGAGAGGAGATTGGTTATGAGAGATCGAGATAGATATCGTTAGGAGTGAAATTTCGCTTGGGTTCATGTTACTGAGCGACAGGAGAATGCGAGGGAGGCAAGATTTTGGATGGCAGCGTACTACCATGTAGTTCCAGACCCAGCACAGCGGCTGTTCTACTATACCTGATAGACACCTCAGATGCCAGCATCATCACAATCATTGGGGACATGGACTAGAGGTTATAGTGATTCACTAGGTGCCACTCTAGGGAGGAGGTTAGTACTTGATTCACCACAGTGATCAGATGCCGGTAGCTCATTCGAGAGGTGACAGGATACTAGGTCTGATGACGTCATAGCCCAAGACATAGAAAATAACCCACAAATAAGAGAATAATTTTATTATTCACAAAATGGAGCTTCTTACATGTAGATGATCTGAAATCCCCAAGTTCTACAACACATGCAAGTTACAGAAAGCTATAGAATAACCCTTTCGCAATATGTGAACTTGTCCCCAAAAAGTTACCCAAAAATTAGAAACCCGCCCATAAATAGAGCTCCTCTTTAGTTTGGAGCCAAAACAACATTAAAATTTGAGTTTAGGCAGTTTGGCACCGGAAAATTACAACTTTAAGTTCAAATTTCAAAAAAATATTTGCAATTGTATCTTCTAGAAAGTGCACCAACTTCTCGGGGCCATAACTTTTGATCCGGGGCTCCGATTCGTGAACCATTTGAACCATTGGAAAGGTCTCGAAGTCAAGAATGCACTTGAAATTGGCTATGCCAATTTCAGCAAGTTTCAAGGCCATTTCGGAAGCTAAAAGTGCCTCAAATCCAACTTAGAAAATTTTCAGGTGCTAATCTAGGAAACTAAAATTGTAATATCTTTCAACCCAGGAATAGAAAATAAAAACCATCAATTAGGAATTTCATTATGTTGAAAAGGGTATCCAAAAATGTAAAAACATCTAAAAAATAAGAAACTTGAAATTTAACTATTTTTGGGTGATGCAAGATTGCCCTTACACCACTAGATGCTCCTGCATCAGACACCCAGGATAATTTGAGAAGTGACCCCGTCACATCTCATATGGTTGAAGAAAACCCAACTAGTCAACCGCTGTCTTAGATAGCGAAGATGAATCTTCCACAGGTCTTCGTCTCCATTTCACCAGATATTCTTCATATTGCCTATTTCTAGTACTCCTTCCTACACGACTATCCAAGATTTCCTCAATCTCCTCCTTTTCTGAAGTAGGTGCTGGAATCCCACACTATTCCATCATTGGTAGTTCGTCTACGCCACCTTCATGATATTTTGTCAAATCTGAAATGTTGAACACAGGGAAAATGTTGAATCCATCAGACAACTCTACCTTATATGCATTCCCTGAATCATGCTTCTTCAAAATTTTACAGGGACCAAACTTCATCTTTAATTTGTTATATGCTCCCATTCGAAACCTTTCTTTCCTCAAGTGGACCATCACTTCATCACCAATCTGAAACTCCTTATACCTCCTCTTCTAATCTGCCTTAGCCTTATACTGCATATTCATCTTGTTAATATGGTCTCTTACCTTCTCATGTATATCATTGATGTGTTCTGCAAAATCTTCAGCTTCAGCACTTATTTTCTGCTCTTGGTCCATTTTCCTCAATTTTGGAGCTATTCTAGGGCTACCTCCATAAACAATTTGGAATGGTGATCTACCAGTGCTTCTGTTGACAGAATTGTTGTAAGAAAATTCTGCCTGGGGTAAGATCAAGTCCCATCCCTTGGATTTATCTCCTACCAAACATCTCAGTAGGTTATCTAGACTACTGTTGACAACCTCTATCTGCCCATTTGTTTGTGGATGGTGTGCAGAACTAAACTTTAGCTCTGTCTTCAGCTTCTTCCACAAAGTCCTCCAAAAGTACCCCACAAATTTGGTGTCACGATCTGAAACAATACTCTTTGGCAGACCATGTAGCCTCACCACCTCTTTGAAGAACAAGTTAGCAATGTGTACTGCATCATGGGTCTTCTGACATGGAATGAAATGTGCCATTTTTAAAAATCTATCAACCACCACAAAGACTAAATCATTCTCTCGTTGTGTCCTTGGAAAATCAAGAACAAAGTCCATACTTATATCCTCCCATGGCCTCTCTAGTTCAGGTAAGGGCTGATATAAGCCTGTATTCTGGCTCACTCCTTTAGCCATCTGACATACCCTACAATTTTGTACAAACTTCTTCACATGCTGTGAAAACTAAGGCCAATAATAATGCTCACTGATAATGGCAATGATCTTATCCCGACCAAAATGTCCTACCATTCCTCTGCTATGCTTCTCCTTTATTAGGTTCTCCCTAATGGAACTCCTAAGGATACATAATTGACTTCCCTTAAATAACATGCCATCCTGGATTATGAAATCCAGCTACCTTGTCCTATCCATTGTAATAGGTTCCTTGCAAGCTTTCCCAGCCTCTGCAAAATCAGGATCTTCTACATACAATGTCTTGAGTTCATTGAACCCAACCACTTCAATCTGCATCATTGTCATCAATGTATGTCTCCACCTTAAGGCATCTGCGACCCTATTTGACTTCCTATTCATATGTTTCAAAACAAAGGTATAACTCTGCAAAAACTCTACCAATTTCATATGCCTCTAATTTAATTTTCCCTAACTATTTAGGTACTGCAAGGCCTGATGATTAGTATATAGAACAAATTCCTACAGCAACAAATAATGTATCCATTTCTTTAATGCTTGAACTATTGCATAAAATTCTGGATCATATACATAATACTTTCTTTTGGCATCATTTAACTTTTCACTAAAATAGGCAATGGGCTTACCTTCTCGGCTCAACACTGCTCCAATGGCACAACCACTGGCATCACAATCCACCTGAAACACCTTGTTGAAATCTTGGAGGGCTAGAACAGGTTGCTCTATCACCTTCTTCTTCAACAGTTCAAAACTTTTCGCTGCTCCAGTGCTCCACTTGAATTCTTTTCTATCCCCTCTCATTGTTTCAGTCAGGGGTCCACAAATACTACTGAAGTTTCTAATGAACTTTCTATTAAAACTAGCCAAACCATGGAAAGATCTCACCTCAGTAGAAGTTCTTGGGGTAGGCCATTCCATAATAGCCTTCACCTTCTCTGGGTCCATCTTGAGACCTTCTACTGAGATAACAAACCCCAAGTACACTAACTCCCTCTTCACAAAACTGCACTTCTTCAGATTAATCAACAATTTCTCTTCTCTTAACTTCTCAAAGGCTCTCCGAATATGCATCAGATGCTCATCCAATGTTTTATTGAAAATGAAAATATCATCTAAATACACATTAACAAACCTTCCCAAAAATTCTTTTAGTACCTTGTTCATGAGCCGCATGAATGTGCTCGGTGGATTGGTTAGCCCAAAAGGCATGACTAACTACTCGTACAGGCCCTCTTTGGTCTTGAAGGTAGTCTTCCACTCATCTCCCTCTCGAATCCGGATCTGGTGATATCTACTCTTCAGATCAATCTTTGTGAAATATTGAGCTCCATTCAAATAGTCCATTAGGTCATCCATCATTGGCAGGGGAAATCTGTACTTAATTGTTATCTTGTTTATGGCTCAGGAATCTATACACATCCTCCACTCCCCATCCTTCTTTGGTGCTAGTACTTAGGTACTGCACATGGACTCAAACTCTCTTGTATCAAACCCTTTCTCAACAACTCTTGAACTTGTCTATTCAACTCCTCATTTTTTGTTGGATTCATTCTATGAGCTGCCTTATTTGGCAAACTGGCTCTAAGAATCAAGTCAATCTGATGACTGATCTTCCTTATTGGTGGTAAACCCTTAGGTACATTATCAGAAACAATATCTTGAAACTCATCCAACATCCCATAAACTTCTTCTGAAACCTTCTCACTATCCTCCTTACTCACTCTAGGAATCAAAGCATAACACACATGCTCATGCTTCATACCTTCTAAAAATTTTCTTCCATCTACATAACAAATTCTAGCACTACTGCATACCTTTTCTTCGGTCTCCTTTAGGGGTTTCAACTTGTGACGAGCCGCATCCTTTGTCAAAGAATAATTGTTTGCATAGCCATTATGTATAGCTCATCTATCGAACTGCCACAGCCTCCCCAACATGTGACATGCATCCATGGGGATGATATCACAGAGTTCCTCATCATGGTAGCTCTCGATCTTGAACTTTACTAAGCACTAATCATTGACCAAAACTTTGTAGTCTTTCTGCAACCAGGCAATCTGATATAGATGCAGGTGTCTTCCCCTCTTCAGCTTCAACTTTGTGACCATCTCCTTTGACACTAGATTATCGGTGCTCCTACCGTCAATAATGACATCACACCATTTTCTTTCACACTTGCACCTTGTGTGAAATAGTTTCTTCCTCTATTCTGTTTCCTTTTCCTCAGTCACTAGGGTTCTCCTAATCACTAGGGCTTCTCCCCTTTCAGCATCATCTGAATGTTCAGATTGGGCCTCCTCATCTACATGCACAACCCTTCGATGACCTTCTAGCCTTTTTTCTGCCCTTGGTGTTGTGGACATTCATAGGCTCAATGCCCTTCTTCACCATGCTAGAAATACATTCCTCTGAAACCACCTCTTTTAGATCCTTCTCCATATCTCCCTCATCCTCTACCTCTTTGATCACCACTGTTTTGATCACGAGGGCTATAGAAGTTGTCATTCTTTTGGCTTCAGCTAGTACCCACATCTTCACTTTTCTTTTCATCATCATTTCAGCTTCTTGAAGGTCTTCCATTGCATCTTCTGCTTTGACATCCTTGTCCTTTTTGCTTGCCATCAAATCTTTTGTTCAGCTTCTCTTCCACCTTCAAAGCAAATTGATACACATCCTCAATGGTGGTCATTTTGACTAGGCTTAACTCCTCCTGAATGCTCGGTTGTAACCCATTAAGATATTGGGCTACCTTCAACTTATTGGCCTCTGTGTGACCCGTTCTGATGATTATCTTATAAAAATCGTCAGTATATTCTTTCACAGGTCTACTTCCTTGCTTCAACCATTGCAATTTCTTCAACAGATCTAACTCGTAGTCCACTGGTATGAACTGCTTCTTCAGTTTCTCTACCATGCGATCCCATCTGGTGATCTTGAATTTTCCTCTTCGATTTCTTTCGAACTGGATCTCTTTCCACCAAATACTGGCATGGCCCTTCAACTTCATTTTTACAAAGTTAACCCGATCTGGGTCCTCTATTTCCTCATACTCAAAATATTCTTCTAGCTCGTTGATCCAGTCGATCAACTCTTCTGGGTTCAGACTTCCAGAATAACTAGGACTTTTGCTCTGGGTCTTTTCCTGATCTTCAAAATGGCCCTTATTAGCCACATTTGGTCTTGATCAATTGCTTCTTCTTCCTCTTCTACATATGAACCTTCTTCCTCTCCTTCATCCTCACTTTCCTCCCTCGGGTTTAACCCTCTTCTCAACTGCTCTTGTAACGCATCAATCTGTCTCTAGAGGGCTGCCAGTGCATCTCTTCCACTAGCATCTCTACTGCCTCAATCACCTCTGGCACCACCATGCCTACTAGGCATCACTTTTGGAGGCATCTTTCTTGACCTCGACCCACAACCACAGTCCTGGTGCGAACTGCCTCACGATCGTCGATCTATCCACACGCTCAAGAAAACTTGCTCTGATACCACTTGATGAGGGCATAGCCCAAGACATAGAAAATAACCCACAAACAAGAGAATAATTTTATTATTCATAAAATGGAGCTTCTTACATGTAGAGGATCTCAAATCCCCAAGTTCTACAACACATGCAAGTTATAGAAAGCTACAGAATAACCCTTTCGCAATATGTGAACTTGTCCCCAAAAAGTTATCCAAAAATTAGAAACCTGCCCATAAATAGAGATCCTCTTTAGTTTGGAGCCAAAACAACATTAAAATTGAGTTTAGGTGGTTTGGCACCGAAAAATTACAAATTGAAGTTCAAATTTTGAAAGAACATTTGCAATTGTATATTCTAGAAAGTGCGCCAACTTCCCGTGGCCATAACTTTTGATCCGGGGCTCCGATTCGCAAACCGTTTGAACCGTTGGAAAGGTCTCGAAGTCGAGAATGCATTTGAAATTGGCTAAGCCAATTTTGGAAAGTTTCAGGGCCATTACGAGAGCTCTAAGTGCCTCAAATCCAACTTGGAAGATTTTCAAGTGCAAATGTAGGAAACTAAAACTGCAATATTTTTCAACCCAGGAATAGAAAATAAAAACCGTAAATTGGGAATTTCATTATGATGAAAAGGGTATCCAAAAATGTAAAAACATCTAAAAACTAAGAAACTTGAAACATAACTATTTTTGGGTGATGCAAGATTTCCCTTACACCACTAGATGCTCCTGCATCAAGGTCCTTGACGGATGCAGGATGGAGCATGTAGTACTTATCGATAGAGATCAGAGATGCTCTACGTCTCTAGATTTTGTACCTTATTTGATAATGTATGAGGGCTATGTTATAGATACATGATAGATTTTGATGTATGATGGACCTACATTGTATTATTTTGATTATGATATGGGATAGTCCTTATTACCACTATGCAGTATGTTTCCTTTTGTGATGGGTGATCCAATTTATATATGCACATGTATGTGATATTTCCTACTTATGTAGATGGATACTTTGCTTTATTTATGTAGATGTTTATGAGATGAACATGGATGATTTGGTTTACATATTTGTGGAATATGGGTGATCCTATTAATGTAGATACTCACATGGTGATATGATGTATGTATATTTCATATCTATGGTGACTTATGTACATGTATGCCTAGTTGATTTATGGACATGTATGTATATGTGTATGATGGATTTTGTATGAATATTTTATATATGCAGGATGTGATGTATTATGAGTCTAACACTTTGTGATGTAGGTGGCGATGTATGCGTGGTTAATAGAATGACCCTAATATGCGATAATGCTCTTGTAATTCGTAGTGAACTAATAATGAAAGGAAATAACACATGGTCATAAGTGTCAATAAGAACTGACATGATAATGGAAGGTGGGTATGTAGTGATGGGTGTAATTTGTCATCTATCAGAAACTATTAGTATCTTGAGAAGAATGGGGGAGAGGGGGATAAAGTACTTGCACAACCAAAATCATAGGGTGAATGCAATGCAACAGATGATGAAATGCAATCCTAACATGATTTTCCATCTTTGGAGCACTAATTTTTTCTATAGCATAAGATACCGGATACCCTGATATGTAAGACCAAGGTGAGTTGGCATCCAATGCATGAAACAAGCACAATGGACAGAAAGCTTACCCCAATACCCCAAGGTCATGATGACCTTGGTTGGGCCAAGTATTAGGATAACCACAAACACACAAAGATGCCCCAGTGTAACACAAGACCTCAGGGATCTTGGTGGGTACTACATGGGACAACTGAGAGGACAACAAACAAAGAAAAGACCAAGATAAACCCCTATGTTGACTTGTCAAAGCACACCATGATATGATGGATCAGGGTGACCATGAAAAGTGTCGATAGTGAGTTTGAATGACAAATAAATTCCAAAACATCAAAAGATCACAATCAATATCAAAATGCCTTTTTCCATAGGATCAAGGTGATGAATGGGATTGACAAAGTCTGCTAGGAAGGATGCATCCTATTGAGACCGATGATGGATACGAATTTAGAATGACCCAGTTTGACACTAGATATTTTCATTAACCAAATCTCTTGATAATAGGGGAGTTTAATTAAAAATAATGAGCTAGTCAAGGACACTGACTGACATATCCTACATACCTAGGGGCTCGGGGGCTGATCAGAGATTAGCCTTGCCTACGTGAAAGCACAAATCCCTCATAGTTCATGAAAAGACCATGGATAAAGTGAAAAGAGGAAGATGAAGGTGAATGACAGATGACCAATATGTGATGGTTAGAATACCCCGAGGGTAGATCAAATGATCATCTTTGCCTACATGACAGTGAAGAGGCAACGTAGTTCAACAGGTGGCGCGACATGATGAGACCTAGATGAAGATTGACATGATAGGTGAACCTATGTGATGACAGACCAATTGATGATGAGATGAAAGACATGATACTAAAAAGCTCAGGATGGGGGGGTAGGTTAGATGGGTCGTCCAATGCTCAAACAAAATACACCAAGCGGCCAAGGATGGGATGGATGAGGACGATAGTGCCGATGAAATCACATAATAAGTAGGATGCTAGGTAGATAATGATTAAGTCCTCTACGGATGATGCCTGTTATCAGGTTTTCACCATCCATACTTATCCAAGGCATCACCAAAAGGTGGTTTTCACCATAGGACGAACTTATTTCTCTTTACTAGTTTTGGAGTTTCTCCCCCTTTTTTATTTTATTTTGAAGGGGTTACCAATCAGAATTAGGTGTAGAACCGCTTTAGATGCATGATGTTGATGGGTTTTTCAAGGGGATCTCCTTCAAGATTAGTCAACCTGTATGCCCCAGATCCATATTTAGTGGCTATAATATAGGGTCCTAA
This sequence comes from Sequoia sempervirens, assembly GCA_007258455.2. Taxonomy (NCBI): domain Eukaryota; kingdom Viridiplantae; phylum Streptophyta; class Pinopsida; order Cupressales; family Cupressaceae; genus Sequoia; species Sequoia sempervirens. The sequence goes on from VDFB02049217.1 coordinate 21,721,240, forward strand.
CCAATTTGCCTCAAATTTTCCTTTCTTTTCTCAGTTTTGCTGAGTACGTTGATTCTCTTTGAGGACAAGATCACCTACTTGAAACTGTCGAGGGTGAACCTTCTTATTGTATTGGTGCTTAAGGCGATTATGGTATGCTTCGAGATAATCGTACGCTTTGATTCTCCTTTCATCAAGTAACTCCAGTTGTGCAAGCCATGCAACACGAGCATCCTCCTCACTGATAAGATTTTTTAGGGAAATTCTCGGCGATGGGATCTCCACTTCAATTGGAAAGATGGCTTCGGTACCATAGACTAAAGAATAGGGAGTGGCCCCTATAGGGGTGTGAATGGAAGTGCGGTATGCCCAAAGGGTGGGATGAATATGGAGGTGCCAATCTCAACCGGTGTTATTGACAACCTTTTTAAGGATGCAGATGAGGGTCTTGTTGGTTGCTTCTGCTTGACCATTATCCTGGGGGTAATAAGGCGTTGACCAATGATGCTAGATGTGAAAGGTATCACAAAGGTGTTTCATGGATTAGTTTTTGAAGGGTTTTCCATTATCAGAAAGGATGGTGGACAGGATACCATATCTGCAGAGAATATGGTATAAGATGAACTTTGAGATCTAAATACCAGTTATCTGTGAAAGCGGCATGGCTTCCACCTACTTAGTGAAGTATTCAGTGGTAGTGATTATGAATGTATGGTCGTCAGATGATGGTGGTTGAATCTTGCCAATCAAGTCAAAACCCCATTGAGAAAAGGGCCACAGTGCTAGGAGGGGCTGAAGATCTTGTGCCGGGGCGTGAATCAAATCTGCATGTTGTTGGCATGGAAGGCACTTCTTGCAAATTCACAAGCATCATGTTCCAATGTAGGCCAATAATATCCAACTCGTAGGATCCTTTTGGCTAGGGTCATACCATTTGAGTGAGCTCCACAAACACCACCATGTACCTCTGTTAGTGTCGTGTGGGCCTCAGTCTCATTCAGACACCTAAGGAGGATTCCATCATACCCGTGATAATAAAGCGTATCACCAACAATGATTTATCAGGAAGAGTGACGAACAAAGGATTTGCATTGATTTCGTGTAAGATCTGGGGGTATAATATTGTCATGGAGATAGGTATATATGTCCTGGTACCAAGGGGAGGCGGGACCTACAATATTGCACACCATATCAGTCTCTACGATATCATATGCTGGGATTAAAAGTTGTTCAACAAGGAACTCACATTTCGTTTGATCTTTAGGCATGTCAATCAGAGAACCGATGGTGGCCATTGCATCTGCTGCTTTATTCTAAACCCTAGGAATTTGGTCAAATTGTATGAAGGTAAAATATTTCTTGAAATCATCCACCATGTGTTTATAGGGTAATAGCTTATCATCCTTTGTTAGGAATTCATCATTAACTTGATTGATGACTAATAATGAATCCCCAAAGACCTTCAAGTGAGCTATATGCCACTGTTTTGCAATTCGAAGGCCGATGAGGAGGGCTTCGTACTCGGTGATATTATTGGTACATGGGAATGCTATCCTGAATGATTTTGGAATGTAGTCACCTTGAGAAGTAATTAGTAAAATTCCTGCACCTAATCCATTATATGTGTACGAGCCATAAAAATATAGTGTCCAAGCTAGTGCTTTTGTAACTGTGTAGAATTCTTCGTCTAGAAATTCAATGTCTAGAGGGTAAGCATATACTAATGGTACCTTGGCCAATTGATCAGCTATGACCTATCCCTTTATGGCTTTCCATTCCACATACTCTATGTCAAATTCACTTAGGAGCATGACCCACTTGGCCATGTGGCCAGTTATAGTGGTTCTAGATAACAAATACTTTAGTGGATCAATTTTAGCAATTAATTTGACAGGATGGCTGAGCATGTAATGTCAAAATTTCTATGTGCTGAAGACCAGCGCGAGGCAGGATTTTTCCATGGGAGAGTAGTTTAATTCATAGCCAACTAGTGTCCAACTGATGTAATAAATTGCTCTCTTTAGATGATGCATCATGTTGTGCCAACAATGCCCCCAGCACGACTAAAGTGGCAGAGATGTAAAGTAGGAGGGGTTTCCCTGGAATAGGTGGCATCAAGATCGATGGATGAGCTAAATATTCCTTGATTTTATCTGACACTGTTGGTTCCATCGGAAGGTGGAGTCTTTCTTCAAAAGATGAGTGAATGGTTGACACTTATCTGTGAGCTAGGCTATGAACCGACGGATGGATTGCATCTTCCCCTAGAGGCTTCTTAGTTGCTTTAGATTGCGTGGAAGTGGCATGTCTAGAATAGCCTTCACCTTGGTGGGATCAACTTCAATACCCCTTCAGGAGACTATGAAACCCAACAGTTTTCCCAAGGTAACCCCAAAGACACACTATTTTGGATTTAGCCGCAACTTGTAATTCTCTAACTATTCATATATCTTTTTCAGGATGGTAGGATGTTTAGCTCATGTTCTAGATTTCTCCAACAAGTTGTCAACTTAATCTTCCATGATTATATGGATGAGGTCATGGAAGATGACTGTCATTGCTCTGTGATATGTTGCCCCTGCATTTTTGAGACCAAAGGACATAACATTGTAACAAAAAGTACCCCAAGGTGTTGTGAAGGCAGTCTTGTGTTGGTCCTCAGGTGCAATTCAAAATCTGATTATAACCAGAGAAGCCATCATAAGGGATAGCATCTCATGTCATGTTGTGAGGTCGACCAACATGTCAATGTTAGGTAGAGGGAAGTCATCTTTTAGGCAGGCCTTGTTAAGATCCCTGAAGTCTGTGCAGATCCAAATGTCTCCATTTGGTTTGGAAACTGGTACTATATTGGAGATCCACTCAGAGTAGTTAATTGGTCTAATAAAACCTACCTCTAGTAACTTTTCCAATTCCTTCTTGACTAACAATGCTACCTACGGATGCATCTTGCGGAGCTTTTGTTTGACAGGCTTAGCATCTGGGTGAACGTATAGATGATGAACCACTAAGGCGGGGTCTAAGCCTGGCATGTCTAAATATGACCAAGCAAAGTTAATGATTCCCTCTTGGAGTAGCTACACGATGACTGGATACTCTTGCTCTGAGAGTGACTTAGCCACATAGGTGATTTTAGGATTTTTAGTAGTACCCAGATTAACTTCTTGAGTCTCTTCAATTAGAATAGATGATAGGGCAGATAACTGAGTTCCCACAAGGGGAAGATGAACATCTCCATATTCCAGCACCTCTTCGAGGTTTTTTCCATTGGATTCGTCCTTTATTTTTACATTTTCAAGGTCAGGAAGTGCCTCAGGGAGGTTTTCACTAGATGGCCACTTTTTACTTTTCTTATTCTTATTTTTGCAACTGGAGTGTTCATCCTCCCCCAATCCCATAAGGTTGACATGTATCTGCAGACATATTGACAAGTGTGCTATTACGTAGGTCCCAATCAATAAGCTCAGGGTGACAAAGGGATAGGCTAATGGTGCATACAGATAGGCATTCAAACATGGATGATAGGTTGGTGTGATCAACGTCATCATACACATGTATGATGGATTCCTCCTTAGGTATGTCTTCCAATGAGCCATTGTCCATGGCAACACTATTGGAGGAATTAAACGATGTTGTAGGGCCTTTCTGCTTTGTGTCATATCTAATACCTATGTTCTTCGAAAGCTTTGTTGTATCAATAGGCTACAATCGCCCCTGTTCTTCTTTACCTAGGCCCCTACCTTGGTAGTTATACTTTTCTGCAAACTTAGTTGACCAAGGATATGCTTCTTGGAAATATTCCTTTAGAGGGGGATCTGGTTGGGGTTCTTCTCGATATACCCATTAACTTATATCTTCTTCTAGTGCATCTATCTTGATACTAGGGGACTTGAAAGTGGTGGTAGGGATGTTTTTACCACTGAAGGTGACAGTCTTGTCTTCCTTTGGAGTAGTATGTTAAGGTTGGCCATACTCGTGTTGTGATGGGGGCATGGTTGCTATATTAAGAGTAGTATGTATTTTGTATTCACCACACCCCTTGTCAATGATTTGGACTTTTGTGACTGTAGGATTAGTGGTGGAAGGTGGTGTGGTTGTCATGATGGAGGATGGATTAGTGGATGATGAATGAGATTCCCCCATTTTGACCCCGAGACAATAATGTAAATGGGGGAAGGAGGCTTCTAAAGTGTGACAATATTCAAATGGTTGGGAGTCAGCACAGATGGTGAATTCCTATCTGTTGACAAGGAATTTTAGGCACGGATAGTACATGGAAGGGATGGCTTGCATAGCATGGAGCCATGGGAGGCCAAGGAGGAGATTATATGGCAAGTCTAGATCAACGACATGATAGGTAGTGTATTGAACCATAGGTCCCACTTGGATAGGAAGACTGATAATTCCCTCTTAATTCCTTTTTGCATTATCATAGGCCTTGATAGTGATGATCTGATTACTCAAATCTACTTGAGTATACCCCACCTATTTTATGAATTTTAGAGTACACAAATTGAGGGCAAAGCCATTATCTACCAAGACCCTTTTAATTTTATGATAGGCAACCATGACTTCAATATGTAAGGGGTGATTATAACTGACATCAATGTTTGGCATGTCATTTTGGTTGAAGTGTAGTTGATAAGATAAAGCCAGGTGACCTACCAAAGCTTGGAATCATGTAGGATCAATGTCATTAGGCACATGGGTTTCCTGTAGGGCTCTGTTAAGGATTTCTTGATGTATGGGAGAAGACTTAAGCAAATCCAAAATGGAGATATGAGCAGGGGTCTTCCCTAGGTGATCAAGGATGTTGTACTGAGAGCTTACAAGAGTTGATTAGGAGGGTGTGGAGGCCACAGGGACAGTAATGCAGGCTCATCGTGTAGTAACAACACATTTAGGGTCTTTGGCTTTGACATGTATCATGGATACACGAGGTTCTACCTACGCAATGTAATGAATAATACACTCGTAATTGAGGGGTACATTCTTATAGCTCATGTTATTTGTGTTGTTGTCTTGGGGATTACTGTTGGAGGTGCTCGAGCCTTGATTATGGTTTGGAAAGGCATTTTGATATATCTGTAACTAAGCATTGGACGGCAAAGCTTGACTGGGGTCAACCTTGATATCACCTTGATCAATGAGATCTTGGACGTAGTTTTTTAGACCCTGACACTTATTCAATGAGTGTCCTTTGATTTTATGGAACTCACAATATTCATTTTCCCTAAACCATGTAGGCTTGGGTTTGGATTCGTCAAGTGGCTTGGTGACAAGATACGTGATTGGATAGTTGATCTGTAATAGCTTATTGAAGATGACACTCAGGGGTTCTCCTAATTGAGCATACTAACATTTAGTGTTCCCTTGGTTATTCTGATTTGACTGTTGAGGAGGACGGGGTGCCCCCTATGGTATAGATATGGCATTAGGTACAGATGGTTGTTGTCTCTGGGATGTGTTAGCCACTTGGATGTGTTTAGTATCAGTGATTCCATCATTCACTGCGTTCTTGTTCTTGTTCCAAAAATGTGGCTTATCTCCAAATGACCTTTCTTTATCGTGGCTATGTATTTTGATGTGCCCCTTGGCAACAAGGGCACTCTCAAGGATGGGTCCCTTCTCTAATATCTCCGTGAAAATGGTGACACAATGTAACCTAAAATTATGAGCCATGTCGGGATGAGAGTTCTCCACAAAGAGAGTGACCATGTCCTTCTCTTTCAGAGGGGTTTTCATTCAGCTTGCTAGCACACGCCACCTTTGAAGGTAGCTAGTAAAGGTTTCTCCCTCGCGTTGTTTTTCTTTGAGGAGATCTAAGGTGTCAATGTCTTTTTCCAAATTGAAGGAGAAGTAGGAAACAAATTTCTCTGACAAGTCCGCAAAAGATTTTATGGACCCTTTTTTGAGGGTCATGAACCACTCTAGGGCATTGCTTGTCAGGATTCTTGGGAACAGGTGCAAGAGATAGTTGTCATTGTGCATACCCCCTTGACACTGGGAGTAAAACTCCTGCAAATGGGCCTTAGGATCCTTGTCACCCCTGTAATTTTTGAACTTTGGAATTTCAAAATGTTTAGGGAAGGGGATCAATGAGATGGAGGGATCAAATGGATATGAACATATGTCCTCAAATTTGAATGATTGTTTGCCAGTCCCTGCTTGAAGATCTCTCAAAGCAGCTTTAATTTCTAGCAAATCCGAGTTGACTGGTGGGAGGTTAGGTGGATATGGATGGTAGGATGATAGAGGATCATGTTGGGAGAGCATTGGATTGTTGAGGTATGGTTTTGGATGGTGGAGTGATGACATGCCTTGTTGGTATGTCGGGGGATTTTGTTGATAGGTGGGTTGTTGTTGAGATGTATAGTACAGATTTGTCTGATAAAAATGTGGGGTAGACTACTGAGGAGCTTGGATGTGATGTTGTGGATTAACCTGTTGATACTGGAGGAGTTGTGATTGTTGGGAGGCCGTGTAAGGTGGTTGTTGTTGGGACTATTGTTGGTAATAGGGATACTATGGTGGTTGCGATGTGAGATGTTGCATGGGTCGAGATGAGATATTGTACTGTGCTTGAGCTCGTGGTCATAGGATGGATGCGAGGAAAGGAGATACGGTCTGAGTGTGAGGTTGGGAAGGATTGCTTTGCGGCTGATACAGTGGATGCTGTGAAGTGATTGGTGGATTATATTGTTGTTGTTGGGATGGTTGGAATGACATAGGGGGGTTTTGTAAGGGAGGTTGTTGGGTACCGAATAGAGCCTGCGGAGGTGGTAAATTGGATTGCGGTGGCTGTGGGGATACATACGAAGGCGATGGTTGGTTTAAGGCCCCAAAAGGTGGAAGCAATGCAATGAAAGAATTTCCCCCAGTGTTGACGGGAGGTGGATTTGAAGGGGTGGTGCCAGTAGCATTAGTGGTTGTGGTTGTGGGATGTTTTGTGGCATGTCGAATGCAAAAGGATCATTGGGATCGGTGATTTGGGGGGCCCCTATGACTGAGATTGCAGGATGTGGGGGATTGCTAATGGGATATAAAATGACGCTACTGAATTCAAGTTGATGCCAACCTTCTATGGGGGAGTATTGAGGACGTGTGAGCTACCTAGGATGTTAGGTGAACCTTGGGGCATGTTAGGTGCGGAACCGCCATACTTGGCTAGGTTGACACCTGACGACAGTTTGAAACCCTTGTCAATTAAGTGCCCCAAGATTTCTTTGCCATGTTTTTCAAGAAGGCGATCTGTCATTTGCACATTGACCAGGTTACTAAAGTGTTCCTCAAACATAACCTTGGGCTGGATGACCATGTTTTCATCTCCGGGGGGTGGTGTGTTTTGACCATCGATATTGGATTGTGATGATGTTCCATTGTGTGGATCCCGAGGGGTGTTTGCATTGTTATTGGGGTCTTGTGAGGCATTGGCTAGGTTATTTGGGTCTTGAGGGACATTTGGTTGGGATTATTGTTTGGCCATTTTCCTTGTTTGTGACAGGTTTTGAACGGGTATGCAAGATGATATGATGGATTAGGATGACCTTGGTGATAAAAGGATTGGTTTGATTGGATGATTGATTAGCCATCTAGGATAAGGCTTGATGAGATTGATTTGGTTTGACCAAAGTGATATAGGTTGATCAGTTAGAAGATGAGTCGATTGGGATTGGATGATATAACGATCCGATTTGAATTGATTGATTAGGATGGATGATAGTGACCGGGATCTGAAATCCTAGTTCAAGGGTGTTCCTTGGTAACACTAGGTGTTGATTAACTGAAAAAAAGGGGGCATGTGTGATAACGGCACCAAATCCAACTTGAGATGGAAGTGGATTGATTGGGCTGACAAAGACAACCAACTTAGGACAGATGATTCGAATTTGGTTTTGATGGGTGACGATTAGGGGTGAACACCTAGGTCAATTCGAGTAACTACTCTAACAAGGTTTCAATGGGGTATCGATGGTTTGAAACATGGAAATGATAACCAGAACGTAGGTTCTGAATGGGTGAATGGATGAACATTTAGGATGGTGGATGGATTCCCGAGACGGGTGTACGGATGTCCGAAATGGGAAGGTGAGTGATCAAAATGGTGGAACGAAGGTCTTGTCAGGTCAAGTCTTCCCAAAGGTGGGTCAAGTCCGCCCAAAGGTGGGTCAGGTTTTCCCAAAGGTGAAAAACTGAGCAAATTCAGTCAGAATAAGCCTGAAACAGCTTGTTCAATAGGTCAAGTCTACCCAAAGGTGGGTCAGGTCTGCCCAAAGGCGAAAAATGAGCAAATTAGGATAGAACAAGCCTGAAACAGCTTGGTCAATAGGTCAAGTCCACCCAAAGGTGAAAAATGAGTAAATTAGGTCAAAATAAGCTTGAAACAACTTAGTCAATAGGTCAAGTCTACTCAAAGGTGGGTTTGGTCCGCCCAAAGGTGAAAAATGAGCAAATTAGGTCAGAACAAGCCCGAAACAGCTTGGTCAATAGGTCAAGTCTACCCAAAGGTAGGTTAGGTCCGCCCAAAGGTGAAAAATGAGCAAATTAGGTCAGAATAAGCCTAAAACAACTTGTTCAATAGGTCAAGTCCACCCAAAGGTGGGTCAGGTCCTCCCAAAGGTGAAAAAATGAGCAAATTAGGTCAGAATAAGCCTGAAACAGCTTGGTCAATAGGTCAAGTCCACCCAAAGGTGGGTTAGGTCCACCCAAAGGTGAAAAACTAAGCAAATTAGGTAAGAATAAGCTTGAAACAGCTTGGTCAATAGGTCAAGTCCACCCAAAGGTGGGTTAGGTCCACCCAAAGATGAAAAACTAAGAAAATTAGGTCAGAATAAGCCTAAAACAACTTGGTCAACAGGTCAAGTCCACCCAAAGGTGGGTCAGGTCCACCCAAAGGTGAAAAACTAAGCAAATTAGGTCAAAATAGACTCTAAGAGGACTGGTTTGAAAGTCAAGTCCACCCCTGGATGAGGGAAAGTCTGCCAAAGGTGAAAAACTAACCAAATTTTTCATAGAATGGGCATATCTGGCTGTTTGTGAGGTTTGATCTGATTTTTGACAAAAGGACTAAGGCAAAGGACTCAAAACGTAGTAATCATCAATCAAAATACCATGGGTGAGTGAACTAAATTAGATAATCACTGGTTTCGCACAAAGAAGACAAATCAAGTAGTACGAGCCTAAGTCTAGTAGAGAGGATACGGTCGACAAAGTCTTCTAATCTAGGATGAATATGGTTACTAGGGAGTCCTTGATATACACCCAGCAAGTGAGGCCCAAATCATGAACACCAACCCGTTACAAGCAGGAGTCGGGAACCTAAAAGGCTCAGACCAACTCTTCACATCATCTTGATGCTTCGCCAATTACGTGGTTGGATTGAGGTACAACTTTTGCTCTCCCCCCTTTATATACCCCACCGGTATGCATGGTTGGAATTGTCCCTTGGGGTGATGAAATCCCCAAGCAGGTCCCACTAAGAAAAATAAAAGGGAAGACTCAAAAGATGTGGTAAGCTACGATTTCTTGTCACCTAGGATCGTCAAAAAGTGTAAGGGGATTGGATACATCAAATAGCTCACCTGACAAACATGACAAACAATGTTGATTGACACCCCCTAATTACACTATGTACCTAAATCGGGGGTTGAAAACCCTTGAAACAACCAAAGATTACAAAAATTTGAAATTTTACCTTCTGAATTTTTTTTTTCCTAGGTCAGGTCCCCCCATTCGTGAATTTTTTTTCAAAAACCAATTCTGTAGTCTGTGGAGGGTAGGTCCGCCCCTGTGTAGGTTGGGTCCACCTGTCTATCAAGTTAGGTCCACCTATTCATGAAAATTTTGCAAAAAACCACTTTTTGCTATCTGGGGAGGGTAGGTCCACTCCTAGAGAGGGTTAGGTCCGCCTGTTTGTTAGGTCAGCTCTGTCTATTCATGAAAATTCCCCAAAAAATACTTTTTGCAGTCTCAGAGGGCAGGTCCACCCCTGTGAAAGGTCAGGTCCACCTATGTAGGTTGGGTCCGCCTGTCTGTCAGGTCAGGTCTACCTATTCATGATCCGTACCTACAAAAGTCAAAAAATAGAAAACATAAAAGCAAGAGACCTGTTTGTGGGTCCCACCGGGCATGCCAGAAATGTGATAGGTGAAATATATGCATTAGAAAATGAGGAGCAAACAAAGTAATGTAAAATAACACTAAAACAACCTACACCTCAAGATTAGCCTAGTTGGATTCAACACAATATAGAAACAACAAATGAAACCTTTTACCTTGTGTCGAATCAATCCTTTGGTTGGCCCTTCGATCTTCGGTGTTGTGTGCTCCTTGGATGGCCAGGGATGCAAGCTAAATGATGATATGAAGGTGGATGCAAGTGAGTGTAAGCATGAAAATTGTTAAGTATGGATTTTAGGAAAAATTTACAAGAGTTTGGCTACAATGCATGATCCCTCCAAATGAGAGAAAAGAGGGGGTATTTATAGAGATTTTGGAAATCTCTAGGGAAATAGATAGTCAAGATTGAGCCACCAAGATCAAGATGTAGGGCCAAGGTGAGTTGAGAACTCACAAGCCCTCACATCTTGACTTGTCGCATGTGATATGGCTTAAAAGGGGTGATGTGTACATGAGGTGGAAGGATAGTACATGACATGGAGAGGGTACATAGTACCTTGGGATTAGGATAAGATCTCCTAATAAAGGAGGTACTTGTCCCCATGTGGGTGAGAGGACATGTGGGGAATTAAAAATTCCTTAAATGCATTGGGGGATTAAATGTGAATTAAAAATTCACATGGGGAATGGAGATGCCTTGTTGAAAAAGAGGAAGATTTTAATGAAGTTGACTAAGGACACATTCCATAAATGATATGGGGATTGAAAATGACATAATTAGGTGATTAAGGTTGTGCAAGTACTTGATTAGGCTAACTAAGAAGTTATTAGAGGAAAGTGGGAAATTATGGAGGATGGAACCCTAATGATGATTAGCGGTGTGCACATCTTAATAATAAATTAGTTATGACTAAGAAAGAGGATTAGATTGCTAAGAGGGATTAGAGGCCAACTTGAAAAAGTTGGAGGATGTGACACATGAGAGAGAAAATAGGGAATTTAAAAGTAAATTTAAGATTCCAAAGGATAATGTGACTAAATAAAATAAAATGATGCATTTATTTAATTTAGAGAGGAAATAGTGGAAGAGTATTTATTAAATTAAATACTTTGGAAAACTTCATGCAAGAAATACAATGTTAATTAAATGAATGATTTAATTAAAATCGGCGAAGAGGATGATTTCAGAAGAGTAAAGGGATGATTAAGAAGATGACTTTGACCATATGGAAGTGGTCAAATTTGGATGTCTACAACAGTATAGTCATAGTTGAATGCAAAGGACATATTATTCTGAACCGGTTGTCTCCATTGTTCACATTGCATAAGTTCTAAATATGAGTAATCAAAGATTTTTATTATTCAACTTCTTGGCTTTCCATGTATGTTTGTTTAATGTTATTACTCTCATCCAAAGAATGAGTTAATTTGTAGTAAGACAAATGGAGGTTTGTGCAACTTTGCGCTAGGATTGCTAAGTATGGCTAGTTTAGTTGTTGATATCAATGGTGTAATGCATCATTTGATAGGTATGCTTATGATAGATTGAATGTTGTGTTAGGTTTTAAATTGCATGGTTTGGATGACTCTACTATGGGATATGGAATTAGTCTCTTAATATTGTAATTTCCTAAAAAAAATTGTGAGCAACAACATTTTTTAAATCAAATTCACTTATCATCTCATTTAATTGTGTGAGGAGTTTAATGAATCACATCTCTCATGTTTAAATTAGGCATTACTATAGAGGTTAGCCAAACCTTTAGAGTATTGTTTCTATTAAGAATCTGAGGAGAATCATTTGTTTACAGTATACTGGGTACTTTGGCACACAAGAGTATCTGTAAGCATACTATTGGGGAGACCCACCTTGGTTTAATAGAGCGAAAAGTGTAGGATATTTCAGTCTTTGGTTGAATCTTGCTCATTGGCCAAATCCATCTTTGAGTTTGAATATTAGAAAGTGACTATTCTATAGGACTCATTGCATTTGCTAATTTGGGAACCAACACATTCCATCCTACAACTTGTTATTATGTTTTTCATACATTTCTAGGTCATTTTGTTGGTCGTTGCTATTAGAAACCAAGATCACCTGCATGCAATCACCTGTCACATGCAAAAGACATGCAAAACCAAAGAAGATGTTCTATAAACCTCAAAGTAAAAAATGCATTATTGAGAATCAATTATTACAAAGAGATCAATCCTTATGAAGGAGATCAAGAAACCCTTAGAGAAACCTAAAAGGGAAACCCTAAATGAAACCCTAGTGTGTACACTTAATAATGAATCAATTATTAATGTGCCTAAGTTTAGCTTAAGTAACTAAAGGAATAAGTGCTTTAATTAATTAACCAATATGATATAATTAATTAAGTGGAATAACTTATTACTCTAACACCCCCCCTTAAGATGAACTTAGGAAGAAGCTAAAACACTAGAAGAAGATGCATGAAAGCAAGGATGGGTCTCAACAACAAAGGCCTGATCAGGTACCCATTTACAAATGCAAGTATGAGGTAGAGAAGGAAAACCCAGTGGGACAAAACCCCCCTACAATGAGATGACATGCTGCAAAGAAGCACTGGAAGAACACTATAGAGTAACACTAGAACCAAAATCTGGCAGGCAAGGAAAGATACTTCTGTCTACTACTGAAACCTGATGAGAGTCACTAATTAACTCAAGGAATCATGAAAAAAGAAACAGCAGACTTGATGCCTTAGAAAACTCAAAAACTCCAAATGGAAACAACCCTGGAATCTATGAAGTAGCAGTCGATTATTGAGTGATGTATTACTGAAAATGAAGTCCAAATATGCAAGATGCACCCTCCCAACTACTAAAACATCCAAGTAATCTCCAAACAACCCATTGGGCCAAATTTGGACTAAGAGATCAACCTGGGACAAATACAAAAAATGTGCATGGACAACAACATAGAGCTCCTTAATACCTTTCCAATGCTGCAAAGATAGCAAAAATCAGAGATCGTGGGAAAAATTTATGAGCTCCAAAGAATAAAATAAACATTTGACTTAAAATAGAAATAAATGTAGCTAAATAGAAAAATATTGAGAAATAAACTATACCATAGGAAAGTACTCGGAACCAACTTTCCAGCGATATCTCATTTTCCCAATTTCGATACTGTATCCCAAGTTATGCCAAAAAGAAAAAAACTGCTCCTTTAGAGTAAACTGGGGTTAGGAGAGGGCAAAAGAGCACTGTACGAATGCTAACATCAGTGGTTCACGAGCATAAAATTGATGGCCTGGAGGCTTTTGCCGCAAAAAAACCTCCTTGGCGGGGCTTGGAGTCGGCCGAGGGCCAGGCGCGGAGCTCCTAGTCCCCCATAGAACCCTGGGCATGTAGAGAGTGCCCGTGGGGGCTAGCGAACTGGCCAACAGAGCATCAGAGGTGGAGGCAGTGGAAGACCAGTGGCAGCGGCCAATCGGTGGCCACACAGTGGCGACCAGGTGGCGGGAACCTTCTAAATTGGGAGCATCATCTCGCAAATTAAAAACCACATTTTTTAAAAAAAAAATTGTGCCTCAGGGAGCATGCTAGGGAGGCTGTACGGCTTCCTTGGCAAAAGCTTTTTTCCTTCTAGATCAACTACTCCAAAATTGACAAAACGACAGGCGTTCTTAGGGTTTTTGGCCACTGCAAATGTGATGGCAGTGTCCGTTTGAACCCAAAGTGTCCCAAAAAATTGGCTACCCCAAGATCTTGCAAAAAATATGCCTATGGAAACCCTTGCACTATAAACTCACTGAAAGGCCATATCTTCATATCACGAACAGGTAGCTGCAGGTCTAGAGCTTTGATACCATGTTAGAAACCAAGATCACTTGCATGCAATCACCTGTCACATCCAAAAGACATGCAGAACCAAAGATGTTCTATAAACCTCAAAGTAAAAGATACATTATTGAGAATCAATTATTACAAAGAGATCAATCCTTATGAAGGAGATCAAGAAACCCTAAGAGAAACCTAAAAGGGAAACCCTAAATGAAACCCTAGTGTGCATACTTAATAATTAATCAATTATTAATGTGCCTAAGTTTAGCTTAAGTAACTAAAGGAATAAGTGACTTAATTAATTAACCAATATGATATAATTAATTAAGTGGAATAACTTATTACTCTAACAGTTGCATTATATTAGGGTTTAGTATTACATCTTCAATTTCATTTGTCTTTCCAAGCTCTAGGTTGGTGGAAAACCCCTCATTAGTTTATAATCAGCCCCAAGGATGGCCCTATTACAAGATCTCTTTCTCCTTTGCATTGAGATCTCCAGGGTTACCCTTCAATGAAATAATTAGAAAGTGGGTGCCCTCTATGTCCTAAACCATACAATAGCATCTAACCCCATTTTCCATTGTTTCATTTTCAAATCCATTATTCAATGTTGACTTATGATATTTAAATGTTAGGATGCATACCTATAAAGACAAGGTTTTTTCACTAAGTTTCACCTAGAATTTTTATGCAACGTCACAAGAGCTATAATTGATGATCAAGAGAATTCGAGAGCACATATAACAAAGATTTATTGTAGCAATCAAGGTCTATTCATCAAGTATTCTTGAGTCATGCATGTTTTTGGAGCTAACATTGTGATGTATTTTTCAAGATCAAGTTCAAGCATTCAAAGCATCATTTCAAGTGTCATGATCCACATCCAATTTTGATGCAAGGGAATCTTTTGATGCATTTTGGGTCATTTTTCAAGTTTTGATTTTGAGTTTTTTTTTATGTGTTTTGGGTCAATAAGGTAAATTTGGACCATTCAAGGCCATTTGGAACCCTTTTGGGCCATTTTGGTGATTAGGAGAAAAAAGTTGTAAAAGTTCCAAAAGTTGTCATGTCAAAGTTGTCAAAAATTTTCATTTTTCATTTGGGAAGTTAGGAATTAGTTTTGGATGTTGGGAATGAATGTAATGGTATAAATATGAGATGCACCCACATAGACCAAGGTTAATGAGGTGTGGGAATGAAAGAAACTCATTTTTGGCACACTTTTCCTTGTATTTTCCTATGTAACCAGTTTGTAATATTTATGGCATGGCCTAGTACAGATTAGTAAAGCCTAGAAATAATTTGTAAAAGTTGAAGGTACCTTTCCTCTTTTATATTCTTTTTGTTTCATGAATTTTCATTCTATTTTGTGGAAGCTATAGCATTTTTAGTTTCAATAGTTGTAGATTTTCACTATTTTGCAAAAAGAAAACATGTTTGCATGTCTTTTTACAACTTGGTACAACTAGGGAAGTCATTTAAAAAGTTAGGAATCTACTTTATGTTCTAAATTATTTTGGTTTGGGTTCATTTGGAGTTAGTTTGAGAAAGTTATGGAAAAATGCTCTAGGTAGTCATGTTTAGAAATTAGGGTTTCTTGCTTGAATAAAAAATTCATTTCTCATGATGTGTATGGTGAAAAATTCTAGAAACTTGTAGAAAGTTATGTTTTCATGTCTTCTTTCATATTTCCAAGCCCTAGGTAAATATTTGATGGGTTGTGAAGTTAAATAGTTGACTATTTGTTGTTTTCTGTCAAAAAGAGGTTAAAACCCTAGTGTAGATAAGGGTTTGATAAAAACCCATAAATTGTTTGATCATGATTGGCTGGGAAATCAATAAAATGTGTTGTAAGAGGACTGAACAATCCAATAATTGAAGTTCCTCCTCTCACTAAAGTAGGGGCTACATAGAGTCATCAAAAAAGTATCCCTTGCTTGATATGGGAATAATCAATGACAAATTGGACTTGATATCGCCTTGATCTAATGTGTGAGGTGTTTTTCACATCCACATTAGTTCTTGAGCACTTTTTAAGCTTAATTAACCTAACTTTTCCTTAATTTAATGTTGTATAGTGTATTTATTGAAACCTTTACATTAAATTTATGGGATTGTAAATTAAGTGGACCTAATATAGTGTTGTAATGTGTTTAACACATTCACATGAGATTTAGGGACCTTCTAAGCTAAATAGGCCTATTTTTGCCTTAATTTAGTGTTGTAAAGTGTATTTATTTACACTTTCACATTGTATTTTGGGCCACCTTGAATTTATGACTTTTATATCATCACTAATAGGCCCCTATGACCCCATATTATGCACTCCAAGGCATATTTCAATCAAAAACCCGACAAGATCGACATATAAACTTAATTTATTCACTCCCCAACACTTTAGCTGAAAAATAACCCCTATGGGACTCATTCACCACTTTTTGTAAATGAGTCCCATCGATGTGGGACTTATTCACCCAACTTGGCAAATGAGTCCCATTTGAGCTATTTTCAAGGTTTGAGCTATAAAAACTAGGTTTTAAGTTCATTTTTCTTCTATGTCATCCATGGGGATCTAATTAATGGACATTTGAGTGGATTTCCTATGTAAACAAGTTTCAAATCATTATTTCATCAATCATTCATGCTATCAAGTCAAGTACTCAAGAGTTAAGAACTGCAAGTCTTCACAAGGTCATCAAGATAGCTTTCAAGATCATTTCTAAGGAATTCAAGGGAAGATTCTTCATCAATTGTTGTAGAAATTCAAGATTCATGATCATTTCAAGGGTATCAAGCATAAAGAATTTTATTGAGCTAGTGTTATCATGTAAAATTAAAGATCCAAGATCAAGCATTGTTCCACACATATTGTCAAGATCAAGATCTACATCCTTCATTGGCATTTCATGTTGAGTTGTACATTTATAAGACATAATTTAGAAGAAATCATTCAAGGTATCATTTTCCATGTTTCATAACCTATGTTTCATGTTTCATGTCCTTATTTCATTGTTTCATCGTTTGGTTTAATTACCTAAAAGGGGTTTGACCAAGGAAACCCATGTTCCCTAACATCACCACTTTTTCTCTCCATCTTTGTGTAATTGAAGATCTAGGTGCTTTGAAGACTTGAAGATAATTGAAGATTAGGTTACAATCTTGTTGGAGTTGTCTCCCCATTTGTAAGGTCATAATCTTCACTAAAAGCTTATCTACAGCTCTGAAATCAGAGTTTCAGATCTGAAAACTTGAAGAAGTGGAAATAATGGACATTGACGACCAAATCTAGATCTTGAAGTTCCAAAAAATCCAAACTAGACTCAGTCACCACAAGTGGTGAATGAGTCCCACTATACCTATTTTTCAGATCTATTTGCAAATTCCAATACATTTTTTTCCTAAAATAGACTCCCTTGTAGAAACCTAGATCTGAGACTAATTTACCCAGGTTGGAAAAAGATTCCTAGTTGGTCGAAAGGTCAAAATTCCCAATATTTCTAGATTGTAAATAGTCACTTCTAGATTCACAGGTGCACATTGATTATCTTACCACTTTTCCATGTTGTTTTCTTAGCATTTTTAGGCCATCTTGTGGGTTATTGCACTGAATTAGGGTTTTGCATTACATCTTACATTTCATTTTATTTTCCAAGTCAAAACTTGGTGATGAATCCCTTATTAGATCATATTCAATTCCTAGGAGAAACCTATTGCAATATCTCTTTCTCTTTTTCATTGAGATCATTGGGGTTATCCTTGAGTCACACATCTTTGAAAGTGGGTGTGATAGCACTTAATCAACCTATCCACCATTTTTTGAGGTTCCGAGGAAGTTAGGAATTAGTTTTGGATGTTTGGAATGAATGTAATGAAATAAATATGAGATGTACCAATGCACACCAAGGTTGAAGAGGTGTGGGAATGAAATAAACTCATTTTTGGCACACTTTTCATTGCATTTTCCTATGTAGGCAGTTTGTAATCTTTATGGAATGGCATGGTATAGATTAGTACAACCAAAAAATAAAATATAGAAGTTGAAGGAGCATTTCCTCTTTTAGATTCTTTTTGTTTCATGAATTTTCATTCTATTTTGTGGAAGTTATAGCATTGTTAGTGTCAATAGTTGTAGATTTTCACTATTTTGCAAAAAAAGAAAACATGTTTGTACATTTTTTACAACCTAGTACGGCTAGGGAAGTCATTAGAAAAGTTATGGATTTTTTTTATGTTTCAAATTATTTTGGTTTGGGTTCATTCGGAGTTAGTTTGAGAAATTTATGGAAAAAATGCTCTAGGTAGTCATGCTCATAAATTAGGGTTTCTTACTTGAATAAAAAAATCATTTCTCATGATCTGTATGGTGAAAATTTCTAGAAACTTGTAGAAAGTTATTTTTTCATATTTTCTTTCATATTTCCAAGCCCTAGGTCAATATTTTATGGGTTTTGAGGTTAAATAGTTGACTATTTATTGTTTTCTATCAAAAAGAGGTTAAAATCCTAGTGTAGATAAGGGTTTGATTAAAACCCATAAATTGTCTGATCATGATTGGTTGGGAAATGTAAGAGGACTGAATAGTCCAAGAACTCAAGCACCATGTTGTTTTTCTTGTTGAATTCTCATTAGGCTATAGTTTCAATGCTCCAAAGGTGAACTAGGATGCATGAAATCATGACTACTAATGAATCATTATTTTGAAAGTGTCAAGTTGATCTAGTTTGAGTCCTTTCTCTACATTAAATTCAGCCATTGCATGCAAGTTGCAAATCTCCTAAGATCTCCATTATCAAGGTTTTATTCAATGTTTTGTTGAGTGGTAACATATATTTGTTCATTCTTCATTCCCTCTTTCATTTCTTTATTTCTTTTCAAGATTTGATTACCAAAATGGGTTTGACCAAGAAAAACCCTATTCACCCAAAAAAAAACATTTTCCCTCTTGTATGTGTGTAGATTTAGGTTGAAGAAGGATTAAAGATATTTTTAAGAGAAAGATTGATTTTTTTTCAAATTTATCATCAAATAATAGAATCTAAACTACATATTGTATTTTTGGCTTGTTGGCACTAAAACTTGGACAAGTCAAAAACTACAGATCTGTATTAGAGGCTCTCAAAATATTTTTGACATCCCTGTACTTGAACCCATTCACCCATGGGAGAATGAGTCTCAGATCAACTTCTAGAAATCACTTTTGATGACCGGTACACATGTTTCTTCCCTTCTCGGATATGCAATCTATTTTCTGGTTCTACAAATATTGAGTTTAATATTGCTATTTCAAGTGTTAGAATTTTGGAGTTGATTTTTTATTTTAGTTTTTCTCCCCAAAGTGTTGTTTGACCTTGACCCCCATCCTGAGAGCATAAGGAAATCTGAAGATTCTCACTTTGGGTTGATTCACCTAAGGGTTGCTAGTTAATTGATTGTGGGTATCTCATTTCCTAATGAAATAAAGGAAAATAGGTCTCTTATCACATTATATTAGGCTCACCCAACCTTTCAAAAACACATATTTTTCATCATTTCAACAAGATACAAAATCTGAATTATCTCAGCAACAAACAAAGATCTGACAATGGGATCCAAAAGACAAATACTATAAATGAAGAATTTGAGGCTTGTGTAATTAGTTTCCAGTTTTAAGCCCCTAGTCTATGGTGTCCTTGTGCCCTAGACCACCCAAAAATAGCTCAAATTCATATCATAGGTGCACAAGTGTTTTCTTTCTACCTTTCTAGTACTTCAATTTTTTTGTGTTTTTAGTTTGTCAAAATTCATATCAAAATGTTGCATTTACATTCTTTTTCCAATTAGATCATTGAATAATCTTTTCAATCCATCAACCCTGCCACCTCCACATAGAGAGAATCTGGATCTAGGGTTGATTGATTCACCTTTTAAGTTGTTAGCAATCTCATATCTTTATGACCTAGATTCTCCAACCAAATGTTTTTGGAAAAGGTTGATTGTAGTGATCTATCTAGTAAGCATATGATCTCCTTTTCCAAACATAACAATAATTTTAATTATCATCACCTCCATTCCACTCCATGTTAAATACCTTAACTAATTAGTGATTCTAGTTAGCTCTAAATCATATTAGTTGACTAAACAATCAAGTTAGTTAACTAGTCAATCAAATTAGTTAACACTATTAAGTTAGTTGACTAATCAATCAATTGTGATAACTAGAAAATTAAGGTGGTTAACTAATCAATGAAAATAGTTAATTCTAAAATTAGGCCCTCGTTCCAAATTTGATCAAATCAACCATTTTCCATTCAGTTTTTAATCTATAATTTTGTAAAATCCACTATTCTTTTAGTAAATTGTCATGATATTCTAGAAACGAATACATGTTCATTGAACAACCATACTTCACTAAAAGCACAAGCTAATCTTAGTCATTCTCAATCTAAAATTTCTAAATATTTTAAGATAGAAATTTTATTTCATATTAATTTTGAATTCATTGTCTATATTCTCATCACTCAAACAGATTATGAATTGAATTCCAATTACCTTCTAAATTTGAACCATATTAATTTTAATTAAAACAAGCTAAGACTTCTATCCTCAAAATATTTTATATAATTTTTTTCACTTACTATGCAATTGCTCACTATCTCTTTAGACTAAATTCCTAGAAACATTTTTAAAAAAAAAATTTAGATCTCAATCACAATGTTGTTTCCTAATCAATATATAATTTTACCTCCTACACAACATATAAAATATAATAACTGTATTGCTTTTATTTAACTATTTTATGTGTTAGTCATAAGATTAAAAGTCTCGTATCACTTTCCACATAAAGATTTAAATGTTCAACAAAGATTAGTCTTAAAGAACTTGTACTATATTACTATTTGCTCATACAAAATTGCACATACAATTGTAGTGCTTCTTATAGTTATATCAATTACACCGAAGGCAATTCCCTCTTTGAGCTTTTGAAGCTCTTTTTGTCCAAATATGGCTGGAAAACATCAAGATGACAGGAAAGAAGGTTCAGGCATCTACAACCATTGATCCTTGTAAAGGAGGCTTCATGTCACGCCTACAAACAGTGTAGGTGTATTGCATTTAATTCAAACTTATTACACAACATGGAAGACAATCTAATCTTTCCTCACCATTCAATCCATAGAGTTGAGTACAACGTTGTGCAATAACTACTCATCTAGTTTCATTTAATCTCACCAAGTTAGCAGAGGCCTTCAATATATCATGTTTCGCAATGATGTAGGTCAGATATATAGAGATGGATAACTCTCTCAGTGGCAACCAAGTAGGGAAGAAGATTTATCACAAGAAGTAGCCTCTCCAATTCTATCTATTGCATTCCCTCAATAATTTGCTCCAAGTTGGTACTTACATTGTTATTCCCATTTTGTTTACAGGGTAGTAAAGCTACTTGGATTTTTTTTCTCTGCTATTCATTGCCAAGGTTTGCATTCAATTTTTTTAGGGTTTGTTAAGGTAAGGTTTTGTTCTATTTATTTTTTCGTTGTTTTAGATTCAAAAATAGTGTGTGAGAGCTCATGTTTGGCCTCAATTTCTTGGGCTAGATCAAGGAAATGAGGTGTTCATAAGAACCCAACTAGATGCCATCACTAACAAGTTGACACTGATTGACCCCGAAAAAATGGGGGTTGGAATCCCCTTTTTGTTGTTTGGAAGCCACATCACAATTCCCTAACAGGGAATTATGATATCAATGTTCTATTTTCTCTACTTGAAAGCAAAGGAAAACAAGTGGTGTGGTACAACTATAGGAATACTGACTCTTCGAGGGATTTAAATCAGTCCTTGATAGGAACCATGTTGAATAAGGAGGTTAGGAAACTGGGTGTTTTGTGGATGAGCATGCATTGGATTGCACTGAGAAAGATTGATGGAGTTTGGCATAATTTGGATAGTGATTTTCCTACCCCTTTGGCCTTTGAAAATGGGGATGAAGAGCTCAAGGATTATCTGGACTAGAATTTAGCTCAGGTGGAGAGGCTTTAATGGTTTTTGAACCATCTTCAACATCTCTAAATCACGTAGAGCAGTGATTTTGGAAGTTCTAGGTCAAGAAGTTTCAGTCAAGATTTGTTCCATTTCTATTTGTTAATTTGTAAAGTTTCGAAAGTGACACCTCTGTATATCAGTTTCTCTAAGGGGTTCCTTCATCTTTTATCCCTCAACAAGCATAAGTTTGGAAATTCTAGGTTTGGAATTTGACAATCAAGGTTTGATTCATTCGTACATTACTCTAAAGTTAACAGCATTAAAAAATTTGCATCGTTCAATGTTGAATTGGTTCCTTTCACACCATTTTTTAATTTTTAATTTACTCTGTTAACCTTATAAAAAGTTTTTTTTTGGGCCATCTTTGGGACTTCCTTGTATGCTTCCACTTGGGTTTTCTTTCCATGAGATTTGCAACACTACCTGTCTAAATTTATACCTGTAATCTTGTGAACAGGCCCAAGTGGATAGTGCAAACACACCTACTATAAGGCAGATCTATAATCTTCAAAAAATATTCAATTGGGTGGGTAAAATACACATTCACTAAGGCAAGAAAATTGGGCTTTTACTGTTCATAGTGCTACATGAATTATGTTTGCTATTGTGTCCTTTTATCTATTAAATTTTAGAGTTGTTTTAATAGAATACAAACTCAACTGACTCTAAACCCATTTTGGTTTGTATCTTGTTTCAGCTTCTCCACAGTTTTAATCTGTGCTTATAAATTTTTGTTTCGTCTTCCCTAATATTAGAATTTTAGGTTACAGTTAAGCATTTAGGAAATGTAAAATCTAATTTGTGTTATGTTTGGAATATTTTCAGTAGTTGTTACATGTGAATGATTTATATTCTTGTATTCTCAATTGGAAAATACAATGAACCAATTTGAATCCTGCATAACCAATGATGACATAGTTTCAATGCACTATACAAGGGAACTTACTAAACTTTTCAATGCTGATGACATGGAGACATCTCTTCCTTTAACAACATTTGAAAAAGAAAAAAGAAGGTGACCTATTTTTGTGAAAGAATGATGACGACTTTCACTGGTAAACTCATTATTCTTGTATTTGCAGATTTTTATAGATTTCTTCTCATAAGCAGAATGTTTTCATTATATTATGAGAAAATTACAAGCATCCACATCATCTATTCCTAGGTCTAAAATTATCTTCTAGGAACAACTTCGGCAAAAAAATATGTGCAACAACTCTCCAACATAGGAAAATGTTGTGTCTCAAGATATGGTCAGTAAGAGTTTTACTTTCAGTTCTAATTGCTAGATGTAGGGATTTTGTATTTTGTTTCTGCAAAAAATTATTTTCTTTACATGTTTTAAAATATTCAATTTAAAACCTTAGGAATCAAATTTAAAATGTAAGGATGCATTTACAATCTTTCACTCTGAAGTTTAATATAGAAATGACACATTCACTTTCTGAATAGAAGGATATGATTTGAAAAAAAAATTAGACTAAAACTCTCCCTAATTGACTTTCCACAACTCTTTGGTGGCCTACTGCATATTGTACACCAAGGTGCAATTGCTAGTTATGTCGAAAAGAGAATCATAGAGGTCCATTACTAGTTATGTCGAAAAGAGAATTGTAGAGGTCTAGACAGACATATTATTTGTAAAGACCTTTATTGATATCGACCATAATACCATAAATTTCATATCCGCGGAGTATAGTGAAACACACAGCTCTAGTTAAGTACATCAGCCTCACCACATTTGCTATGAATTCAATGACTCACCCCTTCAACATGATACCTAACGAGGGAGCAAACCCGAGACATAGAACAACACTCACAAAATAGAGAATAATATTTTATTCAAAAATATGGAACTTCTTACATGCAGAGGATCTCAAATCCTCGAGCTCTGTGATACATGCAAGCTACAAAAGTTTTATAAAAATTATAGAAATTACATAAAATCCCCTTTTCGCAGCATGCGAACTCTTTCCCCAAAAAGCTACCCAAAAATTAGAAACTAGCTCATAAATAGCCCATTTTTGGTTTGGAGTCAAAAACAACATTCAAGATATGAGTTTTGGTAGTTTGGCACCAAATATTACAATTTGAAATTCAAATTTAAATTCACATTCAAAAATTAGCACATTTCTAAAAATGCACCAACTTTTGGAAACCATAACTTTTAATCTGACCATCATATTTTCAATGAGAATACCTTTTCAGAAAGCTCTCAAAAAGATGATGTGGCACAAATTAGGCCTATGGCTAACTACATAGGGATTTTCACAAATTTTTGGGCCCATCCGGAACCGTTTAGTGTCTCAAATTAGAGTCGGAAGGTTTTTCAGGGCAAAAAGCAAAAAATGTAACTTGAATAACTTTCAAACCGTGATTGATCTTGACCTGATTCTTTCATCAAAGAGCTTATTTTTCTGTCCTGAACCTTCCCATAAATTTATGTCTTCCCATGCCTTCAAATTCACACTTACTAAAAATAACAGTTGAGCAAAAAAAACAGAAAAGCAATTCTAAAAGTTGGAAACTCTTATTCGATGAAAAGGGTATCCAGAAATGCAAAAACATCTACAAAAAGAAAACAATAGGAACATAAATGGAAAGCATCTTTTTGGGTGATGCAAGATTGCCCTCACACCACTAGATGCTCCTGCATCACTACGGGTCATCAGAATCAGCCTCAACTCTTGGGATACAGAGTCACTGGTGGATAAATTCCAAAGAAAATATTAAAAAAGAGATCAAGATAGTATAAGATGTGAATACGGTGAAAATAATCTCATAACAAATAATCGAGTGCAAAAATTAATGATCTCTAGTTCCACTAAGTAAATCAATTAATGTGAAGAGTTGAGAATGGCCAATATTAAATGATATCTCTGAAGTCTTACTTGATTAGGAAATCCACTTCTTCAATTTGCCTTCTCCACTTTATTAGGATAATGATGTATAGGATTGCATTGGTTAGGACATAGACCATCCAAGGTCCTATTAACAAGAGAGTCGTCTTACACTCTTTGTCGCTTCTTGGAAGAAGATTACCAATAGTTCCCAGCTGAACTAGTGATGATACAAAGAACATTGATAGGGCAATAGTGATGTTTTTCCTTCCTTTGATCAATATGAAATGAAAATGTAATAGTTCCTCTCTGCGATCCACACAAATAGATGAAGAGACATCGAGCAACTGAGTAATGTCCATCTTAAATTCTGCATTTAGTTGAAGATCACTTTTATTCATTTCCATGGCAACCATCATGTACAAGCTGAGAAAAGAAAGAAGAGGGGGGCATTGACAAAAAATGCTGCAAACAATTACTCAACATAATTTTGCTTAAAAATAAATAAGTAGATGTTCTAGAGGTCAAAGAATGTTAAAATAACAAATTACATGCAAACTATCTAAAATAATAATATTTTTTTTCAATTTGTCAACTTTAACATCAATTTCGTATTGTTATTGATGTTGCAATTTGACTTTATCTAGTTTTCTGGAAATAATAGTACTTTATCCTAGAAAAGTATAAAATGATCCAGGCTCAATATTTCCATGCACGTTGAAGTGACAGTTGTAATGCTTCACCAAGGAAACCAATAAAAAAAAGCATAAAGTAACAAATTAACCAGGTAATTTTTTTTAAAAAGTCATTCGATTACACAAATGTTTTAAGGATTACAAGACGATGTTACTTAAACCTTACAAATAAGAACATCATGTCATAATAACAAAGTCATAAAAACATAGACATAACATATTCATGAAAGATCCAATTTCATAAACTATTATAAAGTATAGTTACAAAACCAGATTATAACATGCGAGATTATACTAAATCTCGTATCAATATCTAGTATCCTTACAAAAGTTCTCTCAAAGATACCAAGACAATATACAATAAAGATGAAGAATATATCATGTTGTCAGCCTCGTTCATGAGTACGCTTAGTGTCCAACATCACAAACACTGAAGGATCAAGAACCTGCTCCACGAACAATGTTATTCTAGTATAGCAACATCTGTAAGAGGATCCAATGGAGGAAATAGCACAATTTCCTCCCAACTACATGGAACCCGAAGGTCCACTCCCTTTGTGCTAGGAGATAATGATAGGTCCACAAAACAAGCAAATAAACAACAAAGAATAGACATTGCAATTACATGGCTGACAAAACATAATGACATGACATAATCAAAATTACATGATCACAAATAAACTCCCAGAGGAAACAATAGTAACATAGGTGACTACATAAGATACCACAAACATGCTTCAGGATAGAGTGTCATCACATAGTTGTTCTAGGTTACCTTGGTGAATCTTCTTAGACTACCGGACCTCATCCAGAGTCACCCTGGTAGTCTCTACCAATTCTCGGCCCCTAGACACACTCATGTGGAGTCGAATTACCTTTCAGGAAGACAAGGTAGATAACTAAGTCATTCCAGGCCTTCTCAACCTACCCTTAATCTATACAAGTATTAAGGCACTAGGTGAGGTATTTTGTTTATCTTAATTATTTAATGAACCCCAGGTTTATTTATTAAGGTTTTCATTGAATTACAAAACCCCACAATAGGTTACCTTGGTAACTGCTTAAGGTTCTGACCCCTATCGCAAGCCACTCTTCCTATAAACATGACTCAACATCAAAATACCAAGGACTGCCAACATGTGTATAAAACAATGCCATAATAAAACATATCTCATTCATAGAACAATTCAAACACCTTTAAGGTGAAAAATAACTCTTGCATGGCAAAATCCCAAAATAGATCAAGGTATTTAAAACATCAATAAATAAACATTAAAAACTCATATCTCAAATCAACCCTCTAGCCTCTGGAAGTAAAATGACTCATATTCACCAATATACATTCCCAAATGATATCATAAACATATCCCAACAAATTTATCCATTTTACATCCAAGATCATTCTTCAACAAGAACAATCTAATTCCTTTATCATTACTAATCAAATAATTATAACTCTTGCGTATCTAAAACTACCTTTATAATTATTTCCAATTATAGCTTAAATACTCACTTTATTCATAACTTAAATATTTCTTTTCACAATACTAAAACAATTTCTTTTAAATTTAACTTGTTATAACAAGACACAATTAGAAGAATTTCAAATTCCTAATAATAAATTTATATAAAACTTTAACTTTTAAATGATATAAATCAAGTCAACTTAATTGAACATCTTTTAAATACTTTCAAATCTCAATCAATATAAATAGTAATTTTGGTAAACTTAAACACAATATACATCAATAATAAGGAATATATAATTTCTTTATCATTGAAACCAATTGATAAATAACAACATTTTATTGTCAAATAATACAATAGATGAACCATCTATTAATCGCAAGTCTAGTATTAAGTGACCAATAACAAATACTATTCAGGATAAATAAACAATGCTTAAGGTATGTAGAGATTATAGAATAAATAAGAAAGATATCAAACAACTATGAAATTCTATACTCGAAATTGCGCTAAGACAAGACTAACAGAAAGTAAAGTATGATCTTTACAAGGAAACTCAAGTTCAAATTGTTGCATGGCAGAAGGATTTTAAAAAACAATATCAATAGGTAGTGGCAAGAGAATATACTCAAAAAATATGTGATTTGTAAGAATAAGTCTATGTGTACAACGCTTAGACAAAGGCCACATAATTGAAATTACACTGAAGGCAGAAGAAATACACAGATTTAAAGAACCATATACAATTTCATATGCTGTTATAGTTTCTTGATTGTTTGACTCAGAGATTGAGTCACGCATGTCTTGGTGTGAACAACACTCCAAACTACAGAAAAATCTTATGCCAATATGGTGTTGAGAGAAAAGAGTTTATGCTCCAAAAGAGATATAACCGATGAAATTATTAATCCCCCTCCTAGTTTGGCATGTAAGCAGCAAGGAAAACATAGAAATCAAGTTCTTTTTACCATATTAATTATAATGAACACTACAGATCCAACATGCATATAGAAAAAAACATTTTTTTCTAAATGGAAATATCAAATCTGTAAGCCAGAGGGGAATTATCCTTAGCAAAGAGCATCAATTTTCCAACATGGATATAACTAAGCAATAATAGAATACTATGGTGACTAAACTCATTTTTTCTTGACCTTTTAAAACTCCTCAGGAAGACCATGGAATCAAGGAGATTATTTAAATCTCTACAACATTCTAATTTCAAGTACTACATATGTGACAAGTTGCCAAATGAATTAGAAAGGTTTTTAAACCTTTACAGCTTTCTATGTTCAAGTGCTATCAAAGGTTGCAAATAGAATCAGGGAGGTTATTTAAATCTATATACCCTACCATGTTCAAGTACTGCTATTGTGATAGGCAACGTATGAAATGAGGGAGCTTATTTAAGAATCCAGTCCCTTCTATGTTCGAGTGTTGCAGATCATTGGGTGTGCATGGCTGGCCTTTATGCCTGCACTGGCTATCCATGGAACACCTAACTTAGAACATTCATGAATATTAGTTGAGTATTTACAACAACATGTATTTATTTTAAAACCAAAGAATGTAGTGACCTAGGTATAATGTGTTTGGAAAAATGGTCTCACATTTCACATCATTAACATTTCTACAAGGACAATGCATCTAACAATAATCAAATCCAAGAGAGCATATGCAAAAAACTAGTACACAATTACATGCATAGCAATTATAGGATCATGACTACAAGATAACATTAGATTGCATGACATCACTACAAAGTCTACTTAATTTGCAACATATTCATCTACTTATCAAGTTGACACATTTAGGTAGAGAGGTGATCTTATGTGACAATTGAAATTTCATTACCAAAAAAGAGAGAGGGGTAGTGCAGTTTAGGAAGAAAACATACAAATAATTTAAAGTTAGAAGCCATTAGATGGGGCAATAATTAAGTTTCTCAACAACTAGTTATCAAGGTAAGTTAAATACTAAGACCGATTTCCAAGGGCTGATGAGGGTGCAACCCGGGACACAGAAAATAACCCACAAACAAGAGAATAATTTTATTATTCAGAGAATGGAGCTTCTTACATGTAGAGGATCTCAAATCCCCAAGTTCTACAACACATGCAAGCTACAGAAAGCTACAGAATAACCCTTTTGCAATATGCGAGCTTGTCCCCAAAAAGTTACCCAAAAATTAGAAAACCTACCCATAAATAGAGCTCCTCATTAGTTTGGAGCCAAAACAACATTCAAATTGAGTTTAGGTAGTTTGGCACTGAAAATTTACAACATGAAGTTCAAATTTCAAAAGAGTATTTGCAATGGTATCTTCTAGAAAGTGTGCCAACTTCACGGGGCCATAACTTTTGATCTGGGACATCGATTCGCGAACCGTTTGAACCGTTGGAAAGGTATCGAAGTCAAGAATGCGCTCAAAATTGGCTATGCCAATTTCAACAAGTTTCAGGGCCGATCTGGGAGCTCTAAGTGCCTCAAATCCCACTCGGAAGATTTTCAGGCGCAAATCTGGGAAACTAAAACTGCAATATCTTTCAACCCAGGAACAGAAAATAAAAACTATCAATTGGGAATTTCATTATAACAAAAAGGGTATCCAAAAATGTAAAAACATCTAAAAATTAAGAAACTTGAAAATTAACTATTTTTGGGTGATGCAAGATTTCCCTTACACCACTGGATGCTCTTGCATCAGACATTCAGGGTAATTTTGAGAAGTGACCCCGTCACGTCTCAGATGGTTGAGGAAAACCCAACCGGTGAACCGCTGCCTTAGATAGCCTGGATGAATCTTCCACAGGCCTTCCTCTCCATTTCACTAGATATTCTTCATATTGCCTATTTTTGGTACTCCTTCCCACATGACTATCCAAGATTTCCTCAATCTCCTCCTTTTTGAAGTAGGTGCTGAAATCCCACACTGTTCCATCATTGGTACTTCCTCTGTGCCACCTTCATGATACTCTGTCAAATCTGAAATGTTGAACATGGGGAAAATGTTGAATCCATCCAGCAACTCTACCTCATATGCATTCCCTAAATCATGCCTCTTCAAAATTTTACAGGGACCGAACTTCTTCATCTTCAATTTGTTATATGTTCCCACTAGAAACTTTTCTTTCCTCAAGTGGACCATCACTTCATCACCAATCTAAAACTCCTTATACCTCATCTTCTGATCTGCCTTAGCCTTATACTGCATATTCATCTTGTTAATATGTTCTCGTACCTTCTCATGTATATCCTTGATGTGTTTGCAAAATCTTCAGCTTCAACACTTATTTTCTTCTCTTGGTCCATCTTCCTCAATTCTTGAGCTGTTCTGGGGCTACCTCCATACACAATCTGGAATGGTGATCTACCAGTGCTTCTGTTGACAAAATTGTTGTAAGAAAATTCTGCCTAGGGTAAGATCAAGTCCCATCCCTTAGGTTTATCTCCTACCAAACATCTCAGTAGGTTACCCAGACTCCTATTAATAACCTTTGTCTGCCCATCTGTTTGTGGATGGTGTGTATAACTGAACTTTAGCTTTGTCTATAGCTTCTTCCACAAGGTCCTCCAAAAGTATCCCACAAATTTGGTGTCACGATCTGAAACAATACTCTTTGGTAGACCATGTAGCCTCACAACCTCTTTGAAGAACAAGTCAGCAATGTAGACTGCATCATGGGTCTTCTGACATGGAATGAAATGTGCCATCTTTGAAAACCTATCAACCACCACAAAGACTGAATCATTCCCTCGTTGTGTCCTCGACAAACCAAGAACAAAGTCCATACTTATATCCTCCCATGGCCTCTTTGGTACAAGTAAGGGCTGATATAAGCTTGTATTCTGGCTCACTCCTTTAGCCATCTGACATACTCTACACCTTTATACAAACTTCTTCACATCCTGTGACAACTGAGGCCAATAATAATGCTCACTGATAATGGCAATGGTCTTATCCCGACCAAAATGTCCTACCATTCCTCCACTATGCTTCTCCCTTAATGTTCTCCCTCATGGAACTCCTCGGGATACACAATTGACTTCCCTTAAATAACATGCCATCCTAGATTATGAAATCCAACCACCTTGTCATGTCCACTGTAATAGGTTCCTTGCAAGCTTTTCAAGCCTCTGCAAAATTAGGATCTTCTGCATATAGTGTCTTGAGTTCATTGAACCCAACCACTTCAATCTGCATCTTTGTCATCAATGTATGCCTCCTCACTTAAGGCATTACAACCCTATTTGACTTCCCTCCTATGTTTCAAAACAAAGGTATAACTCTGCAAAAACTCTACCCATTTCATATGCCTCTATTTAATTTTCCCTTTAACTATTTAGGTACCGCAAGGCTGATGATCAGTATATAGAACAAATTCCTTCGGAACAAATAATGTCTCCATTTCTTTAATGCTTGATCTCTTGCAAAACCTGATCATATCTGAATACTTTCTCTTGGCATCATTTAACTTTTCACTGAAATAGGTAATGGGCTTACCTTCTTGGCTCAACACTGCTCCAATGGCACAACCACTAGCATCACAATCCACCTGAAACACCTTGTTGAAATCTGGGAGAGCTAGAACAGGTTGCTTTGTCACCTTTTGTTTCAATAGTTCAAAACTTATTGCTGCTCCAATGCTCCACTTGAATTCTTTTCTATCCCCTCTCATTGTTTCAGTCAGGGGTCCACAAATACTACTGAAGTTTCTAATGAAATTTCTATAAAAACTAGCCAAACCATGGAAAAATCTCACCTCGGTAGTAGTTCTTGGGGTAGGCCATTCCACAATAGCCTTCACCTTCTCTGGGTTCATCTTGAGACCTTCTACTGAGACAACAAACCCCAAGTACACTAACTCCCTCTTCACAAAACTACACTTCTTCAGATTAATCAATAGTTTCTCTTCTCTTAACTTCTCAAAGGATCTCCTAATATGCATCAGATACTCATCCAACGTCTTACTGAAAATCAAAATATCATCTAAATACACAATCACAAAACTTCCCATAAATTCTTTTAGTACCACGTTCATGAGCTGCATGAATGTGCTCGTTGCATTGGTTAGCCCAAAAGGCATGACTAACCACTCGTGCAGGCCCTGTTTGGTCTTGAAGGCATTCTTCCATTCATCTCCCTCTCGAATCTAGATTTGGTGATATCCACTCTTCAGATCAATCTTTGTGAAGTACTGAGCTCCACTCAAACAGTCCATCGGGTCATCCATCCTTGGCAGGGGAAATTTGTACTTGATTGTTATCTTGTTTATGGCTTGAGAATCTGTACACATCCTCCACTCCCCATCCTTCTTTGGTGCTGAATGCTGAGATGCACATGGACTCAAACTCTCATCAAACCCTTTCTCAACAACTCTTAGACCCCGTCTGTTCAACTCCTCATTTTTGCTGGGTCGTTTTCGCCCGAGCTACCACTTGTTTGGGCCCGACTCCGAGGGAATTAAGAAGTCAATCTGATGACTGATCTTCCTTATTGGTGGTAAACCTTTAGGTACATTATCAGAAAAAATATCTTGAAACTCATCCAATATTCCAGAAGCTTCTTCTGGAACCTTCTCACTATCCTCCTTACTCACTCTAGGAATCAATTCATAACACACACGCTCATGCTTCATACCTTCTAAAATTTTTCTTCCATCCTACATAACAATTGCTCATACCTTTTCTTACGGAATGCTCCTTTAGGGGTTTCAACTTGTATGGCCGAGCTATCCTTTGTCAAAAGAATAAGTGTTTTATTGACCCATCATGTATAGCTCGCCTATCAAACTTCCATGGCCTCCCCAACATGTGACATGCATCCATGGGGATGATATCACATAGTACCTCATCATGGTAGCTCATGATCTTGAACTTTACTAGGCACTTCTCATTGACCAAAACTTTGTGGTCTTTCTGCAACCAAGTAATCTAATACAGATGTGGGTACCTTTCCCTCTTTAGCTTCAACTTTGTGACCATCTCCTCACGCTGGTCATCAGTAACTCCCCTTTGTAATAATGAAATCCACAACATTTTCCTTCACACTTGCACCTTGTGCGAAGCAGTTCTTCCACTATTACGGTTCCTTTCTTTAGATCTCTTCAGGGCTCTTATACAGCAATCACTAGGGTTTCTCCCCTTCCGGCATCATCACGAAGATGTTGGATAGGCCTCCCTCATCTACATGCACAGCCTTCCATGACCTTCGGCTGCCCTTCCTTGGTGTTGTGGACATTCATAGGCTTGTTCTTTACCTTTGATTGCGTTCCTTTGAAACCGCACCTCTTTGGATCCTTGTCCCACTTATCTCCCTCATCCTCTACCTCTTTGATCACCCTTTGTTTTGATCATGAGGGTGGTAGAAGTTGTCATTCCTTTGGCGTTAGCTGGTAGCCACATTTTCACTTTTCTTTTCATCATCATTTTGGCTTACTAAAGGTCTTCCATTGCCCCTTTCGCTTTGACCTCCTCGTCCTTTTTGCTTGCCATCAAATCTTTTGTTTAGCTTCTCTTCCACCTTTAGAGCAAACTGATACACATCCTCAATGGTGGTCATTCTGACTAGGCTTAACTCCTCCTGAATGCTTGGTCATAACCCATTAAGATATCGGGCTGCCTTCTCCTTATTGGCCTTTGTGTGACTTGTTCTAATGATTATCTTGTGAAAATATTCATTATATTCTTTCACAGATCTGTTTCCTTGCTTCAACCCTTGCAATTTCTTCAACACATCTATCTCGTAGTCCACTGGTATGAACTGCTTCTTCAGTTTCTTTACCATTCGATCCCATCTCATGATCTTGACTTTTCCTCTTCGATTTCTTTCCAACTGGACCTCTTTCCACCAAATACTGACACGGCCCTTTAGCTTCATTTTTGCAAACTTAACCTGATCTGGGTCCTCTATTTCCTCATACTCAAAATATTCTTCTAGCTCATTGATCCAATCGATCAACTCTTTCGGGTTCAGACTTCCAGAATAACTGGGGACTTCTGCTCTGGGTCTTTTCCCGATCTTGGAAATGGCCCTTATTAGCTGCATTTTTTCTTGATCAATTGCTTCTTCTTCCTCTTCTACATCTGAACCTTCTTCATCTCCTTCATCCTCACTTTCCTCCCTTAGGTTTAACCCTCTTCTCAACTGCTCTTGTAATGCATCGACCTGTCTCTGGAGGGCTACCAGTGCATCTATGCCACCTTGACCACCTTTGGCACCACCACGCCTACCAAGAATCACTCTTGGAGGCATCTTTCTTGACCTCAACCCACAACCACGGTCCTGGTGCGAACTGCCTCACGATCGGCGATCTGTCCACACACTCAAGAAAAACCTCCTCTGATACCACTTGATGAGGGCACAACCCGGGACACAGAAAATAACCCACAAATAAGAGAATAATTTTATTATTCATAGAATGGAGCTTCTTACATTTAGAGGATCTCAAATCCCCAAGTTCTACAACACATGCAAGCTACAGAAAGCTACAGAATAACCCTTTCGCAATATGTGAGCTTGTCCCCAAAAACTTACCCAAAAATTAGAAAACCTACCCATAAATAGAGCTCCTCATTAGTTTGGAGCCAAAACAACATTCAAATTGAGTTTAGGCAGTTTGGCGTCGAAAATTTACAACATGAAGTTCAAATTTCAAAAGAGCATTTGCAATGGTATCTTCTAGAAAGTACGCCAACTTCCCGGGGCCATAACTTTTGATTTGGGACTCCGATTCGTGAACCGTTTGAACCGTTGGAAAGGTCTCGAAGTCAAGAACGTGCTTGAGATTGGATATGCTGGTTTTAGCAAGTTTTGGGGCTGATACGGGAGCTCTAAGTGCCTCAAATCCCACTCAAAATATTTTTAGGTGCAAATCTAGAGAACTAAAACTGCAATATCTTTCAACCCAGGAACAAAAAATAAAAACCATAAATTGGGAATTTCATTATAACGAAAAAGGGTATCCAAAAATGTAAAAACATCTAAAAACTAAGAAACTTGAAAATTAACTATTTTTGGGTCATGCAAGATTGCCCTTACACCACTGGATGCTCCTGCATCAAGGGCCAACACAATGAACTATGCAATGATTAAAAATGGGAAGATCGACTTCACATCGGTCTAATACAACTCACAACATGTAGACTAAAGTATGCATAATACAGTGAATGGAGTGAATACCATCATGGCATACCAAATACCATCACTTGAAACATTCTATTTAACTAAACTTTCTGAGAGATGTGAGACATATTAGCACTAGAAAGCACAATGTAGGGACGTTAATGGCCAACATGGGGTAATGAAGCATGTCACGAATGCATTTGAAACATGCCTAAATTTAAATGATATCAAACCCCCTATAAACAAACCTGCCATGCATGAATCAGTAATTTCAAAACTCCTAAGTCGTACTTAAAGCACTACATTTAAAGATACAAGCTAGTGAACAAATAATCCATCACCAAAATTGTTGTAAGAGAAATTTTTCTAAGAGATGTGAACCATTTCCATTAGTTATAGAAGTTCAGCGACACATTTTAAATATGGAGAATATTGGTGATACTAAATGAAGGAACCTGATAAGAAGGTGGGTACTATAAACATGAGGCTTACAAGATGGAGGGAATTCACATTCAAGCTTAAGTTTATGATAGTGACACCTCCAAATTTCATGGGATAAACCAATTGTTAAGTTGAATAGAAAGGATGGTTGGAGAAGAGAGAGGTTTTTCCTACATGAAATGGCTTTGGAAGGTACATACATCGTTGTATTGTTCTTCTGGCACAAATCAAAATATAAGATAT
Source organism: Sequoia sempervirens (assembly GCA_007258455.2). Lineage (NCBI taxonomy): Eukaryota > Viridiplantae > Streptophyta > Pinopsida > Cupressales > Cupressaceae > Sequoia > Sequoia sempervirens. The sequence goes on from VDFB02049217.1 coordinate 21,756,984, forward strand.
ATCCAAAACAAAGCTGGCTGGAACTCATTGTATGATACGCTACCTTGGAACTATGATAGGACAACAAAAAGATCGATTAACAAAAAAAATAGAGCAATTTCCCTTCAGCACCAATCACAAAAGCAATAGTGGTGCAACAAAATAATTTAACATGCAAAATTAACCATATGCAGGGTTATTCATGCAACATCGCATGGCAAGGAATGAGGAAATTTTGAGTAAATTGGCTGCAGTCCCTCAATACATTGATGCACAAAAGCTACAAGAATTTAGATAAAACCAAGGAAATGGTAAAAGAAAATTAGGGATCAAAGGCATTCCAACGATTTGATAATTAGAAGTCAACTACAGAAGACAACAAATAATGAATACTTTATAAAGTAGCATACAAAAATTCCAACTACAATTATAAATAGAAACTAAAGGTGCGGGATATAGGGAGGTTTCCTATCAAGCCAAACAAAAGCCAGATTTACAAGGTCCATTATTTGTAACACCTTGCCAAGGAAACCTTTATTATATAGAATACACTTAATGCTTGAAGAAATATTCCTAAAGTTTATACAGAACTTGTGAATATCATATGTCAAGTACATGGAAGCAAAAATGAAACACAAAGGAACCTGATTCGTTGGGTTGTAGAATTACGTTGAGATATTTTTCCTAAATTTGCAGCCATGACTTTGAATATCACGATCTTCCAACCCAATTCACAATCAATTCAGATAAATCCTTCCAAATTACTTATCATAGAGTTTAAAAAAAAAAACAATTATTGTAAAGAAACTTTTCTAGAATATTGTCGTGCAAGAAGCTTCTCAGAAAAACTATTGTGAAAACTTTTCAGAAGAATTTCCATGCATCAAAATTGCACACACAAAATCCTTTTTAATGCATTTAAATTAGCTGAAGTTACAAAACTTAACTGATTGTCATCCATGCATTCAAAAATTGATCAATCAATTATATTCATTAAATATCTAAGATATTATCTTTATACTCAAACACAAGATTTCAGATATTTATAACTTGTTGAAAACAAACTCTTTTAGAATGTCTACTTTTCACATAAATCCTATTTGCACAATTAATTCAACAATTATATTTAAATAATTGTATTTCCACAAGATTAACATTCACTTTTAAAATAAATAACTTGTTTAATTTAACTTAATAAATTAAACCATAAACATAAACTTAAACATTTAATCAAATATATTAACAAATAAGCCAGTTAACTAAATTAATAAATAATTAATTTCAAAACAAAATAACACAAATGAGATCAACACGAAAAAACCAAACAACAAACAAAAATGATAAGACAAAAATAGAAGACACAACAACAACAGGTGACATACAGATACTCGTTCAATGAAGAATGACAATTGAAAATGAGGACCTCACACTATCTCTAAGTCAAAATAATTTCATTGGGTTAGGGCGTGCTCGGACCCGACAAGCAGGTGAAGCCAATACCCCATACCTGTAACTGCATAAAACATCACTTGTTAAACATATCATCATACATTAGAAAAAACATCGTGAAGAAGAATCATAGCGTAGCAGGGTACTCACGAGTGAGTAGTGCTACACTATCTTCTTCACCAAAATTGATGAGCATCAATATATCATAAACATCAAATACATCAAGATAACCTCATAAAAAATCTAAAGCAACATATACCATATCACACACGTGTCAATCTTAATGTCATCACACAAACACAACCAGATGATTAGGATGTCAAATGTATCATCCACATAATATAACAACTAACATAACATCTATGTCGCAACTAGAATAAATATAATATCCAGAACAACTAAAAGACTAGCAATCAACCAGAAGCAAACTGAAACACATAGTATCAACTGGAGGGGTACTACAACAACTTTACCTAAAGATATACATAGCATACAAAAATAAACAAAGTGAAGCCTTACTTTCTACGCCAAGCCTATCATGAAATGTCACATATCATGCAAGATCCTTGTGCTTCTCTACATTTCTATGTGTGAACACAAAACAAACCACTTAAAAAACATGATGCCTAATATATAATATAATTGCATAAATATTAAAAATATATCCTTGGTAAAGAGTTGAATTGGTGCTCACAATTAAGTGAAGCAATGCTATTTGTTACATTTTTTTCAGAACTTATGTGAATGCTTGTTAAAATGCAACACTTGGATTGTATTATAATTGTGGGCCTCAAAGAGAAATATGTATACATTAATTTACTATTATTGACTATCCTAAACATGAGCTTTTTTTTTCTATTCAACTCCTCCATTCTGCTTGGTTATGTTTGAAAGCTTGAGGAAAGCAAGGAATTGTATGTAATGTGTTATGGTGTTGCTTGCATGATGAGGCAATGATGACGTTCATTCTATTTGGTCATGGAAATAAGCCACATGCTATGTGTGGTTCTGATTTAAATGATTTTATGTAATTTTAAAGTATGTATAATTTCAACCTAAATTTGGAAATTTATGCTGGTTTCAATTAATAAGATAAAATTTATGATTAGATTTATAAGTAATTATAAATGAATCCATAAAAGATGGGAAATCTTTTATAATTTATGTTATCTAATAATTTTTATAGAAATTTTATATGATAATTATAAGGAAATGAAAAATATGTTAGGTCAAACAAATTTACTCACACCTTTTGTATAAAGGTATTTCAGATATCTGTTATCAAATACCCTTATACACTAATTAATTGGTCTTGACACTAAAAATTTATTAACATTTATTAGAACTTGGTTATGTATACATTGAAAAATTATAATGAGATTTATAACTCTAAATATGATATCTATCATAGAATCGTACTTTATTCATCTAAAAATAGAAAAAAATTCCTTTCAAAGATTAAAAACAGAGAGTTTAGGCTCACCAGCTATATTTTTAAATAAATATCATTGAGTTTCCTACATTGATAGGAAACTAACTAATCCAAGTTATAGAAAATATATAATGTATTTTGAATATGGAAGGATTTTTTTCTTTGAGTTATGTAGACTTGTAGGACACTAACTAAACTACATTATAGAAAATATATTTTGAATCTGGAGAGACTAACTAGTAAAGATTAATGGCTTAATCCTTTGATTACAAAGCCATGACATAATATCAAGTGAAATTGCATATGAAAGTGAAATCTCACTTGTATGATATGAATCAACATAAAGACAAAGAGCTATAATACAATGAAAAATACCATCAACCAAACTATAAATTAATATAAATGTATTTTACAATCTACTAAAAATATCACATGACCAAATATATGTTAGAGCAAAGCACCTAGGAGCAACTGCAAACCAAAAGAAACCTTCACAAATGAGAGAAGCCGATGAGGGCGCAACCCGAGACTTAGAAAACAACCCACAAACAAGAGAAATTTTATTATTCAGAAAATGGAGCTTCCTACATGCAGAGGATCTCAAATCCTCAAGTTCTACAACACGTGCAAGTTATAGACAACTACAGAATAACCCTTTCGCAATATGCGAGCTTGTCCCAAAAAAGTTACCCAAAAATTAGAAACCCGCCCATAAATAGAGCTCCTCTTAAGTTTGGAGCCAAAACAACATTCAAATTTGAGTTTAGGTGGTTTGGCGCTGAAAAATTACAACTTGAAGTTCAAATTTCAAAAGAACATTTGCAATCGTATCTTCTAGAAAGTGTGGCAACTTCCCGGGGCCATAACTTTTGATCTGGGACTCTGATTTGCAAACCGTTTGAACCATTGAAAAGGTCTCAAAGTCAATAACGTAATCCAAATCTGCTATTCCAATTTTGGAAAGTTTCAGGGCCATTCCGAGAACTCTAAGTGCCTCAATTCTCACTCGAAAGATTTTCAGGTTTAAATCTAGGAAACTAAAACTGCAATATCTTTCAACCTAGGAATAGAAAATAAAAACCGTAAATTGGGAATTTCATTATGAAAAGGGTATCCAAAATGTAAAAACATCTAAAAACTAAGAAACTTGAAATTTAACTATTTTTGGGTGATGCAAGATTGCTTGCTGGATGCTCTTGCATGAGACCCCAGGGTAATTTGAGAAGTGACCCCATCACATCTCAGATGGTTGAGGAAAACCCAACTGGTCAACCGCTACCTTAGATAGCTAGGATGAATCTTCCATAGGCCTTCCTCTCCATTTCACCAGATATTCTTCATACTGCCTATTTTTGGTACTCCTTCCCACATGACTATCCAAGATTGCTTCAATCTCCTCCCTTTCTGAAGTAGGTGTTGGAATGCCATACTACCCTATTGCTAGTGCTTCCTCTGTTCCACCTTCATGATACTCTATCAAATCTAAAATGTTGAACACAGGGGAAATGTTGATTCCATCAGGCAATTCTACCTCATATGCATTCTCTAAATCATGCTTCTTCAAAATCTTACAAGGACCAAATTTCTTCATCTTCAATTTGTTATAGGTTCCCACAGGAAACCTTTATTTTCTCAACTGGACCATTACTTCATCGCCAATCTGAAACTCCTTGTTCCTCCTTTTCTGATCTGCCTTAGCCTTATATTGCATATTCATCTTATTAATGTGTTCTCATACCTTCTCATGTATACTCTTGATGTGCTCTGCAAAATCTTCAGCTTCAACACTTATTTTCTCCTCTTGGTCCATCTTTCTCAATTCTGGAGCTATTCTGGGGCTATCTCCATACACAATCTAGAATAGTGATCTACTAGTGCTTCTATTGATAGAATTGTTGTAAGAAAATTCTGCCTAGGGTAAGATCATGATCCGTAAAGTGGAAGGGATCTATGAAAAATGTTGCTTAAGTGATTATGAACAAAGGCATAAAGACATCAACAATAGAGTAGTAGGAACATTAGAGAGAATTCAAAACATAGAACCAAGAGAGAGTAAAGAAGACACTGATTTGATTACTGAGTTCGCCACAATGTGACTACGTCTCCAGGTCGAACTCAATCGAGTGACTAATCTATTGAAATGTTCAAAAATGGTAGTACAATCTCCACTGGAGCCTCTTTCAACATTGCTTTACAATATCTTGTAGCCTTTCCACAAAGTCATACAAAAAGTCTCTCTCACACCCCTCTCAAAAACTCTCAAGGCTAGGGATGATTAACAAAGAGTAAGGAAACTGACTCTGCCTAAAGGATCTACTACAAGATTAGAACAACATTACATCACAACTCAAATACTCTCCAAATTCCCTCTAAAAATTCTCACAAAAAAAAGCCTCTCAAAGACTAAGAGAATGGGATGGAGAGTGATCAACTCCAAATGTGATGATTGAGTTGAGTTGAGTTGGATGAGTGAGGAAGACTCTCCTAGTCTCCCTTTTGTACTTGAAGTTGGGCCTATTTGGTTAAACCAACAATTTTGGAATTTTCCCCTTAAATGGAAAATTAAAAACCAATTTACCCATTTACAAATAAAAATAGTAAACCCCCTTAATAAAACAATTAAACTTGTTTTTAAGCCCTTTGTTCTTATATACACTCGGGCTAATTCATTGTTAGGGGTTTTGTTTGTACTTTAATTTAAAACCTAACTAATAACCATCAATGGTTAATTAGTTTAGAATTCGGGCTTTGTTAAGGGTTATTAAAAACCCATCCCACATTCGATTTAAGCCACCTTACGTGGCGCGATGGCATGTAATACTTTTGGTCAGCAGGTGGTTGAGGGTTCAACCCCCACCGACCCCACTTGTTTTATTCCCACCATTTCCAAAATTTCAATCAACAAAACAAACATCTGCTCCACAGATGGTGAAGACACTACGCACGGTGCAATGGCCGCGGTCGGTGGCTTGTGACGTGGAGGTTCCGGGTTCAAAACCCTCGATCCATATTTTGTTCTAAAAAACAAACTCATTTGCAATCACCAAAGAGATGGAGGAAAGAACCACCATGTGTCATGCTTAGAGGATGCCACATGTCTGAAGATGATTCACTGGAGCCATCCACGTTGTCATTGAGTCAACTACCAACTCAACAACTGTGACATGTCATCTAGAAGACACATGTCAACGCGAGATTAGCTAACCTTGATGACGGCATTTGCCATGTCACCCTGCATGTCATCTTGTACGGACTAACACATGTCAGCTTCTGATTGGTCTAGATCAACATCTGTACAATGACCTATCCACCAAGTAGCATGATGACGGCATGCTGACGTCAGCAACTATACCACATGGTACACTGGTCAACTGCAAGCTATGACTGACCATATCTCGCACATACGAGCTCTGATTTGCACAAAAAGAACGTCATTGGAATCGTGATGATGAGACCTTCGTGATGATACCACCTTTGATCATTTTTGATGATGTCAAAACTCCATCCTTTTTCTTGTCCCTGGGAGATGAGTTTATCGATCTTTGACCAAAGTTTGACTGGTGATATCTCACACATACAGACTCAAATTTTGATGAAACAAACATCGTTGGGTTCATCTCATCGAGCCCTTCAAAGTGACATTGCTTCAGACTAATTCCAAGTCCATCAAATTTTTGCCTTCTGTCGGCCTCCTGGTCCAAGGGTTGACCCAACTTTGATTGCGCGTAACCTGAGCAAACGGACTCCTTTTTTGCCTGTTCAAGTTGCGCTGGATTTAGTATTCCGAGCTCTACATTGTGGCACTGCTTTTGGGAGAAATGGAAACACTTCAATTTTTAGGTTCTGAAGATCCACCTGGATCAGATCAAGTCCCATCCCTTGGGTTTATCTCCTACCAAACATCTTAATAGGTTACCCAGAATCCTATTAACAACCTCTGTCTGCCCATCTGTTTGTGGATGGTGTGTAGAACAGAACTTCAACTCTGTCTTTAGCTTCTTCCACAAGGTCCTCCAAAAGTATCCCACAAATTTGGTGTCATGATCTAAAACAATACTCTTTGGCAAACCATGTAGCCTCACCACTCTTTGAAGAACAAGTCAGCAATGTGGATTGCATCATGGGTCTTCTGACATGGAATGAAATGTGCCATCTTTGAAAACCTATCATCCACCACAAAGACTGAATCATTCCCTCATTGTGTCCTTGGCAAACCAAGAACAAAGTCCATACTTATATCCTCCCATGGCCTCTTTGGTACAAGTAAGGGCCGATATAAGCCTGTATTTTGGCTCACTCCTTTAGCCATCTAACATACCTTGCAACATTGTACAAACTTCTTCACGTCATGTGACCACTAAGGCCAATAATAATGCTCATTGATAATGGCAATGGTCTTATCCCGACCAAAATGTCCTGCCATTCCTCCACTATGCTTCTCCTTTATCAGGCTCTCCCTCATGGAACTCCTTAGGATACACAATTGACTTCCCTTAAATAACATGCCATCCTAGATTATGAAATCCAGCCATCTAGTCCTGTCCACTGTAACAGGTTCCTTGCAAGCTTTCCAAGCCTCTACAAAATTAGGATCTTCTGCATACAGTGTCTTGAGTTCACTGAATTCAACCACTTCAATTTGCATCTTTGTCATCAATGTATGCCTTCTACATAAGGCATCTACAACCCTATTTGACTTCCCACTCCTATGTTTCAAAAAAAAGTTATAACTCTGCAAAAACTCTACCCATTTCATATGCCTCTGATTTAATTTTCCCTGACTATTTAGGTACTGCAAGGCCTGATGATCAGTGTATAGAACAAATTCCTTCAGCAACAAATAATGTCCCCATTTCTTTAATACTTGAACTATCACATAAAATTCCTGATCATATACAGAATACTTTCTCTTGGCATCATTTAACTTTTCACTGAAATAGGCAATGGGCTTACCTTCTTGGCTCAACACTACTCCAATGGCACAACCACTAGCATCACAACTACACCTGAAACACCTTTAATTAAATTTG
>VDFB02049217.1:21764973-21903828 GCA_007258455.2 Sequoia sempervirens
TTGTTTGCCCTTCCTTGGTGTTGTGGGCATTCATAGGCTTGATGCCCTTCTTCACCACACTGGAAACATGTTCCTCTAAAACCACCTCTTCCAGATCCTTGTCCATATCTCCCTCATCCTCTACCTCTTTGATCACCACTGTTTTGATCACGAGGGCGGTAGAAGTTGTCATTCCATTGACTTCAGCTGGTACCCACATATTCACTTTTCTTTTCATCATCATTTCGGCTTCCTAAAGGTCTTCCACTACCCCTTCTGCTTTGACCTCCTCATCCTTTTTGCTTGCCATCAAATCTTTTGTTTAGCTTCTCTTCCACCTTTAGAGCAAACTGATACACATCCTCAATGGTGGTCATTCTAACTAGGCTTAACTCCTCCTGAATGCTCGGTCGTAACCCATTAAGATATCAGGCTACCTTCTCCTTATTGGCCCTTGTATGACCCATTCTGATGATTATCTTGTGAAAATATTCATTATATTCTTTCACATATCTGCTTCCTTGCTTCAACCCTTGCAATTTCTTCAACAGATCTAACTCGTAGTCCACTGGTATGAACTAATTTTTCAGTTTCTCTACCATGCGATCCCATTTGGTGATCTTGCCTTTTCCTCTTTGATTTCTTTCCAAATGGACCTCTTTCCACCAAATACTGGCATGGCCCTTCAGCTTCATTTTCACAAACTTTACTGAATCTAGGTCCTCTATTTCCTCATACTCAAAATATTCTTCTAGCTCGTTGATCCAGTTGATCAACTCTTTTGGGTTCAGACTTCTGGAATAACTAGGGACTTCTTCTCTAGGTCTTTTCCCGATCTTTGAAATGGACCTTATTAGCCACATTTGGTCTTGATCAATTGCTTCTTCTTCCTCTTCTACATCTGAACCTTCTTCCTCTCCTTCATCCTCACTTTCCTCCCTCAGGTTTAACCCTCTTCTCAACTAATCTGTCTCTAGAGGGCTGCCAATGCATCTCTTCCACCAGTATTTCTACTACCTCGACCACCTTTGGCACCACCACACCTACCAAGCATCACTCTTAGAGGCATATTTCTTGACCTCGACCCACAACCATATTCCTGGTGCAAACTGCCTCATGATCAGCGATCTGTCCACACACTCAAGAAAACTCACTTGGATACCACTTGATGAGGGCGCAGCTCGAGACTTAGAAAATAACCCACAAATAAGAGAAATTTTATTATTTAGAAAATAGAGCTTCTTACATGTAGAGGATCTCAAATCCCCAAGTTCTACAACACATTCAAGTTACAGATAGCTACAGAATAACCCTTTCGTAATATGCGAGCTTGTCCCCAAAAAGTTACCCAAAAATTAGAAACCCGTCCATAAATAGAGCTCCTCTTAAGTTTGGAGCCAAAACAACATTCAAAATTGAGTTTAGGCGGTTTGGCACTGAAAAATTACAACTTGAAGTTCAAATTTCAAAAGAACATTTGCAATTGTATCTTCTAGAAAGTGCGCCAACTTCCTGGGGCCATAACTTTTGATCCAGGACTATGATTCGCGAACCATTTAAATCGTTGGAAAGGTCTCGAAGTCAATAACACACTTGAAATCTGCTATGCCAATTTTAGCAAGTTTTAGGGCCGTTCCGGGAACTCTAAGTGCCTCAAATCTCACTCAGAAGATTTTTAGGTGCAAATCTAGGAAACTAATACTGTAATATCTTTCAACCCAGGAATAGAAAATAAAACCCGTAAATTGGGAATTTCATTGGGAATTTCATTATGACAAAAAGGGTATCCAAAAATGTAAAAACATCTAAAAACTGAGAAACTTGAAATTTAACTATTTTTGGGTGATGCAAGATTGCCCTTACACCACTGGATGCTCCTGCATTAGAAGCAATAGGAGAAGCTATCTCACCAAGAATGAAAACAAATGAATTAAGAGATGTGATGCAATATATATACTGTACAAGAATGTTAAAGGCATGAAAATGCAATGGGTGTAAAACTACCTAATATGGGAAAGAAACCACCTAAATAATTAAATGCACTAATAAAATATTATGCCTAAATAAACTTAAGCAAGTAAATCCCATTTACTCTAACATCCCCCCTTAAGTGTAATTTAGGGAGAATTATTATGCAAAATGAAGATGCAATATGGGTTCCAGCTACACAACCATGTTAGGTACCCATTTAGAATGCAAAATGAAATCTCTCACAACCAAAGAAAAGGAGAAAAACCCTATGGGAAAAAAGCCCTCTCCAAAAGAGAGAAAATAAAACAAAAATGACCCCCCCATAGGAAGAAAAAAAAAGAGATATTATATCCCCCCATAATTAAGAAGCTCCAATGCAAATGAAATATGTTTGAAAACAAAAAATGATCCACTACCTACAAGCAACTCCTCTCCCCTTAGGAAGAAACAAGTGCACCAAATGATGAAGAAGCCATTCCATGTCCAACTGAAAAGAGGAAGTCTCCAAATAGAATAATCCACCACACCATCATTAGTAAAAACAACCAATAAATGTGAAAAATCAAGTGAAAGTGGAGGCTCATCAATGTCATTCTCCAAAGACATTCTAGATATATCAACTACCATGCTAAAAATGTCATCAAAGAGGAGAGAAATCCCCTCAAGTATGTCTCCCAAATCTACAAGATGAGACTCCACAAACAAATCTTAGATTCTTGCCAAATACTCATCCAATAAAGCAATATTTGAAAAACTATGACCAACCTACTCAAGAGAAGAACTCAAATCTAAAGAAGTAGGACGTGAAGGAGGAGGAATCTAAACACTAGTCTCAAGAACACTAGATGGTGTGACAACATTGGAAATAATGTCATCAAAAAGAAGGGATATACCCTCAAATACATCATCCAAATTAGAATTATGAGATTCACAAAACAACTCTGCAAAACCTCTCAAGTGACTATCTAACAAAGCAAGATATGAAGGATCAAAAATATTCTTTTGTGTTGAAGAACCAACCTCTAAAGCAACAAACAATGAATCAACATAGGTCTAAATAAATCCAAAGGTTAAATGACCAATATCTCCTAAGGAATTTATATTAACACTAGCAAGAGGGGTGTGAGGCTCACCATAATCATCATCAACAAAATGAGAAAAGGAATAGAGATGAGACCCATGATTAGCTTCACCAACAACAATGACTTTACCAGTATTAGACTCTGATGTAAACAAAATCTGTAGTGAACTCTACATTCTTAGGTACCTCACCATGAGTAATTTGTTAGATGAGCAATAGATTTTTGTGCAAATCAACACAGTACATATTTGAAACAATCGTCACTAATCTCAACATTGCCTTACCCCGCAACATCCAAAAGCTTACTATCTCCCAACAAATTTTTAAAAGTGTCAGTAGGATGAAGACCCAAAAAAGGATAGCCCGAGTAAAACCCTTGTGGTGAGATGCTTCTGAATCCAAAAACCATCTATTACAACCATAATGAACTACATAAGTTATCAATGCATGTGACTTACCCATGTAGATTTTATCATTTTTACCATTTACAAATCCTATATTCCCTTACTGTGTAGGTTTTGATGACAATGTAGATAGAGAGGTTGTAGAAGGACTCAAAAATGAGGATAGTGGAATATTGTTCTTCTGAAGAAGAAGTGAAAGTTCATCAATCTTCTTCATATAACAATGGTGTTCATCAATGCCCATTCTTCTTGCAATACACACAACTGAACTTCACCTTCTTAGGCTTATCCTCTTTTGAAGAGGTGGAGGACTCATGAGTAGGATCCTTAACTTTCTCATTAGTCTAAGAATCATTATTTTGTTTCTTGTTCTTACCACTTGAAGATTGAGCCATCAAGGCATGACAATTAGGAAGAGCATCTATCTAAATCAACTTAGCTTGCTCCCTAGTCTATCTATCACAAAACTCCTCAATTGAAGGTATCTTATAATCTTCTCCCATGGAATCCATAGTAGAATAAAAGGTAGAGGAAAACACTTGAAAGGGACCTCTCATTTTTTACAAGATCAAGAAAATACACTCCTGATCATTTTTGGCATGACCACATCCTTTCAATCATGACAAAATCAAATTGAACTATGTAAGGAAATCCTAAATAGTGGGAAAGCTATCTAAGGAGAGAGAGGTGAGACCGACTTCAAGTTGCAAGATTTTGAACACATTGACCTTTCCATACAACTTAGCAAGCTTATCCCACACCTCTCTGACTATTGTACACTCTATAATATGAAACAACAAATTATCAGACACATGGAGACCTATGAGTCCTCTTACCTCATCCATTTTGGTGCGATCGAGTTGTTTGGCATCCAACATTTTCCAAAGACCCCAAGATTGCAACAATTTTGTTATCTTAAGCTTCCACATGTGATAGTTGTGGAGTGAGCAATTCAATCCTTGGGTTCGACATGATTTACAAGGGCACACACAAAGGACCAAAATAACTCTATACACCCCCTAGAATAGACACAAGGAGTTTTTCAATTCCCAATAACCATTTTTTTGAAGAAATTACTTTTAAAAAATGCAAAAAAATGACATAGAATGGAAAAAATATTCAAAAATACCCTAGCAAAAAAATGCTCAAATTGTTGGGCACGTTGTACCAAGCACCAAGTTTCCACAGAAGAAACTCCACATCATCAACCCACAAGCACCACCTCTACAAGCCACATAGTCAACATAGGAAGAACAATTGATTTACGCTAGAGAGACACACCCATGTGAGCTAACCCGCCTAAACCTTAGCTCACAAAGCAATGAAAGCACCAGAGTATAAAAGGACTAGTTTAGATGCATTTCTCACTAATGTGAGATTAAAATCCTAGATCATGTTCAAAGTAGTGCCCAAAAAAACTACATGGGCCCACCTCCAAAACACGTTGTTCGAGAAATATTGAAACTCTAAATAGAATATTCGCCCAACAAGAGAAATCACGGGAAACCTTAGAAATAAAAGTGTCACCAATCTTGATGCCTTAAGCAATAGTGATTTTCATTTTTTTTTTAAAAGTGAAATTACTCAGGCCTTTGAAACACCAACCGCCTCACCTCAAAATTGAAAAAAAATTCCAAAACCAATCTACCAATCACACCCTCTCTTTTGGCAGAATCATGCCCTCTAAATTTTTGTTTCAATTAATCTCCAAGCACAAATTAGGCCCATCAATAGAGACATTTTTTTTCAAAAGAAATGGGCCTCTAATTTTTGAATTGTTGCCAACAATGTGTGAACGCCTCCTCACAAATGAAAATCACGGCTTCTACACAAGGATTATCATGCATAGTTTCAAAAATTCATGCCAAAATTTTCAAATTGTCACCAATCTCCAAACAAAAACTCCAAAACGATGCAAAATAAATTCCTTCTAGATTAGAATGAAGAAAAATGCCTCCACTCTCTTATTGCGTCAACAAAAAAAGCTTACAATAGAGAAATCAATAGAGACAATTTTCACAGCCTCCACTAGAGGAAATACACATGCCTCAATTTGTGCCTGGAAAAAAATCTCAGCATGGAAGGTGCTTACAAAAGACAAGCTGTGATACCATGTTATAGCAAAGCACCCAAGAGCAACTGTAAACCAAAAGAAACCTTCACAAATAAGAGAAGAAACTAGAGAAGCTATTTCACCAGGAATGAAAACAAATGAATTGAGAGATGTGATGAAATATATATACTATACAAGCATTTTAAAGGCATGAAAATGCAATGGGTGTAAAACTACCCGATATGGGAAAGAAACCACCTAGATAATTAAATGTACTAATAAACTATTTTGCCTATGTAAACTTGAGCTCGAAAATCCTATTTACTCTAGCAACATACTTCAATAATCCATAGCTAATAAAAGTCATTCATTAAACTATATGATGAGTTTTCAGAGAAATTGAAGAATTTAACAATTCCTATGAATGTTATTTTATTAGAAAAATAAAATAATTAGAAAACATAGTCTTGTATGTGCAGGATCATGATGGGCCAAAAAGTGACAATATGATGGGTATTTGTAGGGTATGTGGCTAATGACTTTTTTTACCCAAAATTGATAAAACGAAAAGGGTTTTTAAAGGAGATTCTTAACTTTCCACAAATATAAATTATGCTTTACTTTGAATTTAATAAATAATTATTATTCATTTTCTATTTGAATTACGACTAAATCCCTGATTGATAGGTTGATTGAAAACATCTATAGCTTTCAAATGGTATCACATTGTTTGAATCCAAAACATGCATCACATTCTATGCTTGCATACTATAGATTAAAAAAAAAAAATTGAATTTCATGAAGTTTTGACCAAGTTAAGGTGGTTAGACATATGAGTTTTTATATTTTTAAAAAGTTGTAATAAAAAATTCATAATTAATTATTTACTTGGAAAAAACATACAAAAAAATATGTATCACATCTAGATATGAGTCCTCTACTTATATCTTAAATCTTCTAAATAAATACTATCATTTTATTTTGGTTAGGGTGGTCAGACAAACACCTACTTCTTATTTTTTCCCTAAAATTTATGTACTACTGCATTGAAATTTCAATTTTTCGCAAAATAGATTTTTTTCTTTATAAAATAAACCTAGTAGTTTAGAAACTACATTTAATTTGCTACAGATTCTATTCTTACATATTTTTGAAATAATATAGATAACTTATTCAAATTTTTATGTCAAGTTTCCTAACTCTGATTTTTTTGAATTTTTTTCCACTTAAGGGCCTGTTTTTTCCATGATGATCCTACACATACTCAGTCTTAGAGATTTTCTTATCCCCTAAAATTCTTAACCAAGTATGGAGACATTCAAAGCATGGAGATTATTTTATACAAGCAAGCACCTTCTATAGACTTTGCAAATATAAAATATATAAGTAGATTTGAACCAATGAATTGACAATTAAAAATTTATTAGACCAAAAGATAAACCTAGTTGAGTTCACTAGAAAAAATATAGATCCTAACTCCATAGAAACAAACTATGTTATAATCTACTAATTTTTCTCTAAATTTTGAGTGCACAAGTGACACCTATTCGAATCAATTTTATTTTTTCATCGCATATCTAATGATCAAATTAAATAAAAATATTGACAAATTTTCTTATTGAATAAATTCATCTCATTTGTAGAACAATGAGATATTAAATTATATTTTGTAGAATAATTTAGCATTTTCAAACCTTTACCACGTGAAACCCATACTAATGGTTTCATACAAAACACTTTCATGTTAAATTAATGTTTGATTTATGGGGATAATACTTTACATTTTCAAATTTTCTACCCGAAAAGAAAAAAATAGGGGGACTCTCTTTCACTTCTAGGGTTTTGGACCTAAAAGGAGAGAGGCAATTTCCTTACTCTTAACTCAAGAACAAACCCTTTAAATTTTAGTGCAAAGGAGATTGAAATATTGCAAAGGGCTGTCCTAGGGAATGAATGATATCTAATGAGAGGTTCGCCACCAAATGTGAACTTGGAAAAGATAATGAAATGGAAAACAAAGTGGGAAATGCATGCTAACTCTAAATGACCTATGAAAGTGAAAAAAATGTAATAGAAAGCTATGAAATTGAAAGTGTGCACTTCGAAGATTGAAAAAGGGAAAATGGAGGCCTAGATCACTAAAAAATCTATTGTTGATGCTAACTAGGACTCATTCACCAAGCTAGGTGAATCAGTCCCATTTCTAAGAAAACGTGCAGGAACAAGTTTCAATCAAAAAGGTATCTAGAGCTATAAAACTCTCTATCAGGCTTGTATAGTGGGACTCATTTTCCAATAGTGGTGAATCAGTCCACTTCTACATTTCTGGAAGTTTTGAACTAGATAGTCTACTCTACTCTTTTTGACTAGTTTATGGATCCAAAACTACAAAATTCCACCTATAGACCTTCTCCAAGCTTCTCCAAGGCTTGGCGACAACTTTGGAAACTTTTTTCTAACTTGGCTTCTTGGTAAATCTACAACCTCGCCCTACAAATCACACATAAGAAGAGGGGAAAATGTTGTGGGGGTTAGTGAATTTAGGGGTTTGCCTTGGTCAAACCCCTTGTTGGTAATTAAACCTTGAAATGAAAGAAAATATAAAAGGAGAATGATTAATGAACAAAAGATAATGTTGCAACTCACCAAACCCTTACAATAAGGTGCTATAATTATGCTTGAAATGGTTGCAATGGATGTGGTTCATGACTCTTGCTTGAATGATGTTGATCTTGCTTGGATCATGAACTCTGCATCACAATTGTTAACACAATAACAAACATGAATATTGCAATCCTTGACATGATGAATGGAACTTGAAGAACACCTTTAAATGCTTGATAATCTACCCTTGAAATTCTTTGAATGCTCTTGTAAACTCTCAAATTCTCTTGTAAAATTTCTAAGTGATTTATTGAATGCTTGGGATGAAAATGATTGAAATAACCTTGTATTTATACTTAATTATGTAGTAATTCCTAAAATTACAACACTACAAGCTGACATCAAATCTAGGAGAATAAAATCCCACCAGAATTTTGATTTCGTCACATGGAACTCATTCGGCCAAGATGGAAAATGAGTCCCATAACACATAATGTATCAGACCAAAAATGGAAAATTCTTAGAAATGTGTGAAACTTGCATCGAGGCCAAAAAGACCTAAGTGGGACTCATTTTCCCAAAGTGGAAAATGAGTCCCAGACACTAAATTTGGGCAACACAAGCTAGGAACACCTAAATTATGATAGGTTACTGATTGGTGTCAAGATTATCCTCAAAAATATTCAATAAATGAGGCTTGTGGATGCAAAATAGGGCCAACTAAAGCATAAGAAATCCCAATTATTAATGAAAATCCTAGAGGAGTGTGAAAGTGTGCTATAACACTTTACAACACTCCAAATAAGGAAAGATTAGTGCTTATTATCATTAAAATTATTTTTATTATGCTTAGTTAATTGATAAAACTCTAGAAATGTGTTAAAGTGTGTTACAACACTTCACAACACTTTAGCAAGGCACCATTAAATTTCATTAGTTTGCAAGGGCTCAAGACCTAATGTGAATGTGTCATCCACATTACAACACTAAATCAAGGCAACATCACTTGAGCCAAAATCCATGAGGACCCAAACGAGTGCAAAATTATCAAAGGACCATTTTTTTGACACTACACTACCTATCATGACCTAATATTAAATTTTAGTAAATAGTATAGACCCCTTTGAGGATTAATTAACTTGTAATTGAATCCTTAAATAAAAATATAATGATACAATTCAATTTGACTCTATGGGTAAAAGCATGAAGTTAAGTCCACTTGAGGTGGAAGTTTTGGTCTTAGAAAATATCCTGAAATTGGGTTAAACGAATTGGGATCTTTATTTTTAGAAATCGGGATCTCATTTAGCTTTGGGGTCCTAAGCCTAAAATTAAAACAAGATCCCAATTTTTAAAAACTAAAATCTTGATTTTTAAAAATTAGGATCCTACTTTATTTTTGTGTCCCAAGCCACCCCAAATGAAATGGAATCTCACTTTTTACAAATTGGGGTCCTGTTTCATAGAAATCAAGATCCCAATTTGTAAAATATGAAATCCCATTTTGTAGAGGTATTTAGTTTTAAAAAAAATGAACGCAAGCTCATTTTCACTGTGCAACTTTCTAGATCTTGGTTGAGTGACAACAATTTTTTACATCTTCCAAGTAAGTCTACCAACCATTTTCTTTGCATTTTTTTCACTTTTCAAGTTATTAGTTATGAATTTAGGTTTTTTTTGCATTGTTTGTTTTTTATTGAGATTTTTCATTTCAATTTTCCTATGAAAAAATGAAACCCTCATGATTATACAATCAAACAAAAACATCAATGATGGTGCAGGAGAACCTTCACATCACCATGATTCACTTTTATAAATAATTACATTTTTCCATTTGTAGGGGTCATTCAAAGTCATTTCATGAGTAATTTCAAAAAAAATGTAAAATTGTCAACAATTATTGCAATGAAAGTGTAAAAGTTGCATAAATTAGGAGTTAATGGGTCATTATAGTCTAATCAATAATAGGTAGTTGCAAAACAGTTGGAAACTAATTCTATATGGTGTAAATTCCTTTAAAAATTCTATTGAACTCCTTTTGTACTCATTGGTGATTGAATCCTTTGATCTAATAATAATTTTTTTTTGATTTTATGCCCATTTTCTAGAAAATTGACTATTTTCAAGATTATGTACAGCCTGTACAGACTTGAAAATGTGTGAGAATGTTCTTGAAAGTTGATATTATCAGTCACCATCCAAATATTTCTTGTTTCATGCATTTTAGTTAAGAATTGTACAAGATATAGTCATTTTTCTCAAAACTGTCTAAGACCCTTGCTAGGGTAACAGGTTTCAGTAAAAATCATGTTTTTCCAAGTTTAACCATTGGATTTTTCTAAAAATTGGAGGAAATTTCTGTAAGAAGGTCTTCTAAAGTATCACCAGAGCAATTGGATTAATTATTTTTTTGTGAAAGTTATAGGTGACTATTTGCATTCATATCTGCCTATTTAGGCCTAATTGGTAGCAAAGAATTAAGGGATATAGTGGAGAAAATCAATGGAGGGTTTATTTTAAATTCTTGTTGAATGATTAAAAACTTGTTGGCCATGTTTGTGTCCAATTTTGTGTTAGGGCTGTTGGAGGATACATTTTTTCTTGAATGAACCAATGCATTGGAAAGTACACTAATGAAGTGTTTTGAATCCTTGTAACATGCAATTGAAGATTGCACTTGTAAATTCAGTTGGATAATGGTCTTTGAAGGATCTAATAACTTTTGGAACTCTGATCTCACATTTGAATTAAGTTTTGGTTATTGAATTTGGGAAATTTTGTTGTCTTCCTTTGACTCTGCATCAAATGAAAACCCTCAGTAGTTGAAATCAAACAAAAAAATCAACCGTAAATTGAAATCAAACATTGAAATCAACCCTAAAACCTAATAAAACAAAAAAAATTACCTTTAAAAACCAAAAAACTTACCTATCAACCCTAAATTGAAATTGAACAAAAAATTTACCTTTCAAAACCAAGAAATTTCAAGCTTTAATTTCCATTGCTTTGTGTTTTAAATCTAATTTCTTGAATATTTAAAAATGGAAAAAATTCATTTGCATATTAACAAACGCCTACTCTCTAAAATATTAAAATACATATATTTTTCTACCAAAGTAGTCCTTGAACCTCCTTTATGATTTATGTTTAAAAAACTAACAAGGTTCACCTAAAATTTGATCAAATCAATCAATGTGGAATCAAAGAAATAAATATTTCACATTTCCTTCCACTCCTTTTATTCATAGACTTCAAAGAGGATTAGGGAAAGAATATAACTTACCAATATTGATCAAGGCTTCAATAACCATTTTAAGATATAGCTCCAACAACTTGTCAAGACACATTTTAATTTTATCTAAATATAAGCATTTCTATAAATTCAAGGGTAGACCATAGAGACTATCCTAAATTGTCAAAAGCGAGTTAATATATGGAGAATGAAACAATATACATTACATAGAACATAATATTAGGTGTGATGGATCCCAAAGTGATAGGTATTTAGTAATTTAAAACCACAAATTTCATTGAGCACATTGTCAAATTCTACAATGATAAGTTCAAATTGTGGTTACAATTTAAGAGTCAACTTTCATGACATCCACAAAATTCCTTAATATAAATGTTTTCAATAGATCCATGGTCCATTAAATCTTAAGTTTGATTCAAATATGGGTCCATTTTTCAACATAGTATAAAATGTGAGGAGGTCATTCATTTACTAAGAGAGAACAATCTTATCTTATGCAAATGAGGTCATGTTTGTGGCTTGGTCTTGAATAAGGCTTCATCTTATGACCTAGCCTTTCCAATGCAACAATGATGCTAATTTAAATAAATCTAATGAGCAAGTGTGTGCTTAATTTCTCAATCATAGAAGTTATCTAAATAAATAGACAATCTATTCATAAATTGAAAAAAATTCATAAACTAATGTTCTTACATATGTGATGAATCAATATCTAATAGCTAGAATTTTTTTTAATTAAGTACTTTTCTTATTTTATAACTTTTAAAAATGCTTATTTAATTTAATACATTTATTTATTTATCACTCCCCATGTCATAACATTTTTCATATCTGATAAATTTTGAGTATTTATGTTATTTATTAACTAGCTACATATGTATGTAAAAGGATTTTATTCTTTGTCTGAGGGTAGTAGAGGTTTTTTTATTATCCTTTGCAATATATAAGAAAACTATACATATCAATATTAGCTTTTTTTTTTAAATCATTTGACAACTTAAATAGTGAAGTATAAGTTGTAGAAAAAATATTAGATAGTTGAGGTGGATTATCAAATTTTATTTGTAATTGAATGTGAATAGTTAGATTTTACATAACTACATAGCCAAAAAGAATTAGTAATGACATGGAAAGGTATTTATAGGTCAAGTGATTTACTACAAAGCTTGTTATGTTTTAACTTGGTAATCTACTTCCCCTAATAAATGGTGTAAGGTATTTGGAAGGAACTCATTTTGGAAGCCATTTATGTTTCAAAATGAAAATAACATTGTAGTTACATCATGGGTACCTCAGACAATAAGAATTTTATAGAACATTGTAACATTTTGATAACCCTTTAAAATATTAGTATAGTAAACACATAGAGTCAAGAGAAAGATAGTGCTTCATGATTTACCATGTATTTAGTTAGGACATTGATGTAAAACAAATGGTTAAAGCTAGAGACATCATTTTTTCCTAGGACCTTACTTCATAGATCCTCCTATTCCATCCTATTACCCTAAACCCTAAACCCTAATGACATAACTTTTTCCTAGGATAGGTTAGCCATTGACCCCCTTAATACTATATTTAGGACCCCTTAAACCATCATATGTTATTAATTACCTCCTTTAAATGTAAATTTTACAAATTTTTATTTGTGCTTTTCCTTAGGAATCATGGGATATAGGAAACAATGGTTAAGAAAAAATACTAGAATGTTGGAAAGTCTATGTTTAGAGCTCTTTGTTATTTCTTAAAGATAATTTTGATGAGGTTGTTCCTAGGATAGCCCCTGGCTGGCTTGAAACAAAACATGTCCCACTAAAACTCTGGAAGTTCATTCCAAATATATTGAAACCTATTGATAATGTAATTGAAATTGAAGAGTCTAGGTTTACACTCCCTCATTTGGATGCTAGGGTTTTTGTTTCTCTTATCCCTTGATGCAGAACTCTTGAACATAATTTTAGTACAAATTGATTTCCAGTAAATAATTAACTATGAGATTGAGTTACTCGACTCCCTAAACCCTTATTTTTTTCTATAAAATAAATGGACACCTTAGTAAAGATTGTCCTTTGGTTAAGGTTAATTTGAAAGGAGCTTTCAAGAAAAATGAGAATAAGGACAAGGTTGATTCCTTACAAGATAGGAGGGATAAAAAATTACAAGAAATGAAAACTTCAATTCATGACCATGTTGGGACCAAGGCCCATCAAAAATATATGATTGGAAATGTTTCTTCATTGGGTTCAAAAAGCTTGAATTTGTCTCTTCAAGATCCAATAGTTGATAGTGAGTTGGAGGTTGTTCATGCTAAGCACATGTCTCCTCCCAAGTTTTCCCCAAAAGATTAATATAAATAGAAAAGTCTCTCTCCCACTGATTCTTTGAAAGAAAAATCCTCTGCCATGGATTTCATTAAGGTCAAAGAAAAAATGATAAGGAATTATGAAACTGTCAGATTGTGGGATGGCTAATGGTAGCTTAGCCACCAAACCCAATCTCATCTTGGATAGTAATTCTCTAGATACCATGAGACACAAGAGTAATTCTCAACATCTTTCCCTAAAATATACTAAAGCTAAGGCTAAAAAATTTAAACAAATCATGAATCTCTCAGAGGATGGTGAAATAATGGAACCTCTTGAAAATTCTACCATCAATTATGTGGATGATGCATATGGTATGGAGGTGGTTGTTTCTTTTTATAATGTCCTATGTGGGGTACCTAAGGGTGATAATCCCATCCCCCATAAACGCCCACCCTTAAAAGGGGATGACAATTTAAGAAGAGGAAACTTATTCATAGGCCAACCTCTTCTAACTCTGATTTTGAGAAAAAAAGTGACTAAGAAAGGAAAAGAAGAGAAGATGCCTAATTTTTTTGATAGATTGTACAAAAACTAAAAGAATACCCCCCCTTAAGCTTAAATTAAATTTTAGATCTATAGCTAAAAATTTGAGGGGTTTGGAGTCAATGGATAGGAAGTATGTGGTTATATTTTTTTGTAACAATAGGTAGGATATGGACTTTGTGTTCTTGCAAGAGATAAAGGTGGCTATATTTCAAGCTAGGAGTGTGTTAAAATTTATATGGAAGTGATGAATAGGAAAATGGATACCTTTTTGGGATATCACACTTTTCTCATTCAACCATTTACTAATGTCTTAGGAGTCCTAATTGGATTGAAGTTAACAACCTCACAAGGTGAGTCAATTATCAATTAGGAGGGTCCTATAAAGTGGTTCTTTAAGTTATAAGGGGTTCACCACCAAGTACATGCTTGGAAAAGAAAATGTTTGAAAACATGTTGTGATATGAAAAACAAGATAAATGAAGACAAATGAACATTCAACTCACAAAATTAAATAATATAAGCCAAATAATGAGTAGAAATGATGAAATTAAGCTACACCCAATTAGGGTATGTGTACTTGGGAAGTTTGGAGATGTACCAAGGACTTTAGAAATGCAAAGAAGCTATTGAAAAATGTTGTTGAGGACTAAGATACCTAGGATGGCATATTGGTACCACTGCTATTTTTCAGGGAAAATATGAAGTCTTTGGATGTCAAAATAGAATCCTAAAGAATCTTTGAAAAATACCTTGTGGAGGATTAAGACACCCAAAGAGGTGTATTAGTTCCATTCTGAATTTCTAAACTTTATAAATTTGGTCACGAAGGTTGATGTCTACACTTGCTTCTCCCCAGATTAGAGGTCTTGAAACTTCCAAATTTGGTTTGTAGGTGAGTTTCCATGAAGATGACAACTTTGACAATGCAACTTTGCAAATTTTCAATCTTACACTCCAAATGATATTCAAGTCTTCAACCTAGATCTGGAAATACAAACGCAAAAGAGAGGGAAAACTTGTTTATTGTTAGTGAATGGGGGTTTTCCTTGGTCAAACCCCTTTTAGGTAATTAAACCAAATGATGAAATGAATCATGAAACATGAAATACATGTAAATGATATCACCTTGTATGATGTCTTGTGAAGCAAATGTACAATCTACCATGTAGTGGCCCCATGAAGAATGTAGATTTTGGATCCTTGTATATGATATGAATGATGGTTGCAAATAGATCTTCAATGCTACATCCACAATATTGGCTCAACAACATGAATGGATGCAATAAACCCTTGACATGATGCTTGAATCTTGATGATGGCTTCAAATTCTTGGATACATAGATGGCTTATTATGAAAAATTGGTGGAGGAACCTTGTATTTATACTTATTCAGGCTTAATATCCCAAAATTACACCACAACAAGATGACATGTGGGGTCATTAATTAAAGGAGGCTAAATCCCACCCAAATTTGAAATTGTACCCTAAAAATAAGCCAAGGAGGACTAAGACACCCTAGGTGGAATCTTAATCCCAAGGCTCAATTCTCAAGGAAAGGACTCCAAAAAGGGACCTATCTTGGTGTTTTAAAAATTAGGGTCTTAAGACCCATGGAGGACAAAGATGTCGTAGGCGGCATTTTAGTCCTAGTCTACAAATGAGAGACACACAAATACAAACATTGAATATCATTTATCTTTTGATGTTTTTCTGGATTTACCATAAACATATATAGTTTAGTAGGCTTGTGTATACAAAATAAAGCCAATTCAACCATAAAGAAGAATAAATAAAGTAAGGTGGGCCCAAAAAAGTGTGAAAATGCAAGGGTATGCATTTTACTACACTTCATTTAGCCCCCACTTTAGTGAGAGAATGATCTTTCTTCAAAATTACACTAAAGTAGCCAACCATGTAATCAAGAGGGGTTCAAATGTAGAAATGTTAGCAAGATAGGATGACAACGACCAAGAGGGATAACCAAGCCCCCAAGGTCAAGATCCTATGAAAAACTAGCATAGGCACAAAGGAACACACTTGCGGGTGATATATGAAGCCATAACCAGATCACCAGGGTTAACCATCAAGGATAACAAAAGAAAAAAATAAAGGAAAACAAAAAAAAGGAAAATTCCACAGATCAAGCTTTGACTGGCCATCCAACACGGTGGATTGGGTCTAGGTTTTTTTTCCAAAAAGGTTTAGAATTGGAATGTGCTGTCCACTATGCACACAAAATGCATGCTAACAAGGGCTAGTGGGAGCTAGGTGTCCATAAGGTGAGCCTGAAGAGGTCCATATCAAGGTCATACCCCCATGACTATGATAAGGAAAAAAGAAAAAGAAATGCTCACGAGGGCTAGTGGGAGCTAGTTGTCCACTTCGTGAGCCCCAGGGGACAATATTTAAGCCACACCTCCATGACTTTAATAAGGTACAAAAATGCAACAAGAAAGAAAGATGCTCAAAGGGATTTTGCTTAGTTCATGTGAGGTAATGATCTTAGGGGTCATTGTGTTTAACGTCTCCAAGAGAGGATAAATACAATGTATCATCTTGGGGAACATCATACCCAATGCCTCCAAGAGAGGACAAACACAAAAGGTCTCATCTTATTTCCAAGAGAGGACAAGTGCAAGGTCTCATCTTAGGGAACATTGTGCCTAATATTCCAAGAGAGGGCAAGGAAATATCGTAATCCTGGAGGAAGTCAAAACCCAATGACACCACCAAGGGAAGGACACATCACAAGAAAAAAGGAAATTGCACAAGGAACATGCAAAACAATGCAAATGAAGTCATGCAAAATAATTCCAATGCATGCCCCCACTTTAAAGAAATTGCTAACACCATGTTGTGAGAAATTACTTTAAAGTAGCAGAACATGAGAAAGGAAAAGATAGTTTCCCCCAAAATTCATAACTCAGTACATCACATGTGATCCAACTTAAGGCATGACGTCCACATCCTAATCTTTCTCTTATATGTTCATGAAAGATGGTCAACTAGCCAAAAGAGGCAACGATAGGTGACATACAAGCCGAAATGATTGATGAGAAACATGCTAGAGTGAAAATCAGTATCAACTAGAGGAATTAGGTGCCCCCACCTAAGAAAGAGCACCAAGATCCTTAAGATGTTGGGTT
Source organism: Sequoia sempervirens (assembly GCA_007258455.2). Classification (NCBI taxonomy): domain Eukaryota; kingdom Viridiplantae; phylum Streptophyta; class Pinopsida; order Cupressales; family Cupressaceae; genus Sequoia; species Sequoia sempervirens. The sequence goes on from VDFB02049217.1 coordinate 21,782,314, forward strand.
TTACTACTCAAAGCCTTAAATTCATTAGTATATTGACCATGAATTCTATGATATGCATGAAATGAAGTATTGTAATAAAATTTCTTTCGTGTTCTTGTAGGAAGAGAGTTCAGACAATCTTGGAGGAGTCTTGTCAAGATACTCTCTTGGTCAAAAGTTGAGGATATTTCTTTATTTTGTGATAAAGACATCTCTTGCTTAGTATTAGTTGTCATACCTACACAAGACTCTTTAGATTGCAGGATTTTATTCTCTCCTTTCCAAGAGGGTGTAAAATCTAACGAATTTGAATCATTAGCATTTTGTGTGATGACATTTACATTAAGCAAGGATTTCTTTGTTTGTTTCATTACTTGCAAAGGATAACAATCAAGACCACTAGTGTTTGTCAATTCAAGATGCACCACTTTGAAAGTCCGCTTAGAAGGATGTTTTGTGATAGTGTTGATATTAAGTGAAGGCTTGTTCATTTCTTTTGAGGGATAATAACCAAGACCACTATTCTTTTCTTTCATGTGTAGCTCTATAAGGACATGGATACCTTGTTCTCTAGCACCATATCCTTTTCCACTATATCCAAGTTGTTCCATCAGTTCATAACCTTTTCCATAAAGTTCATCAATTTTTTTTGTGTAACTTTCTTCTTGTAAAGTGGTTGAGGTGGATGATTTTGAAGGGTTGTCCAAATTGTATGTTGACAATACTGCTTTTTCTTTTCCATTGTCAGAGTCTTTTTTGATGATCTTGTATTCTCCCATGAATGTATGTTTGAAATCTAAGGAACCCCAATCATCTTGTAATAGCTTCATGATTTCTTCAATGTGTTTTTCTTTTTTTTGTTTGTTGCATGGGTTCCACTTGTGTAGTTGGAGTTAATATTTTCAACGGGTTTTCCTTAGTTTTCTTGAGTTTTAAGACAATATAAGGATCAAGATTAGTGTCAAGTGTATATACTTTGTTGTTACATACATACTTGATTTTATGATAGAGGGTAGAAGGCACCGCATGCATTTCATGAATCCACGACCTTCCCAAAAGAAGATTATAGGAAAGATCATGAGGCATAACATGAATAAGGGTTTGTAAGATGCCCTTTCCAACTATAATAGGTAAATTTATCACTCTAAGTGATTTCTTTCCCACATTATCAAATCCCTTAATAGATAAAGAGTCAAGTTGAATTCTTGATTTATGAACACCAAGCTTATCCAAAAGGTTCACACTAAACACATTTAATGTTAAGCCATTTTACACAAGGGTTCTTTTTATTCCTTTTGTATTGTATCAAGCTATTATCATGAAAGGATCATATTGTTTTTGCACTTACAAAGCAAGGAGCTCACTTTGGTGGAAAACAATATCAACATTTATTCCTTGAATCAAGGATGCTATGTCATTTGGTTGCACATTAGAAGGAATAGGAACTTGTTGTAAGGAACTTTTAATCATGTTATGATAGCATGGGGGGAGTCATGGATAAGGTACCATAAAGATATCTTTGCATGAGCATTCTTAAGTTGTTTGACAAGATCATACTCCTTTCCATTTTGTGAAGGAAAATGAGGGGGACCTGGTAAGATAGGATTAGGCAATGGGATGGATGTTGAAGGTATTTGTCTTGGTTGTAGATTGTTCCTAGTGTATGAGCAAGGGTATTATAACTCGGTTACTGCAAAACATTATTTTTAGATGGTTCAAGGATAAGGAAAGGTTTGTTTTGAACTTGTGGTTTGTGAGAGGGTGGATAAGTAATAAATTTAGGCTTGGCATAGTACTCCAAGGGATATCTAATGTGCATAACCTCAAAAGAATTATCGTTATTTTCATGATATCTTAGTGAAGAAGATTCTAGGGTTACTTCATCATCTCCATCTAAGGAATTAGTATTTTCTATGTGCTCATTTTTTTCCATTGTGATATCTTCCCTAGTAGGAGAGTTTTGAGGAGAACTAACAACCAAATGTTCTTGACACTCAAGGGTTGGTTCTTCTAAAATAACTTCATCACATGTAAGAAAGTTATCAATGGTTGAATTGTATTGTTCATCAATATTGGGGGTATTAGGAGAAGGATCTATTTTATTATCCTTTTTCTCTAAGGTTTCATTCTCTTGTTCTTGAACCATAGATTTTTGTGAAAGGTGTTATGACTCTCTTGCTCAATTAGGGTTTTCCACCGAAAGGAAAGAGATAGATCCCAGAATCTAAGTGCTTCACTCAAATTAAATGCAAGTACAATGAAAATATGCCTTAATGCAATGATCTAAATTCAAAAAACTAATAAAATGGATTGATTATTTATGCAAAACCTAAGAAATATGAAGTGTTTGAAAACACAGTGTGATATGCAGAAATGAACTAAAAACATAAACAAAAAAATACAACTTAATGAAACTTAATGGAGTGCACTTGGAGGTAGAATGATGATGCTGGAAGGTTTTGGACTACTTTAGAAATTACTGTTGATGACCCATGGAACTCATTCACCGCAAATGGTGAATTAGTCCCACTTCTGGTAAATTATGCTAAAAGAGGTTTCAGGGTGCCAGGAACTGAAAACCTTAGAAAACACTTTCTCTAGCCTAAAAGTGGGACTAATTCACCATAGATGGCATATTAGTCCACTACAAAAATCTACAAATTCTAAAGTCAACTTTGTGGGTCCAAATCTATACTTGTCTGCTTGTCGGTTGACGGATTCAAATTTGTAGAAAATGGGTTGAATGATGTCTCCGAGCTTGAATTAGGTATTTGTTGACTTGAATAGATTTGATGAATTTTTGACCACTTTTCAACACCTGTCTCTTTAAAAAATCTTCCTACAAGAACTACAAACACACATGTAAAGAGGGGGGAAATGTTAAGGGTTAGAGTATAGGGGTTTACCTTGGTCAAACCCCGATTTGGTAATAAAACCCTTGATAATGAAAATGGAATAAGAAAGGAATGATGAACAAATAACATGCAAGTTTCATGAACTCACCAAACTCTTGTTAAAGTTTGAAAATATGTCAATGGTTGCTCCAAGATGCTTGATAATTGCTTGATTGAATGATGAAAAATGCTTGAATGCTATGATGGATTGAATACATGAATGAATAATTGAATGAATGGGGGAGTAGGGTTAAAATGAATAGAAAATCATGTATTTATACACACTTATGCCCTAATTTCCCAAAAATACATCACAAGCTGACCTTTGGTCTTAATGAATAAAACCCAAAAGAAATTTGAAATTATTTTGAATTTTGTGCCAAGAGGGACTCATTTGCCACCCCTGGTAAATGGGTCCCACTCAAGACATGCAAGTGGGTGTCAAGAATTAAGTTGCATTTAATGATATTTGTTAGGTTTACATTAAAAATTACACTTGATTAAGACCTATAAGTGCATAAAGGGGCCAAAGAAAACATAAGAAAGGTGCAATTAGCAGTGATAAGCCTAGAAAAGCATGAAAGTTTGTTTCAGTACTATACAAAACTTTAAAATAAGACTTGGTAAAGGATAAAAAGGGAATATTTATATGGATTATAATAAGAAGAGGGTATGTGCAAAATCATCATTGAAAAAACATGCCCTTAAGTGGCAAAAAATTCAGAAAAATCAGAGTTAGGCAACTTGACGTAAAAAAATGAATAAGTAATCTATATTTTTCATAAATATGTAAGAATAAAATCTGTAGAAAAATTGAATGTAGTTTCTAAACTACTAGATTTATTTAAAAAATTAAAAAAATCTATTTGCTGAAAATTTGAAATTTTAATGCAACAGTACTTAAATTTCAGGGAAAAAATAAGTAGGTTTATGTCTAACCACCCTACCCACAATAAAATGATAATATTTTTTAATAAGATTATAGATATAAGTAGAGGAATCATGTCCCAATGTGATGCATAGTTTTTTGTAAATTATTTCCAAGTAAATTATTAATTATGAATTTTTTATTACAACTTTTAAAAAATATAAAAAACTTGTATATCTAAGCACCTTAACTTGGTCAAAAATTCATGAAATTCAATTTTTCTTTTTTTAATCCTATAGTATGCAAAGCATATAATGTGACGCATGTTTTAGATTCAAAAAATGTGATACTGTTTGAAAGCTATAGATATTTTTCAATTAGCCTATCTATTAGGACCTTAGTTGTAATTGAAATAGAAAATAAATAATAATTATTTATTGAATTCAAAGTAAAAAATAATTTATATTGGTGGAAAGGTGAGAATATCCTTTAAAAACCTTTTTTTGTTTCATCAATTTTGGGTAAAAAAAAGTCATCAGCCACATGCCCTACACATAACCATCATATCGCCACTTTTTGGCCCATCGTGATCTTGCACATACCCAAGAGTCTAGAAAAGTGTAGAAATTTGTTACAACACTTCACAACACCTTTACATGACATAATAAAATCTTAATAATTTAAATATTCAAGACCTAATTTGAATGTATAAGTCACATCACAACATTAAATCTAAGCAAAATAATCCAAGCATTATAGGAAAAATGCCCAAATGGCTGTGAAAATGTCCAAAGATTGATTTTTCTACAATACATTTAGCCCCCACTTTAGAGAGAGGATGAACTTGCTTCAAACACACACTAAAGTAGCCATGCATATTGAGAGGGATCCAAATGTACTTATGCTAGAAAGATTAGACAACAATGATCAAGAGGGATGATCAAGCCCCCAAGATTAAGATCCCATGGCAAACTAAACATAAGAAAAAATGAACACATGTATGAAAGAGAAAAAGAAAAGGAAGAGAAAAAGGAAAAGTTGGATCAAGCTTCGATCATTTGTCCAGCTAGTTGTGGATCATATCAAGGTTGTTTGTCTGAAAAGAAAAATGTATACTCACTCTGGGGTGACAAAACTCATGGCTGTCTGTCGGGTGTGAAGGCCCAAAAGGTGAGAAACATACCTCGGCTGGTATGTACTCACAGTGCCTCAGAATGGGCTTCCCGCTCAACTATATCAAAGTTATACCTCTTGATAACTTTAATAAAGTGCCACAAAGGAAAAATTTGGTTCCTACTTCATGAGACAAGCAAAGTTTCATATGCTTAGAACTCATGAACAAACAAGATGGCACCACAGGAATGCAAGTTGTGTTATGCAAGGTGGCAACATAATATGAAAAATATAAAATGTAAAAATGTAAAATGAAAAAAGTTTTCAAAGGAGTCTTGTTTAGTTCATGCAAGGTCTATCACTTAGGGAACATTGTGTCTAATGTCTCCAAGAGAGGACCAATCAAAGAATAGAATATTCACAGCCTAGGGGATGCAGTGCATCGCATCACACCACTAAGAGGAATGTAATATGCTAAGAGAGATCATGATTATGAAGGAAATTATACCCAATGTCATCCATAAAGTGAAAAAACACATCATATGAAGTAATAGGGCTGCACTAAGAACCAAAAAGAAGAAAAATGCAACATGAGTTATGCCAATGTATGCCCCCACTTTAAAGGAATTTCTACACACCATTTTGTGAGAAATTTATTTAAAGTAGAAAATGAAAAATGAAAAAAAAAAACAAGACATGAGAGAAAACTTGGAAATCGCCTATGCCAAGTCATACATTTTTTAGTAAGGCTGCATCATGCCAATGCAAAACAAACAAAAGAAAGAGGGATTTCCCCCAAAAAATAATTGATGAGGGAGCAAACCTGAGACACAAAAAAAATGCACACAACTAGCAAACTTTATTATTATTCAATAATGAAAATCTTACATGCAGAGGATCTCAAATCCTCAAGCTCTGAGATACATGCAAACTACAGAAGTTTTAGGAAAAATTATAGAATTACAGAAAATCCCCTTTTTTGCAACATGCAAACTCTTTCACCAAAATGTTACTCAAAAATCAGAAACTAGCCCATAAATAGACCCATTTCGGTTTGGAACCAAAGACAACATTCGAGATAATATTTTTGGCAATTTGGTGCCAAAATTACAATTTGAAATTCAAATTTAAATTCACATTCGAAATTTAGCACATTTCTAAAATATGCACCAACTTCTGGAAGCCATAACTTTTAATTCGACTATCGGATCTTCAATGATAATACCTTTTCAAAAAGCTCTCGAAAAGACAATTTTCCACAAAGTAGGCCTACAATAGACTACTTTGGGCTTTTCACAAATTTTTGAGCCCCTCTGGAACCATTTAGGGCCTCAAATTGGACTTGGAAGGTTTTTCAGGGCAAAAAGTAGAAACCAGAACTTGAATAACTTTCAAACCGTGAATGATCTTGACTTGATTCTTTCACCAAAGTGTTTATTTTTTTGTTTTGAACCTTCCCATAAATTTTTTTTTCCCACGCCTTAAAATTCATACCTGCTAAAAGTAGCAGTTGAGCAGAAAAAGAAAAAAAACAATTCTGAAAGTTGGAAACTCTTATTCGACGAAAAGGGTATCTAGAAATTAAAAAACATCTACAAAAAGAAAACAACAGGAAAATAAATGGAAAACATCTTTTTGGGTGATGCAAGATTGCCCTCACACCATTGGATCCTCCTGCATCAGACACCCAAGGTAATTTGAGAAGTGACCCTGTCACGTCTCAGATGGTTAAAGAAAACCCAAACAGTCAACCTCTACCTTAGACAACGAAGAAGAATTTTCCATAGGCCTTCCTTTCCATTTTACCAGATATTCTTCATACTGCCTGTTTCTGGTCCTCCTTCCCACACAGCTATCCAGGATTTCTTCAATCTCCTCCTTTTTTGAAGTAGGTGCTGAAATGTCAAACTATTCCATTGTTGGTGTTTCCTCTGCACCACCTTCATGATACTCTGTCAAATTGGAAACATTGAACATAGGGGAAATATTGAATCCATCTGGAAACTCTACCTCATATGCATTCCCTAAATCATGTCTCATCAAAATTTTACAGGGACCGAACTTCTTCATCTTTAGTTTGTTACATGTTCCCACTGGAAACCTTTCTTTCCTCAAGTGGACCGTCACTTCATCACCAATTTGAAACTCCTTATACCTCCTCTTCTGATCTGCCTTAGCCTTATACTACATATTCATCTTGTTAATATGTTCTCTTACCTTCTCATGTATATGCTTGATGTGCTCTGCAAGGTCTTCAGCTTCGACACTTGTCTTCTTCTCTTGGTCCATCTTCCTCAATTCTGGAGTAGTCCTAGGACTACCTCCATACACAATCTGGAATGGTGATCTACCAATGCTTCTGTTGATAGAATAGTTGTAAGAAAATTCTGCTTGGGGTAAGATCAAGTCCCATCCCTTGGGTTTATCTCCTACCAAGCATCTCAGTAGGTTACCCAGACTTCTGTTCACAACCTCAATTTTCCCATCAGTTTGTGGATGGTGTGTAGAACTGAACTCCAACTTTATCTTCAAATTTTTCCACAAGGTCCTCCAAAAGTATCCCACAAACTTGGTATCACGATTTGAGACTATACTCTTTGGAAGACCATGTAGTCTCACCACTTCTTTGAAGAACAAGTTAGCAATGTGGACTGCATAATGGGTCTTCTGGCATGGGATGAAATGTGCCATCTTTGAAAACCTAACCACTACGACAAATATTGAATCATTCCCTCTCTGTGTCCTTGGAAAACCAAGAACAAGTCCATACTTATATCCTCCACGACCTCCACGGTATAGGTAAGGGTTGATACAACTGGTATTACGGCTCACTCCTTTAGCCATCTGACATACCCTGCAACTCTACACAAACTTCTTCACATCTTGTGATAACTGAGGCCAATAATAATGCTCACTAATAATGGCAATGGTCTTATCTCGACCAAAATGTCCTGCCATTCCTCCACTATGCTTCTCCTTTATCAGGTTCTCCCTCATGGAACTCCTTAGAATACATAATTGACTTCCCCTAAACAACATGCCATCCTAGATGATGAAATACAACCACTTTGTCATATCAACTGTAATAGGCTCCTTGCAAGCTTTCCAAGCCTCTGCAAAATTAGGATCTCCAGGATACAACATCTTGAGTTCATTGAACCCAACCACTTCAATCTGTATCTCTGTCAACAATGTTTGCCTCCTACTTAAGGCATCTGCAACCCTACTCGACTTGCCACTCCTATGCTTTAAAACAAAGGTATAACTGCAAAAATTTGACCCATTTGATATGCCTCTGGTTTAATTTTCCCTGACTACTTAGGTACTGCAATGCTTGATGATCAGTAAACAAAACAAAATCCTTTGGCAATAGATAATGTCTCCATTTTCTTTAATGTTTGAAATATTGCATAAAATTCCTAATCATATACAAAATACTTTCTCTTTGCATCATTTAACTTTTCACTGAAATAGGCAATGGGCTTACCTTCTTGGCTCATCACTACTCCAATGGCACAACCACTGGCATCACAATCCACCTAAAACACCTTATTGAAATCCAGGAGGGCTAAAACTAGTTGCTCTGTCACCTTCTTCTTCAACACATCAAAACTTTTCACTGCTCTAGTGCTCCACTTGAACTCTTTTCTATCCCCTCTCATTGTTTTAGTCAAGGGTGCACAAATACTACTAAATTTTCTAATGAACTTTCTATAAAAACTGGCCAAACCATGGAAAGATCTCACCTTAGTAGCAGTTCTTGGGGTAGGCCATTCAAGAATAGCCTTCACCTTCTCTGGATCCATCTTGAGACCTTCTGCCAAGACAACAAACCCCAAGTACACTAACTCCTTCACAAAACTACACTTCTTCGGGTTAATCAAAAATTTCTCTTCTCTCAACTTTTCAAAGACTCTACGAATATGCATCAAATGCTCACCCAGGACTTACTGAATATTAAAATATCATCTAAGTACACAATAAAAAAATTCCCCAGAAACTCTTTCAGTACCTCATTCATGATCTGCATGAATGTGCTTAGTGCATTGGTTAGCCCAAAGGGCATGACTAGCCACTCGTTCAGGCCCTCCTTGGTCTTGAAGGTAGTCTTCCATTCATCACCCTCTTGAATCTTGATATGGTGATATCTGCTCTTTAGATCAATCTTCGTGAAGTACTGTGCTCCACTCAAACAATCCATTAGGTCATCCATGCTTGGCAAGGGAAATCTATACTTGATTGTTATCTTATTTATGGCTGGGGAGTCTGTACACATCCTCCACTCCCCATACTTCTTTGGTGCTAGTATTGTAGGTACTACACATGGGCTCAGAGTCTCTCGAATCAAACCCTTCCTCAACAACTCCTGAACTTGTTTGTTCAACTCATCATTTTCTATAGGAGTCATTCTGTGAGCTACCTTATTTGGAAAACTGGTTCCAAGGATCAATCAATCTGATGACTGATCTTCCTCATTGGTGGTAAACCCTTAGGTATGTTATCAGAAATAGTCTCCTGAAACTCATTCAATAACCCAAAAACTTCTACTGGTACGTCATCACTATCTTCTTTATCCATTCTAGGAATCAATGCATAACACATACGCTCATGCTTCATGCCTTCTAAAAATTTCCTTCCATCAACAAAACAAATTCTAGCACTACTGCATACCTTTTTTTCTTCCTTCTTTAGGGGTTTCAACTTATTGCGGACTCCATCCTTCATCAAGGAATAAGTGTTTGCATGGCCATCATGTACAACTCACCTATCAAACTGCCACAACCTTCCCAACAACATGTGACATGCATCCATGGGGATGATATCACAAAGTACCTCATCACGATAGCTTTCGATCTTGAACTTCACCAGAAACTGCTCATTGACCAGAACTTTGTGGTCTTTATACAACCAGGTAATCCGATATGGATGTGGATGCCTTTCCCTTTTCATCTTCAACTTCGTAACCTTCTCTTTTGACACCAGATTATCGGTGCTCCCAATATCAATAATGACATCACAACATTTTTCTTCACATTTGTACCTTGTGCGAAAAAAATTCTTCCTTTGTTCTGGCTCCTTCTCTTTAGTCACCAAGGCTCTTCTAACCACTAGGGCTTCTCCCCTTTCACCATCATCTGAATCCTTAGATTGAGCCTCCTCATCTGCATGTGCAACCCTTCCACAGCCTTCTAGCCTTCTCTCTATACTTCCTTGGTGTTGTGGACATTCATAGGCTTGATGCCCTTCTTCACCACAATGGAAACAAGTTCATCTAAAACCACCTCTTCTAGGTCCTAGCCTAGATCTTCCTCATCCTCTACCTCTTTGATCACCACTGTTTTGATCACGTGAGCGATAGAAGTTATCATTCCTCTGGCTTCGACTAGTACCCACATCTTCATTTTTCCTTTCATCTTCATTTCGACTTCCAAAAGATCTTCCACTAACCCTTCCACTTTGACCTCCTTGGCCTTTTTGCTTGTTGTCAAATCTTTTGTTCAGCTTCTCCTCAACTTTCAGAGAAAACTGGTATGCATCCTCAATGGTAGTCATTTTGACCAGGCTTAGCTCCTCTTGAATGCTTAGCCGTAACCCATTAAGATAACGGGCTATCTTCTCCTTGTTGGCTTTTGCATGGCCTGTTCTGATGATCATCTTGTGAAAATATTCTATGTATTCTTTCATAGATCTACTTCCTTACTTCAACCCTTGCAATTTCTTCAGTAGATCTAACTCGTAGTCTACTAGTATGAACTGCTTCTTTAGTTTCTCCACCATGCGATCCCAATTGTTGATCTTTCCTTTTCCTCTTCGATTTCTCTCCAACTGGACCTCTTTCCACCAAATATTGGCATGGCCTTTTAGCTTCGTTTTTGAAAACTTAACCTGATCTAGGTCCTCTACTTCTTCATACTCAAAATATTCTTCTAGCTCGTTGATCCAGTCAATCAACTCATCTGGGTTCAGACTTCTAGAATAACTAGGGACTTCTATTCTGGGTCTTTTTCCAATCTTTGAAATGTCCCTAATCAGCTGCATTTGATCTCGATCAATCACTTCTTCTTCCTCTTCTACATCTGTATCTTCCACCTCTTCTTTATCCTCGCTTTCTTCTCTCCTTCTCGGGTCTAACCCTCTTCTCATTTGTTCCTGCAATGCATCAATTTGTCTCAGGAGGGCTGTAAAACCCTCAGCTACCAATGGATCTCTTCCACCAACATTTCTTCCACCTCTGCCACCTCTGACACCACCACGCCTACTAGGAATCACTCTTGGAGGCATCTTGAAGATCTTGAACCCACAACCACAGCCCTAGTGCAAACTGCCTCACGATCGGCGATCTGTTCACACGCTCAAGAAAACCTGCTCTGATACCACCTGACGAGGGAGGAAACCCGAGACACAAAAAAATGAACATAACTAGCAAACTTTATTATTATTCAATAATGAAAATCTTACATGTAAAGGATCTCAAATCCTCAAGCTTTGAGATACATGCAAACTATAGAAGTTTTAGGAAAAATTATAGAATTACAGAAAATCCCCTTTTCACAGCATGCAAACTCTTTCCCCAAAAAGTTACTCAAAAATCAGAAGCTAGCCCATAAATAGACCCATTTCGGTTTGGAACCAAAGACAACATTCGAGATAAGATTTTTGGCGGTTTGGGACCAAAATTACAATTTGAAATTCAAATTTAAATTCACATTCGAAATTTAGCACATTTCTAAAATATGTGCCAACTTCCAGAAGCCATAACTTTTAATCCGACTGTCAGATCTTCAATGATAATACCTTTTCGGAAAGCTCTCGAAAAGGCTATTTTCAACAAAATAAGCCTATGGAAAACTACTTTGGGATTTTTGCAAATTTTTGGGCCCATTCGGAACCGTTTAGGGCCTCAAATTGGACTTGGAAGGTTTTTCAGGGAAAAAAGCATAAACTAGAACTTGAATAACTTTCAAACCGTGAATGATCTTGACTTGATTCTTTTGCAAAAGTGTTTATTTTTCCATCCTGAACCTTCCCATAATTTTTTTCTTCCCACACCTTAAAATTCATACCTACTAAAAATAACAGTTGAGAAGAAAAAGCAAAAAAACAATTATGAAAGTTGGAAACTCTTATTCGATGAAAAGGGTATCCAGAAATGCAAAAACATCTACAAAAAGAAAACAATAGGAAAATAAATGGAAAACATATTTTTGGGTGATGCAAGATTGCCCTCACACCACTGGATGCTCCTGCATCAATAATACACCAAACACATAAGGGATCTATGGATTTGGGGTCAGTATGTTTGTTTCTACAATGTTTTGATTAAAGAGCTCGAAACTATCATCATTCCTTGAATACATAAAATGGGAATAATGACACAAAGAGAGCAAAAATAGAAGAAAAAAAACCATTTGGTTCAACATGGAAGACACATATGGAGTCTCAACACTTTGCATCATCCCCAAAAGAAAAACACAAAAAAAAAGCAAAAAGAGAAAAGAAAAAGGTGAAAGGGATAAAGGAAGCCTTTTGGGTCAACATGAAGGAGACATTTCAGTCTCAATGCCTTGCATCATCCCCTAAAGGAAAACACAAGAAAAGAAAAAGAACAAGGAAAAGGGACCTTTTTGGTCAAAATGGAAGAGACATAAGGATTTTCAATGCTTTACATCATCCCCAAAAGGAAAACACAAAAGAAAGGTAAAAAGAAAAAGCAATGTACGACATATAGAAGAATGAAGGTACAAATAGGAGAATTTGTACAAAGAGAGAGAACACATTAAACACACATTATGGGGCTCACATTACTAACATGAAATCAAAGAAAAAGGAAAAGGAGAAGGAAAATATAAAAAGACTAATAAGGAAATGCAAGTCAACCATATAACAAGTCATTCGCCTCCCAATCATGTTCAGTGTATTGTGAGGGAAGTTTCCTATCTAAAGGGACAATTGCAAGTGTTGAACTAGGGGAAGTACCAAGTTCTACACTTGTAGGAAATTTTTCATTTAAGCTCATGGAAGAGGAAAATCAAGTATTAAGATCTTTATGCAACTCTTCATCTATTTTAGAGATTTCATCATCATCATCATCATCTAGATTAATCACAATGGGAGGACAGATGGTAATTTCCAATGAAGGGTGTATTAGTAGTTGTGGTAGTTGTATCAGATTGTTTTGTTGTGTTTGGGGAGTAGGGTCATTGGGCAGTGCTTCTAGCGGATGTTGATGTTCTTTGTTTTCTTCAGCTTGTAATTGATGAGCAAGGAGATGACATTGATTCCTATGATCTCGAGCATGTTGGTTTCTTTTAATTATGTTTTGAAGTTGTTTAGGTGTAAGAGAGGGTTCATCCACTATAGGCTACTTTTCTTCCCAAGGGGGAGGAATGGAAGGAACTGAAGGAGGTGGGTCAATCACTTTCTCTTTTGCTTTATAAACTTGTTTAATGTGAGGAGGCATGATGGGGTTGGTTTCATTCTCTTGGGAATTTAGATGATGAAGGTGAAGTGTTTATTGTTGGTTGTTATAAATGTTATAATGTTTGTTTAGGTTCAGATTCAGGTTAAAGCATTGTCTCATCTAGAATAGGAGTGTCAAAAGTGGATGGGGACATGTGGCAAAGAGACAATTTGGCTATTCATTCAACTTTTAACTTTTGATAGGCAATAAAAAAGAAGTCTCCATGAGGGGTGATGGGGTCCATAGGTGCAGGATAGAAGGCTTCCAAGGAAAAATTACCTTTACAAGACATTGGATTAAAGCCACTATGGTGTACACTAAATATCTAATTGTGAAGCGAAAACTTCAAACATTTGTGAACAATTGAAGGGAAAACTTTGATTGACTGAAGCCAAGGATGACCTTGCCACAAATGAAAATGATCTGATTGTGAAATGATAGAGAATGTTACATGTTTTAGGTCTTATCTGTAATGGAAGTATGATCGATCTGATCGTAGGCCACACAAAACCATGATGTGTTTTAATCCACACTACTAGTTTGTCATAAGCATCTTGATAAAAATCGTGTAATACTAAAAATTCCTTCATGATCACATTCTCACCACAGGCGAGATCTATTACTATCCCATTGGTGGGCTTATCATAGATGCAACCAGCTATGTAAAGGGGAACATCAAGAATTTTTTAAATTATATCATGAGAAGAAAAGGTAATATCAAGAGATTTGGTAGTTGGTCCCTTATGAGGGATAATGTATACCATAGCCACCATTTTATCCATAGGGTTAACTTGGGTAACATCTAGAGTAAGATCATGTTGTTCATTGACATTCATTACATTAGTGTTTGAAGGTTCACTGGCTTTAGGCATGGGGTTGGTAAAAATTTTCAAATTTTGATTGGGAAGGGTGATGGACTTATTTCCCTGATCATTAACACCCACAAAAGATAGATGAAAAAAATCAATGAGGTCTTGAACTAGGTGCTTGAGACACTTGCATTTTTTTGTGTCATGTCTAGTTTGGCAATGAAAATGACAATAAGCATTAGGTTTAGAGATGGGGGGTAAAGGCCTAGTAGGATCAAGTGGCTTAACTCTAGGCAAAGTGATCATTTGTTGTTGTAATAGTTGATTCATTGTGTGATGGAGAGTATCAGGTAAAGGGGTAAACTATATTTTCAGGTCCCCATAGGTAAAGGGAGCCACTATTTTAACAGCTACCACTTGGTTATTAATGGGTTGAGTTGGTTGTGGAGAAGGGGGATAGAACTATAAGAAGACTTTGTTTTGTTTTCTAAAGTTTTGTGAGTTGTTTTGGTTGTTGTGTTCAGACTTATCAGCTCAGCTAGACATGGACTTTACATCACGACTAGTAACCAAGTTGTGATAGTCACAAAGGGGTGTGGGGTATTTGCAGGATCATCATGGAAAAAATAGGCCCTTAAGTGGAAAAAAATTCAGAAAAAACAGAGTTAGGAAACTTGACGTAAAAAATTGAATAAGTTATCTATATTATTTCAAAAATATGTAAGAATAGAATTTGTAGCAAATTGAATGTAGTTTCTAAACTACTAGGTTTATTTTAGACAAAAGAAAAATCTATTTAGTGAAAATTTGAAATTTTAATACAGTAGTACTTAAATTTCAATGACAAAATAAGAAGTAGGTGTCTGTCTAACCACCCTAACCACAATAAAATGATAATATTTTTATATAATATTTTAGACATAAATAGAGGACTCATGTTTGGATGTGATGCATATTTATTTTTATTTTTAGACATAAGTAGTACTTGTATGTCGACCACCTTAACTTGGTCAAAACTTCATGAAATTCAATTTTTCTTTCTTTAATTCTATAGTATGCAAAGTACAGAATGTGATGCATGTTTTGGATTCCAAAAATGTGATACCATTTGAAAGCTATAGATGTTTTTCATCAGCCTATCAATCATGACTTTAGTCGTAATTCAAATAGAAAATGAATAATAATTATTTATTAAATTCAAAGTAAAGCATAATTTATATTGGTGGAAAGTTGAGAATCTCCTTTAAAAACCCTTTTCATTTCATCAATTTTGGGTTAAAAAAATGTCGTTAGCCACATACCCTACAAATACCCATCATATCACCACTTTTTGGCCCATCATGATCCTGCACATACCCTCTGCATAAATACATGAAAGAAGGAAACTTCATCATGGTCAATTTATCATGAATGTGAGTTTGCAAGTTTTCAATAAACATCTTTTAGAGATGTGAATCAAGAACCTTGACATCTACTTCAGCATACAATGACTGATAGTGTGAAATGAAATCAGTTACCTTTCAGTCCACATTTTCTTTACACCTCATTAAATAAGCCATTTTATTTTTGGGAGTCATATGGACTTGGAAATGACTTATAAACGCATCAAGGATATGTGTAGGATCATGATGGGTCAAAAAGTGGCAATATGATGGGTATTTGTAGGGTATGTGGTTGACAATTTTTTTTAACCCAAAATTGATGAAATGGAAAGGGTTTTAAAGGAGATTCTTATATTTCCACCAATATAAATTATGCTTTACTTTTAATTTAATATATAATTATTATTTATTTTCTATTTGAATTACAACTAAAGTCCTAATTGATAGGTGATTGAAAAACATTTATAGCTTTCAAGCGATTATCACATTTTTGGAATCCAAAACATGCATCACATTCTATGCTTCACATACTATAAGATTAAAAAAAGAAAAAATGAATTTCATGAATTTTTGACCAAGTTAAGGTAGTTGGAGACTCGATTTTTTATATTCTTTAAAAGTTGTAATAAAAAATTATAATTAATTATTTACTCAGAAAAAAATTACAAAAAAATATGCATCACATCCACACATGAATCCTCTACTTATGTCTAAAATATTATTAAAAAATATTATCATTTTATTGTGGTTAGGGTGGTCAAATAGACACCTACTTATTTTTTCCCTGAAATTTAAGTACTACTGCATTGAAATTTCAAATTTTCACCATATAGATTTTTTTTAAAACAAAATAAACCTAGTAGTTTTCAAACTGCATTCAATTCACTGTAGATTATATTCTTACATATTTTTGAAATAATATAGATAACTTATTCAAATTTTTACGTCAATTTTCCTAACTCTAATTTTTCTATTTTTTTGCCACTTAAGGGTTTTTTTTTCCATGATGATCCTGCACATACCTCAACAAGTTCACTAAATGAATAAATTGAATGATTTGGTAAAGATGAAAACTACTCCAAAGCATTATCCTTTAAATTCCTAAGAAACAATTTAGCTAATAGTTTATCGTCAAGGAAAAAATCACTGCATAAGGCAATATAGGCATTGACATGATTAGTAGGGTCTCATTTTCCTTTGTACTTCTCAAACCTAGGAATCTCAATTGCTTGAGGCATTAGTGTTCTTAATATTTCCAAAGATAATGGATTGCTACAGACATAATAGGTCGTTGATGCATTTTGGCTTTGGTTTATGGTAGATATTTATTGTTGCATGGAAGATATAGTGTGAAAGAGTTGCATTATGAGAGGATCAGTGTAAGTGGTATGAGGTGGAAGAGAGAATGGTGATGGAGTGTATGTAGTGTTAGGACAAGTGAAGGGGACACTAATAGGGCTGAAAGTGGTGGAGGATGGAACATTTGATGCCAAAAAAGAACTAGGGATGCTAGTAGGAATAGCAAAGGAAGGAGTCACATGACTAACCTGTTGCATGGTTGTTGTAACTTGAGGGGTGGCATAGTTGGGTATGGATGCAATGGTTGAAGGAGGAGTAATATGAGATTATCCTTTCCTAACCACAATTTTCGCTGGTTGAGATATGTTAGAGTTTGAAGAAGCAGGTTTTTTATATATCTCAATAATTTGTTTCATAACATCTAAGCCTTCATCACTTTCAAGCATTCGATGGATGTTGTCTATAGTAGGAATTGTAGTGGTTGAAATTTTTTCAAGAAATAAGTTGGGTAAAAGCACAAACCTATGTCACACTTTTGGCCAAAAAAGTTTTTTCAAGTGAACTGGTTTTGATCGGTAATTATTCGGTTGAGAGGGTTTCAATCAAAGCCACAAGGTAGTGACATGGCGCCTACGTGGCAATACCTTTTTGACTGAATGACTTTCGGCTGAAAGTTACTCGACTGATAAGGTACCAATCGAAACTGTAAAAAAAAAGGAGAAGTCATAGCTCAAGTATTTTGCATGCTCAGGCAAAAGAATTTTGGATGAGAGCTCATCGGTTGAGGTCATGATTAACAGCTCCCATATATACCCAGGTTCTTTCTATCTATCATACAAGTTTTATTTTGCAACTCTATGGGATGTATTTCATTTTGGAGTTTTGTTGAAGTATTTTGAGCTAGGGTTTGATTTATTGGTTGAATCAAATTTGAAGGGTTCCATTTTGTTGGCCGAATTTGTTGAAAACTTTTGGTGTTTTTTATTTTCATGAAGGAAATTCCTATGTTTTGTGATTAGTAATGAATATAACTTCTTGTTTATCAATGATTTAATTTTCTGTGGTGGATTAGAAATTTGGGGTTTTGTTTATCAATGATTTATTGATGAAAAAATTTGGGGTTTTGTTTTGTCACAGTGATGCATATCTTATTTTGAGCATATTTAATGATGCTAAAGCACCTTCCCTCATTCATTGAGGTTCACAAAACTCTTGCACCTGACATAGTTCATTAAGGCATCTACCGCACCTATAGTTGGATGTGAGATACTACTCAATATGTATTTTGACAATGTGAATATCAACCAAGAACATTTGTTTGGTAAATAATTGGTTTCTTACCTCCCTCACCCATCTAAGTCATAAATTATGTTTCTCCTTCAAGAAATTGTTGGATATGCTAGATTGAGGAAGTGAGTACTATTCATGGGTATGTATAGGATCATGATGGGCAAAAAAATGGCAATATGATGGGTATGTGGTTGAGGATTTTTTTTTACCTAAAATTGATGAAACAAAAAGGGTTTGTAATAGAGATTCTTAGCTTTCCACTGATATAAATTATGCTTTACTTTGAATTTAATAAGTAATTCTTATTCATTTTTTATTCAAATTATGACTAAAGTCCTAATTGATAGGTTGATTGAAAAACATCTATAGCTTTCAAACAATATCACATTTTTTGAATCCAAAACATGCATCACATTCTATGCTTTGCATACTATAGGATTAAAAAAAGAAAAATCAAATTTCATGAAGTTTTTACCATGTTAAGGTTGCCAAACATACAAGTTTTTATATTTTTTAAAAATTTGTAATAAAAAATTCATAACTAATTATTTACTTGGAAAAAAATTACAAAAAAATATGCATCACATTGGGGCATGAGTCCTCTACTTATATCTAAAATCTTATAAAGAAATATTATCATTTTATTGTGGTTAGGGTGGTTAGACAGAGACCTAGTTATTTTTTCCCAGAAATTTAAGTACCACTAAATTGAAATTTTAAATTTTCACCAAATAGAATTTAAAAAAAAAAAACCTAGTAGTTGGGTATGTGCAAGATCATCATGGAAAAAACAAGCCCTTAAGTGGCAAAAAATTCAGAAAAATCAGAGTTAGGCAACTTGACATAAAAATTTGAATAAGTTATCTATATTATTTCGAAAATATGTAAGAAAAGAATCTATAGAAAATTGAATGTAGTTTCTAAACTACTAGGTTTATTTAGAAAATAAAAAAATTTATTTGGTGAAAATTAGAAATTTCAATGCAGTAGTACTTAAATTTTAGGGAAAAAATAAGAAGTAGGTGTATGTCTGACCACCCTCACCATAATAAAATAATAATATTTTTTATAAGATTTTAGGCATATGTAGAGTACTCATGTCCAAATGTGATGCATATTTTTTTGTAATTTTTTTCTAAGTAAATAATAAATTTTGAATTTTTTATTACAACTTTTAAAAAATATAAAAACTCGTATGTCTGACCACCTTAACTTGGTCAAAAATTCATGAAATTCAATTTTTGATTTTTTTAATCCTATAGTATGTGAAGCATAGAATGTGACACATGTTTTGGATTCAAAAAATGTGATATTGTTTGAAAGCTATAGATGTTTTTCAATCAGCCTATCAATCAATACTTTAGTCGTAATCCAAATAGAAAATGAATAATAATTATTTATTTAATTCAAAGTGAAGCTTAATTTATATTGGTGGAAAGCTGAGAATATCCTGTAAAAACTATTTCCATTTCATCAATTTTGGGTAAAAAGAAAATTGTCAGCCACATACCTTACAAATACCCATCATATCGCCACTTTTTGGCCCATCATGATCTTGCACATACCCAGTTTAGAAACTTCATTCAATTTTCTACTGATTCTATTCTTACATATTTTTGAAATAATATAGATAACTTATTCAAATTTTTATGTCAAGTTTCCTAACTCTAATTTTTCTAAATTTTTTGCCACTTAAGGGCCTATTTTTTCCATGATGATCTTGCACATACCCTCAATCTTCTTACACTATCTATAAGTTTGCACATTATGTGTGCCATGAGATTTGAGTCTTCAATATATTGTTGAATAACACATACTTGGTACTTGATTTGGCTTTGAGAGTTGAATAAAAATTTCCTCATCTTCACTTGGCATTGGGCTATGTAGCTTTGATGGGCTATATAACTCTAATGGGCTATGTGGCATTGTTGGGATATGTAACCCTAATGGGATATGTGGCTCTCCTTGCACATTTGATGCATTATCTTTCTACTTAGGGTGTTGTTTAGGAGTTATTTTTGCTAGAGTTGTAGATGAGTTATTTAGGAGTTAAACCAACAAAATGAATATTTTTATTTTAGAGCTTTCCTAAAGATCAAATTTAGGATGAGGGGCCAGCATGAATGAGTATGTTAGATATAGTTTTCATATGGACATAATTTATCT
The DNA here is from genome assembly GCA_007258455.2 of Sequoia sempervirens. NCBI lineage: Eukaryota > Viridiplantae > Streptophyta > Pinopsida > Cupressales > Cupressaceae > Sequoia > Sequoia sempervirens. The sequence continues at coordinate 21,802,575 of VDFB02049217.1, forward strand.
AAAAGAGAGGGCTAGTAAAATTCATTGTACAAATCTTACATTAGAGCAAAATCTGTACACAATGAGACACAATTCAATTATAAAATGGCAGTGGATTCATAGTAATAGGTAAAACTATTAAACAAGTTTAGGGTTTTATTATTTTGATTTTGTGTAAACAAGCCTACTAGGCATCAAGTGCAGCTTAATCTTTCTACTCTGGGAAATACTTCTTTTTGAGACATACTCTTTTACTTGACAAAAATGACATGATTATTTTAATCTACTCCCTAAGTGAATTCACTAAGAAACCTATCCTACTGAAATAAGATGAAGAATCACATGCTTCAAAATACACGGAACAACTATAAATATCAGAATAGGAAGGTGTTACTAAACATCAAACTTCACAATATGTACAAAATTCAAAAATTGTGCAAGGATAAAACATCACCTACCCTTATTTATGATTGATAAAATGGGTTCTTGAACTTTGAATCATCTAGTTTCCTGATCTAAGCATAAACATAAAGAACTCAAGATTAAAGAAGGACCAGTATTAAATTTTTTTAAAATAAGTTAAATATGTATCAATAAGAATAAAATTATATTACATACTACATATTTCATATCATCGTAGTTAGTGTAGTCAACAACTCCAGTTGTGCCTGCAAATTCAGAATAAGAGACCAGGGAGCCAAAGCTCCATATGGGACCATAACATTATGACTGTTATCATCAGAAGATGAATACTTACTCCAAACAATGTATATCTCATGGAAATATTTTTGACATCAACTAACTCATGCACCTTTTGAGAAACACATACCACTGAAGTTATTAAGCCACTATTTCAAGTAAGGACAAGATGCATAATGAATGTCAAATTTCCATCAATTAAGCAGAATTCACAAGCAATCAACCACAGGCAAAGTATAGGGAAAATATTATTGGAACCACTATCATTGTCAATATTTTGCTACAGAGCAATACTTAAGTTTTAAAAACAACACTATTGAAAAACATAATGACAATGAAAAAAAATGCATCCCAAGAACATTTTCTTATTCAAAATTTCCTACTATCTTTAAAAAGGAATTACAATTTGTGTCACACAATATTTCCTTATATGATGGAATTTCAAGTTTAACTGATGTCATGCACTCCTAAAGGATACTCAACTAGCCGGTTATACTATTAATTAGTGTAGGGTATCATCTAGACAACAAATTTTGGATAAAATGATAGATTGCTCATAAATCTCTTTCCTCTATTAGGAAAGGATTTTCATGAATTACAAAACATGAATGCATTAAAATCATTTCTTGATATCTGCTAATGAATTATTTCCACAGTTCAGTCCTAACAAATTGACAGAAATTGGTACCATTTCTCAACTTTTGTTGACAATTTTCCCACAAACTATAGAACAATTAACATGCATTAAAATTCCATTGACTCTTCTTAAAATACAAGAGTTAAGCTCAAAAAATTGTCCACAAATGGCATGTAGTCTTATTGTGTTTCAAGCATCCTTCACACATTTTATACTATGTTTTTATCACAGTCATTTTCAAAGAACATAAAGCATCCAATGCAACTTCAGTAGAAATATGGGAAACTATCATCCACCAGTATCATGATCTATATGAACCATAACATTATGACTGTTATCATCAACTCATTGTCACTGCTATTCCCAACATTATAAGTTTTCAAAATTGAAAATCTCAAATTTTTAGTTCACCATGTGTGCATGTACATGTATACATATTTTTATGTACATGTGTGTACATATATATGTGTATGTGTGTACATGTATACATTATGTACATAATGTGTGCACACATGTGTGTATGTGTACATATATGTACATGTGTATGTCTGTATGCATGTATGTATGTATTATATATGTAAGTGTATGTATGTATGCATGTATGCATGCATATATATACATAAATGTATGTGTGTATGTATGTATGTACATGTACATGTATGCATGTATACATGTACATATATGTATAGGTACATGTGTATGAATACATGTGTATGTATGTATGTACTTGAGTATGTATGTATATGTACGTGTGCATGTACACACATATATATATGTATGCATACATATTTATGTATATACATATATACATATGAATTCATACACATGTAAATGTACATGTATGTATATGTATGTACATGTATATACACACATACGCATGTATATGCATACATAATGTACATGTATATACACACATACGAATGTATATGCATACATATGTACATATATATACATGTACATATGTATATGTTTTAGTTTTGAAAAAAAAATAATGTAAATTTAATTTTAACATCACATTTATCTTTTTTTTTAATGATATGTAGGTCTCTATCTATTTACATATACAAATATATATATCCTGGTTGATGAGGGATCTCATCATTCCCCTCGTTCTAAGAAAGATTCTCAAACTAGATCAAATTTATTTTAGGATAGTATTGCTAGATTAGACAATTCCCTCGTAAAATGTTTAGAGAAAACAATTCACAAATCCCCCAATTTGGCTAATGGAGATAGATTAGTCACTATTAGATAGGAGATTTATAAAATGATCAAAATAATTCGATCATACAATCCTTATGATGAAATTAGCATTGAGAAATTTTATTTATCTCTTGCCAAGAGTGTTACTAGAACAGTGAAACATAGAGAAGTTTCCAAATTAGTTTTAGGTGAAAATGTGTTATCCATGTTCCCATTTTACAAAGGAAAAAATAAAATTAGAGGATATGTGGTTACGAGGTGTGTAGATCCTCTTGTTGCACCATTCATATACCCTAGATGGTTGGCAGTGCATCATAGATGGCCTCACAATAATGAGCTACCACAATATTTTGTCAAACAGTTATATGCAGAATTTCATTTACATATAGAGGTGGACTACACATCTTATCTTGAGCATGTTGGCCAAGGTAAAGGCCATTTTTCTCACAAACCATAGTTTAGACATGTAGAATTACCATTGCCTATGGAAAAGAGGGAATTAGTTGGCCCAAGCCTTTTGGTAGCAACAGGGGAGGCAACAACAGGCTCCACTCAAAGGCATTTTTTTGATAACATTGCCTCTATTACGAAGCAGATTAATTAGATTTCATCTAATCGAGTTGGTAGATACTTATTATGCCCACAGATCAGCCTTCCTCCCACTGAGGTTACGTCTGCATCGTATGATCCATTTATTTGTGTCGATCTACCTACTCTTTTAGATATCAAGTAGATGACCCACATGACTCTGTGTAATATGTATAGAGTCTCAATTTTGGATTTAGTGGCAACATATCAAGTTATCAGTGATGACCACAAGATCCCTCTTGATCAGGTATAGGACTTTATTAGATGAAAATATCTACGTACATATACGATCCATATGGTGGAAAATGCAAAGGATATTCCACATCATTCTACAAGTTCCCATGCACATCATGTTTCCATTGATCCTTTAGCTTGTACATGTCATTGTCAAGATGTTACAGGTCACATTGAGGCTACTGGTACGACACATGATATTGTGCATGGGACATATAGTCAGTTTCTTTTTGGTACTGATATAATTGTACATGCTACAAATCCCTAGGTTGTGATGTCTTTACATTCTCGTGATCTTAGTGATATTGGTAGAGCCATCAATCATGCACGCCAAGTACTTGAATATAAATTTTTATACATATAAAATTGTGTTTTAAAAAATTATATGTATACATGTAATGAATTTTAAAGTCTAGTTGTTTAACTCCTAATTGAAATTATGTACTTGGAAATTTTAAGCAGTATGGTGCTTTTCTAGACCTTGGAAATTTGGTGCATGATGGTGATCCTACAGAGTATGTAGCTGAGGTACATTTAAATTCAATAAAAAAATTAATTAAACTTGATGTAAGTTTGAACACATTGAACTTGTACATTGTAGTTTTAGATAATTTTACATATATGTGTACACATATATATAACATGCAATTAAAAATTAAATTTAAACATGTGTATGCTTGAACACATGCAGGGGTTGGGATGCGGCTCAAGCCACATATCAGTTGATCTTGGATCGGGCCATGGATCCACACATCCTAGATCAGTAGAGGGATTGGTCCATGGATCGAGGGAGCTATCGAGTCATGGATCGAGGGAGAGATCGATCCATGGATCGAGGGAGAGGTTGAGGGAGAGATCGAGGGATAGATTAGGTCAGAGATCTGATGATTCTATTCATACCAGACATCCTTCTCTTTGAGATCTGTTTTACATCTTATTACATGTTTGAGATCAGATTATTATGTTGGAGACACTTTTATGATTTATAGTATTGAACATTTACGTACACTTATGTTTTATGGTACATATACTTGTTATAATTTACATCACATTCATACATTTATGTTTTATAGTTTGAGTAGGTTTGCTATATATGTGGATTATTATGGTTTGAACACTTGTTATATCTATAAATATATATTGTGCATTATTAATTTGTACATATGATTTTATTTATTTAGCAAGTGAACTTGAGTACCTTTATTTAAATTTATTTTATATATATATGTTTTGTTCAAATGCACTTGTACAGATCTATTTACATCGAGAAATCAAAATGTTGGACTATCTAATGGTTGAGCTAAGTTTGTAAATTTAAAAAGATGGACATACACATGTAATAATACATGTACATGAACTCATTTTGTTATTGATATGGGAATATTAAATTATGTTGATATCTCTTCTTTTTTTTTAAGTCAAAAATTGAGGGATGCATATCAAATTAAACCATCAATGGACATGAAAATTAAATATTCTTTTAGATAATCTTAAGATATTGATATTCTCAAAGGATACAAATATGGATGATGATTTTTTAACTCTCCTTGCAAGGAGTGCTTCATCATAAAATTTCAAAATAATAAAATTTTATGATTAATGCTATATTTAAAAGTGGAACATAAAAATGCAACTGGGAATATATGTTAACTTGAATTCTTAGCTCTAAATGTTCATTTGTAAAGTTTCAAACTCTAGGTTAAATACATAAATTTTGCATGTATATCATGCTATATACATGAACTTAAGAATTCCATATAATCTAATACACATGTGTTCATTTGAATGTGCATGCAAAGAATTCTTGTTCACTAGATGATGAGCTATACTCAAGTGTCTAGTTGAATGTAAGTAAATGAAATCAAATAAATTCAAGTGAACTTAAGAATTCCATATAATCTAGAACATGTACACATGAATTTGATTGTACATGCAAAGCAAGTGATCTAGATGAAATGAGCTATAAGTGGAGTTGAATGTACAAATGAAATAAAAAATTTCTATTCTTGAAAGTTTAAGAATTCCATGGAACATTTATATGCAATTGGAAATTGATATATTTAAATCTCAAGTTATGCACATAATATAAGTATCTAGATATTCTTGGGTGACAATTAGATATATTTAAATTTAATTTAATTGAAAAATCAATCCATATATAATTTTCAATCAAAGATCTAGACCATTCTAAAGGGTATGTGTAGGATCATGATGGGCCAAAAAGTGGCAATATGATGGGTATTTGTAGGGTATGTGGCTAACAACTTTTTTTTTACCCAAAATTGATGAAACGAAAAGGGTTTTTAAAGGAGATTCTTAGCTTTCCACCAATATAAATGATTCTTTACTTTGAATTTAGTAAATAATTATTATTCATTTTCTATTTGAATTATGATTAAAGCTCTGATTGATAGGCTGATTGAAAAATATCTATAGCTATGATATTGCTATCAAGATTCAACCGTGTAGTTTCGAGTAAAACTCATTGACCCATATTAATATCTATAGCTTTCAAACGGTATCATATTTTTTGAATTTGAAACATGTGTCACATTCTATGCTTTTCATACTATAGGATTAAAAAAAAAAAAAATTCATGAAGTTTTGACCAAGTGGTCGGACATCAGTTTTATATTTTTTAAAGTTGTAATAAAAATCACAATTAATTATTTACATGGAAAAAATTACAAAAAAATATGCATCACATCACTACATGAGTCCTCTACTTATATCTAAAATATTATAAAAAATACTATCATTTTATTGTGGTTAGGGTGGTCAGACAAACACCTACTTCTTATTTTTTCCCTGAAATTTAAGTACTACTGCATTGAAATTTCAAGTTTTCACCAAATAGATTTAAAAATAAAAATAAACCTAGTAGTTTAGAAACTACATTCAATTTTGCATAGATTCTATTCTTACCTATTTTTGAAATAATATAGGTAACTTATTCAAATCTTTACGTCAAGTTGCCTAACTCTGATTTTACTAAATTTTTTTCCACTTAAGGGCCTATTTTTTCCATGATGATCCTGCACATACCCATTACATACATGGACTCAAGCTATATCCATATGGTAAACAAAATTATATTGATGCCAAAATACATAGCTATCTCAAGCACCCCAAATACCATTACTGTAATTCAAGTTACAATTTTCATGTATATTGGACAATGCACCTTTAGGTGAACAAGAAAGACCAATCTAAGAGAACCTAGATACAATCTAAAATTCAAAAAATGGATTTGATAACTATACTTGAGATAGGCTAATGTTTTTAAGAAAATTTGGATTAAAGATGAAATCAAATTTTAAGGGACCTTGATTTTTTATTAGGAGATTGGATTTGAAATGGATGATAGTCCAGATTAAGGATACTTGGTCCCTAGATACATTGAAAGCTTTGGGTGATGATGAAAGGAAAATATGATGTATGGACTAGATTGAGAGGTCTTAAAACCAAATTTGATGTTCAAGTTCAATAATTATTAAGGATGGAGAATGTATCTATGGTTGAGATGGATCTAGATGGATAATTTAAATGATTATATTTTGGATGAGGATAGATGGATTAGATTCTAGTCCATTTGATTAGGATAAGATTAGGTTGATAATGTGATCTTAGAACATGATTTAATGAATGATTAGGTCCGAAGGGATGATTCTAGGATGATTATGGTTAAATTGGAACTAAATTACTTGATAAGGAATTATCTTAAAGTTTGATGATTAGGATGGGGGATGCTTACCAGATGAAAATAATAATTAGGATGTGATGATTAGGATACATGAAAAATCTAGATGATCATTTAAAATTATTGAATGTCACATTAAATTAACATATAATTTAAATAAAGTTCAAGTTCTAGAGACATGTATATCTAGATTCTTCAGGTCACTCAAACACTAAATCAACTCTATAATATACTTTTGGAGTTGAATGTTCAAATGAAATGAAACATTCATGAGCTTAAGAATTCCATGAAACATAAATTTAAATGAAAAATTGGAACATAAACTAGGTTTTGTACAAATTGCACGCATGTGTATATTCGATCTAGCTCATATATATATGTGGAGTTGAACAAATATTTATTCAAATCTATTTGAAAGTGAAAGTTTAACAATTCCATGTCAAACATAAAAATATAATCAAGGAATCTAGATGATTTATAAACGAATTTATGCAAAATGTGAACTTTTTAATTTAGTCAAGTTTTAGGTAAATCAAGTAAATTGTGCATGTGAATATATATATTCAATATAAGATTCAACAAATGAAATCAAAGATTCTTGAGTGAACTTAAAAGAATTTCATGACCAACATAAAAATGCAATTGGAAATAGATCTAATTAAATCTAAGTAAAATAGTCCAAGCATTATAGAAAAAAGACCCAAATGACCATGAAAATGTCTAAAGATCTATTTTTCTACGGTATAGTGCCATAATATCAACCCTAGTAGGAGAGCTTGTAAGATTTTCATCATATTCCATGGTTAGATCTTGTAAAGTAGCTTCATGACAAGTAGGGGAGGCATCAAGAGAAGGACAATTATGATAAAATAGATTGTTCCAAATGGTAGGAGCTTTAGGGAAGGGAGGAAAGAGATTCTCATGACTCTCGATAGGTTCATCTTCTAACACCAACCTATCCTCTTTGTATCAAGGGGGGATATTAGGAGAAGGACAATTATGGTTATCTGTGATATCATCTTCTTTCTCTAAAAATGTTGGAAAAACAAGGACAGACAACTAAGAGGGGGGGTGAATCAGTTGTCACAAAACATTTAAACTTATTTAGATTTAAATTAATCTTAGATCTAATGAATGAATAGTAAACCATCAACAAACAACACATTAGAAGCACAGAGAACACCAATATTTTTTACATGGAAACCCTATTAAGGGAAAAACCATGGTGGATGTTAGTCCACAATATTATACCTTGTTAAAAGTATAAGAAAAGTAATGGGAATGCACATGCATTCAAGCACACTTCCTAGAGCTCACTGCTCAAATACAAGAGGGCTCACTACCCAACAATACATAGAAACAAAGATTAGATCTGCAGGGTATGAACTGAGGAAATAGCTTCTTCACAAGCATGATTATAGTTCTAGTTAAGCACAAAAAGCCTTCTTCACACTTCACTCAAACTTCTTCTCACTCTTCTCTACAATCGAATGATTTGAACACTATTCACACATCTACACTTTCTCTGGTATACATTCACTCTTATGCACACACTAACTTCACTCAAACAATCATTCTTATATATCTGCAACATGGAATTTCAGCTACAACTTCGTCGGCCAATATATAAGTCATTTTCAATGTCGGCCCAAATTTACAAAAAAAAAATAGTGTGGATCAAACATCGTTAGCTAATATCATGATGCAACCAAAAACAATATCCTCAAGCATGCCACATTCAAAATTAAATTTTCAAGGATCCACAATACGCTACAACCATCATGCCAGCCAAGAACATGAAAATCCAAACATACCAAGAAAAAATACTTGACCATGAGCACACCGATCAATGCAGACATGCAACAAAGATAGAGCACTATCTATAAAAATCTACGAGCACCAAGAAACAACAGAGAAACATCCACAACAACTAGAATTACTAGAATCACACCAACTTTAATCAAGAATAGTGACAAAGACAACATAAACAATATCAGAACATAGATCTTCATAACTCGAACAAAGCTTCATGTGGAGCTCTAAAACTTCCAATGGATGGACTAGATAGACTAAGAAATAAACCCTTTAGTCCACAACAGTTGATCTTCAATGTATTGAACAAGACACCTTCATGAGCTTTACAGTTCAACCGGAAAACTAAAACTCTTATTTAAATAATTTTTTCAATATCCTAGACAAATACAACCTTCAATACAATAATGTTAATAGTGTTGACATCAATGACAACCACAACATCCAACAATATTCCCCTTTGGCATTGATGGAAACACATGATGTGAAAAACACCATCAACCAAATTCTTAATCAACACTTACTCCCCCTTAGATTCTAACTCTTCTTCCTTGACTTCTTCTACATGATCTTCTCCCCACAAGACTCTTTACTCTAGATAAGTAGCATTTTTTCACATGACTCTTCTCCCCCTTTGACATAATTGGAAAAGATAAGCATTATCTTCCCACATACAAGCTCTTAACCACATATCTGCACATCTGACTACTCCCCTTGAGTAACAACCATGAAAACATCAATCCGGATCAGGAAATATATATGAAGCATATGAATTGATGCAAGTAAATGTATCTTTAGTTCATATCAGGAGGGTTAATCACCCCTATCATCCCTCTTAGATACTCAAAAGTATCTATTAACAATGGCTTAGTAAAAATGTTTGCAATCTATTCTTTGGTAGGCACATACTCCAGTCTGACTTCTTTCTCACTCACTTTTTCTCTTAAGAAGTGAAACTTGATTGATATATGCTTTGTCTTAGAGTGTAGCACCAAATTCTTCAATATGTTAATGGGTATGTGTAGGATCATGATGGGTCAAAAAGTGGCAATATGATGGGTACGTGGCTAATGACATTTTTTTTGCCCAAAATTGATGAAACGAAAAGGGTTTTTAAAGGAGATTCTCAACTTTCCACTAATATAAACTATGCTTTACTTTGAGTTTAATAAATAATTATTATTCATTTTCTATTTGAATTATGATTAAAGTCCTCATTGATAGGCTGATTGAAAAACATCTATAGCTTTCAAATGGTATCAAATTTTTTGAATCTAAAATATGTGTCACATTCCATGCTTTGCATACTATAGGATTAAAAAAAAAAAAATTCATGAAGTTTCGACCAAGTTAAGGTGGTTAGACATACGAGTTTTTATGTTTTTAAAAAGTTGTAATAAAAAAGTCATAATTAATTATTTAAATGGAAAAATTACAACAAAATATGCATCACATTGGGACATGAGTCCTCTACTTATATCTAAAATCTTATAAAAAAAATATTATCATTTTATTGTGGTTAGGGTGGTAAGACAGACACCTACTTCTTATTTTTCACTAAAATTTAAGTATTACTGCATTGAAATTTCATATTTTCACTAAATAGTTTTTTTAAATAAACCTAGTAGTTTAGAAACTACATTCAATTTTCTACAGATTCTATTCTTACATATTTTTTGAAATAATAGAGATAACTTATTCAAATTTTTACATCAAGTTGCCTAACTTTGATTTTTTTGATTTTTTTTCCACTTAAGGGCCTTTTTTTCCATGATGATCCTGCAGATACCCTAATTGCACTTGAGTTGTCATAGTACTTATATGGAAATAGGTTCATCATATACTACTCTAATATCTTTCAGCATCTGTTTTACCCACATCACTTGAGTATATTTGTTTGTAACAACAATATACTCTACTTCAGCAATAGATAGAGAAATGGAATTCTACTTTTTGCTCAACCAAGACACTAAATTCTTCCTTAGGAAGAAGGAACCACCACTAGTACTCTTTCTATCATCTACATCTCCTACCCAATCCACATTAGTATATGAATTCAAAGTAATATCATCATCCTTAGGATACCAAAGCCCAAAATCAATTGTTCCTTTTAAATACCTAAAGATTCTCTTAACAACAGTCACATGAGACTCTTTTGGATGAGCCTGAAATCTAGCAACCATACATACAACATTCATAATGTTTGATCCGGTATGTGTTAAATAGACCAATCCACCAATCATTGATTTGTATCTTGTTTTATTTTCCTTAGGAGAATCATCATTGTGTGTCAACTTACATCCGGTTACCATGGGAGTACCAACATGTTTTGAGTCATCCATGCCAAATTCTTCAATAGTTCTCTCACATATTTGGACTGCGATATGAAGATCCCCTTGTCTCGCTGAGTAACTTGCAATCCCAAAAAGAACTTCATCTCTCCAATCATACTCATCTCAAACTCACTTTTCATTTCATCAACAAACCTCATACAAAGATTGTCATCTCCTCCAAAAATAATGTCATCAACAAAGACCTGAATAATTAATTCTTTATCATGATCTAGTTTGAAATATAAGTTGTTGTCAGCAATACCTTTAATGAATCCAAGCTTCACTAAGTATTTGTCCAATCTAGCACACCAAGCTCTATGGGATTTCTTGAGTCCATACAAAGCTTTCTTCAATAAAAAAACCATGTCTTCTTTGTCAGTTAGTTGAAATCCATCAAGTTGTTCAATGCTTACTTCTTCTTCTAGATCACCATTCAAAAAAGTTGACTTCACATCTATTTGATAGACTTTGTAGTTCTTATATGCAACATAAGCAAGAAATAACCTTACAACTTCAATTTTGACAACAGGGGCAAAGGTTTCTTCAAAATCAATACCTTCCATTTGTGAATACCCTTTACATACTATTCTTGTTTTCTTTTGGACCGCTTCACCTTGTTCATCCAGCTTATTTTGAAAAACCCATTTAGTACCAATCACATTCTTATCTTTAGGTCTGGGAACAAGTATCCATGTATCATTCTTTTCAATCTGCAATAGTTCTTCCTTCATAGCTTCCATCCAGTGTTCATCATTGTAAGCTTCTTTGACATCTTCAGGTTCAATCTTGGAAATTAGGAAATACTCTTCTACAATCTTCCTTCTAGTTTTCACACCTTTACTCTTGTCTCCTATAATTTGATTTTTAGAATGATTTAGTTCTACATACCTCAGAGTTTTAATATTATCTCAAACTTCTAATTCTTCTATTCTTTCTTCTATACTTGCACTTGTCTCTACTTCCTGACTATCTTGATTTACCAGAACAAATTGAAGTTGTCTTACCTTAACATATGGCATAATTTGAAGTTGATTTTGTGTCTGAACACTCTTCCCTTTGTTTGTATTGTCTTCATCTAAATCATATCCACAATATCTAGATGATCTAGCAAAATCCTCATCAACTCTAACATTTGCACTCTCAACCATTTTTATTAGTCTTCTGTTATAGCACAGGTAGGCCTTTCTTCTAGTAGAGTAACCTAGAAAGATTCCTTCATCACTTCTTGCATCAAACTTTCCTATATCGTCATCTCTCTTGATGTAACACTTGCTTCAAAAGATCTTGAAGTATTTAATAGTAGGCTTATAACCAAACCATAGTTCAAAAGGAGTCTTACCAGAATTACCATTTACATTTACTTGGTTCAAAGTGTACACAACAGTATTTACAGCTTCACTCTAGTAGATGTGAGGCACATTTGCTTCAATCATCATTGTTCTGGTAGCATCCAGAATTGTTATGTTCTTCCTCTTTGCAACACCATTTTGTTGAGGGGTTTGCGGAGTAGATAACTATCTTCTGATTCCATGCTCTTCACAAAAAGAATTAAACTCCTTAGAGGTGAACTCACCACCTCTATCTAACCTTAAGCTTTGAAACTTTTGAACTTCTCTAATGCTTCACATTTTTCTCTCAAGAAGGCAACCCATATCATTCTAGAATAATCATCAATAAGAAGCATAAAGTACCTTTCACCATGGAGACTTCTAACTATTGAAGGACCACATAGATCAGTATGCACCAACTCCATTAATCCATTTGAATGATGATGTTTTCTCCAAAAAGAGACTCTTGTCTATTTTCCCATTTGACACTCCTTGCAAATTGCATTAGTAGACTTCACTATCTTAGGTAAATCTATTACTGCTTGAGTGGAATTTACTTTTACTATGTTATCAAAATTCACATGGCATAACCTTCTATGCCATAAGAAACTTTCATCTACTTGAGCAATTAAACAACTTTCACTAGCAACTTTCAGGTGAAAAATATTACCTTTTGTCTATTTACCTAAAGCAATCATATTTCCAGAACTTCCATATATACTGCATCTTCCATCTTTGAACTAAAGATCATAACCCTTTTCTACCATTTTTCCAACACTCAATAGGTTGTGCTCCAAGCCTTCAACATAAATAACATCATCAGTGTTATGCTTACCACCAAGACAAATAGATCCTCTGCCATGAATCACACAAGCATTGTTATCTCTAAATCTTACAATCCCCTTGTTATACTTCTCTAGACTTACAAATTTTCTTTTTTCACTAGTCATATGATGTGAGCATCCGCTGTCAATAACCCACTCATCGTTTTCTTCAATTTAGGCCACAAGAGCTTTCTCAACTTTAGCAGATTCAGTAGCCACAAGACTATTTTCCTCGATAGAAATGTAAACCCAATCATCTTCATTTCCATTCTCTTTATCAGACTCTTCATCAGTCACACCTTCTTTAGCAAAATAACATTTCTTTTGGAATCTAGATTTGTATAGCTTAGATCTAGGAACTCTTTTAGGACACCTTGATGAAAAATGACCTATTTTACTACAAGAAAAACATTTGATAGGTAGGTTTCCTTTATACTTACCTTGTCCTCTACCTTCTTTCTTCACAATCAGTGCTTCCAACTCTTCTACCTCTCTTTCTTCATCTTCAAGTTGTTTCATTTCTTCCTCATCTTGAATGTATTTCTAGAACTTTTTCTCGGATCATATCTTTGCTTGTTTCTTCTAGATATAGTAGCCTAAAATGTAGTTTCAGTCTTAGGAGTAGATTCACCAAATTCACTTAACTCAAAGGCAACAAGTTTACCAATTAGTGTGTCTCTTGTCACATTCATTAATGATCTATTTTCTTCAATAGCATAAGCCTTCACTTTGTAGGATGGAGGCAATGATCTGAGCACTTTAGCCACAATTTATTCCTCTTGCACAGTACCACCGACACATCTAATACCCATCACTATTTCATTTACTCTTTGCATAAAAGAAGAAATATTTTCACATTTTCCTTTCAAAATATGTAGCTTAGCCATCTCCACATGTACATCTCCTTCATTCAAAGTTGCTAGCTTCATCCACATCTCATGAGTTGTCTTCAGACCTATCACATTTTTCATTTTTGAATTTGTTAGAGCACTCAACAAAGATTCCATAGCCTTGAAATTATTCTCAGTATCTTTAATCTCATCAGCAATAGAAGGACCATTATGAGGAATAACATATTTGTTCTTTGTAATATTCTAGAAGGGTTCACCAATACACCTCAAATGACACTCCATCCTAGTTTTCCACAAGGAGTAGTTTGTTCCATCGAATCTAGGATTGTCCTTCTTGTATGATGCCATCTCAGATCACCTCAAGCTTTTAAACTTCTTCAGAGGAACCTGCTCTGATACCAATTGTTAGCAAAAAAAAAGAACAAAAATTGAGAGGGGGGGTGAATTAGTTGTCACATAATATTTAAACTTATTCAGACTTAACTTAATCTCAGATCTAATGAATGAACAATAAATTATGAACAAACAACACATTAGAAGCATAGATAACACCAAGCTTTTTATGTGGAAATCCTATTAGGGGAGAAACCACGGTGGATGTTAGTCCACAATATTATACCCTATTAAAAGTATAACAAAAATAATGGGAATGCACACGCATTTAGGCACACTACCTAGAGATCACTACTCAAATACAAGAGGGCTCACTGCCCGACAATACACAACAACATTGCTTAGATCCACAAGGTATGAACTAAGGAAATAACTTCTTCACAAGCCTGATTATAGTTCCAGTTAAGCACATACAACCTTCTTCACAAGCCTGATTATAGTTCCAGTTAAGCACATACAACCTTCTTCACACTTTGCTCGAACTTATTCTCACTCTGCTTTGCAATCAAATGATTTAAACATTGTTCACACATCTGCACTTTCTCTGGCATACATTCACTCTTATGCACACACTAACTTCACTCAAACAATCATTCTTATATATCCGCAACATGGAATTTCATCAACAACTTTTTTGGCCAAAATATAAGACATATTTTCAATGTCGGCCTAAATTTACAAACAAATTTTCAATGTGGATCAAACACCATTGGCTAATATCATTATGTGACCAAAAAAAAATCCTCGATTGTTCCAAACATTCAAACTTAAAATTTCAAGGATCCACAATACGCTACAACCATCATGTCAGACAAGAACATGAAAACCCGAACATACAGAGAAAAAATATTTGACCATGGGCACACAGATGAATGTGAACATGCAACAAAGATAGAGTGCAATCTAGAATCATCCACGAGCACCAAGAAGCAATAGAGAAACATCCACAAAAATGAGAAGTACCAGAATCACACCAAGTCTAATCAAGAATAGTGACAAAGACCACAAAAACACTGTCATAACACAAATATTCATTACTTAAACAAAGCTTCACGTATACCTCTGAAACTTCTGGTGGATGGACTAGATACACTCAACAATAAACCCTTTAGTCCATAGTAGTTGAACTTCAACGTATATAAAAATACACCTTCATGACCTTCACAGTTCCACTAGGAACTTGGAACTCTTCTTTAAATAATTTTCTCAATATCCTCAACATATACAACCTTCAATACAATAATGCTAATAGTGTTGACATCAATGAAAACCACCTATCAGCAACACAATCGCAACATCCAACAAAAACATCATCACAATCAAAGGATGAATGGAGACTAGGTAAGGTGGTGTTTAGAAATGTTTCTAGGATCTCATTTTCTTGTTTTCTAATGTCTTCCAAAGGGGGAGGAGGAGAGGGACAATCAAGACTCTCAATTCTTGTATCTTCTTTCACCAAGATACGTTTGTGACTAATAAGAGAGGTATTGGGAGAACAAGTATGATTGTCATGATTGTCTACACTATCATCCTCAACAATGGAAAATGTAATATTAAGGATTGTGTCAATGGTTTGATGATTAACATGTTTCTTAGTGACCTCATTGGTGTAATCCAAATTGAACTCATAAGAGGGGATGTTGTACTAATTCAATCCATTTATAACTATATCAAATCCACATCTCTTGAAAGAAAACATGTTATCATGGAAAAGTAGAGGAAGCGCAATGTAATAACCTAAAGTGAGATGTTTTAAATGCAAATTTTAGATTGGAAACAAGGTAATTTTCTGATTATAATATGCAATGATCTAAAATATGAAATGTTGTAAACGCAAATTTGGAATTGAGCAATGCATGAAGTGAAGCCCTTTAAGCTAGATTTAGTAAAATGCATGAAACAAAAAGTCAATCTACTGAAAGAAATAACTAATGATAGTAAATAGAAGCACATAAATGTTGATTCAAATCTTGAAAACTGTAATCTAAAATTCCATAGGGACTACTAACACCAGGGAGGGTGTCTTAGTCCTCTTGATGAAATTTGAAGGTTTTAGAAGCTGAAATAGATAGCAAATCACTCAGACAGGGTATTGCAACAGAAAACCAAAGAGGGACTAAGATGCCACCAAGGGTGTTTGAGTTCTAGCAAGGGTTTTTTGTGGAAAATTAAACAATTATGGGTTGATAATAGTGCTCCCATGTTTCTGACCTAGGGACCTGATGTTTGGAAATAAAAAACTGTTCAAATAAATGCAAGAAAAAGTAACTAGTGACAAGAAATTGGATGCAAAATTGAATGCAATTTTTTCAATTTTGGATGTAATAGAAATGCTCATAAATGTAATTAGGATGAATAACAATACACTTTTTAGTTTTTGAATGAAATGAAATGATGCAAGAAAGTAAAAATGCAACCTATATGTACTTTCAGTAATGAAAAAATAGGAAACCCTAAATGTAATTTCACTAATGAAAAATGCAAGAAACCCTAGACGCACTTTCACTAATGCAAGATTCAATGCAAGAATTACTGCAATCTAGATCATCTAAGGACTTAATGGACTCCAAAAGCAGAAATGAATGCTCAACAAGGTCGGGTTCACCAAAATGATGAATGGAATATCACACTTTTCTCATTCAACCATTTACTAATGTCCTAGGAGTCCTAATTGGATTGACTAACATCCTCACAAGGTGAGCAAATTGTCAATTAGGAGGGTCCTAGGAAGGGGTTCTTTAAGTTCTAAGGGGTTTACCAGCAAGAAAATGATTGGAAAAGAAAATGTTTGAAAACATGCAGTGATATGTGCAAACCAGGCTAAATGAAGACAAATGAACATTCAACTCATGAAATCAAGCAATATAAGCCAAATAATGAGTGTAAATGATGAAATTAAGCTACCCCAAGCTAGGGTATGTGTACCTGGGAAGTTTTGAGATGTAACATGGACTCTAGAAATGCAAAGAAGCTGTCAAAAAATGTTGTGGAGGACTAAGACACCTAGGATGGTGTATTAGTCCTACTACTACTTTTTGGGGCAGATATGAAGTCTTCGATGTTGAAATAGAATCCCAAAGAATCTATGAAAAATACCCTATGGAGGACTAAGACCCCTGAAGTGGTGTATTATTACTATTTTAAATTTCTAAACTTTTTGAATGTGGTCCTAAAGGTTGATGTTTGCACTTGCTTCTCCCCAGATATGAGGTTCTAAAATTTCCAGATTTGGTATGGAGGTGATTTTTTGTGAAGATGACAACTTTGGCAATGCAACTTTAAAAAATTTGAATCTTGCACTCCAAATGATCTTTAAGTCTTCAACCTAGATCTACAAATACAAACACACAAGAGATGGAAAACTTGTTGATTGTTAGTGAATGGGATTTTCCTTGGTCAAACCCCTTTTATGTAATTAATCCAAATGATGAAATGAATAATGAAGCATAAAATATGTAAATGATATCACCCTATATTATTTCTTGAGAAGCGAATCTGCAATCTACTATGTAGTGTCCATGAAGAATATAGATCCTAGATCCTTGGATATGATATGAACATTGATTGCAAATAGATCTTCAATGCTACATCCATAATCTTGGCTCAACAACATGAATGGATGCACTAAACCCTTGACGTGGTGCTTGAATCTTAATAATGGCTTTAAATGTTTGATGAAATGCTCTTGAATACTTGATCAATACTTGAATGCTTGGATACTTAGATTGCTTATTATGAAAAATGGATGGAGGAACCTTGTATTTATACTTATTCATGCTTAATATCTTAAAATTACACCACAACAAGTCAGCATGTGGGGTCATTAATTAAAGGAGGCTAAATCTTGCCTGAATTTGGAATTGGACCTTGAAAGGAAGCCAAGGAGGACTAAGATTACCTAGGTGGCATCTTAGTCCCAAGGCTCAATTCTTAGGGCATAGACTCCAAAAAGGGACCTATTTTGGTGGTTTCAAAATCAGGGTCCCAAGACCCATGGAGGACAAAGATGCCCTAGGTGGCATTTTAGTCCTAGTCCACAACTGAATGACACATAGATAGAAACATTGAATGATCATTTATCTTTTGATGTTTTTTGAGATTTATCATAAAAATATATAATTTATTAGGCTTGTGGATGTGAAATAGGGAAAATTAATCCATAAAGAAGAATAAATAAAGTAAGGCAAGCCCAAACAAGTGTGAAATTGCAAGGGTATGCATTTTTCTACACTACAGGAAGAATGCAAAACTCAAATGTACTAAGCACGGGAAGGGTAAAGGGGGATATTTTATCCTTGTTCACCCTAAATGATACCAATTTATTTCTCAATGGGGTTTCTCTCTATGCAATATACTTGTGTTGCACTCATTGTCCATAGGCTCAAATGTTATTGGGGATTTTTCCTATATGCCTCAAATGACTATGAGGAGAGGGATGATCTATGGAATTGGATGGCCACTAACCTCCCTAAAGTTCCTTGGATTTTCACTAGGGACTTTAACATGACTGAAAACACTAATGATAAGAAAAGGGGTAAGGATATTTTATAGAAATGTGATGAATTATACTTCTATTCAAAAAGGAAAAGGTCTCTCAATTTGTGTTAGCTCTTGTAAAAAAGAAAAGAATCTTTTAGATCAGTTTGGTTTATATGGTGTAATAATAAGTCCCTATGGGGATTAGAAACATTTCTCCTTTTCAGGCTCTCATAGTGAAAATGATGTTATGGGGATTCCTACTTCTATGTTTGACCACTACCCCATTGAGACTAAAGTAACATTTTACCCTACCTCTCCCTCTTCCTCTCAGCAAAGAACCTCTTCTTTCAAGTTGAATTTCTCCTTGTTCAATGACTCTAATTATCTTGGGGGAATTAAATTAGTTATATAGCTCTGACCAAATTCCTTAATAAGAACCTAGATCTTCTTCAAAGGTGGGATGTATTAATTGATTCTTGGAGGAAGATCTTTTGAATTATGGGAAAGGAAAATTCTAAGTATAGAAACATGATTGATAACCTGTTTCATTAGAAAATGTTAGTACTTGAATTCCAGGTCCAAGAAAATAAGCCTAACCTCCAGATGAAAACTAATCTTATCAGAACCATATCCCTTTTAAGGAATCTGCAAAATTATAAATTTTAGGGACAAAGGATTAGGGAAAAGATGAATCAGTTTCAAGAAGGTGACAAGGGTTCTAAGTATTTCTTTAATATAATTAAGAATAAGTGAGAAAAAGAGCATATTGGACTAATTTTGGATAATGGGAGCCTCTCTATTGATCCCTCCTTTAAGAAAATTGTTATCTATTTCTTTGAACAATTTCTTTTTACTGAGAAAAATAATAATAAAAGAAAGGAAGATAGAGCCTTTTGTCTTAAGATGATACCAAAGAAAATTAGTGATGTGGATGGTAAGATTCTAGAGGAGGATCTTTCCTTGCAAGAAATTGAAAATACCATTAGATCATTGGCTAATGGAAAATCTTAGCAAGTATGGATGAGCTTATTGTTGAATTTTATAAAGCATCAAGACTGGATTAGGTCTGAGTTAGAAATTTACAACTATGCTTTCAAGAATAATTCGTTGGGTCAAAGTATCAATATGGGGATAAGTAAATTGATTCTAAAGGATGGTGATAGAACCCTTATTAACAACTAGATACCATAGATCACATTTTTGAATGTCTTATACAAGATTCTTGCCAAAACCCTTGTAGGAAAATTAATTGATATTCTTGGGAAAGTGGTTTTATTAAGGGAAGGTAAATCATTGAGAACCTTATAATAAGTTGGAAGGGGATGAATTAGGCCAAAATTGATAAACAAGTGGAAATGATTCTCCTTGATTTTGCAAAGGAATATGATAGGATTGAATGGCTCTTAGTGTTGGATATGCTACAAGATTTTCATTTTCCACCTTATTTTTGTAAAGGTTGTCCTATAGCTCTTCCACTATTTGTTATTGCTACTGATGCTTTGCACTATGCTCTTTGATTTGAACTGTTGCCCCCCCAATTAATGGAATTTTGTTACCCAACCAAGATCAACTATTGAATGCACAATTTTTTGATGATTCTTATTCATTGAGGTGTCTAAAAATAACTTTGATAATACTATGAAAGGTTAGAAATTTTTTGTGATGCATTTGGGTCTAGCATTGCCCCTCATAAATCCATTGTAATTGGATGGTTCCATGAGACTTCTAGCTAGATGGTGAACAAGGGATGGGGGTGGTCCAACCCTTACAAGATTTTGAGGTATCTAGGAATCCCCTTTTCATTTCACTCAAAAACATGTGGGATTGGATCTTTCAAAAAGTTTAGAAGAAACATCAAAAGTGGCAAACCCAACTGCTTTCCATTGTTGGCAGATATCAAGTTGTGCAAAAGGTCATAGCTTTTTTGTATGCTAATATCCACTTTAGTAAGCTCCAAAAGATTCTTAGGAATTTTTTGTGTTCAAATGGGAAGGGTAAAAAAGGCATTATGTGAACTAAAAGTGGTGTTGCCTTCCAAAAAAGTAGGGAGGATTAGGCCTAAAATATCTCTAGATCCAAGGGGTTTCTCTTGCTACAAAATACATTTTCAAGGCCTTGTAGGGTAATGAACCTTGGAAAGTTCTAGTGAGACACAATCTAGCACTATCCAAACCAAAGAAGGGTAAGAAATGGTAGAATCTATATGTGGATGATATCATTTTTGGTCAATTTGAGGTTAGGGTTTTTGGCTCTACTATGTTTTCCTCCTCATGGAAAGCGTGGACCTAGGTAAGGCACTTGATATCAAGTGGTGAAGAAGTGAATTGTTTATCTTCATGGTTTGTGCCCAACATACCCTTATGGTGGAATGTTGACCTAAATGGGAAGCCACTAGCTCTTTCTTAGGGGTGTTCTACAAAAAGTTGGTACTCTTGGGGGATTAGAGTGTTTTAGGAATTCCTAATTGATGATTGCATTACTTCTTGGGAGCAACTGTGTGCTAAGTATGTTTTGCCTCCTTCTCATAAAAAAGACATTTATAATGATATGTAATTGTTTGGGGAATTTGTTTCTAAATGGGTTATTTTGATGCCTTGTGTAGAATAAAATGGGTAGATGGATCTAAGTTGATGTCAGTCTCTATTAAGAGTATATACTTGATGCTTGTTCACTCGAGAGAGCTGTATGAGTGGTTAAACTCCTCCTAGAACTTGACTTGGTCTATCATTGAATGGAATAAAATCCTTGGACATCTTTGCCATAATAATGTTGAACCAAAAAAATCTTATTTTTACTGGTTGTTGCTTTTGAAAAAGTTTTTTTTTTGTGAAGTTTTGCATAAATATGGATTACATACAAGAACTTGTGAATTTTTTTCTATCCCTAAAACTTTTGAACACTTGTTCATTGACTACATCAATATGCTATTGCTATTTGGTCTTTTTTATTCCTCCCTATCATTTGGAATGATGACAATGGTTTTTCTTGGCATGAGATTATTGTTGGCTATGTTGAGAGGTTTGATGAAACTTTGAATAAGTTTTGGTTTATTTTGTATAATAAAGTCTTATGGTTTCTTTGGAAGAAGAGGAATGAAGAGACCTTTTAAAGAAAAGGAAGGCACCTTACTACAAGTTTAGCAGTGAACTCACTTTCTTGAATATTATGCTATAGGTATCGACTGTTATGTAGATCCCAAAAGATCATTTCATGATCATTCTTAGTGAAGGTGCCATGCTTATCTACAAATGTGATATTACATAAGCCCATTTCTTCCCTCAAGGGAGGAAGAAACTAAATCAAGAGGAGCTAGAGCTTCTAAAAAAATATTTGCAAGAGAGAAAGATGACAAAAGAAGACCTAAAAGGAGACCACCCCAAAGCAATGGACATTGATACCCTTGCCGCTATGAACATGGATCCTAACCATATTCTACCTCCTATAAGGGCCTATGATGTTGATCAAGCAAAATGTAGTAACCATGTTATAGGATCTTAAAATTAAGTTTTGACCAGTTGTCTCTCTTTTAGTGTTTTGAACCGTAACTCGATTTACATATCTATTTTTCCTATGATGGCATGTAATCCTCTCTAAGACTTAATGGGGCAGCTACTTCATCCAATGTAATATCTTTTTTTGTAAACTAATTCTAATATAAAAAATGTAATTAGCTCCTAATTATTCGATACACATATATATTTAATCAAAATAGATAAATAATTCTAATTATCGTCAATTGCATTTTGCTCATGTTAAATGAGTTAACTAATTAGTGATTCAATTTAGCTCTAAAGCATATTAGTTGACTAAACAATAGAGTTAGTTAACTATTCACTCAATTTAGTTACACTATTAACTTAGTTGACTAATCAATCAATTGTGTTAACTAGAAAATTAAGGTAGTTAACTAGTAAATGAAAATAGTCAATTCTAAAATAAAGCTCTTGTTCCAAATTTTATCAGATCAACCATTGTCCATTCATTTTTTAATTTACAATTTTATAAAATCCACTATTCTTTTAGTATATTGTCATGATATTCTACAAAAGAATGCATGTTCATTGAACATCCGCACTTCACTAAAAGCACAAGCTAATCCTAATCATGCCTGATCTAAAATTTCTAAACATTTTAGGATAGAATTTGATTTCATATTAATTTTTGAATTCATTGTCTATATTCTCATCACTCAAATAGATTATGAGTTGAACTCCAATTACCTTCTAAATTTGAACCATGTTAATTTTAATTAAAACAAACTAAGTCCTCTATCCTCTAAATATTTTATATAATTTTTTTTTCACTTATGCAATTGCTTGCTATCCCTTTAGACTAAATTCCTTGAAACGGTTTGCTTTGAAAAAAAAAGATCCCAATCACAATGGCGTTTCCTTATCAATATATAATTTGACCTCCTCAACAACATATAAAATCTACTAACCGTATTGTTTTTATTTAATTATTTTATGTGCTAGTCATAAGATTAAAAGTCCCGTATCGCTTTCCACATAAAGATTTAAATGTTCAACAAAGATGAGTCTTATAGTCTGTACAAGCTGAGAAACGAAATAGGAGGGGTCATTGACAGAAAATGCTGCAAACAAGTACTCAACATAACTTCGCTTAAAAGCAAATAAGCGGCACATTGCTTGATGTTCTGGAGGTCAAAGAAATTTAAAATAACAAATTATATGCCAACTATCTAAAATAATATTTTTTTTACAATTTGTCAAATTTAACATCAATTCCCTATCGTTATTGATGTTGCAATTCGACTTTAATGATGTTGTGGAAATAATAGTACCTTATCCCAGAAAACTGTAAAACAATACAGCCTGAATTTTTCCACGCAAGTTG
Organism: Sequoia sempervirens; assembly: GCA_007258455.2. Taxonomy (NCBI): domain Eukaryota; kingdom Viridiplantae; phylum Streptophyta; class Pinopsida; order Cupressales; family Cupressaceae; genus Sequoia; species Sequoia sempervirens. The sequence goes on from VDFB02049217.1 coordinate 21,826,492, forward strand.
AAGTGACAGCTTTAGTCAAAGAAATGCATGGCATATCGAAACAACCAAAGTACAGCCTCACTTTCTACGCCGTATCACGTAAGATCCTTGTGCTTCTCTACACTTCTACGTGTGAACACAAAACAAACCACTTTAAAAACATGATGCCTGATATATAATATAATTGCAGAAACATAAAAAATATATCCCTGGTAAAGAGTTGAATTGGTACTCACCATTAAGTGAAGCAAGGCTATTCCTTACATTTTGTCAGCACTTACGTGAATGCTTGTTAAAATGCAACATCTAGCTTATATTATAATTCTGAGCCTCAAAGACAAATACACGTACATTAGTTTACTCTTACTGACTATCATAAACAATGAGTTTGGCTCTTCTATTCAATTCCTCCGTTCCGCTTGGTGACGGTCGAAAGCTCGCGGAAAGCAAGGAATTGCATGATGAGGCAACGGTGACGTTCATGCTATTTGATTGTGGGAATAAGCCACATGCTGTGTGCACTGGTGATTCAAATTGTTTTAAATAGTTTTAGAGTATCTATTTCAACTTAAATTTGGATATTTTTGTTGGTTTATATTAATAAGATGAGATTTATGATTAGATTTATAAGTAATTATATATTAGTAGATTAGAGATGGCAAATCATTAGGTTCTTAACATTAAGAGAATATTTTTTAAAAAAAACTTATATGACAATTATAAGGAAATACAAAATATATTAGGTTAGACAATTTATTCACAACTTTTGTATAATGATATTTCAAAGCTAGGTTATCAAATACCTCTACACTAATTAATTGGTCTTGATACATAAAAATTTATTAACATGAAAGATTGGAATATGGTTATGTATATAATAAAAGATACAAATGGCATTTATATCTCTAAATGTAATATCTTTCACAGAATAATACTTTATATATACCTCTAAAAATAGAAAAAAACATCTATTTAAAAGATTGAAAAATAAGTTTAGGTTCATGATGCATGTAAGCAGTGGTTGTGGAGATTGGAGTAGAATTCTAGAATGTAGGACATAGATATGAAGATCCCTCCAACAAGTCTTCTAGGAAGTAGGGAAATGATACCTTGAGCCGAATGGATCTGTGTCAAGGGGATTGCTTGTTTTGGAGTGTGGGAAGATATAAGGGAACTTGATCTCATGGGATGGGCACTCCAAGTGAAAATTGGGTCTTGGGGATCAAGACCAAAATGAGTGCCAAAGGCACTCCAAAAGTGGACCAGAGCATCCCAAATCAAAGCACTAGGGTGCTCTAGAGGTTGGACCCAATAGTGGATATAGGTGTTCCAAATTTGGTACACAGGGTGTTCTAGCAAGGGTTCTAGGTGCTCCCAAATGGGGCTAGGGGTGCTCCAAGTGTAGAATTAGGTTTGGAACTCAAGAGTACTAAAAGTGGGACCCACCAAATATGCAATGGGAAAGCATTGAACTAGGTTTGATGGAAAGCCAAAACGGAGGGTGAGTTGGTATTAGAGAAAAGTTTAGATGTTGACTCCATGGCAATAGGAAGTGTTACTAGTGGTGCTAACAAGGTGCTCCAATAGGACAAGACCCACAACTAGGACTAGTGACAGGGTCATTAGGATATCCCAGAAGAGTTGGGCTTGAAGTTAAAAGTTTTGAAGGGAGATGGAAGTAGGGATTTTAGTGGTAGAGTTTAAAGCTCTTAAAATGGCTTGGGGAGTTGGACTTACCTATACAAATCATTGGAGTAGTGGCCCAAACCAGAGGTTGGTGTAGTGGACCAAACCAAGATGTGTGGTGGTTGGACTAGCTAGGGCATCAATCTACAACTTTTGGTGAATCAACTAAAAAACTATTATAGGGTAGTAGTGTTGGTTGAACTAGTGAAGTGGTAGGATGCATGAAAGGTGTTCAAGGGAACTAAGAGCCAATGGGGTGACCAACGAAACCCCTCCCCAAGGATGAAAAAGAGTAATCCTACCACTTGAGCTTGAGGGAAGCTAAGTATTCTACATGGATTTTAGGAGTGTAGAAGAGTATCTCTATCTTGTCACTTTGTGGTGAGGTTTACTACTGGATGCATACAAGCAGTCCATATCTTAATGAAGTAGGGTAGTTGCACCATTGTGGAGGATGACTGGTGAAAGGGAATCCAACACTCAACCAAAATTACCAAGAATCTAAAAATTCAACTTAATTTTTTTGAAACAACACAAAAATCAGCAAGAAGTGTCTTTGTTTCTTATACAAATTCTCAAGAAATTACATAATAAAAAATCATTTCTAAAAATGCATTGTTATTGCAGCCATGAGGGTAGATGAAAACCAATACATAACTGCAATAAATCTGATTTACAATAACAAATCTCAATACATAAATTATCTCCTTCAATTTGTCTTCTTTCACAAGATTCTAGCTCCTTCAACCTACAATCATTAATGGAAATCACTGTTGCAATAAACTTAGCACATTCAAGTCTATTTGTTGCTATCCAAACACCTTCAAAACCACAACTTGAATAATATTTTCTTGGTCTCTTTCAACCCTTCTTTTGTTGAAGCTCTGAAGCTCCCTTCACAAGGACTTCACTAGCTCAGTATCTCCTAACATGTGGAGCTCACTAGCTCCCAAAAATATGGGCTTCTATGCAAATAGAAATCTGCAACAATGGAGTCTCCAAATGTGGTCTTCAATCTAGCAGCATCTCCCTATCTCAACCTGCAAAAACTACAAAGCCAATTTGTCCAAATGCTATGGCATCAATATAAAGAAGTGTGAGAACTTGATAAAATGATAGTGGTCTACCCAAACAACTTTCCAATACCACCTACAAACTACCAAACCCACTTTGAGGAGAATCAAAGATAAAATTTAATATTTTTAATTATTTTCATTTCCCTCACATGGGTACCTATCTCTCAACCAATCAACTTTAGTCAATTCTAGCATCTCCATTGATCTTTGGCAGCTCCGATGGCTTCAAATCTGGATATACACCAACATGAAAGGCTAGAGGCCCCAACATGAATATGCATGCAAGAAATGCAAATGATCATGTAGGAACATGTAAGAAAAGTGGTCCCCACTTGGAAATGGATGCCCAAGAAGCATATTCCCTTTGGAGATTCTTTGGAAATTTTTATCAAAGAATTCCTTCAAAAATTACATTTACAAATCACCACAAGGGAAAATTATAATGTTGCAAATTAAAATATTTATTTCCCACACACCTTAACCCTTATTGAAAACAAAAAAATAGAAATAGAAATATTTTTGGTGAAACACAACTACCTTACACCCTAGATGCTCCTACATCAATGACTCCAATGGAGTTGTCGAAGACTTGTAACTAGTATAGGGGTATGTGCAGGATCATGATGGGCCAAAAAGTGGCAATATTATGAGTATTTGTAGGGCATGTGGCTGACGACGTTTTTTACCCAAAATTGATGAAACGAAAAGGGTTTTTAGACGAGATTCTCAGCTTTCCACCAATATAAATTATGCTTTAATTTGAATTTAATAAATAATTATTATTTATTTTCTATTAGAATTATGACTAAAGTCCTAATCGATAGGCTGATTGAAAAACATCTATAACTTTCAAATGGTATCACATTTTTTGAATCCAAAACATGCGTCACATTCTATGCTTCACATACTATAGAATTAAAATAATAAAAAATTAAATTTCATGAAATTTTGACCAAGTTAAGGTAGTCAGACATATGAGTTTTTATATTTTTTAAAAGTTGAAATAAAAAATTCATAATTAATTATTTACTTGGAAACAAATTACAAAAAAATATGCATCACATCCGGACATGAGTCCTCTAATTATATATAAAATATTATAAAAAATATTATCATTTTATTATGTTAGGGTGGTCAGACAGACACCTACTTCTTATTTTTTCACTGAAATTTAAGTACTACTGCATTGAAATTTCAAATTTTCACCAAATAGATTTTATTTATTTTTTAATAAACAGAGTAGTTTAGAAACTACATTCAATTTTCTATAGATTCTATTCTTACATATTCTTAAAATAATATAGAGAACTTATTCAAATTTTTACGTCAAGTTTCCTAACACTAATTTTTTTGAATTTTTTGCCACTTAAGGGCCTATTTTTTCCATGATGATCCTGCACATACCCAAAGTGGAGTAGCCAAGCCCCTATGTTGTGGCGAAATGATTAACATGAGGGTTGTTTATGTCAGAATGTTGGAGATGGAGAGTTGGGAAAGCTATATGGATGTGTCATGAAAACTTGGAATTCATGGTAATGGATTAAGAGGAGTGATGTGTTGGGCACACACCCAAGTTTTCTTAAGAGGTCAAATGTTATATTGGGGTCAAGAATCCCAACTCCCTTAGAATTTTGTGATAGGATGACACTGAAAATAGGGTCCCAAGTTGAATTCTTAGAATGGATCCAATCCATGAGGCATATCTACATAAGTAAAAAAGGTAACTCCATGGAGGTTGGATTTGGATGTGTGAATGGAGTTGGTTTGGATGCATGGGATGTATGAGGATTAAGGTTCACTAATGTTTTCATGTAGACATGGAATTGGATCTAGTCCCTGGGTAGCTTGTAGAGATGGACACAAAGTACTCAAGGAGTCATTTTTGGTCATGAAAGTTAAAAGTACAATGTTGGGTAACTGAGAAAATGAACAAAGGTGGATATAGGGAATCTAATCCATTAATAGGTTAGGAATCTTGGCTTGGGTACTTAGGGAGTATCCCATGGAGTGGAATAGATTAAGGGTGTAGACCTGATGGAGAGGAGGACTTGCAATTCCATGAGGGACCCATCTTATAGGGCGTAAACAAAGATCTTGGCACCCAAAATGCTTTGTAGTCCTTTTAGGGTATTTCACCTAAAATGATAAAGATTGGGACCAAAATGCAATGTATGCATTCAAATATTGATGTGATGTGGGTGAAATGTGCCTAGATGAGATGACCTAAATTCAGAAAACTAAAGAAATATATTTATTATTAAGTGAAAATTGAGAAAATGAAAGTTGTTGGAGAACACATTGTGATATGCGAAAACACCTAGAAATGAATAGTAAACTGTAACATAAATGGATCAAACTAAATGTGTGCACCTAAGAGCTTGCTGGAGACTAAAAATTAATTCTAAAATGTTACTAATGTTGAAAATTTGGTCTACAAGAACTCATTCGACATTCTAGGGGAATTAGTCCCAGATCTAGGAAACTGTTTTGGAGCTCATTTTAGACAAATGGGTATCCAAAACTATAGAAAAGCCTTTTTTAGGCCTGGAAGTGGGACTAAATGTTCACCATCAATGGAGAATAAGTCCACTTTTTATTTTATACAAATTTAAAAGTGGAAATAGAAGCCCTATGTCTGCACTTCGGTTCCTGATAGGTGTATGCCTCAGAAAGTTTGATTTTTGGCACTAAAAGTGACTTTTAATGGATATTTTGACTTGTTCAAGATGGAGATGTCTTCAAAAACTTTAAAAATTTGTATTTAATGATTTCCAAGTCTTCAATATGCCTAAATCTGTAAACACACAAGAAGAGAAGGAGAAATGTTTGGTGTTAGGGCATGGGGGTTTGACTTGGTCAAACCCCCTTTTAGGTAATTAAACCAAATGAAGAAAGAATGCAATGAAGCATGAAATAATGGAGTTAATACCTTTCCATGATGTTTGATCTTGAATTTCTAAATCAAATGATGAAGATTCTTCCCTTGAATGTCTGAAGAGTGATCTTGAATGACTTGGAGTGATAAAACCCTAGCTTGCTTGACTTGAGATGTAATAAAAATGATGAATGAAAGATAATAGATGTGTGTATGAGTTAAGAGATGTGAATTATGGTTTAGAGACTTATATTTATAATCAATTCACCTTATTTTCCCATTAATTAGATCCCTAAGGCTGACATAGAGGAAAATAAAACTTAAATTCCAACTTTTCCTGATCAAAACTCAAAAATGACCCAAATGGGATTGATTCACCACCTTGGGTGAATTAGTGCGACCTAGAAAGGACTCATTCATCTAGATGGGTGAATTAGTCCCAAAGGGATCCTTTTGGCAGCTGGAGTGTTGGGGAATGAGGAATTTTAGTTCTTATGTTGATTTCATCAGGTATTATATCAAATCATGCCTTGGGATGCACAATATGGGGTCATAGGAGCCTATTAATGATGATGTAAAGATAAATTAAGGATTGGTACACAAAATTCAATGTGAAAGTGTGATTAAATACACTTTACATCATTAAAATGAGGTCCACATAGCCTAGGAAGGCACGACATTCAATGTGAATGTGTAAGACACATTTCAACACTAGATTAAAGTCAAATTATATTCAAAATCCTTCTATATTAATGTGATAATGCAATTAAATACATTTTATAATGTTGAATTAGGTGTAAAATAGGTCTATTAGACTTAGATGCTTAATAAGCGTCTAGAAAAATGTGAAAGTATTTTACAACACTTTACAACACCTTTACAAGACATCAATAGATGTATTTGCAAGGGTCCAAGACCTAATGTGGATATTTAAAACACCTCACAACACTAAATCAAGGCCTCATTAAGTCCAATTTATCGTTAATTATTTTTCAATCAAGCAAGCAAAAAGGGATACTTTTTCTGTCTCCACAATTAGCCCCTAATTTAGTGAGAGGATGAACATGCTTCAAGCTCACACTAAAGTAGAAATTCAAGAGGGGTCCAATCATACCAATGTGGATTGTCTAGGATGACTAAGATCAAAGGAGGTTGTGCAAGACCCCAAGTTCCAAGATCCTAAGTCAAGCCAACATAAGCGCGAAAGGACATGCAAGATACATGATCATGCAATGGAAAGAACTGTCCAGTGAAAATAAAAAGGTGGTTCAAGCTTTGATCATTTTTCCAACACATTGTGGAGTAGATCTAGTCTCTTTTCTTAGAACAAGAAAATTCATACTCACTCTAAGGCGATAGAATTCTTGGTTGTCTGCCAGGTGAGAAGGCCCAAGTATACTCACTCTAGGGCCATAGAACTTCTAGTTTTCCATAGGGTGAGAAAGCCCAAGTATACTCACTTAGGGGCCACAAAAATTATGGTTGTCTGTGAGGTGAGAAAGCCCAAAAGGTGAGAAACATACACTCATGGCTGGTATGTACTCACAAATACACAGGTGGCTATGGGAAAAGTCGTGCCTTGGAATGGGCTTCCCACTCAACCATACCAAAGTTATACCTCCTGATAACTTTAATAAGGTGCCACAATGAAAATAATTTTTGAGCTCTATAAGGTAAGCAAAATTTTGTATGCTTGACAGTCATAGACAAACAAGATGGTACCATAGGCATGCAAGTTGTGTTATGCAAGGTAGCAATGGAAAAATAGTGCAAGGGATGTTCAAAGGGATTTGGATTAGTTCGTGTAAGGTCTCATATTAGGGACAATTGTGCTTAATGTTTCCAAGAGTGGAAAAGTGTAGATGGTCTCATCTTGTTTCCAAGAGAGGACAAGTGCAATGTATCATCCTGGGTAACATTGTATCTAATGTTTCCAAGGGAGGAAATCACAAGAAAAAGAAAATCACACAATGAAATCTGAGTGTGGATGTATGCCACCACTTTAAAGTGGTTTCAAACACCAAGACTGTGATAAATTGATTTAAAGTAGAAGAAGGAGAACATAAGAGCTTACTCAAAAATCCCTATGCAAAGTCACATGTTTCCAATAAGCTACATCATGAAAAAGGGAGTATGCCACATGTGAGCCTCCTTAAGGCATGTTGTCCACATCCGAAGCTTGCTTTTATATGTTCATCAAAGGTTAATGACTAACCAAAAAAAGCAATGATAGGTGACATACGAGGACAAGGCTACCTAATCCCTTGCCCCCACTAAGTGTAGGACAAGAGTGAGCTGAAATGGTTAATGAAATGCATGCTAGAGTGAAAATTAGTATCGATGAGAGAAATGAGGTGCCCCCACATAAGGAAGAACATGAAATTCCTTAAAATGTTGGATTTTTCTACTCAAAGCCTTACATTCATTAGTAGAATGACCTTGAACTCTATTGTATGTGCAAAATGAATTCTTGTAATAAAATTTCTTTCAAGTTTGTGGAGGAAGGGTGATCATGTGATCTTGGAGAAATCTTGACAAGATACCTTCTTGATCAAGGGTAAAAGGTGGTCCTGTAGTCTATGAAAAAGATGTTTCTTGCTTAGATGTACAAGATGTCATACCTATGCAATCCTATTTAGATTGCATTCTCTCATGTATAGGAGTGTGTAAAATCTAACGAATTTAAATTATTAGTGTTTTGTGAGATCACATTGACATTAAGCGATGATGTGTTTGTTTGTTTGAGTGAAGTCTTGGCAATCTCTATCAAAGGAAAATAACCAAGACCATAAGTTGTTTGTTGTGTGATAGGATCTATAGGGTTGTGGATACCTTGTTCATGAGCACCACATCCTTTTTCACTCTATCCAAGTTGTTTGATAAGTTCATAACCTTTTCCATAAAGATTTTTTATTACTTTTGGATCATTTTTTTGGTTATTGTGTTCATTAAAGTTTGTTGCATAATCATCTAATAGCTTTGTTACTTGTTCAAGTTGTTGTTTTTATTTTGGTTGGATGGGTTCCACTTGCGTAGTTGGTGTCGATGTTAAATCTTCAAACAACTATTTGGATTAGGGTTAGCTTCAAGTATGTACACTCTGTTTTTGTAAATGTATTTCATTTTACGATGAAGAGTGGAAGGCACAACATTCATTTCGTGAATCCACAGCCTACCTAGAAGGATATTATATGAAATTTCATGAGGGATAACATGAATTTGTGTATCTAAAGTGGCGACTTCAACTATAATAGGAAAATTAATCACATGAAGCAGTTGTTTTGCTACCTTGTCAAAGCCCTTAATAGATAATGAATCAGGTTGGATTTATTATCTATCCACATGAAGCCTATCCAAGAGGTTTACACTACAAACATTAAGAGTGGAGAAATTATGAATAAGGGTTCACTTTATCCCTATTGTATTGTGTTGAGATAATATTTGGAAAGCTTCATTTTATTTTTGCACTTCCAAAGGGGGGAGTTCACTTTGGTGGAAAACAATGTCAACATTCAATCCTTGAATTATGGTTGCTATGTTAGTTGGTTGTAGATTGGAAGGTATAGGAACTTGTTGTAAGGTCGTTTGAAGAATAGTGTGATAGGTAGGTAAGTCTAAAGAATGTCCCAAAGAGATATCTTTATGTGAGTGTTCTTAAGTTGCTGAATAAGATCATACTCCCATAATCGAGGAGCACTAGGCAGTATAGAATTAGGAAAATATAAGGAAGTAAGGGTTGGTTGTTTTGGTTGTAGATTGTTTCTAGTGTTGTATGTATGAGCAACGGTATGAGGACTCGGTTTCTACGACACATTATTCTGAGGTGGGTAAAGTGTAAACTCGAGTTTGTGTAGAGTTGGAGGTTTGTGTGAGGGGGGATAAAGGATGAGCTTAGTTTGAATAATATTAACATCCCTTGATGAATGAGAGTCTAACATGGGATCTTCATCTTCTTCTAAGGGCATAATATCATTATTGTCAATGCTATCCTTGTACTGTATCATGATATTCTCCCTAGAAGGATATTTTTTAGGAGAACAACAAATCACATGTTCTTGACAAAAAAGGCTTACTCTTTCCAAAATAACTTCATTGCAAATAAGGGATTTATGAATGGTTGAATTGGTTTAATTATTGAGAATGGGGAGATTAGACGAAGACTCTATTTGATCATTTGTTGTCTCTAAGATCTCATTCTCTTGTGCCATTTTTTCTACCCTAGTAGGAGAGATTTTAATATGTTCGTCCATGGTTGGAGTTTGTAAAGTGGATTCATCACAAATAGGGGAGGCATTAAGAGAAGGACCACTATGGTTTTCATTCTTTTCAAATATATCTTCCCATATGATAGGAAAATTAGGGAAGGGATAATATTCTCATGACATATAAAAGGTCTATCTACTAACGCCAACCTATCCTCTTTGCATTGAGGACGGATATTAGGAGAAGAAAAAGTTTTATTATCATGATTATGGAGATGAGGTAAGGTAATGTCTAGAAATGTTTCTATGATGTCATTGTCTTGTTGTGTTGTGTGACTAGCATGATTACTTATTGTGATGTCCTCTTCTTTAGTAATTTTATGTCTAATAGGAGAGGTAAGAGGAGAGAAACAACTTGGATTGTGAAAACTCTCATCAATTGGTTCTTCTAACACTATAATCTCTTCTTCACAAATGGGACAAAAAATAGGAGAAGAACAAATGTAATTGTTATGATTATCCAAGGTTTCTTTCACTAGACTAACCTCATCCACAGAAGGAAAACAAGGAGAGGGATCTATGACAAACAAAAAGAGAGGGGAAAGGACCTCATATTCATATGCACTTAATAAAATTCTCTTACAAAATGCAATAAGATCTAAAAATAGAACATGAAAGATGATAAATATACAGTTTTATAATGAAAACATGATGTAACGATTATTTTATAAACTTGAAATGTAACCATGCAAAAGAAAACATTGAAAAGAAGAATGAAATTTTTCAGACTTGAAATAATTGACTGATTATGCTATGTAACAATATGAGAATGCAAACTTGAAATTTAAACTATTCATGAAATGAGCTAATCTAGGCTAGATCCAATGAGATACATGTCACAGAAACTCAACCAACTAATACAGATAGGTAATTGTACCAAACAAAAGCTTAAAAATAGGGTTTTCAGTTATATAAAGGGCAGTTTCAAGGGTTAAAAGGGATTGATTTGGCCAAGGTGGCGAATGAGTCCTAGTGGGGATGTTTTGCAAAATATTTAAATCTTTTGGATGGATTTTTATGTTTTCTATATTGTAAGAGGTAGACCTAAGATGAAAATGCAAAAGTTCAGAAATTTTTATTGATTTTAGATGCCAAAAATGCAACCTATATGAACTTTTCGTCAATGCAAAATTTGAAACCCTAGAATACAACTTAAATAATGCAACATGCAATGCAAGCTAATTATAGGATGATAAAGGACTCCAAATCAGAAAATAAAATTATTCTAAAGGTGGGTTCACAAAAATGTAAACAAATATTTTGGCACTCAAAATGGTCTGCAGTCCTTCTAGGCTATTTCACCTACAAGGATAACGATTGGGACCTAAATGAAATGTATACATTCAAAGATTTATGTGATGTGGCTGAAATTTTCCTAGATGATATGGTCTAAATGCAGAAAACTAAAGAAAGATATTGATTATTAAGTGAAAAGTAAGAAAATGCAAGTTGTTGGAAAACACATTGTGATATGCGAAAACACGTAGAAATGAATAGTAAATTGTAACACAAATGGATGAAATTGAATTTGTGCACCTAAGCTCTTGCTAGAGATTGGAAATAAATTATGAAATGCTACTGATGTTGAAAATTTGTTCTAGAGGGACTCACTCATCATTCTAGGAAAATTAGTCCTAGATCTAGGAAACTGATCCAGAGCCCATTTCAAACAAATGGGTATCCAAAACTACAGAAAAACATTTTTCAAGCCTGGTAGTGGGACTTATTTTATATCAATGTAAAATTAGTCCACTTTTGAATTTCTAAAAATTCGAAAGTGGAAACAAAATCCCTTTGTCTGCACTTCAGTTCTTGATAGGTGTCTGCCTCCAAAAGTCCTATTTTAAGCACTAAAAGTGAATTTTAATGGATATTTTGACTTGGTCAAGAAGGAGATGTCTTCAAAAACTTTTAAACTTAGTCTTTAATTATTTCCAAGTCTTCAATATACCTAAATATGCAAACACAAAAGAAGAGAAGGATAAATGTTTGGTGTTAGGGCATGAGGGTTTGCCTTAGTCAAACCCCCTTTTACATAATTAAACCAAATGAAGAAAGAATTTAATGAAGCATGAAATAATGGAGTCAATACCTTTCAATGATGTTTGATCTTGAATTTCTCAAGCAAAAGATGAAGATTCTTGCCTTGAATGTCTGAAGAGTGATCTTGAATGACTTGGAGTGATAAAACCCTAGCTTGCTTGACTTGAGATGGAGGAAAAATGATGAATGAATGATAATAGATGTGTATATGAGTTAAGAGATGTGAAATAGGGTTTAGAGACTTATATTTATAAGCAATTCACCTTATTTTCTCATTAATTGGATCCCTAAGGCTGACATGGTGGAAAATATAACTTAAATTCCAACTTTTCCTGCTCAAAACTCAAAAATGACTCAAATGGGATTGATTTACCACCTTGGTAAAATTATCCCACTTGGTAGGGACTCATTCGCCCATATGGGAAAGTTATTCCCAGAGGGGTCCTTTTGGTAGCAAGAGTATTGGGGAATGAGGAATTTTAGTTCTTATGTTGATTTCATTGGGTATTTGATTAGATTATTCCTTGGGATGCAAAATATGGGGTCATAGGAGCCTATTAATGATGATGTAAAGGTCAATTAGGGCTTGGGGCACAAAATTCAATGTGAAATTATGATTAAATACACTTTACATCATTAAAATGAGGTCCACATAGCCTAGGAAGGAACGACATTCAATGTGAATGTGTAAGACACAAATCAACACTAGATTAAAGTCAAATTCAATTCACAAGCCTTCTAGATTAATGTGATAATGCAATTAAATACATTTAATAATGTTGAATTAGTGGGAAAATACGTCTATTAGACTTAGATGCTTAATAAGAGTCTAGAAAAGTGTGAAAGTCTTTTACAACACTTTTCAACACCTTTAGAAGACATCAATAGATGTATTTTCAGGGGTCCAAGACCTAATGTGGACATGTAAAAAACATCACAACACTAAATCAAGGCCTCATTAAGTCCAATTTGCTGTTAATTATTTCCAAATCAAGCAAGTAAAAAGGAATACTTTTTCCGTGTCCACATAGGGGAAAGAGATCATGGACTTGGTATTACCAAGAATATTTTTGCTAGGGCTTAGAAGTAGTCTAGTGGAGAGGACAAGGTTGCATAGGGTGCAAGGAAAGTGTGTGGGGGTAAGAAAGAGGTGTAACTAGAGCACCTAATTGAAAGAGAAATGTGATAAGAATTCACATGCACTACCATTCTATAGGTTGTATTTTAATTCAAGTGAGGTGTTGGACACTTGAGTATTGGAGGCATAGTATAGGAATAACAAAGGACTTGTCCATAACATGAGTCACAGGTAAGGTTTGTTAATTCCACATGAGGTTGGACATTATTTGGATGAAAAGAGAACATTTGGGAATCATGCCAACCTAGTCCCATGACAATTAATATATTTTAATGATTTATTACCAAATACCCTTACACTAATTTATTGGTCTTGAGACAGAAAAGAATTTTAATAAAGAAGATTAGAAAATGATTATTTATACAATAAAATATGCAAATAACATATTTATACCTCTAAATGTGATATCATTGAAACATAGGGAAGGGAAACCTTACAGATTTCCCTCTATAGGATTTGACACCTTTCTAAAATTTCATTAGAATGGGGGGTATACATGATATGTGTGTTGTTGTGGGGGTTTGATTAGATTAGGAAAAGGTATGTAATTGACTTAAATAACCTGATAGGCGAGTCAACTAGCCCTTAACAAAATTTTAAAATGTTGTAAGGATGGAATGTAATGATCCTATTAACTAATGATGCAAACTACAATTCTGATGTAAATATAAAAGATATGAGAAATCATAAAAAAATCACACTTCCAAAAAAACAACAAAAAAGTATGTTGTGCAATTGTGATTCAAATCTAGAGCTAAAAAGGTATGACATAGGCTCCCTAGGTGGCACTGCCTTTGTAGGGAAAATTTAGATATATTTTTCGCAATCATCAAGTGTCAGAATAGGGATTTTTTTGCCATCTACAAATTTGTTGGATCACAATCGAATAATTTTGTAACTAATTTTTTTGTGAGTTTTCAAGGTCTAGGGTTTCAATTGCAAAAAAAAATTATCTACAAACTTCTTTCAATTCTATTTAGATCTAAAACTTGCACATTCAAAGAGAGATGAAAGGTTGTGACATTTATGGCCTTTCTTTAGTCAAACCCCGTCTTAGTGTTTCCACTTCCACAATGGAAATATTAATGATAAATGTATAAATGGTATGAAGGAATGATGAATCAACAAAGTGCTACATGTCACCACCCTTTAATGGCTTCCTTGAAGGACTGAATTCATGTGCATCACCACAAGGTTTTGATATTACTTGTTTGATTTGCTTGAATCGCTTGAATTTCTTGGAGACCTAGAAAAGGTGAGCCTTCACAAAAAATATGAAAACATAAACATGAACACACTCACATACACTTTTACATGATTCTTGGATCTTAAATTATTGCACTAAATCCTCTAATGGCTTCTTTTGACTTGCTTGATATTTACTTGATCACAATTTATCCAATAGTTTCCAACTCTTGCTAGATCTTCCTTTTTAATGTTCAAATAATGCAATAAATAGGTATTTATAGGTGGATTCATGGAAAAAGTATCCCCTCTACTTTTCTTGACTTGTTTGGGCCCTCCTTGTGAGTTAGGCTTACAGTTTCCTTGATTTAGTGTTGTAATGTGGTTAACACATTCACATTAGGTCTTGGGCCCTTGTGAACTAATGAATTTAAATGGCACCTTACTAAAGTTTTTTGAAGTATTGTAATTCACTTTCACACTTTCCTAAGGTCTTATTAATTAATTACACCTAATAAAAATCTTTTTAACATTAATCGTGCCTTATTTGAAGTGTTGTAAAGTGTTGTAACTCACATTCACACTTTTCTATGCTTGCCATTAATAATTGGGCTTTCATATGCTTTAATTGGCCCCATTTTGCATCCACAAGCCTCATTTATTACACCTTTTCAAGGATAATCTTGACACCAACCATTAACCAAACATAATTCAGGTGTTTATGGCTTTTGTGACCCAGATTTAGTGATCTGGGACTCATTCACCACCTTGGGTGAATGGGTCCCACCTAGGTATTTTGATCTAGAACTGGATTTCACACATTTCTAAGCACTTTTTTATTTTTGGTCCCATACATTATGCCTAATTAGGACTCATTCGTCACCTTGGGTGAATGAGTTCTGCATGGCCCAAAATCAAAATTAATTCAAATTTCTAATGGGATTTTATTTTCCTAAATCTAATTTCAGCTTGTAGTGTTGTAATTTTGGGAATTCTTGCATAAATACAAGGTTCTTTCTCTTATTTTTCATCCCAAGCATTCAAGAGATACCTAGCAATCTAAGAAGTGATCAAGAGTTCACAAGCATTCACACGAGCATTCAAGAATATTTAAGGGAGGATTATCAAGCATTTTAGAGCATTCTTCAAGTAGCAATCATCATGCCAAAGATTTTATGCATCATGTTTGTTATTGTGCTAACAATTGTGGTGTATGGTTTGTCATTCAAGCAAGTGTTTCAAATAAGATCAATTTCATTTAAGTAAGAGTCAAGAACTACATCCATTGTAGCTATTTCAAGCATATTTATAGCACCTTATTGCTAGGATTTGGTGAGTTACAACATTGTCATTTTTTCATTCAATATTCTCCATTCATATTTGATTTCATTTCAAGGATTGATTTCCAAAATGGGGTTTGACCAAGGAAAACACCTTTCAACTAACCCAACAACATTTTCTCCTCTCCTTTGTGTGTGATTTGCAAGTCTAGGTTGTATATTTCCTAAGGAGAAAGATTGGAGAAAGTTGTAAATCATTCAAAATTTTCAAAGTTTTCATCAAGCCTTGGAGAGCATTGCAGATCACCTACCAGTTGAAAATCAGATATTCGGCCTTAGAACTTGCAAAAAAGTTCAACTAGATTGATTTTCCACTTGTATCGAATGAGTCATAGTTCTAGCTAATTTTTAGGATTTTATAGATTTAGATAGCCTTATGGCAGATTTTTGTTCCTACAAAGTTTCCCAACAAATGGACTGATTCGCCCAGCTTGGTGAATGAGTCCTAGTCAACAGTAAAGCATATTTTTGAGTGTTCTATCCCTCCATTCAACCTTCTTTGAATTTCCAAGTACACACATTCTATTTTGCATTTTTCTTTTTCATTTCATTCACTTTCTTAGGTCATTTAGTGTTGCTTTGCATTCAACTAGGGTTTTGCATTTCATCTTTCATTTCATTGTCTTTTCCAAGTTTAAAGTTGGTGGCAAACTCCTCATTAGTCTATTTTCAGCCTCTATGATAGCCCTATTGCAAGAACTCATTTTTGTTTTGCATTGAGATCTCTAGGGTTACCCTTGAGTGGAATCTTGAAAGTGGGTGTGATAGTAGTTACACACCATTCCATTCAATCACCCCATTTTAAGAGGTTTCAATAGAAATTTAATCTAATTTCCCAAAATTTAATTCCTAATGGACAACTTTAGACATTTGAAATTCAAATAATAAAATGCCACCTCAGACATATTCATATTTGGAGCCAAAATAGGGGGACATATGTGCCTAAGCACAAGTGTCCCTGACATATATTCTAGAGTTTAAGGAGTTGGGGGGAAAGTAATAAATAAGAGAATTTATTTTATTCTTTCAATTGTAAGAATAAAAGAAATAAGCTATGGAATGCATAATTTAGGAAATTAATTGCTTAATTAGGTCCAAGAACTTAAGGGGGAGCAAAAAATAGTGTGAAATTATCGATGATAATTTATGATTCTACATTTAGTCACCACTTTAGTGAGAGTATGAACTTATGCTCAAACTCACACTAAAGTATAAAATATATGTTAAGAGGGGTTTGATTGTACAAATTTTTAAGAGATAGGATGACTAAGGACTGAGGGGGAGTGCACAAGCCCCTAGGATCTAAGATCCCATGGCAAGAAAACATGAGCACAAAGGAACAAACATGTTTATGAAATACAACAAGACAACTTACACAAATATACATGTCAAAAAACACTATGCATACATGATGAAAACATGTGACATAACATAAAACATAAATGGAAATGAAATTAACACAATCACAATGCAAACAAGATGCAAACACAAAGGAACACATAAAAGACACATAACAAAATATAAGGTAGTACTAAAGGATTTGAGTTGGTAAGGTAAAGAGACCTCATCTTAAATTGTCTCAAATACCAAACATCATCCACTGAATAAATGTTAGTTAAAGTAATGTTCCCATGAGGACTAGCAAGTTGTGTTATTCCAAATCACTCATGAGCCACATGGATCTACTATCTAGCAAGCTATGTTATGCTAGGTTTCCATTCAATATGATGAGTTCCATAAGGCTAGTAAGTTGCATTATGCTATAAACTCATGAAATATGTATCTCTACTATCAAGAAAGGTGTGTTATGCTCAACAACCATGTTAATGTGGCAAGTTCAACAAGGCTAGCAAGTTGCACTATGCTAGAAAGTCATGAATCATATAGCTCTACTATCAAGCAAGGTGTCTTATGCTTGCATCCATGTTAAAATGGGTGCTCAAGTTGACAACACAACAAGCTCCATTATGTTGAATATATTTCATCATTGATCTTTCCACCCCAACAAAAAATGGGACCAAAAATCTAACCAACATGTTTGGCTCTCCCTTGAGGACAACAACCAAGAAAATTCTCTTGGTTGATTTTGTGTTCCTTAATGTTTAAGGTGCAAAGATTGATTTAGTTTAGTGTATTTAGCCTAGATCCTCATTTCACCCTCTTATTTTATAAATAAATAAGCTCCTAACTAGTCCATGCACACATATATAGTTAATTAACTAATCCCATTTTTAATCTTGCTAACATCACCACATATTTAATTAACTGATTAATCATTACTAATTAGTAATTAGCTCCTAATTATTTCATACACATACATATAATCAAAATAAATAAATAATTCTAATTATGGTCACCTGCATTCCGCTCCTTGTTAAGTAAGTTATACAATTATTTATCCACGTTAGCTCTAAATCACATTAGGTGATTAAACAATCAGGTTAGATAACTAGTCAATCATATTAGTTGGCACTATTATTTTAGTTGACTAATCAATGAATTGTGTTAACTAGACAAGGTAGTTAACTAGTCAATCAAAATATTTAATTCTAAAACAATACTCTAGTTCCAAATTTGATCAAATCAACCATTGTTCACTCATTATTTAATCTATAATTTTTTTAAATGCACTATTCTTTTACTAAATTGTCAAGATATTCTAGAAAATATTGCATGTTCATTGAGCATCCACACTTCAGTAAAAGCACAAGCTAATCCTAATCATGCTTGATCTAAAATTTACAAGTATTTTAAGATAGGATTTGACTTCATATTCATTTTGGACTCATTATCTATATTCTCATCGCTCAAGTAGATTATGAGTTGAACTCTAATTACCTTCTAAATTTGAACCATATTAATTTTAATTAAAAAAGCTAAGATTTTTTATGCTCAAAATATTTTGTACAATTTTTTTCACCATCTAAGATAGTATGCAATTTCTTGCTATCCCTTCAGAATTAGAAAAAATTAGATCTCAATCACAATATTGTCCATTTATAATTTGACCTCTACAACATATAAAATATACTAACCATATCATTTTTATTTAATTATTCTATGTGCTAGTCATAAGATTAAAAGTCCCGTATCGCATTCCACATAAAGATTTAAATGTTCAACTAAGATTAGTGTTAAAATTTGTACCATATCACTATTTGGTCGTAAAGAACTGCACATGTAATTGAAGTGCTTATTAGAGTTACATATTTATATCGAACAGAGAATTGTAGAGGTCCACATAGACATTATTTGTTAAGACCTTTATTTACATCCATATAAGAGCATAAACAACATATCCACTGACTACACTGCAACACATGAATCCAGTTAACAACATTGACCTAACCACTTGCAGTGCGAATTCAATGACTCACCCCCTTGACATGATACAATTCATCAGAATTGGCCTCAACTCTTCAGATACAGTCGCTGGAATATAAATTCCAAAGAAAATAATTAAAAAGGATGAAGACAGTATAAGATGCGAATATGGTGAAAATAATCTCATAGAAAATAATTGAGTGCAGAAATTCATGACCTCTAGTTCCACTAAGAAGATCAATTAATATGAAGAATTGAGAATGGAAACTATTAAATGATATCTCTTAAGTCTTACCTAATTAGGAAATTCAGTTCTTCAATTTTTCTTCTCCACTTTATTAGGATAACAATGTACATGATTATAGTGCTTAGGAGATAGACTATCCAAGGTAGCGTTAACAATAGAACCATCTTATGCTCTTTGTTGTTACTTCTTGCAAGAGGGTAAGTGCAACAAGTTGGGTCCACAAAGAGGGGAAGTTTTGGCCAAAACAAAAAATTTCACACAAAACATGTGTGCATTTTTTAAAAATGCATATACATTACGAATCGGGTACTCGAACCTAAATCTGAACTCGTATGCATTCAGATTCAGGTACACAAACCTAAAACATGTGCACATTATGAAATGTGTACGCATTCATAATGCGTATGCATTACGAAATGTGTACGCATTCCTAATGCGTATGCATTACGAAATGTGTACGCATTCCTAATGCGTATGCATTACGAAATGTGTACACATTCATAATGCGTATGCATTATGAAATGTGTACGTGTTCATCATGCGTACGAATTTTGAAACACGTACTTGTTTGTTAAAGCTATTTATTTATTTAAATAAGTGACTGTGTTTTCATTTTAACTGTCAGTTTGAGCTATGCTAGAGAAGGAGAAGCAAGATCGCATACACGTTTCGAAGGGCCTGATTGTAGCAATTTTTCACCACCACCTCATCCTGTCGACACAACCAACCTCAACGACCTCTAGGTTGGTTGAATTTTTCCATTTTTTTCCTTTATATCTTGCATTTTTATTTTGTAATTTTTATTTAGTTTTTGTTTGTTTAGTTTATTTTAGTTTGATATTTTATAGTTTTAAATTGCATTTAAAAAAGTAAAAACATTGAAATGAAACAAAGAATGTTAAATTGTAAATCAAAAACCATAAAAACTAAACCTAAATTGGAAACATTTAACTTAGAAATAAAAACCCTAAACCCTAGGTTCCAAAAGCCATAGGTCCCTAAAAACTAATTTACCTAGGTTAATCCTTGGACCTAAACCCTAAAACATAAACCTAAAACCCTATTTACCCTAAAACCTAAACCTTAAACCCTAATATTGCCACCTTTTAGATAGTGCTTGACTTGAACTTGTACAATCAATATTTTCAATGTAACCATTTGTGTTGAGAAATGAGATGTTTCTTAACTAGCTCAACAAATCATAGCATAAATTTATGAGGTTGATCTAATTAGGATTGATCATGTTGCTATGTTGCACCATTTCCATAATCAACTATAGTTTAAACATTCTCATTTTTTAGTATGGTTACAAGTTTCAATCTCATTAGGATTGTTCATGTTGCTGTTGCTCATTGAGAAATTTCAATTTGGAAATTTCCCTCCTTCCTTGCTTTATTTTGTGTCCTCCTTGTCATTGGTTCTTAACTTTCACTTTACATAATTTTAGAAGTATCCCTCCTTGGAGCTTTCTTACATTTTATATTTGAAATAGATATATGCTTTCATGTCATCAAATCTCCAAATAATTATATAGTAAAGATCTAGTTTCTCCCATTTTTGCATGATAAATTATGCACACCAATTCACATGTATAAATATGATTTCATTGAACTAAAAAATATAGTGAAGTCTTTGTACTTAAAGAATCCATTTTCAATATGTGAATAGAGATCAAGCTCATCTTTGTTTATTTTGTACATTGTAATTACCACTATCATATATCTATGTGTCCCTTTGAATGTCTTCTATTAATTTTGTATGAATCTTTAGTATGCTTTGAAAACAATGAGTGTGATTATAAATTAATGTTAGTGTTAAACTTATTGTAACAATTAGGAAAATATCAAAGGTTAAAAGCAAGCACTCATGCAATCAAGCGCTAATGCAATCTAAAGTCAAACAACAAAGAACAAAGGAAATAAGCTAAAACATAAAACAATCTCACCAAAGATCGATGTAACTCCATGGATAACCTCTATTGTCTTTCTACATTTTGTCTTCTGTAGTGTACTTGCCCTTATATTTTTTAGTGTGTTCAAGCATAGCCTAAGGATTATGATAATAATGAAACATCGAAGATTTCAGGAGAGGTAAAATGATGAAAGACAGATCAATTTATAGAAAATTGATCATTTGAATGATAGGGCAAGATTAAAAGATAAATGGATGATTAAGATCAAAAGATTCAACATGCATTATGATAATTGTTAGTACTAACATGAGTGATAAAACCTAAGAATAGAGATAAGGATTAAATAATGGTTTTAGATCTTCGAGTTTGGTATTCGAAAATAGAAGAATAATGTTTGTGTTGTTCAAACGCATGCACAAAATTTAATTAATTAAATAAAGATATTTAATTAATAAGCATGTACATGCATGCGAGTTAGAGCTAGATAACTAACTGGTTATGACAAAGAGTTTATTCGCAAAAGACACTTAGACATTAAATCAAGAGATAACTAACCGATTCAAATAGATCTCAAGTCAAGTGGGAACGAATACTTATATAACTTAAGACATTTATCTAAATATAGAGGAATGTGTTAAAATAGACTTTTATGAATTAAATGATTATTTAATTCAAGATTCAACATTTTAAGGATTAATTAAATAAATAAGATTTATTTAATTGAGTGAAGAAAAAGTTAAATCAATAATTAAATAATTAAAGTATTTATTTAATTATAGTCAGAAATATGATAAAAATAAATTAAATAAGAATTTATTTAATTCAAGAAGGAGGATAAAGTTAATTAGTGACAAAATTAAATAAAGAACATTTATTTAATTAATCAGGATAGAATAAAGAGAATATGAATTAATTAAATAATTAAGTTGTTTTAATTAATAGAAGAATAAATGTTAGAATGAATCAATTAAATAATTAAAAGTTATTTAATTAATAGATGAGGAAAGACTTTAGAAAGTAATTAAATAATTAACATTATTTAATGACGACCATGAAAATATGAATTATGAAGAAGTTGTAGGCTTACACCAAATTTCAGTGTCTACATTTTTCCCCTCTTTGATATAATGTCATTTTAGCGTTGTGTCAAATAAAATCAATCAAAAACATGCCCTAGTCATGCCCTAGTGTAAAATAGGTGAAGGTATGCCCCCATCGGGAAAATTGACAAATTTTTGAAAAGTTTCAAAAAGTTTGGAAATAGTCCTGATTAGTCAATTTGATAGTTAGAAATGCAATGGAGTTGAAAAAAATGAATTTTGAGATGTTTTGTACGTGTACAGGTTGATAGAAGTTGGAAGTTTATGCAGCCAATAGACAAGGTTGGAGGAAATGCCACCCAAAACCCTAGGTATAAATAGAAAAGGGGTGAAAACCCAATTCATTTTCACCCACCTAGTTTCAAAAATTGTGATTTTTGCTTTGGATTCCTTGTGACCATGTCTCCAATTCCATACTCACATCATCGTACTTATCGTATCTAGACATTCAAGTGACCTACAGATGTGGGCCCCTCGATATGTAGTCCAAAACCATCTTTTGAAATTTTAATTTGCACATGTTTTTATGCATTTATTTCATGCTTTTGTAATGAGTCATTTTTGTAGATAACCGCATATGTATGTGTAACTGATGCATCTGTATGCAGGATTACGCATTTGAAAATTTACGTCTTAGCTAAGTGTAGCGATTTTGATAGATAGACACATTTATTTTTGTTTTTAATGCATATGTATAGGTGCATTGCATTTGCATTTATGAATAGCGCATATAGATAAATGTTATGCATTTGCATTTTGAACAGACTAATGATTGTGCATGACTGCATAATTATGCACTTGCATTGTAAAATGCTTTTGCATTTTATATCGACGCATATGACAATTTGAGACACATTTGAAAATTTAAGTGATGCGTGTGATATTTGGTAACACATTTGCAAATTTATGACATATTTGACTGGCATGGAATTTTGGAACTTTCGACTAGGATATACTATTGATTTTGACATAGGGCATGCATAATACCATTGCAGGTTGTATTGGATCCTATATATACCAGAGAGTTGAGACCATTGATTTTTTGCTTCTGTGATAGTTTGTGGAGTGAGGAGAAACGGTTTCTATGGCATTTGGGTTTATATCATGTTACATTCTTGCCCACTATTCGGGCAAACTAGGGACTGTTGACTACATTTTACAAGCGGCGACATTGAAAGACATCGTCATTTCATCTACCTATAGGTGAGGTGACGGTGACATTAGAGGATGTGTATAGTATTCTTATATTACCTATTAGAGGGACTAGGGTCATGTATGATACTTAGAGAGAATTCTTTGAGATGTGCAAATATTATCCCCATGAGGACATTAGATAGTTGGGGATAGACCATTATGAGATTAGATGGCATGGGTTGGCTCAGAGATATAGGAGGTTAGATTGTCTATTATGTACATTGATTGGAGGTATACTTCTTCCTGAACGTTGAGGTCATGGATTCCCTGTAGGATGGGGGGAGATGTTGCTTGGGATGTTAGAGAGGCAGGAGGTTTATACTTGGTGCCCTTGCCTTTTAGCCATGTTATACTTCCATTTACATGATATAACATATAAAGAGGCATAGTCTATGAGCTGTGGTACCACGCTCTTGATGGTATGGGCGTGGGAATACATAGCCATTTTCTATTCACCTATTACAGTAGAGGTTTATTAGGGATCACCTTATGCCTTTCATTATAAGGGGGCAAACACCCAGCATCACGTTGGTGATAAAGGATACTTTAGACACGCCATTGATACGATGGTGCAATTCATTTGGAGGTTGTACATGGATTTCCCATAGGGTTAGATGAGGATAATAATTTGACATATTGTTGGCAAACACAGTATCTAATTGGATAGATAGTCTCACACATGCACATCATAGAGAGGCACTTTTCGGACATGGTATTGAGACAGTTTGGTGAGGTGGAAGATGAGCCTCGAGGTCGAGCAGAGTATGCCCAATCTTGCAAAGAGATTACATTATGGGGAGTTAAGATTTTGGTGGCTACTGCAGAGGAAGATACTAATTCTCTACAACTAATACAATGGGCTTGGAGAGGTGGAGCAGTTGAGTTGGGCATGACAGTTTCATATGATACATGGTGGGCAGATCACTGACCAGGATGCTCTTGTGGAGAGGTGCAGGATAGGACCACAAGGAAAATGTGGGAGAGGTGGGAGAGGGGATGGTGGAGATGGAGGAGGAAGTGGCTAGAGGGGTGGTGGTAGGGGGAAACATGGTCACAGATGTCGAGGCCCACCATTGTCACCCATCTATGAGGAGATGCAGGAGGGAGAGGATATTCCCATGCTAGGTGTTGGCAGAGGTGAGGAGGAGATTCATGTAGAGGAGGTAGATATTTATGGGAGGAGCATGCGAGACAAGAGGGTATGCTAGAGGAGCATGTAGAGGAGGAGGAAGGTAGGGAGGAGGCAAAGATAGATGCCCTTGGTCTGCTTAGTATGTATCAGGATGATCAGAAGCAAGAGCTCCATGACAGGATTTTGGAGGAGATGGAGG
Organism: Sequoia sempervirens; assembly: GCA_007258455.2. Taxonomy (NCBI): domain Eukaryota; kingdom Viridiplantae; phylum Streptophyta; class Pinopsida; order Cupressales; family Cupressaceae; genus Sequoia; species Sequoia sempervirens. Next base: position 21,851,184 of record VDFB02049217.1, read on the forward strand.
ATGATGGGATGGAGAGATCACGACAGGATGAGACATGCCCTATTGATCAGGATACAACGGATCTACATGCTCAGGTTGCATCCCTAGAGGAGAGGATGAGGGTATTGATGTTAGAGTGAGATTCCCTACAAATAGAGAGAGACAAAGCTTACATGGACATGGACCATGCCATAGCTCGAAGATAAGAGACTAAATAGAGATTTTCAAAGATCAGAGCTCTTTGCAATGGGCCAGCTAATGCATTTGCTTGAAAGTTAGTCAGATCTAGTGAGAGAGATTCCTATTACAGGGATCTATATGAGGCAAAGGTTCCTCCAGAGAGACAGGCTCCCAGTTTTTCACATGCACGTAGCGGTAGGTCTTAGAGCAGGACTCACACCAGGACAATGAGTACAAAGGGGGTTGAGGGGTCTTGCAGATCTGGACCATATGACAGGCCTCCTTCAGGACATAGGTCATCAGGATCCTAACATCATTCACCTTCACATTCTACTCATGGGAGTAGTGAGAGCTCCGATTAGGGACATTTATAGATATGTATTGATGGACATTGTATTTTCATCATATAGCCTGTGAGCTTCATATTTATTGATACATTATGACATTATGATGTGACACTTTTTGAGATATATATATATATATATATATATATATATGATTTTGGTAGCGATTCTCATGATATGTAGTTCTATTTATGATTATGCAATCTTTTATTTATGCATGTTATGTCTATATGAGATGCCTACGTGATGGATGATCATATCTACTTTATGATATGTTTATGTAGCCTATGATGTGATGTTGATTCTATATTATGTTGTATGCATTTATGATTATGAGATGCAATGTGATGTTTACATATACAATGCTATCTACATGTGATGTTATACATTTGATGATGATGGATATAATGTAATGCATATATGATGAATACCTATTATTCCATGATTTTGTAGATATGATAGATGCCTATATTTTTATGTTTTTGAAATGAAAGATATATGTATGATTTTTACATGATGTTTCTAACATGAATGCATATGCAGGATGCATTATCTTTTTTTGTGTCACAAGACTCCATCATAATTCAAGAAAGAAGACATGGTAGTGCGGAAATAAAGATGAATTAGAAAAGACATGGTTGTTAGTATTAGCAATCTTTGATGTTGCACCATATCACAAAAGGCATTGCACTTTATCATCATTGGAAGGTAACTACTACAAATGGAGACAAAAACCATGATATGACATAGATCAAGTTGTGCAAGGCCATCCACTTGCTAACAACATATAGTCGCAGACAAGGATTGTCTTAACTCATACTAAGGGAAAAGTTGCTCCAGTCTTTTTGTCAAGACAAACCATAGACCAAAAAAAAAAAAAGACAAGTCATGAGACATCATTTCTCCTCTAAATCCTTCATGGGAAATCCTTGAGGAAACTAGTAACATGAGTCAAAATCAAAGTTAAAAGATAGTTGATAGACAAAAGTCAAAGAAAATAGAATTTTAATACATCGTTGCTTCTCTAAATCCTTCATGGGACATCCTTAAGAAAGCTAGTAACATGATTCCAATCATAAAGTCAAATGAAATGATAAGATAAATAAGCTATAAATTCAAAAGCCAATAACATATTTTCCAAAACTTGATCTGTTTGTTTGATGGTTTTGATGGATAAGATGATTGATTGATTGAGCCTAGTTTTAGGAAAGACACATATCGGATAAGACTTTGAGTTTGGCTTCGATGTTATGACTATATATATAAGGCATGACAAAAGCCTATTTTCAGAAAGACACGCATCATATAAGACATTGAGTTTGATGTTGTTGATGTGATAATTTGTGTAAGGCTATGTTTATTTGTTTGATAGTGTCTATATTTAAGAAGGAATCATCCTGTATAAGACATAATTTGACTTTTTTGATACTACCTATTTCCAGGAAGGACACATTCTGTAGCAGATATAAATTGATTTGTTTTGGTTGTTGCTTTGGCAATTTGTTTGATTTAACTTTAGGACATTGTTGACTTGTTCAAAAAATTGATGCATGACTTGATATTATGTGTTGATAATTGACTATGTGTGATGACAAACCCTAAAGGATGGGCGTAGTGTGGCCTTGGGGGCTCATCGATTGATGGCCTTTCCTATTTTATACATACAGAGACCTCGTAGTTCGACTACAGAGACCTTGTAGTTCGACTAGACTTTGACTGACAAGACTGACTATAAGAAGCTTGAATTGTATGAAGATATTTGATGTGTGTGACCTAGTGCATGTGATGAACCCTAATGGGCTGACTTAGTGCAGCCTCAAGGGCTCATCGATTGATGGCCTTGCCTAAGTTATACACGTAGAGGCCTCATAGTTTGACATGACTAATGACATTGTCTTATAGACAAAGGATTGAGTCATGATTTTATACAGCCAAACCTAAAAGGACTAACCTAATGCCTTAGGGAAACATCGGTAGATGGCCTTTCCTACGTCTAGTCACAGAGGCAATGTAGTTTGACAATGACATAGACTAACAAGTCCGACTAACTCTGACTTTTTTTTTGGGATTTTTGACATGTTTTGATTTTTTATTTTTTTGAAGTTTTCTGATGTTTTTTGGATTTTCTCAGGACATTTTGTGATGCTTTTCAAGGATTTTCTTTAAGACATTTTGTGATGTTTTCGGATTTTCTCAATGGTTTTACATCTTCAACATAGCCAATGTAAGAACCAATATGATGCAAGTCAAGTGCTTGCCCCCAGTCGAGTATAAGACCAATTGATTATGAATAGGATAAAATGGGAGATATGAAATGCACTCGATGTCAATTGTTCCAAGTTATGGGAAGGAACACCATTTATTATGAACGGTATGTACAAGCGATGGACGGGAAGGATAGGTGATATGTACAGGGATAGATAATATGTATCGAGATAGATAATATGTACAGGGAAGTCAGATTAGAATGATAGTAGACAAAGGAGCAGAGTCAACTACACATGGTACCTATTTTCCAAGTTTTCACCATGGTACTTATCCAAAGCACCACCAAAGTGGTTTTCACTATTGGACGACTTATTTCTCTTTACTATTTTCTAGGGTTTTTCAATTTTTTTTATGTTTCCAAGATGACCGTTTGCTAGGTTTTCACCTAGGTAACAATTTTTTTTTTTTTTATTTTTTTGTATTTTTGCTAATTAAGACAAAGATCTCAAAAGCTATGTGTAGAAATTATTCAAATGAAGACTATTGATGGGTGTCGACAATGGTTCTCCTTCAGGAGTAGAGAGTTGATATGCTCTTGATCCAAAGGCTTTTGTGACAATGTAGGGTCCTAACCAGTTAGGTTCAAACTTTCCTGGTTTTTCTCTTTCAACTTGATTCTTGGGGTTCTCCATTAAGACTAGTCACCAATGTCAAAATTTCTATTCAAGACTTTCCTATTCTAGCTACGACGAATATGGATTTGATATGCTTGGAGATGATCTAATGCCTTTTGTCTTCATTCATCTACGAATTCTAGTTTATGTAGTCTTGAAACTTGGTACTCTTCATCGTTAATATGACCTTTCAAGGATACCCTCAGGGAAGGAATCTCAACCTCAATAGGTAGAATGGCTTTGGAACCAAATACTAAAGAATATGGAGTGGCACCAGTGGGAGTATGGATGTTTGTGCGATAAGCCCACAAGGCTTGATTAAGTTGTAAATGCCAATCCCAACCAACATCATTGATAGTATTTTTGAGGATTTTGATGATAGTTTTATTAGATGCCTCTACTTGGCCATTACCTTGTGGGTAATATTGGGTGGAAAAATGATGTTGGATATGGAACTCTTCATAGAGATGATAAAATTCTTGGTTTTTGAATGGATGACCATTATCTGTGATTATGGATGGAGGAACACCATACCGATAGATGATATAGTTTAGGATAAACTTAGAGATCTGTGTGTCGGTGATGTAGGTCATGGGAATAGCTTCAATCCACTTCATAAAATACTTAGTGGTGATAATGATGAACTTATGGCTGTTAGATGATGTGAGATGTATCTTACCTATGAGGTTGATTCCCCATTGGGAAAAGGGCCATGGTGACATTAAGGGACAAAGCTCTTGCACTGGTGCATGTATCAAGTCTTTGTGTACCTAACATTGGCAACATTTCTTGACAAAGATATATGAGTCCTTTTCCATGGTACGACAAGAGTAACCCAGTCTCATAATCTTTTTAGCTAAGGTAGGATTGTTAGAATGGGATCCACATATACCCTCATGTATGCCATGCAAGGCTGCTTGTGCTTCGTCAGTATCGAGGAATCTTAGTAGGGTATTATCTAAGGTGTGTCTATAAAGAGTGTTTCCAATGATGGTGTGCTTGGCTGATTTGTGGAGGAATGTCCTACACTAGTTATTAGAAAGGTCAGGGGGTATGATTTCAGCATGGAGGTAGTTATAGATATCCTTATACCATGGGGAATTGGGACCAACAATATCACACACCATCTCTGAATTTGGGATGTCATAGGTAGGGACCAAAATTTGTTCTACCAAAAACTTAAACTTAGCCATGTTGCTTGGTATGTCCAGGAGTGAAGCAATAGTAGCCATGGCATCTACTGCCCTATTTAGAAAATGAGGTATTTGATGAAAGTCATCCTTGTCAAAGTACTCCTTGAAACTATCTTTCATGTGTTTATAAGGAGCAATATTTTCATCTTTAGTCTCCTAATCATCATTTACTTGTTGGATTACCAATTGAGAATCACCATAAACTTGTAGGTTCTTGATCTTCCATTTGACTGCCATGTGTAATCCTGTCACAAGAGCCTCATATTCTACTATGTTGTTGGTACATGGAAAGGAAATCTTGAATGACTTAGGGATAGAATCATCCTATGGTGTGATAAACATGATACCATCCCTTGAGCCATGATTCGTATGGGACCTGTCAAAGTATAGTTTCCATGTTGTGCCTGTGTCAATGGTGAATATAAAATCATCAGGAAAATCTGCCACTAAAGGGTGATTTGCTTGTATGAGTGCATCAACCAACTGATTAGCAATGACTTGTCCCTTGATAACTTTTCTCTCTACATAGAAGATGTCATACTCACTAAGTATAATAACCCATTTTTCTAGTCACCCTATTAATGCTACTTTGGTTAGAAGGTATTTCAGAGGATCTATCTTCGCAATCAACATTGTCTGGTGGTTTAGAATATAGTGCCTTAGTTTTTGAGTAGAAAATACTATTGCAAGACAAGCACGTTCAATGGTACTGTAATTAAGCTCATAACCTACCAAAATTTGACTTATATAATATACTACCCTTTCATGACCTTCATCATCATTTTGTTGAAGCAATGCTCTGAGTGATGAATGGGTTGCTAAAATATAGAGAATCGGTGGTCATCCCTCAATAGGTGGCATTAAGACTGGTGGTGTGAGTAGATATTCTTTGATTATTTCAAAAGCCTCTTGACACCTAATGGTCCATACAAAGGGTGCTCCTTTCTTGAGTAAATGTTGAAAGGGATGTGTTTTATATGCTAACTACACTATGAATCTTCTGATGTATTGCAGTCTCCCTTGTAGTGTCCTTAGCTAACTAAGATTAGTTGGGGGAGGCATGTCTACGATTGCTTTTACCTTGGCTAGACTCACTTCAATGCCCCATATGGAAATGATATACCCTAAAAGATTTCCTGATTTCACTCCAAACACACATTTCTTCGGATTTAGTCTCACTTTATACTCTTCTAGACTTTGAAATATCTTGTCTAAAATCTATAGATGATCTACCCTTGTCAATGATTTAGCAATGGGGTCATCGATGTAATCCTCCATAAGAGTGTGTACAAGGTCATGAAAAATAGTGGTCATGGCACACTGATAGGTGGCTCCAACATTCCAGCAATAAGTTCCCCAAGGACATGTGAAAGTTGTTTTAGCTTGGTCTTCAGTTGCAATCCTAATCTTATTATACCCTAAAAATTTGTCCATAAGGGATAACATCTAATACCCTATTATCATGTCTACTATCATGTCAATGTTGGGTAGAGGGAAGTCATCCTTAGGGCATGCCTTGTTGATATCTCTGAAATCTATGTAGATGCAGATGTCCCCAATTGGTTTTGTGACTGGTACCAAATTAGAAATCCAATCGGCATAGTCAATTGGTCTAATGAAGCCAACATCCAATAGTTTCTTCAATTCAGCATTGACTAGTAGAGCAATCTATGGGTGCAATTTCCTCAAATTTTGTTTTACTGGTTTTATGACTGGTTGCAAGGGAAAATGATGTAATACAAGTGTAGGATCTACCCTAGGCATGTCTGCATATGAACAAGAAAAATTAATCTATTTTTTTGTAAAGAAGTTGCAGAATTCTAGCTGCTCTTCTTTTGTCAATGGTGCTGCAAAATATACCAGTCAAGGATTCTCTTTTGTGCCTATGTTTACTTCCACTAATTCATCAACTAGCATGGGTGAATTTTCCTGTGCAACAGGGAGAATGTTCAAACCTCCATCGTTAGGTGCCTTAGAGAGGTATTTTGCTTTGGATGTGTCCTTATTTTTTGCTTTTTCATTGTCTAAAGGAACCTTCGGTTTTCACCTAGAGACTCATCATTTTTATCTTTTTTATTCTTTTCCTTATTTTTGTGAATGGAGGGTTGAACAGATTCCCCAAAATATGCTTTTTTTTCCAAATCAATGGTAAATCTAGCCTTGTGATCACCACTAGGAATTCCTTCCCATAATCCTAGGAACTCAGTAATCGCTTCATCATTCTCAAAAATGTCTAAGACAGGTGTGTCTTGTTGGTCCCAATCAATGAGCTAGGGATAGACTAAGGGAATTTCATCATCAAAGTTGTCAAAGTTCAATGGGGTCAAGGTAAAAGCTGAATTGTTCATAGTCACAAAAGTTTTGTACCAAGTCCTCTTTTCTCTTTTGCTTGGATCTAGGTGGATTCTAAGGTGGGCCTAATACCAAGGTTTGTTTATCTAAAATGGATTTATCAGATTCCCAAGAGGTAGGATCAAGAGATTCCCAATAGTAATGCTTAAACCAATCTTCTTTTGTCATATTCTTTGGTGGACAGGAATTCAATGGATTTGGTGAGGATTTCAACATTACGTCAAGTTCTCCAAAAAATTTATCAAGGTCCATGGAAGAGAAGAGGTGGAGGATAGGGAATCCCAATTGTATTTGTTAGAGTCTGGAGAATCAAAATAGTGTTGGTCAAATGGATCGTGAGATGTCTTGATAATTTTAGAAGCACTTACTTCCTCGAGTAAAGGTGATGTGGTACTAGGAATGCCAGTATGAATCGGTTGAAACCCAAGCCCTAAGCTTTTCATCCATTTAGAAACAATTATTGGTTCAATCCTCCCATCTTGATGTAATCCTAAATCACTATGTCCATTATATCCCTTGCTTTGCATGATTGTGAAGCCTTTCCATATTGATCTATAGGAATGTGAGCAAGTGAGGGATGTTCTTCATAGTCTTCTCTATACAACTAGGGGTGACATCTTCTGCATGTATGGATTCTTTGCTTAATTCTCCCCATTTTGCAAAGGTTGTTGAGGGAGCAATGTGTATAGTGACCACTGATTGTCTCCTATCTATTGTAGGTAAACCATATGATTTAGGAGGAATCAGATGGCTAACACAATAAGATGTCTATTTGTTATATTCGCCACAACCCTTCTCTTGGATCTCAACCCTAGGAGTGGAAGGTAATGAAGGAAAAGTGGATATTTTAGTGAGAGTGGATGGATCACCATAATGAGATGAATTAGATGATGAAGCTTCTTGGTTTACTAGCACTTCGTGTTGGGGTATCTCTCGTAGACTAGTACAATATTGGAATGGATCTAGTCAGCATCTATTGTAATCTCAATGCCATTAAAGGGGAATTTGAGACATTGGTGGTAGGTAGAAGGGACTACCTTCATAGCGTGAATCTAGGGTCTGCCTAGCAGAAGGTTGTATGGAAGGGTGAGATCCAAGACTTGGAATTTTGTCTCCATAACTGCAGGACCAATTCTGATAGGAAGTGTGACAACCCCCTTTGATTTGCATTCTTCATCATCATAAACCTTAATGAAAATTCTTTTGGTTGTATCCAAACATGCTTCCGAGAAACCTAATCCCTTAATCAATTTTAAAGTGCAAAGATTTAACCCTGCTCATTTGTCTACTAGAACTCATCTAACTTTAGTTTTGTCAATAAGGACTTCAAGATGTAATAGGTCATTATGATTTTTCTTCTCAATTGGATAGTCTTGTTTGGAGAATGTGGCATGATGATTATTGGTCAAGTAGCCTACCATTTCCTTGAAACGATTGACATTGAGATCATTAGGGACAGTGGTGCTTTGTAAAGCTTTGTCTAAAACAGATCGATGTTTAGGGGAGATACAAAACAGTTCCAAGATGGAGATTTGGATTGGGATCTTCTCTAACTAGTCAAGTAAGTTGTAGTGTGACTTGGAAGTTTGTGGTGTCTGATGTGATGGAGGGTCTTAGATAGTGATCTTGGTCCGATGAGTGTTGACAACACACTTATGAGTTTTATTTATGGTGATGGTATTGACATGGTCATCAAAAGCTCATATATGATTTATCATAGGTCCACTATAATCATGCTTGACACTAGCATAATTGGTTGCATTATCGGTCTTGTTTCCGGAACTGGGGGCCTTTCCTTTCCCATGGTCATGTAGTGGATCATAAAAGACTTTGTGATTAGTGTTTGATGACTTTTGTTTTTGTCCGCTAACTTCAATAATTTTCTTCTCGACAAGATCTTGTATGATATTCTTTAGTTGTTGGAAATTTTGTAGGGTATGTCCCTTAGTTCTATGGAAATCACAAAAGGCATTGTCATCTCATGAAACTGGTTTTCAAAAATTTCCTTGGATCATATTGTCTTGGCTCTTGAAGCTGTATAAGATTGTGTTGCAACAATTGTTTGAATACTGACTCGATGGGTTCCCCTAAGGGAGTGAACTCACATTTTTGAAACCTCCTCTATTGTTGTGGTCGTTGGGTGTCTTGGATAGTGTTGGGATTTTTATTGATGATGTTAAGCATGTTGGTAGAGGGGTTATTTCCTCTAAGTATAATGATCGGTCCTACTTGTAAATTTTTAGCATCAACTAACCATCATTGGTAACATATTTGTTCCGAGACCAAAATCTATTTCTGTCATTGGGGGCTTTTCTGCACAGGAGGATTTCTATTGGGTTTTTGTGTCTTAAGTTACCTTTTTTCTATGATTCCTTTCTCTAGTATGAGGCCCTTTTCCACTAGTTCTTTAAAGGATGTGCAACAATGTACCGTCAAGTCACTTCTCAATTTTGGGTTGAGGTTTTCTTTGAACATAGTGACCTTCTGTTTCTCAGGGATCTTGATAGGACATCCACTGGCTATTTTTCTTCATCTCTGGAAGAAAGCGATAAAATTTTCTCCTTCGTCTTGTGTAGTATGACACAAGGTTGCTATGTTGATTTCATGGTCTATGTTAAAGGAGAATTGTTCAATGAATTTCTTAGCCAGTTCGACCAATGTTTTTATACCAAGACCTAAAAACCACTCTAGTGCAATTCCAACAAGACTTCTCAGAAAGAGTCTCATAAGATACGTGGGGTCATAGGCAACATTAATGCACATCATGGAAAATTCCCTTATGTTTTTTACTAGATTTCGCTTTCCATTGTACTTGGGAAAATTTGGTATGACATACCCATGAGGGAAAGGTGTCATGTATAATGATTTATCGAAGGGAAATGAACATAAATCCTTTGCTGAAAAGGTTTTCTTGTTAGACACTACCACGTTATCCATTTGTGTTTGAAGTGTGTGCATTTGTGTCTATAGGACGTCAACTTGAGTTAATGATGTGTTGGTTGGATTATTTGGGCCTATGTATGTGTTTTGAAATCCAAAGTTTTGTGATGGGTTTTGGTTAAATGTGGGTATGTAAAATGGGTTTAGATTTGGAATGTTAGTGAATGGGTTTTGATTCAGAATTTGTGAGAATGGATTTTGATTCAGAGTATGTGAAAATGGATTTTGATTCAAAGTTTGTGAAAATGGATTTTGATTTGGAATTTATGAAGTGACAAGTCAGTTTCCATATTGGAAAGAGGGTATGTTTCCTATCTGTGAAACCACAATCTATGGTTTAGTACTAGCAACATTAACACTAGGTATAGCTGCTATCTGTGGAATAGTGCTAGTGACATTGACACTTGGTATAGGAGTTGATGTTCTAGATTTTTTGTTCCCAACAAGAGGACCGAAGGGATTGGATGATGATGCTCCTATGGTAAAATTTGGACCCTGTGTCAAGGTAGGCATACCAAATGGAGATGTGTGTATCATTGAGGCACTCTGTGTAGGTCCTCCAAATGGTATAGCAGTATTCAATTGAGGTATAGTAGCACTAGTAGTGGTAGTGTTTGTTCCTTGTGTAGGTTGAGTTTGTAAGGTACTGATATCAAAACCAGGAGGTAGTTTGGCACCTCCATCTAGGAATTTTGCTAACTATCATTGATGATCATTTTCTAGGTACTTATCTACAAAGGAGGAAAACTCAGGGTCTTGTGCAATAGCCTCTATCTCTTCCACTCTAATATGTCTGTGTGTGTCTCTAGTAACAAATTTATGTAACAAAGTCTTGTGAGGTCTAGATGTAGCTGCCCATACAAAGGGGTTTGAGAATGGATTGATGAAGTCATTTGGGTCTGACATCTTTTCTCTCTATTTTCCCTTGGACTTGGTTTCAACCATGTAAGACAAGCTCAAAGTGCAAGTGATGCAAAAGCTAATTCTATGGATAGTATGACTCTAATCTATGCTTTTGGGATTTTCTAGGTGCAAATAAGGAATGAATGCAACTATTTTTTTGGTATTTTCTCTACAAATAAGGTATGTCTAAGATGACACTATTCTAAGATGACATTAAATATAAATATGAAAAGGTTTAAATGATCAATTTGGAAGATTCTAAAAGAGGTTTATCTATCAGCTAAATCTTAACCAAAGTTTCAATTTAGTTTTGAAAAGGAACCTTCATTGGACTAGGACTAAAAGATAAGGTGAACTCCCAAGCTAGACTGATGAGTTGGAAAGACTCATGTGTAGGACAAAAGATATGATGACTAGGTTCAATGACAACATTGGTTAAATCAAGGGTTTATCCAAAGCGTGAAAGGTTCCTATCCTAAAATTTGCAAAAGATGATCTCTCTAAAGGAAATAAAGACCCCTAAGATGACAGTAAGATGTATGACCAGGGTACTTATCACTATGACTAAATGATTCCTAAAGGATGTAAACATGCAAATTTTGAGTGAAATTTTTGGTTTATGTCCAAGAATTAGTGTAAAATGATAAGTTAGATATGAGTTTGACTGTTTGTTCTCAGATTCTGACAATAAATTATTACTTTTTGATACTCAAGAAGATATATTACAGAATTTAACAATTGCGGTTTTCTTTCATAGTTGCAGGTTTTTGGTAAATTCAGACTCAGGTATTAGACAAATGTGGTTTTTTTATGGAAGATGCAACTTAGGGTATCAATTGTGACTCTATACTGATCAAATGTGTTTTTCTAGACTTTGACTATGTACTGGTAAAAGAAGGTTGTTTTTGTCATAGGGGCATATGTGTCATTCCAGACTACAGATGCAGCTCACCTATTCAAATCTGTCACAGAAGGTATCAATTGTGGTTTTCTAGTAATAGAGGTTATGACAGATGTGACTAAGTTATTAGATGTGGTTTAATACTAAACAAATGTGAGTTTTTTTAACAGATGTGACTCAAGTTTAAATAGATGCGACTCTAAAAAAATAGATGTGGCTCATGTTTAAAAATATGTGACTCTAAGTAAATTTAACTCAGTTTCTAACAGATGCAACTCTAGTTTAAATAGATGTGACTCTGTGTAACAGTTGCGACTTTCTGGTGAAAAGTTGCGGTTTTCTAGTGAATGACAATGTAAATTGACTTTGTTTCATGATCAAGTTTTTGGAAAACAAAGAAAATTAGAAGAAAATGTATTTTAGTTTGATTTTGACACAAAGAACGTTTAATTTGATAACATACAAGCACATCCTAGGCTATGTAGGACAGTATTTGCTGATTTTTCATTTGGGTTTCCCCAACTATGCTTATTCAAAGTGGATGACTAGTAGCTTGACCCCACTAGATCCCCTCCATGACTCAACACTTCATTTGGGGTAGCCAAGCTATAGTACCCATGAAACTCCCATGGCATACTTCTCATCTCTATAATGAACTGTAAGAAGGTGAGACAGCTTCACAGGTCTGACCTATTGTACTAGTAAATAGAGGGATTTTGGACACTACAAACAAGGGTATTTAATTTGGTCATTCCACTCATGGGGTATCATCCATGCGGTGAGGGACCATTGCTTCCCTTCTCATCAGAACAATACTCATGATTCCCTCAAGTACCCACTTTTATATACCGGTTGGAAGTTGCTCAGGTTCAATGTGCTGCCAGTCTGAGTCATCCTGGGGTGAGTACTTTTTCCCACCAATACAGGCCCAATTTCTTGAGTTAGTAATTGGTTCTCTTGCACCCAAGATCACACAAATGCGCAAGGGGAGAGCATACTTTTATGTACCAAATTGTAAGGGTCATAATAGAGTGTGCTTTCGCACCAAACATAGTAGATAGTTGTAAAATTTAGACCCAAATGAAAATTTTCTAATCTACCAAATAGTTTGTTTCAAAATAGTCTTTGACACATATCTTGCAAAACAATTCATTAGTAGTTTGCAATTTATATTTGGCGGTCGTCCTACAAGAGGGGTTTCAGAAACTTGTCTTCTATGATATGTCCTACAAACACTATGTTAAATCCAAAACACACACTACAAAGAAAATATTATCTAAAATAAAAACACAAAAGAAAGTTGTAAATCAAAAACTTAAATCCAAAAATTCACTAGTCAGTTGTGGCTCAATAAATCATAGATGGGTTAAAAAATTTTGGATTCGTCATATGCAGTTCTTATAATCAATTGTGTCATTTCATCTATCAGACGCATCATTCTATATGATACCTACAAAAATTGAATAAAAGTCTATGGATTTATGAAAATGGTGTCTTCACGTCAGGTTCACCAATGTAAAAATTGAGAAAACAACAAAGGTTAAAAGAAAGAACTCATGCAATCAAGCTCTAATGAAATCTAAAGTCAAACAACAAAGAACAAAGGAAATAAGCTAAAACATAAAACAATCCCACCAAATATCAATGTAACTCCATGGATAACCTCTGTTGTCCTTCTCCATTTTGTCTTTTCTAGTGTACTTGCCCTCAAATTTTTCAATGTGTGCAAGCATAGCCTAAGGATTATGATAATAATGAAACATCAAAGATTTCAAGTAATTTCTCCAAAAGTCCCAATATTTGAGGAGATGTAAAATGATGAAAGATAGATCAATTTATAGAAAATTGATCATTCGAATGACATGCCAATATTAAAAGATAAATGGAAGATTGAGATCAAAGGACTCAACATGCATTATGATAACCGTTAGTACTGACATGAATGATAAAACCTAAGAATAGAGCTAAAGATTAAATAATGATTTAATCTTCAAGTTTGGTATTCAAAAATAGAAGAATAATGTTTGCATGAAAAGGATAAAGATAGAATAAAGGGAATGATTTGTTCGAACACATGCACAAAATTTAATTAATTAAATAAAGATATTTAATTAATAAGCATGTACACGCATGCAAGTTAGAACTAGATAACTGACTAGTTATGACAGAGAGTTTATTCACAAAAGACACTCACACATTAAATCAAGAGGTAACAAACCAATTCAAATAGATCTCAAGTCAAGTGGGAATGAATACTTAGATAACTTAAACATTTATCTAAATATAGAGGAATGTGTTAAAATAAACTTTTATGAATTAAATGATTATTTAATTCAAGATTCGACATTTTAAGGATTAATTAAATAAATAAGATTTATTTAAGTGAAGAAAAGGTTAAATGAATAATTAAATTATTAAATTATTTATTTAATTATAGTTAGAAATATGATAAAGATAAATTAAATAAGAATTTATTTAATTCAAGAAAGAGAATAAAGTTAATTAGTGACATAATTAAATAAATAACATTCATTTAATTAATCGGGATAGAATAAAGGCAATATGAATTAATTAAATAATTAAGGGGTATGTATAGGATCATGATGGGCCAAAAAGTGGCAATATGGTGGGTATGTGGCTGATGACTATTTTTTTACCCAAAATTGATGAAACGAAAAGGGGCTTTAAAGGAGATTCTTAGCTTTCCACTAATATAAATTTTTCTTTACTTTGAATTTAATAATTAATTATTATTCATTTTCTATTCAAATTATGACTAAAGTCATGATTGATAGGCTAATTGAAAAACATTTATAGCTTTCAAACAGTATCACATTTTTTGAATCCAAAACATGTATGTGTCACATTCTATGCTTTGCATACTATAGGTTTAAAAAAACAAAAATTGAATTTCATGAAGTTTTGACCAAGTTAAGGTTAGACATATGAGCTTTTATATTTTTTAAAAAGTTGTAATAAAAAATCATAATTAATTATTTACTTAGAAAACAATTACAAAAAAATATACATCACATCGGGGCATGAGTCCTCTACTTATATCTAAAATCTTATAAAAAAATATTATCATTTTATTGTGGTTAGGGTGGTCAGATAGACACCTACTTATTTTTTCCCTGAAATTTAAGTACCACTGCATTGAACTTTCAAATTTTCACCAAATGGAATTTTTGTTTAAACAAACCTAGTAGTTTAGAAACTACATTCAATTTGCTACAAATTATATTACATATTTTTGAAATAATATAGATAACTTATTCAAATTTTTACATCAAGTTATGTAACTCTGATTTTTCTAAATTTTTTGCCACTTAAGGGCCTATTTTTTCCATGATGATCTTGCACATACCCTAAGTTGTTTTAATTAATAGAAGAATAAATGTTAGAATGAATCAATTAAATAATTAAAATTTATTTAATTAATAGATGAGAAAATACTTTAGAAAGTAATTAAATAATTAACATTATTTAATGATGACCATGAAAATATGAATTATGAAGAAATTAAAGTCGCAAGCTTAGACTAAATTTCAGTGTCTACACTTATAATTTCTTCTTAACTACTTTGTCCCAGTATAGAGAACCTGTGTCTCATCATGAAATTTGAAAATTTAGGTAAATCAATTTATGTCCTCAGATTTAATTAAATTCTTTGTCATACTTGATAAATACATGTATTCACAATTAATATACCTTACCTCTATAGATATACTCTTGTTAGGAAACAACCACACCTATGAGTAAAATTCCCCTTGCCCCAAAAGATAAAGCTCTAGACCCATAAAAACTTAGAAGAATAAATTACTTATTGATGAATTAGTTAATAAATGATAGGCTTGATATTTATGAGCTCCATTGAGCACCCTTGTCTAACAATAATCCTGATATAAATAGAATCTAGTATAATTTTTACTTGAATTAAACTACATGGTTTTCATCATTTACCCATTTTGACATGCTTTCTTGAGTTGTTCATAACCTAAATTAGTGGGGACCTTTCCTTCTCTTTTTCCACCTTTATATATGTAATAGAAGACACTCTAAAAAACCCCTAACCTCCTATTAACACCCAATTTGAGAAATCAAATTTATATATCTACATGTGTCTTATTTAAATTCATTCTTTAGTCCTTTACCTATAGAAATGAAATGGTTGGAGTTATAATTAGAACTTACCTCCCTATTTTCACTGAGAGGTATCCTATGTATTACATATAGATCTAACTCAAGACTATTTATAATTGAACCATCCCATTTATTAAAGGTTTAACATAAAATACCTAGATGAATTATGAAAAATGTGTCATCCTCTGCAAAGTTTTGATGTAGAAGCACTAAATACTTGACTCAACATATGAGTTCCCTTTCCATGTACAAAAAATATAATTTAGTGCATCCTTAGATATTTTAGGTATCTTAATTATAGTATACATATTGATCTAAATTATATAATGGACTTATATTTTAGATATACTTGATGGTTGTTCTTGGAAGGGTTACTAAAATGTGTTCAATAATTAGTTTTAAGTAACATGTAGGTAGGATTTTATTAAAATTTTATGACCTTGGTGTGGCAATTATCTAAATTTTTAGTTGCATTCTAAGAGTTGGTAGTAACAACAAACCCTTCATATTAAAAACCACACATTGGACTCAATTTAATGTGTACATGCTATGGATTTTTAGTGTTCTATATTTTTTAATGTTATAAATTGAATGGTCTTCAAATGAAATTTATTTTGAATTTGTGCACGTTCAATGTGATTTTTAAATAACTTTCAAATTGTGTGCATTATTTAATTAGTTGGTTGATATATATTTTTTAATTGTTTAACATGTGCACAATTGCCATTTCATTGTTCACATGGATCCAAAATTTAACATAGGTGATTTTATGCCTGATGCACAAATTCCTATAGATCCCATACATCCAGATCTGCCACCACAACAAAACCCTACACCTCAACACTCTCCACCTCCTAACCCCCCACCTCTATAGTAGATTAGGCTCAGTTAAGAGAGAGCATTAGAAATAACCTTATTGTGATTCAGGGAAATATAGATCTGATAAAAAATGAGCCTACAATCCCCCCATCTCGCATGGTTTGCATCTATGGTGCAAAATATTTTCAATTCTATTTGATCTATTCATGTGGACCTAGATAGGTTCCATCAATGGAGAGAAGAGAGGAGACAATTCTATGCAGATGGATTGTCCTATAAAGAAATTAATGACCTTAAAATTACAAAACAATCCATGTGCCAACATTTTTTTTCCCCCAAACAAACCAACCAATTCCACCCACCAAAAAATGAATTTCAATTTTATGGTGGAGGCACCCACAAATAGCTACACATTTTTTGGATGGATGGTGGATGGTGTTTGATAATCCCCCACATGGAAATTCTGAGGTGTCTCTATAGTTTTTGAGAAAGTTATGGGCTAAGTTTGAGTTGGGTTTAAAACCCAACTATTTTGATATGAGATCATTTCAAGGAGTTGGACGTGGCATGCCCCAACATAGACTAGGAGCACATGTTGATCCTCAGCGATGTGCTTTGATTGCTCCTATTGTTCCTCCTTCTTCTCCTAGTGTTCCCAATGCATTTCAGTAGTAGACCATGTTATCGACATTAGGAGCATTGAGTTAAGTTTCAGTGCATCTCACTCATCAAACTACACACACGATGGGTGAAGTGGCCAATAGAGAGCATGGAGGCTCAGGCTATGGGAATACTTAGGCATCCACTTTAGGTGACCCACATGCATCTGGGACTGAATCATATATGAATTTAGTATATTCTTAGGATCATCCTACATAGGTATGTTCATCTTTTGAACTTAAATTTAATTTGTTTGAAATGTGCAAAATTCATGTAAATAATTTAACATCAAATTATATATATAATATAATATTAATTCAAGAAGTGTTCATTGTAGATGCATGATCAAATGATGCCTGAAACTCAATATGATTGTGGACCTATATGTCGAGTGTTGTAGAGATGGGCTCACCTTTTGGTTAGGTACTTGAACCAATATATATTAAATAATTTGTGTGGATATATCTAATTTAATTTGAATTTATACACATGTGTGAAATGATATATTATATCTAGATGTAGGGAGGTCATACGATACCTAGTACTGACCAACCACAAGTTGTGGTGAGCACTCCTGAGACATCATCAGCTCAGGTATGTGCTTTCAATTTTTTTAAAAGTTTAAATTAAATACACATCATAGATATAATTTAATTTGTTCATTTACATACACGTGTGAATTTGATCTATACAAATTTTTGTACATATATATGTAGGGATTTAATGAGATACCCATGGCGGGTGCACCTGCGACATCGTCAGCATTTATGCATGGGAAATCTCAGGTGCGTGGTCATGAGGTCATATCATTTGAGGTTGTAAACTTTACTAAATCTCCTATACAATTTTTATGAAACTTTTAAATATATATATATATATATATATATATATATATATATATATATTTATATATATTCGAGTTTTTAACATACTGTTTGATTTATATGAATATGCAGGATATAGTAGATCAAGCATTTTGATCTTCTCAACTGACAGTTATGCTATCCATTGAACAAAATGTGCCAATAGATTCACATGATCATATGGTAATTTATGCATACTAAAAATCATTTTTACTATATTTATTAGATATTTAATTAAGTTTATTTTTATCTAAAACTTTATATTTTCAAGTTTAAATATGTTTAATTATATCAAAATTTCTAAATAACTTTAAATCTAATTTCAAGTTTCTTGCACTCTTTTACAACATGATGTAGGTACATCTAGTCGACATGGAACAAAGAGGAGACTTGATATGTCCGATCAGCATCATAGTTATATGGTTTTAAATTTTATGGACTATAGATCTCTAGTTTTATTTAAATATGTGTTGGACTTGAAATATACATTTTGAACATGTTATTTCATGGACCATTTCACATACATTATATCAATTAATATTATCATGTTTTTGTTTATTTATATTAGTTGACTTTAATATGATGATTATATATGCAGTCAATTATGATCATGTCATGTTCGTTTTGATGATTGATGATTAACTATTTTCCAATTCTAGCAAATATTTGAATCAATAAACAAAAATATATCTCCTTGTATGCACAAAATGTATAATCTATACAATTGAACAATTATATAAAATGTGGTAAATACAAGACATGAAATGTATAATCTATAAAATTGGAACAAGATATTTAAAAAGTGACTAATAATCTCATTGAAGTTCATACATAGAAGAAACATATATAATTTATATTGATGATTAACTATTTTCCAATTCTAGCAAATATTTGAGTCAATAAACAAAAATATATCTCCTTGTATGCACAAAATGTATAATCTATACAATTGAACAATTATATAAAATGTGGTAAATACAAGACATGAAATGTATAATCTATAAAATTGGACCAAGATATTTAAAAAGTGACTAATAATCTCATTTAAGTTCATACATAGAAGAAACATATATAATTTATATTGATGTTTAATACAACTATATAACATGATGAAACATATATGTGCATGTATATACAATTAAAGCTTATCAACTTTTAGGTCAAGACCACAAATTGATATTTACACAATCTCTTGATAAAATAATTTTACAATGACAATCACATGGTAGACCAACTTGATGAGAACCTACAAAAATAATTAATGTAAGTAAAGTAACTATACTCTTTATGAGTCATTTAAGTAAATATTTCATGCTAGAAAAGAACAATATATAGTAAAAGTTGGAAAATTGGATCTTACAAATTCCATATGTAAATTCAAATGGTGTTTTCCATAGGATGGATTAAGGGGACCTAAGAGGATATAGCTTAAGGGGGTTCCTAAGAGAATGCCTTAAGGGGAGTTAAGAGGATGGCTTAAGGGGATGCAAAAGGGTGGATTAAGGGGATTTGATAGAATGACTTCAATGGATGTAAGAGGGTGGATTAAGGGGAGTTGATAGAATGATGTAAAGGGATGCAAGAGGGTTGATTAAGGGGATGCATGTCATGAACCCTAGGATATGGCTTAACGGGTCCTAAGAGGATGGCTTAAGGGGAATTATGAGTGACTTAAGGGATGCACGCTTGTGGATTAAGGGTATGTAAGAGGATATGACTTTAGGGTCCTTTAAGAGGATGGCTTAAGGGGATGCAAGAGGGTGTATTAAGGGGAGTGGATATAATTACTTGAAGGGATGTAAGAGGGTGGATTAAGGGGAGTTGATATGAAGGAATTGAAGGGATGTAAGAGGGTGGATTAAGGGGATGCATGTCATGAACCTTAGGATATGGCTTAACAAGTCCTAAAAGGATAGCTTAAGGGGAATTATGAGAGTGAATTAAAGGTCCTTTAAGAGAATGGATTAAGGGGATACAAGAGGGTGGATTAAGGGGAGTTGATAGAATGACTTGAAGGGATGTAAGAGGGTGGATTAAGAGGAGTTGATAGAATGACTTAAAGGGATGTAAGAGGGTGGAATAACGGGATGCATGTCATGAACCTGAGGATATGGCTTGATAGGTCCTAAGAGGATGGCTTAAGGGGAATTATGAGAGTGACTTAAGGGACACAAGATAGTGGATTAAGGGGATGTAAGAGAATATGACTTAAGGGTCCTTTAAAAGGATGGCTTAAGGGTATGCAAGAGAGTGGATTAAGGGGGGGAGTTGATAGAATGACTTGAACGGATGTAAGAGGATGGAGTAAGGGGAGTTGATAGAATGACTTGAAGGGATATAAAATTATGGATTAAAGGGAGTTGATAGAATGACTTGAAGGGATGTAAGAGGATGGATTAAGGGGAGTTGATATAATGACTTAAAGGGATGTAAGAGGGTGGAATAAGGGGAGTTGATAGAATGAATTAAAGGGATGTAAGAAGGTGGATTAAGGGGAGTTGAGAGAATGACTAAAAACCCTAAACCCTAAACCATAGGACCTAAATCCTCGGAGATGAACCCTAAATCCTTAAAACCCATATAGATTTGTTATTCTAAGCATCTCATGAACCCTAGAAACCCTAAACCCTAAACCATCTGACCTAAAGACTAGGAGATGAACCCTAAACCATTAACCCATATAGATTTTTTATTCTAAGCATCTCATGAACCCTAAACCCTTAAAACCCATATAGATTTGTTATTCTAAGAATCTCATGAACCCTAGAAACTGTAAACCCCAAACCATATGACCTAAAGACTAGGAGATGAACCCTAAACCAATAACCCATGTATATTTGTTATTCTAAGCATATAATGAACTTGAAACCCTTAAAAACCATATAGATTTATTATTCTAAGCATCTCATGAACCCTCGAAACCTTAAACCCTAAACCATATGACTTAAAGACCAGGAGATGAACCCTAAACCATTAACCCATATAGATTTGTTTTTCTAAGCATCTCATGAACCCTAAAACCTTAAAGCCCATATAGATTTGTTATTCTAAGCATCTCATGAACCCTAGAAACCCTAAACCCTAAACCATATGACCTAAAGACTTGGAGATGAACCCTAAAACAATAACCCGTATAGATTTGTTATTTTGAGCATCTCATGAACCATAGAAACCCTAAACCCTAAACCATATGACCTAAATACTAGGAGATGAACCCTAAACCATTAACCCATATAGATTTTTCATTCTAAGCATCTCATGAACGCTAGAGACTTACAAGGATCTACAAGTGGATGGATTAAGGGTAGATATATGAGGATATGGATTAGCGGGTCCTAAGAGCATGACTTAAGGGCTGTTGAGAGAGTTCCTTAAGGGTATGAAAGTTGATGTATTAAGCATCTATATACGAGGATATGGATTAAGGGGTCCTAAGAGGATGGCTTAAGGGGTGTTGAGAGAGTGACTTAAGGGGATGTAAGTGGATAGATTAAGGGTACATATACGAGGATATGGATCAAGGGGTCCTAAGAGGATGGCTTAAGGGATGTTGAGAGAGTGAATTAAGGGCATGAAAGTGGATGGATTAAGGGTAGATATATGAGGTATGGATTAGGTTTCCTAAGACGATGCCTTAAGGGGTGTTGAGAGAGTGACTTAAGGGGATGCAAGTGGATAGATTAAGGGTAGATATATGAGGATATGGATTGAGGGGTCCTAAGAGGATGGCTTAAGGGGTGTTGAGAGAGTGACTTAAGGGATGGAAGAGGATTGATTAAGGGTAGATATACGACGATATGGATTAAGCAGTCCTAGTAGAATGACTTAAGGGGAATTAATTAAGAGACTTAAGGGGATACAAGAGGATGGATTAATGGTACATTTAAGAGGATGGCTTAAGGGGTTTTATGAGAAAGGTTTAAGGGGATATGAAATCAATTATAAAATTTTTATAAAATGACAATGAATTAATTTTAGTTTTATATTTATACTATCAATTAAATGTATCTAGAAACCCATCTATAGATTTGAATTCCATTGTAATATATGTGCATCTCCTCTCTTTTTTGTAAATAATCTAGTTTTGTTAGACCTGAAACAAAATTTGATATATAAAACTTTAATTAGTAAATGACTAAAGAAAAATAAATATATCAATTAAATATACATACAACTATATACAAGTTACTAACATTTATTTACTTTGTTGTACCATCTACATCCTCTCTTTTTTGTAATGCATCTATGATTGTCTCATGATCATCCATTGAAAGTGTTCATAAAAATTTATTAGTAGGGGCTCCCTTGAAATCTAACTAGTTTTATATTGGTTTCCAAAATCAAACGTCAAAAATGTATAATATTCTTGTGTCTTTCATAATCTTCAAATGCAAGCAAACCAATCTTTCTTATCAAATATTTTCAAATCCAGGTGCCAACAACAACCACTGAACCAATTGGATACTCAAAGTTGTCATCATTCACTCTAGGATGTACCAAATTATGTTTTCTCTCAACACATCTAGCAAACCAATACTCTATCTCCTCTTCATTCCCCTCAGGTACAACAACAACATACACATGTCCTGCAAAAATAAATAAAAATTCAATAAAGAGTGACTTATATTTAATTCACATATAAACATGAATACATATAAAATTCAACTAAATAAATAATGTACCTTCTTGTACAAGATCTGAAATACGATCATAATCATCTGATGCAAACACATGATTATCTTCAATTGTCATTCCATGTTCAACATGTGTCGATATAGGTGTTAAGTCTCTTTGTTGCCATTGTTCGACCCCTTCCATATTTTCACACACCTCCCAATCACCTGTAATACAAAATTGAAAAAAGTATGCCAACTCCATTGTCCATAATGTCCATTTGTTTGCATTCAAACTCTTAAATGAATACCATTTTGCAAATCCATTAATTGTTTCACAATCTTGTTGAGAAAAAATATCATTTTCTTCAACTAACCAAAAGAAACATCGAATTTTTGAGCTCTCACTTGTTCTTGTAGATAATTTGGTATTGCACCAATCTACAATTGCACATGCATCTCTAAATTTCGCACCATCCTTAGATTTTAGTTGCTCTCTAGCAAGATCTCTTTCCACACATGCACCTATTCCAGTGTGTTCTCCCTTACCATGACTAGCTTAAAAAAACCTCCATATGTGCTGGATATTATTTTCCTTATGAACTCTACATAATCAATAAAACATTCTAGCATTTTTTAATTGACCCGTGCAATTATTTGACCATATGAGATGTTCTAGCATTTGAATTCCTCTCTCTTTCAATTTTTTATTAAATATATTAAAACAATATTGAACAAACTCAGATGAATGCAATTTATTATCATTTACATAAAAATGGTACTCTCTCAAAAAAATTATATTATCTTCTCTACTATCATTTGCATGTCTATAAACAATATGAAAAAATATAGCTACTTGCACTGAATTATAATATTATGATGGAATTTCTTCTTGTGGAGCAAGAGTATAATTTTCAGCAAAATCAACAACTGACAATATAGTTCCAACTGGGAATGTGTTTTTACATAAAAAAAAGTGATTATCAAACCAATGAGCATACTGAGAGTGTTAAACATATTTAGGTACAATATTATCTTTAAATTCTTTAATAAATGCATGCACACTAAATTTTTCCACAATTAGCTCACAACGTTTTCCAGTTTTTCCATCTTTTAAAGAATACTCAACATTTTTAATTTTTTTTACATCCACTAATTGTTGTCCAAATTCATCTAAAGTACTTTCATGCATACATTCTCCTAATAATGAAAATTTATAACATCTATCACATTCTCTAGAAATACATTCTTTTAAATAAAATAAGTTTAAATTAGAGGGTTCACAAAACAAACTTGCTATAAAATCTTTGATTCTTTCAGGTGGCATATCAATACCAAAAATGTCTTACATAATTTGGTTAGCATGCAATTTGCATCGTATATATCAAAAACTATCATAATAATAACGAAATTGTACATGATTCTTACAACAACAAGAGATTCATTGCTTATTAATTCTAGCATACCAAGGTTTACACTTTTCAAATGATCTTTGACTTATGTTAATATTCAATGGTAAGATTGAAGCATCTAATTTTTTTTTATATAATTCAGTTTGAGTCATATCTAAGAGATGCTTTGGATGATTTTTACGAATTTTGGAACCCACCCTTAATTTTAAGACATCTCTAATTTTAGGTGATATTTTTGTATTATCATGCCAAAATTTAGCGATTAAAGATTTAATTTCATTAGTTCATTTCATGTCTGATCTTGGGAGTCTACCACTAAAACTCCAACATTGATTAATTGGATCCTTTTCAATACTTTCTCTTCTTTTAGTAACTCTTATCAAAGTTTTAGGATTTACTTTTATACATTTACTAATCTTATTTAACATTCTTTTATTTGAAGTTGCTTTATCAACTAGAGCAGTTGTAATTGCACGACGAGCTACATTCTTGTCTTTCGATTGAATTTTCTTACCTATAAAATCAATAGCATTAGCAACACTAGATATGACTTGTTCTACTGAGTCATCTTTCTTTTTTGGTTTTACAAAAATACCTACTTTTTTCATCACATTTCTCATTTTTGACATTCTCATCAATTGCACCATGAGTTGACATTGGAATCCTAATTTCTTTCTATAAAAAAACATTTTATATATTCTATTTCCATAAGTTCTAATTTTTCTCCAAGAAACTTTACCACAAATGTTATCTAGCACATCTTTTTCAATTGTAAAAAAAACATTTTCACCTTCATCCATACAAGGGGTTTCATTTTCATTCACATAAGGGGTTTCATTTTCATTTTCAAATGTAAAAGGGATTTCATTCTCATTTTCATCAATATGAGGGATTTCATTCTCATTTGCATTCTCATAAGATATAATTTCATCATTTTTTAAAGTTTTTGCATTGTTTCAACCCTGGAATTATTGATATCATCAATGGTGTATCCAACTTCATCTAAACAAGCAAGATCAATATTATCAAGACTTGGGTTTGAAAACATACCTGGATAGATTGTTTGAATAGGTGCATTTTCCATATCATTGGGGGGTGGATTTGAAGACATACCTGAAGTTGTTTTCCTAGGTACTATTTCCATATCATTCAAAGTTGAAGTTGAATGCATAGTTGGGTTTGTCTCCATAATTGCATTTTCTTCCATATTCACCATCTTCACATTTGCATCATCTACATTCATTTCATCATTCATGGCTTCCTCTTCAACATTCTTGGAACTAGATGCTTCCAATTTTTTCATTTGACAAATCCTTTCTCTTCTATCCTTTTGTATTTTTGCCTCCATTTCTTTATTTGCTTGAATTTTTTTAGGTGTCATTAACTTTCTACATTTTTTTCTTTTTCTTTGCTTTGATCCCATGGTTACCAAACCCTCTTTGATGACCAAATCAATGATTCAAGTAACCTATTTTCAAATTTCCATCTCCTTCAAATATTCAAATAAAAGTATGTAGTATGAAGATCCTTTCTTCTATAAACTTTGAAGTATAAAAACATCATGAATACATCCAAAAGTTCAACTTTAGAAAATTCAACCTGCACTTGTCTCTTCTAACAATTTGAATAGAATATGCCTTGCACATGAAAAATTTGCAATAAAAAATGCAGAAAATGGCGCTTTCGGACTATACTATAGAAAAGGAATGTTGCAGGAAAAATGTGTTTTATTAGTATTTTCCAAATCACAAAAAAATGGCTATGTAAAAAATGTGTACACATTATAAAATTCATACACATTCTATTTTAGGAATGCATACGCATTATATAACGCATATGTGTTACCTTTACCCAGTAGGTAAACAGATAATGTGTACGCTTTATGACACACGTATGTGTTTCATTTAAATAATGCATACACGTTTTATTAACGTGTACATGTTATTTAAAAATTGAATTCCCAACCCATATGTAGCCTTGGTTTTAGGCTTGGGAAACACTTGGAAATTTGAGCCTTAGCCTTTGACCTGCAACTAAAAAACTAAGGAAAATTTAAGAAGAATGTCCAACTTTGGCAATATGGCTGATGGACATTTTTTCTGAATCAATCTATAAAATTAAAACCCATTAGAGAAAAAAATGTCTAGTTTCCAAATATATAGTTTTTATTAAGAATGTATTATGTTTGTTATTTTTTAATTAATTTCTAATCAAACTAGCCCTTAAACTTGAATTATCAAGCTTTTTTTGTTTTTTAATAACTTTTTTTTGGTTAAGTTTCTTATAAAAAAATTATACTGAATTACTCTTTAGACAATTCTCTACACAATGAAAAAAAGGAGATTCAAGAAATGTGTAGTTTAGGTCCAATTATGTTGTCCGTACATGTTGATTTTTAAAAACAACAATTAAGGCCAATAAAAATTCAATAAAAAAATATATTAAACCAAAAATTACAAAAAAAATCCTTATCAATCTTCATGTTGTTATCTCTCTTTCCCCAAAAGTAATTAACAAAATACTTCTATTTGGGTCGAAAAGTAGTGTCTGTACACGTGCATGTTATGGTTAAAAAATAGGGACTTTTAAAAAGTGGTTTTTATAGATCCCTATCAAAATTTAATTTCTATAATCTAGGTATTTTAATAATTTACATAATTGGAAACTAGATTCAAAATGATAAATTTCATAATATTGAATTTTTTAAGATTCATTGTGTAAGTGCCTCAAATTTTCAATCCAAGTAGGACAAATTCTAAAAAACAACAAAAACACTTCCACTTTATGAGCTTTTTGTGGACCCAACTTCTTGCATCAACCCAAGAAGAATACCAATATTTACCAGCTGAGGTAGTGATAATAGAAAGAAGATTTATAGGGAATTAATGATGTTTTTCCTTCCCTTGATCATTATGCACTGAAAATGTAGCATTCCCTCCCTACTATCCATCTAATCCAATGAAGAGACCATCTCAAATTCTCCATTTTGTTGCACATCGCTTTTATTCATTTCCATGGAAACCATCATGTGCAAGCCTAGAAACGAAATAGCAGAGGGCATTGACAGAAAATCCTGCAAAGAATTACTCAATATAATTTCACTAAAAAATAAACAAGCAACACATTGCTTGATGTTCTTGACATGAAAGAAAGTTAAAATAACAAATTATATTCCAACTATGTAAAATAATACTTTTTTTCAATTTGTCAACTTTAACATCAATTCCCTATCATTATTGATGTTGCAATCTATGTTGCTCTCAAATCTGTTAACAAGTGTAGGACAACTAAGATGGGGAGGGGTGAATTAGTTGTCACCAAATTTAAACTCAAAACTTCAACACTTATCAATTTCACAACTACACTATTCTATTTTTAGGTATAAACATGACATGCAAATAACATAAAGTAAAAACAACACAATAAACAACAGATTTTACATGGAAAACTAAATAAGGGAAAAACCATGGTGAAGATTAACTCACAATATAAAGTAGTTCCAAAACTGAATGTATAAGGCTCACTGCCCTACAAGGACTCACTATCTAGATACAACACAAGCTTACGGCTTACAAGGAGGCTCATTGCCTGCAAAAATATTTATAAAACAAAATTGGGCTTTACAGCCAAAATGAACTGAAAAGAGTGCACCTAACAAGTACTGATGTAGTTTCAGTGATGCTTAATAGACTGAATTAACACACTTCATCATTTTCAATCTTCTTCACTTTTGCATTCACTGCTACTTCATTGATTCTCTCCATCTTCAAAAACTATTCAACATATATATATATATTTGATCTATCTGTAAGCATCAATTAGGTTGACCTAATTGGATACAATTCAAAAAGGTAACTTTTGGCTTCATACAAGGCTTCTCTGAAAGTAATCTAGGTGTATAATACACTAAAATATGTTGGAAAGGACCAAAGATAGGTTGCACATATATCCACAATACACGTTAAACTATTAACTAGTTATTAGGTCGACCATGATTAACCTAATAACAAAATGCAACCACCAAAGTTGATGCCAATACACCAACCAATCATATGATCATAAAAAAATACATAAATACGTACTTTAAGTGATCATAAGCCACTTCTCAAAATCTTAAACACCAATGATTACCAAAGGGAATATGCAAATAAAAATACTTGATCTACCACCAAAGGAAGTAAACTTGTTTTGCACACCAGTTCACGATATTGGACCAATCTAATACCATAAACAACATGGTGACATCAATGAAAGGATACAGACAATGATCTCCCCCTTTGTCATTGATGGCAACATGTGCAAAAACAATATTCAAAAACTCTCCTCTAATCTCTCCCAAATTTCCAAATCTCTCCCCCTTTGACATCAATGGCAAAGGGAAACCAAAAAGATGTAAACATGGTGACATTCAAAATTGCAAAAAGATTCCAATTCTTCCAAAAACTTCCACCCATCCAAAAACTTTCAAACATTCAACAATTCATTTTTTCTCCATCTTGTTTAGTTTCCCTTTTTCTCTTTCTTTTCTTTTTCCCAAAACAAACAAAACAATAAAATTTGAACATTCACAATTCAAGTAAAAATGACACTCTTCACCTGAAACACCTTCTTGTATCTTTCTTTGACAACTGGATATAACTTCTTCCAGTTAAATATAGTTGAATCCATTCTCATGCACATGCTTTCTAATAGGGTCAATAGTGTAAAAGAAGATGACCAATCTATAGATGAGCACTATCTTTCACAATCTTCTGCATCAGTAAATATTCTGGAAAGATCATCTAACTAGACCTCAACAATCTCCTTAAGGAGCTAGAAATTTTTCACCACATCATCTCTTTGTCTCTATACAATAATTAGCTTAGCTTGCAATTCACCAACTCTCAGCCTTTGTTTCCCTTCTTTGTCTTCAAAGATGTCAAAGTTCTTTTTGATGTTGTTTACCTTAGATTCAATTGCTTCAATCCTACTTTTGAAATTGTCTACCACAGTAGGCCACCAGAGACAGTATTTGTAGATATATGATATTTGTTTGATTCATTTCTTCATTTCCATGATAAGTTCAGATAATCTCTGCTTAGCTTTAGTACATCTCTTTTCAACCAAGGCTTCCAACTTGCGTCCTTCTAGACCTTCGAGCAACATTCTTTCTTTAACAACCTCAACTAAATTTTTTGGTAAGGAGTCAGAAACAATTGATACATCAATACCTTTTCGAAATAGATACTCTACTAGAGTGTCATCAATCTTGAGTCTGTCAACTGGAGAGGGTGCGTTCCATAACTCACCAATTTTCTTCATCTTTCCTTTAACCAACATAGACTGAATTTCATCTAGATTAGAGGATTCAAATCTAGGTAGAGGTTCTTTTTCCTTCTCTTCTGAAATGACAATGATGTTTTTAGTTATAGCTTTTCTTTTCTTTGATTCTGAAGGGGAATCACTAATGATAAATTCCAATTCTCTCTTACTGGAGGATGAACCCACTTCAAAATGACTCGGTACTGACGTACCAAAGAATAGATTTGTTCTTAAGGATGTGAAATATGATTTTCACACACTTATATTATCCACCAATGATTCTAGGTATCTATAGACTTGTTTCCCAATAGGAACACCAAATTCCAACACAACATTTTTTCTTCCTAGTAGAGAGTTCAAAAAGTAAAAATCCAAGCACACAAGAAAAGATCCAAACTAAAAGGGATAACCCTCAACCATCGACATTTGGGCATTTTCAGATAGATTTTCAAGTAATAGGCTACACAAATCAAACTGCCTATTTTCCTTAATCATCATATGTGCAATATATACGACAATAGTCGAAGTTGAGCCTTCATAATTTCTGAAATAGATTTTATAAGAAACACCATACACAACATAACTTATAGCCAAATCCGTAAGTGTGTTTATCAATAGAGCTCAAGGGTCTTTATTAATGCCATTAAGTTCCTCTACATCTTTGTATTTCACGATTTTCTTTCCAGGATGATCCCCAATATTGCATAAGCCAGTAATCACTTTGATTGCTTCCTTTGTAATAAGGTAGGGTTTGTTCAACAAAATGCTTCCATTCTTGAATCGACTCAACAAGAACAAAATGAACTCTTTATCATTAAACCATGGAAATTCTCCCCATAAAGCCATAACTAGGGTTTTTATGCTTTGTAATTCATTTTCCTTTAGCCCTAGTTCCATTTCCCTCATCTTTCTATGATCAAATTCTTCCACTTCAACTCCTTTCAACTTTAGTGGAATTTTTCCACTCAATCCTCTGTCCATTTTTGTGCTTAACTTTCTTGAATTCATTAATGTTCAATCAAGACTTCTTTTCCTTCACAGACTGAATAATAATTCTTGAGTAGCTGTAACAATTTCTTCAACTTATTTCAAAAATGTTTCAGATTGCTTCAAGACACCTTTTCAAACTCTTCAAGTTCTCAACTAATCAAAGAGGCTTACAAATTTTACCTTATACACCACAAATTTTTCCTAAATCATATTAAATGCGATAAACATCAAAAAGCTACTAAAAACATTCTTCTCAACACATAAAACCCTAATTCAATCCTCAAATTAGTATGTCAACATGTTTTCTTCTAGTTCCTTTTCCAAAACCTCTTATTATTTGTTCTTCACATTCCATCCTCATGCCAGCTTCTGACATGCAATTCATCTAGGGGGATTTTATAATTTTTTGATAATGCTCCCCCTAAGACCATACTAGGTCTAATTCTCAGAGGAATTTTTTGTACCGGATGAGGGCATAAACGCATCAGCAGTTTCAAGTTCTTCTTCTTCTTTCTTCTTCCATATCTTATTCATCTCTTGCTTCATCTCTTCTCTGTCGATCTTCTTTATTGGTTCATTTTTCTCAACCAGAGCAGAGTGTTTTTCCTTCTTACTTTTGCAAACCTTTGAGATATGTCCATGTTTGTTACATTTCTGATTAGTCTGACCTCCATTACTTCTCGATCTGCATTGATTTTCTTTGTGTCCAAATTTTTTACAGGTATAGCAATAGCCATTAAAGGATTGATTCATTCTACTTGGACCATTAAACCTGTTCATCATCACCTGGCTGATCATTCTCACCTTAGATCTACATTCAGTAGCTTTATGTGCAAATTTCTTACATCCAAAAGATTATTTGGTGAAGGGACTAGAAAACTGATTCATCCTACTCCTACATTATGCTTCCTTGTGACCATATTTATTACAGGAAAAACAAATACCATTGAAAGAGGGATACCTTTGTGCAT
The DNA here is from genome assembly GCA_007258455.2 of Sequoia sempervirens. NCBI lineage: Eukaryota > Viridiplantae > Streptophyta > Pinopsida > Cupressales > Cupressaceae > Sequoia > Sequoia sempervirens. The sequence continues at coordinate 21,882,630 of VDFB02049217.1, forward strand.
TAGGCTATCTCACAAGCGGTCTCCTTGTAAACTTTCTTTTCTACTTCCCTTTGTCCTGAGTCATTTGATTTTCCTTAGAACTTTCACCTACATCATTTTCCAAGCTACCTTTATCTTTACTTGGTTTTTGTCCTACAAGTAGTTCTCCAAGCTTATTGGAGCTAGATCTAAATTTATTGTCACAATTTTTTTCCTTCTCCCGTTCTACTCTCAAGCTCACTACCTCCTATTCAAGTTTAGAGTGTTCATCAGACTTAATTTGTACCATTGTATTCAAAAATTCTTCAATTCTCTTATTTTCTTCTACAAGAACTTTCAGTCCAATTATTTCTTGTTTCAACTACTCACTCACTTCTTTGATTCTTTCCTTGAATTTCTTTAATTGTTCTTTCAACTTCGAAACACATTCATTTGCATCATCAATATTTTCTTTCAAATCTTTGTTTTCATTTTCAACTTTGTCAAGATCCTCAAGTTCAGTTTGGAGTTCTTCTTTATCATTCATTTGATCAACCTTTAGGATCTACCTTAAGCAGTTAAGCTCTAAACCAAGTAACCAAAGCTCTGATACCAATTGTTAATAGGTCCAGGACAGTTGAGAGGGGGGTGAATCAGTTGTCACCAAATTTAAACTCAAAACCTCAACAGTTATCAATTTCAAAATTACATTGTTATGTTATGAGGTATGAACATGAAATATAGATAACAAAATTAAAATCAACACAATGAACACTAGATTTTATGTGGAAAACCCAATAAGGAAAAAACCATGGTGAGGATTAACTCACAATATAAAGTGGTTCCAAAACTGAATGTATAAGGCTCACTACCAAGGGCTCACTACCCTAAAAGGACTCACTGTCTGGATACAAAAGCTCACTACTTACAAGGAGGCTCGCTACCTACAAAAGGATTTACAAAATTGCGCTTCACAACCAAAATGAACTGAAAAGAGTGCATCTAACAAGTATTGATGCAGTTATGGTGATGCTTAATAGGCTGAATTAACACACTTTATCATTTTTTCTTTTCTTCACTTTCACATTCACTACTACTTCATCGATTCTCTCCATCTTCAAAAACTATTCAACATATCTATATATATATATTCGATCTATCTGCAAGCATCAATTGGGTCAACCCAATTAGATGTAATTCAGAAAGGTAACTGTCAGCTTCATACAAGGCTTCTCTCAAAGTAATCCAGGTGTATAATACACTACAATATGTCAACATGGAGCAAAGATAGGTCGATCATGATTAACCTAATAATGAAATGCACTCACCAAAGCTGATGCCAATATACCAACCAAGCATATGATCATACAAAAATACATACTTACACACTTCAAGTGATCAAAAGCCACTTCTTAAAATCTTAAACACCAATGATTATTGGAGGGAATATATAGACCAAAATATCGGATCTACCACCAAAGGAAGTAAACCTATTCTACACACCGTTCAGGGTAGCAGACCAATCTGATACCATAAACAACATGGTGACATCAATGACAACATACAAACTGATCTTCTCCATTCTTCCAACAAAATATTCATTCAATTGATCATAGGTGTAGTTGGAAAAATTAATTCTTTCTCTAGTGTCAATTACTAGTCGTAACCCTTGTTCACACATACGAGACTATTGTAGATCTTCAAGTTTGAATAGTGGTCATTGATTTTCTCTCTCGCTCCAAGATCCTAGAATGTACGTTCACTGTCATGTCTTTAAATCTAGATTGTCAAATAAGTAGTTCAAATCTCCATCGTCGATCATAGGGTTCAGTTTCAATGCACATCACATGTCGCTCTAATAAGGAGAAATTCACTATAGTCTTATCAATTTTTGCCATTCTCTTTGATTTGTTTCTTTCTCATCATACACTAGGTCTACTTATTTCCACACAACTCACAACAAGGATGTGAGTTTTCCATTGATCTTTTCAGTACCTTTAAATCCCCACCATCAGATTAGCATTCTTTAGATTTGCATTGACGATCTTGTCCATCCATTAAATGTTTCCTTATGACCATCATGCATCATTACATTGAAGAGACTTGCTAACTTCTCTCTCTGATACACTGATCTCACTTCGACATCTACACAGGCTCACATTTCATAGATATCCTACATGTCATTGCCATCTAATTCACAATAATGATGCAAATTTGCACACCGAGCAATCATTCTTCTCCACATGTTAGTCTTCATCACAATCAAGTCCCACCAACTTCTCACCTTATCGCTCTATCAAGGGGAAATCTTTCAGACTCCCACTGATACACCAAATTCACACCAATGAGATAGCCATTGGGTTATCGATGAGACATTAAATCCACTCTCATCAATATGGCATTGTCATGTCAATACCCTTTTCTACTATAGACAAGTGGTCCCCATGTCATTGTGTCACCACATGTTACCATCCACTATCGCTTTCTGGCACATGTTATCTTATCATTCGCTTCATGAATGCACATCATCATTACCTTACTGAGTCTCACTACAACATCCACCTCACTAGGTCCCACAATCAGAATCCAATCTCCCATCGCCCTATCATTGGGACTAGCTCCATAGTCTTGGAGATACACAAATGTCTCACCGAAATCATCTAGTCTCATCGATAACAATTACATACTCCTTATCACTCCATCAAAGGGACTTCTCCCAGACTCCTACGGATACACAAGTGTCACACTAATGAAATGATCATTAGGCCATTGATGAGATACCAACTTGACTCCTACCAATACACTAGTGTCCCACTGATTTGAAGATGTATACCCTTAAAGTGCTAGGAAAAGGGGCTAGTCAACCTCATGACATCAATGACATAAGTTGTCACTTAAGGTAACCTACGACCAATAGAGCAAGTCAATGAAGAAATATAACACTGTGAATGCCATGAACTACAAACCAATTAGGGTTTAATAGTGAAACCCTAGAACACCTGAGAGGAAAATAAATATTTTTGAACACATAGTGTGACCTTTAGACCTGAAAAAGATCATTCTAGAATCTTCTTGAAAAACCCATATCAGATATCTCATTATATTTTCACTCACACATTTGGAGATGCGAGTTCTAAAAATATGACAAACTTTTGGACAACATTTTGCAACCTTATGACAAAATTTTGTAACCTATGTAAAATGTAACAACTTACTCCATCTCTTCCAGAGCATCAACACATATTAGCATCTTGACATGTCATTCCTTTGAGACTACATCTTACTGCATCAATAGGACAACACTACAAAATAACAATACAACAACCTAAACAACACATTCACATAACCTACTCACCTTTCTTTTCCTTTCTCTAGTAGTGCATTCTATGTCTGCCTCAAATATCATCATATGCATACAGTTACATCACTTGAACACACAAAAAATCAATCTATTAGGAATGACAAAACCTTTTGAATGGTCAAAACCTAGAAGTTTTAATACCATCATGCTAAGTTCTCCTTTGTATCAATGACACAACATTAGTCTCATCACTTCTTTAGGATCATATCCATCTACCTTATGATCATCATTAGGATCAGCACCAAAATTTGATCCCCTTTTGACATCAATGACAACATATTTCCAACATGGTTAATACAAAACATACATGGATTCATATAAATATAAGTTATTCCTTCCTTTTAAACATCTATAAGTTCTAATTGATCAATTCTACAACATAAAGAAAAATAATGCAATATCAAGAGTAGAATAAGTAGAAGATCAATGACACAATTACATTCTACAATAATTTAGTGAATTAATGTTCATGAATTGTAAGATGTTCATTGTTTATTTTTATTATCATTATGTGCACTAACACTTGCAAGATGTCCAAGAATCCTCATCTTTCTCCTTCTTAATGATGAGAAAAGTGACTTCAAATGAAAATTGGTTTTAGATCCATGTGGTAAATTCCATTTTTGTTCATTATCATTCATGTTTATTATTTTTCCTCTACTCGCTAGAGAACACACACTCTTTATCATATATCATTATAGCCATTATGGAGGTGGAAACACCAAAATGGGGTTTGACAAAGACAATCCTCTATATGACACAACCCTTCTTCATCTATCTATTTTGTAGGTTACAATTCTATTGTTGGTTGAAGTGAATTTGAGATCTCAAAGCTTCAAAACCACTTTTCATGCATTCATGAGCTTATCATAAAAAATCTATGGAAAACTTATTATTTGCACACTATTGAACTTTAGAACCTAATATTAACTATCAAAGACCTTCAAACACTAATAGATGTATGTAGGCTTTGAAACCCTATATTCCAACACTTCTAGACTAGGGCACACAATGCTCTAGTCCTACAAGTTCAACTCCATATTTTAATGCCAAGTTCATCTTTGTCAAAACTCTCCAAATATGTCTTCTATTTCTATCTTTCTATTAAGCAATTTTTAAATTATTTTACATTTAGTCAATTTGATCCTAATTTACCTAGTTGAATACATTTCATCATCAATCATTTACACCCCAACAAAAAGGGGACCATAACCTTGACCAACTTGTTTGGCTGTCCATTGAGGACAACAACCAAGAAAGGTCTCTTGGTTTTTTATTAATAAAGTAGGGAAGGGCCCTAAACTTGTAATATAACAAAAACAACACGAATAGAAAAAATAGAGCAATGGATCAAGCACCAAAGCTTAAACCTAGAGAGGTCTTTAAAATTATTTTGTGTCCCTTAATGCTTAAATTGGAAGGATTTATTTAGTTTAGTGTATTTAGCCTAGATCCTCATTTCACACTATTACATAAATAAATAAATTAGCTCCTAATTAGTTCATGCACACATATATAGTTAATTAATAAATCCCATTTAAATCTTGCTAACATCACCATGTATTTAATTAATTGATTAGTCATTTCTAATTAAGTAATTAGCTCCTAATCAAATGTCCATACACATATCTAATCAAAATAAATAAATAATTCTAATTATCAGCACTTGCATTATGTTCCATATTAAATAAGTTAACTAATTAGTGATTCAAGTTAACTCTAAATCATATTAATTGACTAAACAATCAAGTTAGCTAGTCAATCAAATTAATTAACACTATTAAGTTAGTTGACTAATCAATCAATTGTGATAACTAGACAATTAAGGTAGTTTACTAATCAATGAAAATAGTTAATTATAAAATAAGGCCCTCATTCCAAATTTGATCAAATCAACCATTGTGCATTCATTTTAAATCTATAATTTTGTAAAATCCACTATTTTTTTAGTAAATTGTCTTGATATTCTACAAAAGAATACATGTTCATTGAACATCCACACTTCACTAAAAACACAAGCTAATATTAATCATGCTTGATCTACAATTTCTAAATATTTTAAGAGAATTTGATTTCATATTAGTTTTGAATTCATTGTCTATATTCTCATCACTCAAACAGATTATGAATTGAACTCCAATTACCTTCTAAATTTGAACCATATTAATTTTAATTAAAATAAGCTAACACCTCTATTGATGCAGAGCTATGAGGATTCACAACACATCTCACAAACTTCAATAATAATCCAAAACAATATTTTTATAACACATGCTAATAGGCATTGTATATCACATTGAAAACATAGCTATGGCAGCCCACAATTTATTCTCATGAACAGTCATAAATAACTTCTAAAAAATGAATAATGAATCCAATCCCTTTGGTGAGATTAAATAAAACATAGTTATAGTTTTTTTCTCCAATTATTATGAAGATCCAACGGTTGAAATGAAAGTTATTGTTTTTTTCCCAAAACTGCAAACCCTAGGTAAGGTTCAGACCTGCCCTCACAAAAATATTCATAACTCATTCAATTATTAATTAATTTTGATGAGAGTTGAAGAAAATGAAAGTACATTCACATGGAAACAAAATACAATTGTTTTTAGATCCAAAATATAGACTTTAAATTTCGTACCATCACACTTCTTTAGACTGTAAATTCTGCACAATATTGTTAGAAAAGGAAGTCTCACCAAAATAATCATATCTTCCACAAAACTTGATAAAATTCACTGAGACAAAAATAATTGGAAACTAGAAATAGAGATCTTTCCATAAATATATGATACTCTATCATTTGAGTCCATACCGGGCCGTACAAATTACAACTTCAATCTGGTAACAATGTAAAAATCAGAAAATGCATACCAAACTTGAGGTTGCCATTCATTTAACTTCAAAAATAATGTCTCCAACCCCCAATTCGAGTTTTGGAGGGTTTATTTATACATTTTCAACCCAAACCAACTATTTTCAACCACCTTTTGATTAGTGTGTTGACAAAACACCTTAATGACATTTCATCTACCTAATTTTGCACTTTTGACAATTTTTACAATATATGAGAAATGAACAACATCCTAGGACCTATAACACCACAAAGGTGGCCTCTTGGACCTTATTACAATATCAAAACATCAAAATGGAGAAAATGAATCAATATGGCCTCATGGAGGCATGTGATCAAATAGGTGCTCCTGCACCAAATTCCCCGAGGGCAAAAGAATTCAAGCCCCTTTGAATTATCTTCTTCCTAGTCTTCCAGTTACTTTGCACCTTGTCCTTTGTATTTTCAATTAGATTTTGTATTTTCTTCCTTTTGTTCTTCTTATGCCTTCTTCTATCAAGCATCCCTGCAACTTGGAAGTCCCAAAACTCTATCATATCATCAAACACTTCACTTTGTCCTTCATAACCTGCACATACATAGTCCAAGGAAAAATTAGAAACAAAATATAGAGACCTTGAGGTCTCCTCCTTGTCTTCTTGTACTTCAAATTCCTCTTCACCCATAACCAACTTATCCAATCTTGACACCAATTCACTTTCAACCTCAATTTCCTTTATTTCTTCTACTTTGATGAGTTCTTCTTCCTCTTGTTTGAATTTTCCATCACCAACCTTACTATTCCATACCAAACACTCATTCTTCAAGGAACTTCATTCCCAAATCAAATCAAGAGAAGATACAATTATACTTTCATCAAAATTCACTTTTTATTCAGAAAAATCCATCAACTATTCACATGCTATCAATCCTCCATAGACCACATCAAAATCAGATGCAAATTCATCTTTACCATCCCAAAAACATCAACACCAATCTATACTTCAACATAGAATCCTCAATACAACTGACAACCAAGGCAACAAATCAGTATTCTATTTCAACAAAACATATTCCTAATCATTACTCTGCCATTACCATACTTCTTAATCATTGAAAACATCATCATCTTAACAAAAACAATCCAAGTACAAACTCCCATATCACTGTTCTGTCAGAAAAATCAGATTTTAGTGCTCAACCATCACGAAAGCATATTGAATGCACATGTTAAAACCTCCATACTGCCATAACCTTTCATAAAGAACCTTATCCAAACACAAATACAACTGTAATTTCATTATAAAACAAGATTCATGAGTTTATGATCACCCATCTCACTGTTTATCAGATTTTCATTATCTTATGCAACCAAGCACCATTTGCCAAATAGGACTCCATTCCCTAGATCGGGTAAAACACACAAATCAAAATAAGTTTCCAAGAACCAAATGCACCTTTAGACACCCCTTGGCATCCAAATCAACAAAACATGAACATGTAAAAGATTTGTTTATAAGAATTCATCAGATCTGTAAACTGTGTGCTGTCAAAAGGCTACAAAAAGAGGCCTGATTTACAAAGGAGACCCCTTCCAATCACTCCCAAAATACTCAAAACCCCAAAAAAGTCTTAGGAAATACCACAAATCTCATGATTTCACCGTTTGTAAGGAATATAAACCATAAAAACCAGCTGATCCACAAAACCCTTGTCTATAGGATGAAAACAACACAAATTAAGGAGGGTTTCTTGAATAAAACATTTGCAAACCTTTCTTTCACTGGCCAACACTTCCAAAACCTTGTAACACCTTTTATTACACCTTCTACAACAATTCCAAGACCCTGCAAGATCTGTTTCTTCAAGAACCATGACTGTAGCAGCAACTTGTGTGTGGAAATCCTTCATTTTCCCTGCGTAGCAGCAACTTCTTCCAAGCATTCTTGATTATTCCTGCACAATTAAACATCTAAACACGACAAAAATACTATCCCTAACCTACTCCACCAATCTACTTGACCTACATTGGTGGAGTAGTGATGAGATACTCCTTTAGACTCTCAAACCTAGGTACAGAATTTCAGACCCTCTTTCATTAAAATCAATGTAACTTTCTTAATACTTAACGAAAATGAGTCAAATCACCACCAAAAGAAAGTAGACTCTGTCCTCTTTCCAACCATGTCAATTGGGAGTCTGTACAATGAAGTACCAGACCATACCAAACATGGGAACAGTAAAAAATGCTGGAAAAAATAGAAATAAACTAAAACAGGGAACTTTTATTATTTCTAACTCTTCAAGAATACAGTGGAATCCTTTTGCTCGACCTTTACATGATTTTTATAACTTTTCCCTCCTTGCAACTGACTTACAAACTTCCTCCATCGGTTCAACTACCTTTTAACTCTTAATATGCTTGATTTATGCCTTTTTGTTTACATAATCACGTTTTGACAACAATATTGCATTATTTGCATTTTTTTTGCATTTTCACCTCCTAGTGACTTCTTTTATGACTTGATTACATTCAAATTAACCTTTACAAAGCATTCAAATATCATTTTGACTTGAATTATTACAAAATTAACATATTAGCCTCTTGAAGGCATTTAGTGACTTGGGTGCTCCTGCACCATACAACCAACCAACAAAGCTTTCCAAGTCTCTTGGAAACACATTGCATCACCTTCATTTGTACCTGCAAAAATAAATCTTCCTTGTTCTTTTTCCTCTTCATCTTCATTTGTCTTTTCCTTGTCTTCATCTCTTGTCTTTCCTTTATCCTTGCTTTCTCTTGTCATCTTCTTTCCTTCTTCTCTATCTTCATCTCTGCCTCTTGCCTTTCCTTTCTCAGTCTTCATTCTTAGGTTCTCAAACCATTTGTTCTTTCAAAAGGACACAGGACTGTCCTTTTCATCTTTTCACCAACTCTTTGCTTAACCAAGGACATAGGACTATCCTTGCATACTTGCAACTTTCCTCCAAGGACACGGGGCTATCCTTGCATACTCTTCTCAATCACCTTTCATCTTTATCTTCTACTACTCCCATCAGTGGAGTATCCTTCATCAAGGTTGCAACTCCTCAGTGCTTTCAGACAAGAATCCATCAGGTTCTAACTGCAACACAACTCAGCTTGCCTCACCTAGGTGTCTCCACTTACTCTCCCTAGTCTCTTGGACTTTCTCAATGCAGCTTAGATGGATAAGCACCTGCAACCAACCAACAATCTCAACCTATCATCAGCAACAACTTAATCACAAAAAACTTTCCCAGAGAATCTTCAAGCTCTGATACCACTTTGATGCAGAGCTATGAGGATTCACAACACATCTCACAAACTTCAATAATAATCCAAAACAATATTTGTATAACACATGCTATTAGGCATTGTATATCACATTGAAAACATAGCTATGGCAGCCCACAATTTATTCTCATGAACAGTCATTAATAACTTCTAAAAAATGAATAATGAATCCAATCCCTTTGGTGATATTAAACAAAACATAGTTATAGTTTTTTCCTCCAATTCTTATGAAGATCCAACGGTTGAAATGAAAGTTATTGTTTTTTTCCCAAAACTGCAAACCCTAGGTAGGGTTCAGACCTGCCCTCACAAAAATATTCATAACTCATTCAATTCTTAATTAATTTTGATGAGAGTTGAAGAAAATGAAAGTAGATTCACATGGAAACAAAATACAATTGGTTTTAGATCCAAAATATAGACTTTAAATTCCGTACCATCACACTTCTTTAGACTGTAAATTCTGCACAATATTGTTAGAAAAGACAGTCTCACCAAAATAATCATATCATCCACAAAACTTGATAAAATTCACTGCGACAAAAATAATTGGAAACTAGAAACAGAGATCTTTCCATCAATATATGATACTCTATCATTTGAGTCCATACCGGGCCGTACAAATCATAACTTCAATCTGGTAACAATGTAAAAATCAGAAAATGCATACCAAACTTGAGGTTGCCATTCATTTAACTTCAAAAATAATGTCTCCAACCCCCAATTCGAGTTTTGGAGGGTTTATTTATACATTTTCAACCCAAACCAACTATTTTCAACCACCTTTTGATTAGCGTGTTGACAAAACACCTTAATGACATTTCATCTACCTAATTTTGCACTTTTGACAATTTTTACAATATATGAGAAATGAACAACATCCTAGGACCTATAACACCAAAAAGGTGGCCTCTTGGACCTTATTACAATATCAAAATATCAAAATAGAGAAAATGAATCAATATGGCCTCATGGAGGCATGTGATCAAATAGGTGCTCCTGCACCATCTATCCTCAAAATATTTTATATAATTTTTTTTCACTTAATATACAATTGCTTGCTATCCCTTTAGAGTAAATTCCTAGAAACGGTTTGCTTTGAAAAATTTAGATGCCAATCACAATGTTGTAAGGAAGCAAAGGTGCGTGGAATCACTTCCTATGCTAATCTTGAGAGGACAATTATGCAAATTCAACTAACTATTACAAAGATTTCAATGGACAAATAAACATGCATAAATGAAGTATCACAATAAACACATAACACAGTAATTACCATGGGAAACCCTTCTGGGAGAAAAACCCCACCCTCCAAAACTCGCACAATGTATTATCAAATCAAGAAAATTACAATACACTTGCAATGCAAGTTCTTACAGGAGCGCATCACCACAACTCAAACTCAAACTCGGAGAGACTCCTTCTAGCACTCAGTCTTGCAAACTAAACTCAATGATTCAAACACCTCACCAAGCCCTCCTTTTATAGTGATTTACAACCTAAAAACCATTTGTGGTTTTACAAAACCATGGGCAAAACAACCATGCCACATGTTACCCACTTGTCACTTGTAACTTCCAAGATGGGAAACCAACCAAGTTAAAATAGCATTTTCGTCCATAATTTTGTCCTCTAATTTAGACCCCCATTAAATTCATACAATGAGTTGTTTATACTCAAAAAACAACCCTCCTATATTCTAATAGGGACAAGGCACATTTTTAACAACTCATACACCTTTTTCCAACACATAAACATGTGGAAAACTACCACAAACAAATTTTAGAGTTTTTTGAAAAAAGGCTTGCAAGGTTGAGACACGATTCTCAACATTCTCCCACTTGTCGAACACCTTGCAAGAGTCAGGGGATCCAAAGTGTCATGGACTTAATTGTTAGGGGTTGAGAGCCCCATAGACTCTGAACACCATCTAAATTTCTTTGTGCTCACGGGCTTAGTTAATGCATCAGCAACATTCACCAAAGTCTCCACCTTCTCCAGCTTCACCTTGCCGTCCTCAACCATATCTCTCACAAAATGATATTGTACATCAATGTGCTTGGTCCTGGCATGAAATATCGGGTTCTTTGCTAGGCAGATTGCACTCTGACTGTCACTATAAATTGTCACTGCACCCTGTTTGAACTCTATATCTGAACACAATCTCTTTAGCCAGATGGCTTCTTTGCAGGCATGAGTAGCTGCCATATACTCTGCCTCTATAGTGGACAAAGCGACCACAACTTGTCACTTGCTCATCCAACTGATTGCACCACTGAATAATGTAAACACATATCCACTGGTGGATCTTCTTCTATCAACATCACTGGCCCAATCTGAATCCACGTAGCCTTGAATATCCAAGGAATGCTTGTTTCCTGTTCCATGGAAACATATAGAGTACTCTGAGGTACCCCGCAAGTATCTGAAAACTCTTTTTACTGCATCCCAATGTGCTCTTCCTAGATTAGAGATGTAACGGGAAAGTAATCCCACTGCTTGGGCAATGTCTAGTCTTGTACAGACCATAGCATACATCAAACTTCCAACAACACTTTGATATGGTACTCGAATCATCTCTTCCATCTCCAATGGGGATGTAGGACACTGTGAGCTAGAAAGCTTTGTTCCCATAGTAACAGGAACACTCAATGGTCTGGAATCCTGCATATTGAATCTTCTTAGAATAGTTCCAACATACTTACTTTGGCCTAGCCAAAGCTTTCTATTTTTCCTCTCTTATAATCTCCATTCCCAGAATATGCCTTGCTGCACCAAGATCTTTCATTTCAAACTTTGCTGAGAGCTGAGATTTTAACTCTATAATCAAACCTTTTCCTTTGCCAATAAACATGTCATCGACATACAAGGCAATAACCAAAAAATAATCACCATCAGACTTGTAATATATATAGTGATCAGATTTAGATCGCACAAATCCCAAACTCAAAACATATGTATCAAACTTCTGGTACCGCATCCTAGGACTTTGTTTTAAACCATACAAGGATTTCTTCAACTTACAGATCAAATGACTTTTACCTTTCACCACAAAGTGCTCTGGCTGTGTCATATAAATTTCTTCCTCCAAATCTCCACGAAGGAAAGTTGTTTTCACATCCATCTGCTCAACCTCTAGATCATAAGCAGTTGCAATAGAAAGTAAAAATTGAATGGATGTCATTTTTGCTACAGGAGAAAAAATTTCACCATAATCAACTCCTGCAACCTAGGAGTAACCTTTTGCAACCAAACGTGCTTTATACTTCTCAATGCTTCCATCTGAACCCATTTACAACCAATAGGCTTTCATCCTTCAGGCAATGGTACAAGGTCCCATGTGTCATTCTTCTTAAGAGTTGTCATCTCTTCATCCATGGCTATTTTCTAGGACTCTGAATCATTCATACCAAGAGCCTCTTCTACAGATCTTGGTTCATCAATATTAGCATTCAAAACAAATATACACCTCCAATCATCAAGAGAATATCCATACCTTTTTGGTGCTTTCCTCGATCTACTAGACCTTCGAACAAGATCTGGTTCAGGTTCAGGTTCTCCCTCTTCCTTTGATGATTCAGAACTCGTAGAGCTCTCCTCGACTTCTTGTTTTTCTAGGGGCCTCGATTCAACTTTCTCAGGTGTAGCAGGCAGTTGAATCACATCTTTCTTTTCTTCCATCTGTTCTGGCTGCACTATAATAGAAGAAGGCTTAGTTTCTCTAAAAAGAACACTTATGGAATAAAACACCTTTTGTGGAACAGGATCCCAAAGCTTGTATCCTTTCACACCATAACTATATCCGATGAAGATACATTTGACAGCTTTGTTGTCCAATTTTGTCCGCTTCTCCTTTGGCACATGAGCATATGCCTCATAACCAAACACTCTCAAATGTCTAAGTGAAGGCTTGTGGCCCGACCACACTTCCATCGGTGTCTTATCAACAAGAGCTGATGTAGGAGACCTATTTATCAGGTAGCAGGCAGTGGCTACAACTTCAGCCCAGAACTTTTGTTCCAGTCCAGCTCCACTCAGCATACTCCTAGCCTTCTCCATCAAGGTCCATGTTCATTCTTTTTGCAACCCCATTCTGTTATGGAGAATACGGAGTCGTCTTCTCTCTTTTAATACCACAATCTTTACAAAATGTGTCAAAATCATTAGAGCAATATTCACCACCATTATCAGTTCTCAAACACTTTATCTTCTTTCTAGTCTGCAACTCAACCATTGCTTTAAATTCTTTGAAATGACTGAAAACTTCAACTTTACTCCTAAGAAAATAAACCCATGTTCTTCTATTGAAATCATCATGAAAGAAACATAATAAACTAATCTACCAATAGAAGAAACATCAACTAGACCAAATACATCTAAATGGATAAGATCCAATATACATGGAGACTTATGAGAACTTGAGTAAAACTGAATACGATTTTGTTTACCATAGATACAATGCTCACAAAAATTGAAATCAAGATTGCAGTCATTTAACCGATCAACAAGGTTTTTATTTTTCAAGGTCCGTAGACCCTTCTCACCTATGTGGCCGAGTCTTTGGTGCCATAACATGGTCTTCTCTGCAGGTAACTTTGATTCGGTAGATAGAGCACCCTTGGGTACCCAAAAATCATGACCATCTGTTGAAAGAGAAACCCTCTCCTTCTCCAACAAAGTAGTCCTTTTCACAATCTTATCAGAAGTACTATTGCACTCAACCGTGCATGCATCAAGCTGGTACAATGTACCCAATCTACTTCCTCTTGCTATTACCATAGCACCTCTCACCATTTTCACACCTGCTTCAGAAAACTGTACAAGCACACCCGCATCTATTAGTTTGCTAACAGATAACAAATTTCTTGCTAGTCCCGGGATATGCAAGACACCATCAAATCTTCTAATTCTACCATCAGAAAATTTCACACGAATACTTCCACGACCAACAATATCAAGAACAGAGTTATCACCCAAATACACCTTACCACCATCAAAATTTTCATACTTACTAAACCAGTTTCTATTAGGAGTCATGTGGAAAGATGCACCTGAGTCTATCAACCATGCATTGTCACCTGCATGAGTGGCCAAGGCTGTGATGAAAGCATCTCCATCTTCCTTCTTAGACTCAGAATCATAATCTTGCTTCTTCTTCTTCTTCTTCTTTTCCTCTTTGTAATCCTTTCCAAAGTGTCCAGGTTTTCCACAATTCCAGTAGATTGCCTTAGACTTACCAGGAGATTTTGATCTCCCCTTATTCTTGGGCTTAGAATGGCCATGTTGCTTTTCGTTCTTGCCTCTTTCTTTTGGTCTTCTTCAAACACTCAAAGCCTCTTTGGCATTCAGAGAGACCTTCCTTCTCATCTCCTTAGAAAGTAGAGAACCAACAACGTCCTCCATCTTCAAGACAATGGAAGTGCTCCATATGGCCATGACAAGGCTGTCCCATGAGTCTGGCAACGAACATAGCAAGATTTGGCACCTTTCTTCTTCATCCATTTTCACCCCAACTAAGGTCAACTGAGTCACCAACATATTAAAGCTTTCCAGATCCTCAGAAATTCGTCCACCTTCTTCCATTCTCAAGGAATACAACTTCTTCCTCAAGAAAATCTTATTCACAAGTGATTTTGCTTGATAGATCTCACTTAGCTTCTTCCAAAGCTTCTTTGCAATAGATTTTTCATGGACATTAATCAGAATTGAATTTGCAAGACACAATCTTATGAGACCTTTAGCTTTTCTATCCATTACATCATATTGTGCAGCTAAAGTTGGATCTATGGGCCTCAGCATATTCTCATCCACCGCATCCCATAGATCTTGATCAATTAATAGATCTTCCATCTTCAGCTTCCACATCTCAAAGTTTGTGCCAGAAAACTTTTCTACATCAATCCTCCCCGACGTGCTTGCCATCTTTACAATCCTGCAATACAGAAAATAAAATACTCTACACAAGCTCCCACTCAAACCTTGATTAGCTCAAAAAGCCCTGTACCCAACAAATAGAACCAAAACTGGCCAGGCTCTGATACCACTTGTAAGGAAGCAAAGGTGTGTGGAATCACTTCCTACGCTAATCTTGAGAGGACGATTATGCAAATTCAACTAACTATTACAGAGATTTCAATGGACAAATAAACATGCATAAATGAAATATCACAATAATCGCATAACACAGTAATTACCGTGGGGAAACCCTTCCAGGAGAAAAACCCCACCCTCCAAAACTTGCACAATGTATTATCAAATCAAGAAGATTACAATACACTTGCAATGTAAGTTCTTACAAGAGCACATCACCACAACTCAAACTCAGACTCGGAGAGACTCCTTCTAGCACTCAGTCTTGCAAACTAAACTCAATGATTCAAACACCTCCCCAAGCCCTCCTTTTATAATGATTTACAACCTAGAAACTATTTGTGGTTTTACAAAACCATGGGCAAAACAACCATGCCACATGTTACCCACTTGTCACTTGTAACTTCCAAGATGGGAAACCAACCAAGTTAAAATAGCATTTTCGTCCATAATTTTGTCCTCTAGTTTAGACCCCCATTAAATTCATACAATGAGTTGTTTATACTCAAAAAACAACCCTCCTATATTCTAATAGGGACAAGGCACATTTTTAACAACTCATACACCTTTTTACAACACATAAACATGTGGAGAACTACCACAAACAAATTTTAGAGTTTTCTGAAAAAAGGCTTGCAAGGTTGAGACATGATTCTCAACAAATATCGTTTCCTTATCAATATATAATTTGACTCCTCAACAACATATAAAATCTACTAACTGTATTGTTTTTATTTAACTATTTTATGTGCTAGTCATAAGATTAAAAGTCCCGTATCGCTTTCCACATAAAGATTTAAATGTTCAACAAAGATTAGTCTTAAAGTATGTACTATATTACTGTTTGCTCGTAAAGAATTGCACATGCAATTCTAGCGCTTCTTAGAGTTATATCGAAAAGAGAATTGTAGAGGTCCAGACAGACATTATTTGTAAAGACCTTTATTTACATCAACTATAATAGCATAAATTTCGTATCCGCCGACTACAGTGAAACACACGACTCCAGTTAACTGCATCAGCTTGACCAATTTTCTTGCGAATTGAATGACTCGCCCCCTTGACAGGATAGCGGTCAGCAGAATCAGCCTCAACTCTTGGGATACAGAGTCGCTGGTGGATAAATTCCAAAAGAAAATATTAAAAAAGAGAACAAGACAGTATAAGATGTGAATACGGTAAAAAAAATCTCATAACAAATAATCGAGTGCAGAAATTCATGACCTCTGGTTCCTCTAAAAGGAACAATTAATGTGAAGAATTGAGAATGGCAAATATTAAATGATATCTCTTAAGTCTTACCCGATTTGCAAATTCAATTCATCAATTAGTCTGCTCAACTTTATTAGGATAACGATGTACAAGACTGCAGTGCTTAGGAGACAGACTATCCAAGGCAGTGTTAACAATAGAGCCATCTTACGCTCTTTGTCGTTACTTTTTGGAAGAAGACTACCCATACATCCCAGCTGAATTAGTGATGATAGAAAGAACATTGACAGGGCAATAATGATTTTTTTCCTTCCTTTGATCAATAGGCACTGAACATGAAGCAGTTCCTCCCTACGATCCAGGTGAACAGGTGAAGAGAGCTCGGGGGACTCAGTAATGTCCATATTGAATTCTCCATTTGGTTGCAGATCGCTTTTATTCAGTTCCATGGCAACCATCGTGTACAAGCTGAGAAACGAAATAGGAGGGGGCATTGACAGAAAATGCTGAAAACAAGTACTCAACATAACTTCACTTAAAAGCAAATAAGCGGCACATTGCTTGATGTTCTGGAGGTCAAAGAAAGTTAAATTAACAAATTATATGACAGCTATCTAAAATAATAATTTTTTTACAATTTGTCAACTTTAACATCAATTCCCTATCGTTATTGATGTTGCAATTCGACTTTAATGATGTTGTGGAAATAACAGTACCTTTTTCCAGAAAACTGTAAAACAATACAGCCTGAATTTTTCCACGCAAGTTGAAGTGACAGCTTTAGTTAAAGATATACATGGCATATCGAAACAACCAAAGTGAAGCCTCACTTTCTACGCCATATCACGTAAGATCCTTGTGCTTCTCTACACTTCTACGTGTGAACACAAAACAAACCACTTTAAAAACATGATGCCTGATATATAAGACTAGCAATTGCACCTTGGTGTGCAATGAGTACGCCAAAGAGTTGTGGAAGGTTAATTATGAAAAAATTTGATCTATTTTTTACATACACTTTGGTAGTACATGAGGTCAATTGGTAGGCTATTTAGAAAATGATGTTTTTGCAATAAATGTCTCAATTGATAAGCGATAGTTTCAAATCAGCTATGCGTCCACAAATAGGGATCCAAACACAACAAAAAAACTTTTTAATTAAGAAGATAAACAATCTCCATTACCAAAAGGCTCATGTTATGTTTGCAATAGGGAGAAACAGAGAGATGGGGAGAGATAGACGGGGCGAGAGAGAGAGAGAGAGGTGGTGATGGGAGGGAGGGCAGAGCGGGAGCGGGTAGGGGGAGGCGAGGGGGGAGGAGGGGGGGGCATAAGGAGATGGACATAGAGAGGAAGATAGAGATAAAGATGGAAAATGAGGAGGAGAGGGAGAGATAAAGATACATAGATATGGAAGAGAAATATATAGAAAGGGGGGAGAGGGAGATAGAGGCAGACAAAAGAAAGGAGACAAGTGGAGATAGAAAAATGGAGATAGAGAGGGAGTGAGAAAGAGTGAGAGATAGAGATATATGAGAAGAGAAAGAGAGAGAGATATAGATATATGCAAGATAAATCGAGTTCACCAAAAATGTATTGGAAAATGAGTTTTTCTTAAGTGTGGTCTAGGCTAAAAAAATAAGAAGCATATAAATAAGCATAGATTAACCTAGATCCAATGATTATGTAAATTTGAGGACATATGTATTATGAAAATATTAAATTTAATTGTGTAGTTTCTCATATTGGGTATTGTAGGTGGGTTGGGGAGGATGGTCTCCCTCACGAGGTGTATAAATTACTAAAAATTATATTTCATAAGTATTTTGTCAAAGGGGTCCCTACCCCTCATATTATGAAGAAAATTTAGACTACAATGAGGACTAATCAAGATGGCTCTTCAAGAACAAAGAAGATTCTATGGTTATATTCATGGAATAAGTGAGGAAATGAACACAATTCAACCTAGCATGAAAGGTGTGGACTTGGTGCAATGAGGTGGAAACAAGAGACCGAAAATCTTTGGCTAGGAAAACTCTCCATTGTCATGGGAGCAGATCTCAATTTAGTAGAGCCCCATCTCATGTGATTATGTGAAAAGAGATCTTAATGTTTAGCATATTCTCAAAAGGGGAGGGCCTGCCAATTATATGGAGAGGTTTAATGGCTTCAAACCCATTCTTTTAGTGGAGTTCAATAGGAATTGGAATTCCAAAGTGGTAACAATATGAGAATTTAAATGATTTTTTCAAGGAGCATATTGCTCATATATTTGGTTGATCCAAGGAGGGAGGAAGGTTTATACGGATCACAAAAATATGGTAGAAGTATTAAGATAATTTCTTAAGGTTAAAGTTATGAGGATTAAAACAAGCTATGCAAGGTATTCTCTACCTCATCCTTTGGATGAAGTGGTGCTGCAAATCATGAGGTTTGTCACACTAGACTACCATTTCCATGATAATTTTTTTATGACCTTTCCCTTATTTTTGCTATCCACCATGGAATACTCTATTGTTGAATTAAATAAAGGAATTGGGTTCCCCCTATACCAATTAGATATTCAATAAAGGAATACTCTATTGTATAACCTTGAATTTGTGCTTTGAATTGCACATGCCATTGTCAATTTCATGCTTTGTTGTGAATTATATTGGCAACACTATTTGTTTTATTATGAAATATAATAAAACTAATTCTTTTGTAGCCTTGTGAGTATTACAAACTAACAAGGACTTTCAATGAATTCTTATATTTTATTACCAACCACATAATTCTTCCATGCCAATGTACTTTCCATTTTATCTATGATTGCATTCCTTTTCTCTTTTAGCAATTCACTTCTCTTTCACTTTCTCTCTTCCAATGTTATTTTCCTTTACAATGTGTTGTGTAACATTTTACAGAACTTGTAGTTCAACTATAAAATAGTTTTACATGTTCACTTGAAAACTTTCCAATTTTTTGTTTCCTACTTTGTAATTTCTCATTGTTGAACTTCTCACCTAAAATGAGCAAAATTTTGCACCTCAATTGAACAAAATTCACATCTTATATATGTAATTTTTTTGCAGCCCAAATAGTCAAAATATGTAAAACTTAACACCTACCACCTCCCAAAACTTAGCACCTACTACCTTTAAAAACTTTGAACCTACTACCTTTAAAGTTTTGCATCTCCACTCCCAAAAAGTTGGACTTCACATTTATAAACTTCACACCTCCAATTTTCACAACTCAATTAAGTGACCTCAACAAACTTTGCATGTCCATTTAAAGCTTTAAAGGCTTGAGGAACTATGTATTTTTTGAGAAAGTAGCTCCCAAGATGACTTGTGAAAAGAAAAGGCAATACTCAATTTAATATAAGTAACATTTTTCCAATGTTAAAAGAAATCCTAAATGATAGCAATTTATAAGTGCAAAGAAAAAATAAAGAAACTTAGGGATGCAAAGTAATGTGAAATCAAAATGTTATTAGTCTAGACTGTATTGATAATCTAAAAAATAAAAAATAAGAGAACCAGAATGTACAAAAAAAAACTTGAGCTCCATCTATTCTTTCATTTCCAAAACTGAGAAACCATTGTATATTATTAATAAGAGTGTATTTTCCAACTCCTTTAGGCCCAATGGGCAATAGTGTTGTAAAAGTTAGGAATTTGGTAATCACTTTTATTCATATCACCAGTCTCTACAAGCAAAAATCTCATAGTTCATGTGCCTTTTCTATGCTTCCACATTTTACATACACATCCACCAGGGCAATTGCAACTGCAACATTTGATAAAATTCCTCTATTCTTTATGCTTTGATGGATGTCCATACCCTGTTCGAATGATCCTATTTTGACATAAGCAGGGAGAATAATGGCAAAAGTTTTGGAGTGTGGCTTTACACCTGCCAATTGCATTTTCTTGAAAGTTTCTAAAGCTTTTAAAAAAAAAAAATTGTGTATATCTTTCAATATCACATTCCATGAGATAACATCTCTTCAAGGCATTCTATCATACAATTCACGTGCCTTGTGTATGCTTCCACATTTTGTATACATGTCTACTAGGGCAGTTGCAGCTACAACATCTAATAAAATTTGTTTCCTTTATCCTCTGGTGGATGTCCACACCCCATTCCAAAGCTCCCATTTTGGCACAATCAAGGAGGATGATGGAAAAGATTGCAGAGTCTAGGTTTACACCAACCCATGACATTCAACCAAATTTTTCTAAATCCTTTTCAATGAATGCATTTTGTGCATACCCTGTAATTTTAGCATTCAAAGAGACCACATTTATTTGAGGCATCCTATCAAACAGTTCACATCTCTTGTTTATGCTTCCAAATTGTTAATTTCTATAACCCAACAACAAATTAATTGCACAATAAATAAACAGAAAGAAATCTGATTTATAACAATTAATACAACTGG
>VDFB02049217.1:21903928-22037501 GCA_007258455.2 Sequoia sempervirens
GATCGTAAATAGGTAAATCAAAATCATATTCATCCTTTCTACAAAGTCCAGTTGCTTTGTTGTCGACCTCCACTCTAACAGTCATGTTGGGCCACTGCCCAAAATAATTTCCCCGTTTACAAATTTTAAGGCCACCGTAGTAACTGTATTTCTTTTCCAGTGCCCTAAAACTGGGCCATGGTGAAAAAATAATATTTGTGCGAGAAACACACAAATTAAGTGCATTGTGAGAAGATAATAGCACTGCAACACATCTGGGTGCTCCCATAGAGCTCGCCATGCTTAAATTTGAACTGTTCTTTTAATAAATTCAGGGGTTTTGTTTCAAAATATATATATATATGGGGGTTTGTTGTTGTGGTGAAATATTGGACTCGCAATGTATATTCATCCTCTGGCAATGTAAAAATATCAATCTCCCAGCTAAAATATCCCAGTCGTTTCCGTTTAATGCTGCTTTGCTTTCATTTCTCCACGTACGCAACTAGCAATTATGATGGATGGGGAGGCAGAAGACAGTGCACGACATTAGGGTTTTCTATGCCAAATTACAAAGAGTGTACTCTTATCATTGGCATCGTTGACAACTTGACACATTTTGTGCAGAAACTTCATGTAAGTCGCTTGCCCTCTTCCAAATTTTACCTTGTATGTCTACTTGCAAGACTGCAATTCTTCTCATCCGCACCGTTGACTACTCAAAAAAATTTGTGCAAAAAATTCAAGCAAGGGCTTATCATCTGCTGAAAACCTCTGCTTTAAGAGCTTCATAGATAGGAACAAAAGTAATTTGGGTCTAAAGGTAATAATAAGGAATTTTCCTTTCCCCTCTTTTAGTGTTTATTGAGTTTTAATAAGCATACTCTAAAACCCTATCGATATCTTATTTTCAGGCTGCAGCTCACAAAATTGGAGAAGTGAAAGGTCAATACTAGTGAGGAAGAGTTTGAAGGAGTGGAAACCAGTAGTGGGTGGAAAGCAACAAAAAATGCTGGCAACAAAACAGGGTATGTTCTAGATGTTCATTTTTGGCCTTTAAGACCTCATCCCTAAATTCCATGATAGTGATATTTGACACTTGAACTCTTGCATTAGACTATTCCAAATTATAAGTTACAAATTTATATTGAAATTTTGAGGGAGAAAAAACTAAGGTTTTGTTGATGTGAATTTTGTGACCAACACCAAACAGCAGAATAAAGTATCCAACATCTACTTCATTCTCTCTTGATCAAAGTATTCTGCATGCTAAGATTGTGAGAGAGATCATACATTCAACTCCAAGGTTCCTTCAATGCAATGGAATACACTTAGTTGGTTCGTTGTGATATATTGTTTTCACGAGGGGACTTATGCAATTGTTCAATCAGCGAACAATAGAAAACAGATTAAATGGGATTTCATGTGATTTGAATGATTTGGCAAATAAGTGCAAGTTTCCTAATACTAACCAGAAATATACTAAATTGAATGGCTACAGGGATTAGAAAATTTATGTCCAAACTAAGAGCAGGACGTGGGATCAACTTTAGCAAGCTTCAACCAGACTTTGCTTCGCCTCATTTTGGATAGTCTCTACAAAGTTTGTGCAATCTTCAAGAGGATAGCAAGAAATGTTCAAATCATAATTCAGCATAAGGAAACCATCACGAAGATGCATGCCAAAATGTGAATCATAACCAAAGTTAAGTTTAAAAAAGTATTCTAGTCGACCACACAAGGAAAACTTACCATTAGCAAGTCTACTAGTGGTATGGATTAAACAAAGCTTCTTTGATCAAACATCACAATCCACAACTAACTATATGCATGAAAATGAAAATTAATCTACTTTAAGTCCCACCTGAAAAGGAAGGATGAAGAAACCTCACTAGCTACTCACAACAAAAGACGAGATCATTATCAATGAAAACTCTTTTTATTGAAAGAGTGTTCACAACAATTTCCTACAAAGTTTTTAAAGGAAAAACTTTCCTTCTTCAACTATGCTAACAAACTAATGCTAAGCTATCTTTCTGCTCTATCATAATGTCTACTTTGTATGTTTATCTATGATCTAATCTAATGAGGTACAAATGAGGGGGGATGCCCCTTTTATAGCTGGCCAAGTTCAATGGACGACTCAAATTACAATTAAATGGATGGCTTAGATTGTGCCACCTCAGCCCTAACCCTAAAAAGAGGAGTAGAGTAATAAATGGACCAAAAGATTCCCACTCTCTCCCAAAATAGCAGAAGCAATTAATTCCCATTATCAATCCTTTAGAAGGTCATCATCCAGAAAGGTGTTTCCATTCTCCTTCTTCTTGGCTACAAAATCAATGAACCTAGTCAACACAACTTCAACCTCTTGAATTGAGATAGGAAGGATATGATCAAGCTGAAACTCTAACATTGTAACTACCTTCCCATGTCAAGTGCAAGACTTTCTCCAAGCAACTACAGCATCCTGAGTGTTCTAGATAATGCTAGAGAAAGTTGAAGTGTTCTCAAAGTCATCTTGAACAAAAGTCTTCACTTGTGAAAAGAAAGGTGGCAGTCTACTCTTCAAACCATCAGTAGTCACCTCCTCGGAAATCAGCCTCCTAGCAAAGATAGCCTCCAATGTGTTTAGGACTCCATCAAGAATATTCACCATGACCTTTCTGACCCTGGTTGAATCTGCTTGTGCTACATCAAAGAATCCTCAACCTGTGACAACTGAAGAATACCAGCTGATGAAATCATATCTATCACCCTCCTGTATCATGCCTTCCTCAACCAAAGTCTGTAAGGGAGTATGCATCAAAACTTCTAAGCGAAGGACAACCTTGGTTTAATAGATATGAGCATCACCCCAAGCTTCATCAACTGCATCCATTTGTGCCATAATGTTGTAAGCATGCTGATAAGAATGAGAAAGGTCCTCCATAAACATCTTTGTCTCAACACAAACACTAGCAACCAACTTATCTGCCTCCTGTGCCATCTTCCTCAAATCTTCCAAGTTTCTAACTAATTCTTTGGGAAGCTTGGCTAGAAGCTCAATAGCCAAATTCTCTTTCCCACAATGATGAGACAAGTGTTGTACATAACCAATCAATGTCTTGTGCTCCTTCTCCAATTTCTTATATTTTCCTTCAATCTGGAGTAACATGTCCTTGAGGGCCTAGTAGGAGTTATAACACTCCACAATTATCTTTCCTCCAGTGGGGCAACCTAACTCCATGTTGGTGATCACATAATTCTCTGGAACGGCCTCATCTCGATCGCACTCAATCCTTGGCACAACCACGTGAAGGGTGCGAGAGCCATCTTAATCTATTGAAATCTTTGAAAACTTCCTAGCTCTCTTCTTTGTTGGAGGCGCATTGATCTTACTCAAGAATTCCTCTCTCAACTGTTGGATTAGTTTCTTCAATGGGCTCCTCCTCATCCTGTCTCTAAGCCAATCTGGTACTACCTGCTACAGATCATAAATAATAAATGGCTACTCATTCCTTACTTCTTCTTCAAGAACCTCTTCTCTAATTTCATCCTGGCAAGGCTCACCAACTTCTATAGGCTGAGTATCTCCTG
The DNA here is from genome assembly GCA_007258455.2 of Sequoia sempervirens. Lineage (NCBI taxonomy): Eukaryota > Viridiplantae > Streptophyta > Pinopsida > Cupressales > Cupressaceae > Sequoia > Sequoia sempervirens. Next base: position 21,907,487 of record VDFB02049217.1, read on the forward strand.
AACCTTGGGCTTCTTGCCTCGTAATCATGTCATCCTCTAATGCTGCTTCAAGCTCATTCTAGAAGCGTGCATCTATGGCTGTTTCCTCATCTTCTTCCTATTGGTTATTTCTGATAGGCATGTTGACACTCTGGGCAATAGACTCCCTTTGCAGTGGCTGATTTGCCTCTTGTAATTCTTACTCTTTATTCAACATATTTCTTTGATCAAAAAATAATGAAACCTCCTGTATACTCAGAGAACGAGTCTCCAATGGCGTAGGTGATGCCGCCTCAACTCTCAGAAGCTTTGGCTAGACTGGTTCCTCTCTTCGTGGCTCTAGATCCCTAGCAACCTATTTCTTCTTTTTGATAGTTAGTGGCCTATGGTCTCCCATTAAATTATAAGTAAGAGGGATTGATTTTCACTTAAGCCTATTCACGTGCCTCTCGACCCATCCTCTTGTGAACATCAATACTGGTATGAAAAGTGTATCCAAATCTGTAACCTCTGGCTCAGACCAATCTGGAAGTGGGAGTGGTGTCCTCCTTACCGTCTCATAGTCAGCCTGCATGACATTCACATCTTCGTCAACCTAGTCTAGCACTGGGACAATATCACATTCCCTAATCATGCTCAAAGGTATTCTAGAAAACATCCTTCTCCTTATCTTAGCTTCATCTGGTGCACTTGTCCAGAAGTCCTCGATGTGTGCCTTATGTCTGAATTCTTCTAAAAATATACATCTGATATTCTTGTGAGGATCATAATGCTATTTGTTGGTATGATAAGAGAGGTGGAAGAATTGAAGCTCATTTTCAGCTTCCTTGGCTGCCTGTAGTGAAGGACAATCTTCATTTGAATTTCCCATGATGATTGGGAAGTCAAGTCCTCCTTTCTTCTTCTTCTTTTGAATCTTATCGTAGGCAATGAGTTGCCTAGATATTTCTAACATCAAAATCCTATTCGTAGGGTACCTGGGAAATCTGTAAAGATATGATGAGAACCCTTGCAGCCTCATGTAAGTGAATTTTGGAAACTGGATAAACCAACATCCATACCACTCTATCAATTCCCAAGCCTCCTTTGATATCCTATGATGGGCCCTTTGCTAAAATGACCTCGTTATATGCATTGTGAAGGCATCATTGACTCTCTTGTAATGAGATGTGCTCATCAAGTACAGTTGTGGACAGGCCTCATGAATCTTGAACTGTTGAGAGCCACATCCGAGCGGCTCCTTGTATGATATTCCTTTGTACTTTTTCATACGAGCCAACATGTAGATGATGTATGAATCCATGTAAAATGTCTTCGTTCTCCTCAAACTCCTGAGCTGCTCATGTAAGTTATTGTTGATCATCATTTCCCAGTCAATGTGTTCCTTGCCTTCTACCACGAGATTGATGTAATAAAACATCCAAGGCTCAAAGATGAATGCCTGGGGACATCCTTTGACCCTTTAGAGCATCATGATTAAGTCACAATATTCCAGCTTTAGATCATCTCAGATTATCTACTTCGACAACTTTGTGCGAGTGGGTTTAGGCTTGTTCATCCAACAAGAGTTTATCATATCAACACATCTTTAAAATGTCGAAGCATATATCTGCTCAACTCATTCTCTTGTCTTGTAAATCATCTTCTCATCTGTGGGAATTCCAAATGCCTCCCCAATGGCCTCTAGCGTGAGGTTGGCAAACAATCTGCCATCTAGTGAAGTGATAGTCCTTCGCTCTGAGTTGTAACAGTTAGCACATTTCATGATCAACTTTGGGCATTGAATTGTTGGTGGAAAACCAACATCTGCATAAAGTCCACTTCTGACAATATTGTACGAAGTGATTGATGGACGATGGCCTCCAATTCCCATCATTCGGCTTTTCAAAGCTTCCAAATTGAAAGAGCCTAAATTTGTGTCACTCAACTTGCCTAGCTTTGAAGAAAACTTTGACTCTGGCAGGAATGACTTGCTCATTTTTTTGATCATAGCTTGTCTTGATGCATTCACCTTGCTAGACTCAACATTGTTCTCCTTGCCAACCGCCCTTCTATCTACTTCAGCCATCCTACAAAAATGAAAGATAGTCATTAGAAATTTAACTTAGAAAAATAAAATCATTTTGAGGCTTTCAGTTGACTTTTGAAAATGAGAAGCCTCAGCACTAAAATCCAACTCCAAACCTCAACACCCTTCAACAACTTCAAATTCCTTTGAACACTTAGAGATTTTTCTCTGCAGCAGCAAAACTTCAAACACTTAGAAGAAATGCAACCCAAGCTTACTTCAGCAACTTCTCAACTTCAAATTTATCCCTCCTCAAAGCTCAACTTCGAATTTATTCACCCTCAATTTTCCTCACACTGCAATCTTCTTCACCCCAAAGCATCAAAGTCGACCTTGCTAATTGATGGAGCAAATAACAAAACTTCACAACTCATATAGCCAAGTTGAATTCTAGAAGAAGCTAATTTTAGCTAAGTTATTAAATTTCCACTACTCCACTATAGGAATTTGAATTTCCCTCTCCACAAAATTTCAAGCATAGTTTATTAAGGGTTGGGCAATTGTGTCAAAAAAATCACAAACTAGTGTTTGAAAATCAGCAATGTACAATTTATGATAAGAAACAAGGCAATAGGGTTGTTATAATTATGCCTATGTGAGTGAATATAATGTTCCCATTAAATTTTGGAGAGAATAGCATCAATCTTGCTAATATGGCATATGCAAACAAAATTTGGTTGTGGCATCTTAGGTATGGGTATTTGAATTTTCATAGTTTGAAGCTTCTAACATCAAAATAATTAATTTATTGTTTGCCTAAGGTTGATGAGCATGAGGAGGTTTGTGAAGGGTGTGCTAAAGGCAAGCATGCTCATTATCAAGTTAAACTAATTTATTATGATATTTGTGGTCCTATATAGACAAAAAAATTGGGCAAGTCGCAATGTTTCATTATTTTTATTGATGATTACGCATGCAAGTGTTGGGTTTATTTTTTGAATATCAAGGATGAAGCCTTTGATACGTTCAAAAGGTTTTAAAGCTCTTGTGAAAAATGAAAGTGGTTACAAAATAAAGTGTTTTAGGATTGATCATGGAGGAGAATTTTGTTTAAGAGATTTAAAAAAATTGTGGTATGAATGGCATCAAAAAATAACTTACCACTTCTTATGCACCTCAATAAAATGGGGTAGTTGAAAGGAAAAACTATTTAGTGGTTGAAATGGCAAAGACTATATTTTTGATTAGATAGGTAGGGAAGGGCCCTGATCCCTTACAAAATGAAAAATAGAGCCAAACAACTCAGCAAAATAGACTGGCCAAACACATCCAACCAAAGAGAAACAACCAAAGACTATGTTATAGACCAAGGGACTACATTATTCTTTTTGGGGCGATGCAGTTGCTAGAGTAATGTACATTTCAATAAAAGTCTCATCATGCTCTTGACATGATGAATCTTTATGAAGCCTCATATGAGAAGAAACCTAATGTTAATCATTTCATTTTTTTTGGTTGTTTAGCCTATGTTCATGTAGCTGATCAAAAGAGGCAAAAGCTGGATTGAAAAAGTGAATCATGCATTTTTCTTGGATATAGTGACAAAAGTAAGGATTTTTGTGGAGGGGAAGTTTATGGTCATCAAAAGGCCATGTTGTGTTAAGAGATGTGGTTTTTGATGGAGGGAGAGTTTATGGTCATCAAAAAGGAAAGGTTGAGAAATCAAAATCTATTTTGAATGGTGGTATTATTGATGATATTAATCATGAGCAGCCCATAAATATTTCAGTTCCCAGTGCTACAAATCTACCAAGTAGCCCCTCATCTAGTTCTTCAATTCCAAGTGCAAGTCCAACTTCAAATCCGAGTCCTACAAGGAAGGTAAGAAAATTGAATAGCATTTATCAAAGAAGTACAAGTCAAACACATGAAGAAAATCAAAGAGGCAAGATAGTAAATTTTCCTTTATTTTCACAAGATGATTTTGAACCATCAAGCTTTAAAGAAGCATCTACTAATGAGGTTTGGGTGCAAGCTATGCAAAAAGAGATAGATTCCATTCACAAGAATGATACTTGGGATGTTAAAGATCTCCCACATGACAAGAAAAATATTGGTACTAGATGGGTCTATAAGACTAAGTATAATAATGATGGAAATGTTGAAAGACACAAAGCACAATTAGTTGCTAAGGGCTTCACACAAAAGTGTGGGATTGATTGTGAAGAGACATTTGCACTAGATGCAATAGAAGAGACTCTTAGAATGTTGATTTCACTAGCAGCTGAAAATAAATGGAGCATTCATCATATGGATGTGAAAAGTGTCTTCTTGAATGTGTACTTAGAAGAGGAAATCTATGTGAAACAACCATAGGGTTTTGAAGTGCAAGGAAAAGAAAAAAAGTATACAAGTTGAAGAAGGCTTTGTATGGTCTAAATCAAGCACCAAGAGCTTGGTATGCTAGGATTGATGGATACTTTCAAGAGAATGCTTTCAAAAGAAGCAAGAGTGAACTTACCCTTTACTACAAACAAGGAGGTAATGATATTTTTATAGTCACTTTATATGTTCATGATTTATTGTACATGGGTAGTAGTTTTAAGATGAAGGATGAATTCAAATTTTCTATGATGAATGACTCTGAGATGAAAGATTTAAGTCTCATGCAATTTTTTCTAGGAATGGAGGTTTATAAAAGTGAGGATGAAATTTTTATTTGTCAAACAAAGTATGCAAAAAATATGCTGAAGAAATTTGATATGGTTGATTGTAAATCAACCACCATTCTAATTGTTCATGGAGTTGTGATGTGTAGAGATGCTGGTGGTGAAATAGTTGATGAGACAACTTATAGAAGTATTTTTGGAAGCTTGATATTTCTAACCCACATAAAGTTTGATATTGCTTATTCAGTTTCACTTGTTCCAAGTGATTCCGATTGGAGAGGTAGTTTGGATGACTTGAAGTCTACATATGGTAAAGTTATTTTTCTTTTGGTTATGGTTTTATTACATGGAGTGCAAAGAAGTAGAGTATAGTTGCTCTTTCTTCTACAAAAGCAAAGTATGTTGCCGTCACCTCAACATGTACAAAAGCATTATGGCTTATAAAACTTTTAGAAGAAATTGAAGAGAAGCAAATTCAGCCTATAGTGATTTTTTGCGATAACATGAGTGCCATCAAATTGACCAAGAATTTAGTAGACCATAGTAGAACAAAACATTTTGATTTAAAGTATTATTTTATTTGAGATTTGGTACAAAATAAAACAATAGAAGTCAAGTATATAAAGATCAAAGAACAGTGGAAAAGGTTTAATTTTTAACTCTTCAAAATCTGATTGTGAGTCCTCTAACATCAAGGGGGAGTGTGTTGGATAATTGATGCTGAAGATTTGCAGTTGGCATGACCTCACCGCTATCTACTGTTTCTACTTTTTTGTCAGTTTTAATTAGTTATTTACAAACCTCCAAATGATCTTTATTGCATGTAAAAATTCGGTCTTTCATTAGTTTGTTTCTGGTTTTTTCATAAAACTTCATTTTCTATAATTTATTGTATTGAATGCTGTTCAGAATATGGAACTGGTTAAATATTAGCATAATACATTTTGTTTTCTTTGTATGACAGTGCTTTAATTTTTTGTTATCTGCTATCTTTTTTCATATCATATTGGCTTATAAATTCTTCATAAATCCATTTTTTTATTCTGTTATGTTCCGTTCTGCTCTCTGTCCCCTGTTTTTCAATTAATAGAACAACACCGCATGATTGTGCAGATACAGCAGGAGAGAATACTCCACAGGGTTTAGAAAAGCATGGTGCAAGCCAATAAACCAGGTGCAGAAGTTAAAAGTTATGGCGCGAGCCATAAAAGAGTGAAACATATACAAAACAAGAGCTGCGGTGCAGCTGGAGTCCCTGCCAAATGCTGAAAGGGCAGGGATGGGTTTAACTGAAACTGATAATTGAGAAAGGATTGCCCAATATCAAAATTGGAGACTTTACTCCATTAATGTAGTAATACAATAGCACCGATGTGGCATTGCAATTTGTTGAACAGAAATCCTGCTCCCGACTGATTAGATCATAATCTGCGTCACCCCCATGTTAATTTAATCCAATCATCATGCAGTAAGAGTGTTTGTACCATATATACCCTTAATAAAAGATCATCTTGAGACATCCCATTCACTACCATTTCCTGTGGGACTGATTGATTGGCCAACAAGTGCACACAAAACTGTATTCTGTTCGGCATTATAATCGCCTATGGCACAACATGATTATCCAACTGGAGCAATCTTTTTAAGGGAAATTTACTTTTTCTGTTTTTTTTAAAAATTGCACGTATGCATGCCCTGTGTCCAACGTATTCGTCCCTTTCACATTCCGAAAGAAAATAACTAAGAATTATAGATTATTAGCACCTCCAATGATGCAGGCAGCTTCTTCTGATCTTATAAGAGAGGATTTACATTATTTACATGCCAGCTATTATAGTCCATGATGGTAGGTCTAGATATAATGCTTTTTGCACCAGAGAACTAAAAGTAAATAAGCATCAACCGCTGATATGTCATCTATGTTAGATGATATTCCTCAACTACTTCGAAGGTCTCCTCCTTACTACTGCTTGTAACTACACAATATCGACCATCATTATGGTAAAATCTGCTAAATTATCATTCATGGGACAACAGGCAGGACAAACCATTGATTTTATCTTAGCTGTCCAAAGCAATAGCACAGGAAAAACATATTTTCAAAACTGTAGCTTGAATTTTCGAAATTCAATTTTGTTGGAATATAAACCCTAACTGTCGCTGTCACCTCCTGCCGCTGCCCACAATATCACAATAAAGAAAATAACCATTGCGATACCGCGGGAGACTCGTAGATTTTTGTTTTATCTTTAATCGCCAGCCGTGACTTTTTACTTCAACTTATATTTGTATATGTAAATTATTTTTGACGATTGAATGTGAATATGAGCATACAGAAAATTAACGAGCAGCAGCTCTGTGTTGAAGAAATTAATATTATTTTAAAGTTTTAATTTTTCTGTAAAAATTTCCTCTGCCTCTGGCCTTCACGTGGTATCAGAGTAAGTTCGATTATCAGAGCCAATTTTATCAAAGTAGATTATCTGGGTAAATTTCAAAAATGGCAGCAAGCACAAGCTTGACAAACCCACAAATTCCACAGTTTAATGGGAAAAATTATGAGTACTGGTCAATTACCATGAAAGCACTATTTAGCTCACAAGATATATGGGATTTAGTTGAGAATGGATTTCCAGAGCCAGCAGATGCAGTTGCATACAATGCTTTAACACAAGCAGAGAAAGACTTATTAAAAGACACAAGGAAGAAAGACTCAAAGGCTTTATTTTATCTGTTTCAAATTGTACATGAGAGTATTTTTCCAAGGATTTCAGTAGCAACAAAGTCCAAACAAGCATGGGACATACTTCAAACAGCCTATCAAGGCATGGCAAAAGTTAAAACAACAAAGCTACAAATGCTGAGAAGAGATTTTGAAACAATGTGTATGAAGGACAATGAATCTGTAGATTCATTCTACACCCAAGTCATTGGGGTGGTTAATCAAATTAGGTCTCATAGAGAGAATCTAGAAGATATTAGAGTTGTTGAAAAGATTTTAAGGAGTTTGCCCACAAAATTTCTACCCATTGTAGTTGCTATAGAGGAGACAAAGAATCTCTCACAGTTTTCTGTTGATGAGTTGTATGCATCTCTAATTTCTCATGAGCACAAGCTGAAGAGGTCAGCAGATACATCACTAGAGCATGCTTTCAAAACTCAGGCTTCAGTTAGTCAAGGAAGAGGTAGAGGTAGATCAAGAGGAAGAGGAAGAAACTCTTACAGAGGTGAAAGATACAATGTATCAAGTTCAAGTGGAAGAGGCAGCAATCAAGGGTCAAGCCAAAACCCAACACAGAATCAATCACAAAATCAAAGGTATGATAAATCTCAAGTCCAATGTCACTACTGTAAAAAATATGGGCATTATATGAATGAGTGTAGAAAAAAGCAGTATGATAATAATAGACAAAATGCAAGTTTTTTAAGAGAAGGTCAAAATCAGAATTCAGATAAGAGCACAATGTTTTTGGCTTGTAATGTTGCTCAAGCAAATGAAAAAGATGTATAGTTTTTAGATTCAGGCTGTAGTAATCATATGATAGGGAATCTAGAAATATTTTCAAGTTTAGATGAGAATGTAAAGTCTGATGTTACATTGGGTAATGACAACAAAGTGTCAGTCAAGGGAAATGGAGATGTCAATATTCTAACTAAACAGGGGGAGAAAAAGTATATTTCAGATGTATATTTTGTGCCTGGTCTGAAACATAACTTAATGAGTGTAGGACAATTGGTTCAAAAAAGGGTATAGAGTAACCTTCAAGAATGGTTTGTGCACAATTTTAAACAAATACCCAAGCAACCAACTTATTGCAAAAACAGAATGTTTCCCTTAAAGATAAGGCCAGATTTGAATATAAATTATGCTCAAGCACAACACTTAATGAATTCACAAGTGGGTAGAGAAGAAACTACAGCAGTAGCGCAGACAATCTTTCAAGCTGAGATAAAAGATGAAAACTGGTTATGGCACCTGAGATTTGGGCATCTCAACTTTGGAGGTTTAAATTTACTTCATAGGAAAGGCATGGTTAAGGGACTACCTTTAATAGAAAAACCAGAAAGGGTATGTGAAGGCTGCATTTTAGGAAAACAATATAGAGAATCATTTCCAGTAGGAAAGTCAACTAGAGAAAAAGCCCCTTTGGAAATTATACATTCAGATTTATGTGGACCTATGCAAACACACCTTCAATAGGTGGTAGTTTTTATTTTCTAACATTCATTGATGATTATTCAAGAAAAACATAGGTTTATTTTCTAAAGCAGAAAAATGAACTGTTTGATCTATTTCGTCAGTTCAAGAATTTGGTTGAAAAACAAAGTGGTTATTATATCAAAGTGTTGAGAACAGATAGAGGTGGTGAATATATTTCAAGAGAATTTTTTAATTTTTGTAAAAATCATGAAATTCACAAGCAGTTCACAACTAGATACACACCTCAACAAAATGGAGTAGCTGAAAGGAAAAACAGAACAATCATGGAAATGGCTAGAAGCATGTTAAAAGCCAAACATTTGTCAAATGAATATTGGGCAGAAGCAATATCTTGTGCAGCCTATATAATGAATAGGTGTCCAACGAAAAGTGTCATGAATATGGTACCTGAAGAAGCATGGACAGGAAGAAAATATAGTGTTACTCACATAAGAGTATTTGGATGTGTAGCATATGCACATGTGCCTAATGAATTAAGAAGGAAGCTAGATAACAAAAGAGAAAAATGTATATTTGTTCGATACAGTGAAGAATCCAAAGTTTATAAGCTCTATAATCCAACAACAAAGAAAGTTATAATCAGCAGAGATGTACAATTTGTAGAAGATGAAGCATAGGATGTAAGCATAGAGAAGACAGTCAATATTTCAGCTAGTATACCTCAAGAGGAGAATGAAGTTTCAACATCAACAAATATTCCAGCTATTGTGACTCCTACCACTCCCATTCAAGCTCAACGAAGTAGTTCACAAGTGACACCAGCATCGATTGTAAGAACAGCTTCATGCATTCAAGGAAGCAGTCCAACAAGAGGACAACAAACACCATCTACAGCAGGACCATCGGGTCCATATTCCACAAGTTCAAGTGATATGTCAAATCCTATATTGGCAAGTCTGAGAAGACAGAAAATTAGAAGCATAAGAGATATATATGAGCAAAATGAAGGTGAGAATAATTCAGATCAGATTTCTCTTTCTGCATTTTATTCTTAAATAGAAGATCCAGTTCATTTTGAAGATGCAGTCAAAGATGATAAATGGGTAAGTGTTATGGATGAAGAGATTGAAGCAATTGAAAAGAATCAGACATGGGATCTAGTCAGTCTTCCAAAAGACAAAGATGTCATTGGAGTGAAATGGGTTTATAAAACCAAATTGAATGAAAAAGATGAAGTTGAGAAGCTTAAAGCAAGATTGGTTGTAAAGGGCTATTCACAACAGCCTGTAATTGATTACAATGAGACATTTGCACCTGTATCACGATTATATACTATAAGGATGATTTTAGCATTAGCAGCTCAGAATAAGTGGTCTGTATCTCAAATGGATGTAAAGTCAACTTTTTTAAACGGTTATTTAGAAGAAGAAGTTTATGTGGATCAGCCACCTGGGTATGAAATTCTGGGTCAAGAAGACAAAGTTTACAAATTGAAAAAGACACTGTATGGATTGAAGCAAGCCCCAAGAGCTTGGTACAACAGAATAGACAGTTATCTTTTGCTGAATGGATTTAATAGATGTAACAGTGATTCCACACTATATACAAAAATGATTGAAAAAGGTGAAATACTGATAGTATGCTTATATGTTGATGATTTAATATTCACTGGCAATTTTTCAGTTGATTTGTTCAAGGCAGACATGAAGAAAGAATTTGAAATGACAGACTTAGGTCTGATGAAGTATTTTCTGGGCATTGAAGTGAATCAAAATGAAAATGGTATTTTTATTTCATAGTCAAAATATGCAAATGACATTTTGAAAAGGTTTAATATGATGAAGTGCAAACCAACACCAACACCTATAGTGACAGCTCTGAAACTAAGCAAGGATGATAGAGGGTCTAATGTTGATCCAACTTTGTTTAAGAGGCTTGTTGGAAGTCTCATGTATCTCACAGGCACAAGGCTAGACATTATGTATGGAGTAAGTTTGATTTTCAGGTTTATGGAAACACCAAAAGACACCCATTAGAAAGTTGGGAAGAGAATTTTAAGGTATGTAAGTGGAACAAGGAATTTGGCATTAAGTATTCAAGTTCAGATGAGTTCAAACTCATAGGATATATAGATAGTGACTGTGCTGGAAGCATTGATGACAAAAAAAACATGTCTGGTTATGTATTTAATTTTGGGACAGCGGTTGTCTCATGGTCTTCAAAGAAGCAGCCAATAGTCTGTCTTTCATCAGCCGAAGTAGAATATGTGGCAGCCACAAGTGCAGCATGCCAAGCAATCTGGATGAGAAGAATTTTGAAAGAATTGCAAAATGAACAAATGGAGGCAACAAAAATTTACTTTGATAACAATTCTGTCATAGCTCTTTTAAAAAATCCAGTCTTTCATAAGAGAAGCAAGCATATTGATACCAGGTATCATTTCATCAGAGAATTAATTAACAATGGTGACATATTTTTAGAGTTTTGTAGATCAGAAGAGCAAAGTGCAGATATTTTCACAAAGGCACTGGGAAGAGATAATTTCATTTTTCAAAGAAACAGATTGGGCATGGTGGATAGTGCAATTATGTTTAAGGGGGAGTGTTGGAATATAAACCCTAACTGCCGCTGTCACCTCCTGCCGCTGCCCGCAATATCGCAATAAAGAAAATAACCATTGCGATACCGCGGGAGACTCTCGTAGATTTTTGTTTTATCTTTAACCACCAGTCGTTTACCACCGTTTACCACGCCGTCAACTAACTACTACCCGCGATATCGCAATATGGGTTTTACCCATTGCGATACCGTGGGGAACCTTCTCCAAGCTGCCACCGCCAGTAGATATTTTGGGATATGAAAAAAATTAATATTTAATTTTTTATATTTATGTAAAGGATGCTTTATTAAATGCGTGTTGATGGGAAAATGTTAGTTAGGTAATTTTGTAATAAATTTTGTTGGGCCTTCTCATCCATGAAAATTATTCATGTGACTTTTTACTTCAACTTATATTTGTATATGTAAATTATTTTTTACGATTGAATGTGAATATGAGCATACAGAAAATTAACGAGCAGCAGCTCTGTGTTGAAGAAATTAATATTATTTTAAAGTTTTAATTTTTCTGTAAAAATTTCCTTTGCCTCTGGCTTTCAAATTTAATGTTGTGTGAAAGAAATTCATCAAAATGTGACTTACGGTAAGACCTGCTGAAGAAAATTAGAGCTTATTGTGCTTTCGAACTATTGGCTAGAATATTCATGACTAGGGTAGGTAGCTGTGAAACAAGGTCAAGTGACTTGACTCCAGAATCAATGATATGTCTTGTGCATCTGACTGTATTTTCAATGCCAGGTGATAATACGTCAAGTAAATCTAGCAGTTCTCCATGTGTCAACAAACCAATCAGCAAATTGAAAATTTAATTGGAGGCAATGCTCAAATGGGATGCAATATTAAAGGATATAAATCAGTAATGTGAAAATTATTATCTATCAGAATCAACTGGCACCAATATAAGATAAAAAAATTTGAGCGACAAAATCATCAACATCATCCTCAACTTGGCTGCATTAGATACCTAGTCTGAGTGAAAAACATTAATAATCAATCATAAATAGATACGCCTAAACAATGTTCCACTCGCCCTCTGGAATAAATAAGCTTAAACAATGTTAATATGAATTCAATCTGTGCAATGCAAACTGTATTTTATGTATGCATGCAGAATTGAGCATAAAATGACGTACAGTTTGCACATTCAAACTCCTATGCAATTCTAATACCCAAGTATCCTACTCCATATTTGATCTCCCGTTTATGAAGTGTATATGTTTTAACATTTCAAAGTTCAAAATGTGAGTTGCCTTTTTCAAGTGGCTATACAATCCTCCATATGAATATTTATAGGGATAAAATGTACCATTTGGCGAACCCTTGAGAGTGTAGCTTCTGAAGAAAGAAGAAAGAAGGCTGAATTGTTCCAATGGCTTCTCTGCCTTGTTGGAAATTAATCCCAACTGCCCTCATTAACTCCACCGTAGAATTTTTATTATCCTTGCCCTCAACATATCTTCTAAATCTGCTCATACGTGTGGGCCTTCTTTTCTCCAGCTCAGACTCATATCAACTTCCTTTCTCATCCACTCCATCAGGAGAAATTTCGAAAGAGAATTTAATTGCATCTCCTCCGTTGGATTTCTCACACAGCAAAATTAATTGTAATTAAATGGTTTTTGTTTTTCCCTCTTGTTGGGCTTATACGTAGGTTTTAGTTAGTCTTTTTTTAAACTAACGAGTGTAATGAAAAGAGAGAGTAAGTGCATGCTCTACTGTAGCAGCAGCTTGGACAACCAGTAACAAGAGAGCATTTTTTAATATTTTTTGAGCAAAGACAAAAGAGCAGTTGTTCTGTATTTTGTTTTATGGTAACAAATATTGTATATCTTGAATATGTATGAAATATAAATCATTATTCAGATCACGTGTGTTTTATTTTCTGCATTTTATTTCTATTTCTTATGTGCTCTGTTTCTTTCTCTACCTCTTACTTCCCATGGTATTAGAGCCTAAGTTTCTCAGAGCTGACGATTTTCAAAGGGTTAATGTTTATTCAGCATAGAGATTCACAGTCAGCAATGGCAGCTCCAAGCACAAGTTTGACAAACCCACAGATTCCTCAGTTCAATTGGAAAAACTATGATTACTGGTTAATCACAATGAAGGCATTATCATGTTCTCGAGATATTTGGGAGCTTTTTGAAAATGGTTACTTAGAATCAACAAATGCAAAAGCATACAATGCACTAACTCAAACTAGGAAGGATTTACTAAGGGATAACAAAAGGGACACTAAAACTCTCTTTTATATTTTCCAAGCAATACATGAGAGCATCTTTCCAAGAGTTGCAACAACAACCAAATCAAAACAAGAATGTGACATTCTGCAAACAACATATCAGAGAATGGCCAAGGTGAAAAAAAGAAAATTACAAATGTTGAAAAGAGACTTTGAGACAATATTTATGGAGTCTAAATCAATACTCATTTTTTACACAAATAATTGGATTGGTTAATCAAATCAGGTCTCATGGTGAGACACTTGAAGAAAAAAGAGTGGTTGAAAATATTTTGAGAATTTTACCTACAAGGTTTGATTCTATTGTTGTGGCCATAGAAGAGAAAATATATCTCTTAGTTTTTAATGGATGGATTACATGCATCTCTCATTCCACATGAGCATAGGCTGAACAAGACAGCAAACTCACCTTTGGAGCATGCTTTCAATGTAACAACCACTCCCTAGTTGCTACCAATTTTTTTTCTTTCATAATCAATTTTGAACAATTACCAACTTTATCGATTGAACATCTTCCATGCAATTTAGAGGTGTTAACTTCAAAACTTCACCATTCATCATGGTGGCATCAACCTAACTTCACCACTTATATACTTACACATAGGAGTGGTAAGCTCCCAAGGTTAAGGTCATTCCTAGACCTAGACCTAAGCCTCAAGGGTTCATTCTTGATGACCCTACCTACGTATCCCTTCGCAGGAAATCAGAGGCTTCGTAGTTTACCCCACAATGATAGAGGTAGTTCATTCTCTCCTCTTGTACGAGATCTTTGATCTCTCTTACACCATGAATATTTATAAACTTTAGTCCACTCAAATATAAGAATAGCAACTCACCATCAAGTGTTGGTTTTATACTAAACATTACCAACTGGTAGTGTGCAAACATACACAAATACTCAAGGGTCATATCATTCCATAATTCCTCAATTCCCATAGAGAGTAACTCAAGCATACATAAAAAATGCACAAGGTAACTAGCCCATACATATCAAATTTACATAGTGATTGGTTCCAACATACATTACATCTACACAATGACTAGCTACAATATACATCATAAATACCCAATGACTAGCTTCAACATACATCACTTATAAATAGTGAGCAACTTCTTCATATTCACATATACACAATGATTAGCTCAAACATACGTCACTTACACATGAGGTATCTAATTCGTATGCACATCATAAGTACATAATGATGGGCTCATATGTACATCACATCAAAACCTCACGTGACTAACTCATACGTACATCTCAAGTGCATTAGTGATGGGTTCATATGTACATCAAATCACAATCGTGAAGTAGCTCATACATACATCACATGTACATTAGTGATTGGCTCATATTCACATCACAACACAACCATGACTAGCTCATACATACATCACAAGTACATTAGTGTTGGGCTCATATGTGCATCACATCACAATCGTGACTAGAAAACACATTCACATTGGTTATCACATACTTTCCCTTAGTACATCCAAGATAGAAAAGGAATGTCGGTGCATTGCCCACTACACTGCGAGTTTGATGCATTTTTGTGTCATGTTGCAAACATTTGAATTTTGGCTTGTTTTGGGTCAATAAGATCATATAAGACCATTTGGGGTCATTTAGGACCATTTTAGGTTGTTTGGGTGCAATTTTGTTAAAAGTTGTAAAAGTTGTAAAATGTTGTCGTTCCTGTCAAACAAAAGTTGTAAAAATTGTCATTATTTTTAACCAAGAGGTTAGAAGGAAATTGGGAAGTTTTTGCTGATGGTAGTTGAATGTAATGGGGCAAATATGAGATGTACACATGGAGATCTTAGTTGGAGAACATTTTGGAATGAAAATACTTCAATTTTGCACATTTTCCTTTGCATTTTCTATGTGTAACAGAATGTATTCTCCATTGTATGACCTTATAATATATAGTACAATCCTACACATAGTTGGGAAAGTTGGAAAATGTTTTTATCTTTCAAATTCTTTTGATTTGGTGAATTTTCATTACATTTTGTAAAAGTTATGTCAAAAATGCTCTTGATAGTCATGTTCAAAAATTAAGGTTTTTTGCTTGAATAAAAAATCATTTCTTATGATCCATACGGTGAAAAAATTCTATAAACTTTTAGAAAATTATGTTTTCATGTCTTCTTTCATATTTACAAGCCCTAGGTCAAGATTTGATGGGTTGTGAGTTGCAATGGCTGACTATGTGTTGTTTTTTGTCAAAAAGATCTCAAAAACCCTAGTGTTGATAAGGGTTTGATGAAAACTTGAAAAATTGCTTCATCTTGAGAAAACCAAAAGTTAGATAGGTCTTATAGAACCTATAGAGATAAGAGAGGGCCTGATTTAAGAATTGGAAGTGAAAGTTGGAAACATTCTCAGAGTCTAAAATTTGGATTGCAGGGCAGCTCATCATACAGGCTGGATAACTTGGTGGAATAATGCTATCACTCACACGGCTAGATTTTTGTGCATTTATGGGTGCTAGCTGGCCATTTTTCACTGGAGGTCTTATGAGGCTACCATAGCTGACCTGCGCTCAGCTACCGAGGCTTTGGTGGCCAATCCATTTCCCCCATCATTACAAGTCAGGGTGGCAGATTTAAGGCATAAAAAACAAGTTGCAGATAATTATGCTGTTAGAGGTGCTCAAATCAAAGCCAAGTTGCAGTGGTTAAAAATTGGCGATTGTGCCTCCAAGGAATTTTTTATTACATTCTCTAGGCCTTTGTTTATCACTATGAGAAATTTTTCACTATTCAAGAGTTTATGCCTATGTGACAACAAGCCCTCTAGGATTGCCTTGTTGTTGTGCCAAATAGGCTATCTTCAGCCTAGAGAGCTTTATGTGATCAATTGCTGACAATGGAAGACCTTAAGGAAGTTGTTCATTCCATGGTTGATGACAAAGCCCCAAGGATTGATGGCTTCCCTTGTGAATTTTACAAGGCCCTTTGGGACAATGTTGGGCATGACTTGTACAAAGTTTATATCGAGGCCTTTCATTCTAAATCTCTAGGTAATTTAATAAACAAAGGAAATATTAAATTCATACCTAAATCTAGAGATCCCAAGGATATTTGAAACTTGAGCCCTATCACGCTCCTCAATGTTTCTTACAACATCATCACCAAAGCTTTGGCTATAAAGATCTGCCATCTTTTTCCTCAGATTGTGTGCTCAGAGCAGACTGGGTTTATCAAATCAAGGTTTATTCTAAGCAACATTATTGTTGTGTGGGAAGGCATGCAGTGGGCCAGGCACTTGGACCAAAAAGCTATTTTTCTTAAAATAAACTTCACTAAATCTTATGGCTGCATTGAATGAATTTTATTCTTGCTATGTTGCAAGCCTTGGGGTTTGGGCCCAATTTCATTCAGGTTGTCCAAATTCTCTTCATAGACGCCTCTGCTTGTATCACCATTAATGGCCACCAATCTCTTTCCTGTGGGATTTTTTCCTCAATTCGACAAGGATGTCCACTTGCTCCTTCTCTTTATGTGCTTTTTGTCGAAGGACTTGAATATCTCTTGGCCAACATGGTTTCTTAGTAGCGTGTCAAAGGAATTTTGTTTCCTAACTCTTAGGATCAACTGGTTAATGGCCATTTTGTTGATGATTCTTTCCTCACTCTTCTGGAGGAAGAAGATACTATCAAGGCGGCTCTAGAATGTCTTAACACTTTTTTCCTTGTGTCTAGTTTTATCATTCAGTGGCACAAAACTTTGTGCTTCAGACATTCTATATTGCCCACTACTCCCTAGCTTCTCTAGTATGGTTGGAAGTGGATTGGGCTAGGGGAAATCTTTGGATTCCTGGGCATTCCCTTTGCCTTCTAGCCTCTCCAGCTGAGCTATGGCAAGTTGTTCTTTCTAGAATAGAGAAAAAACTCACATACTAGATTACCAAGCCCCTTTCTCTGGTAGGGAAATTCTAGTTGTGCTCCAAAATTATTGCTACCACCCATGTTTATTATTCTCCTTGTTGGGACCCTTCAAAAGCTTCCTATGGAAAACTTGAAAAATTGATTTGGGACTTCCTTTGGGCCTTTGCAGAGTCCCATAGAGGGTTTCACCATGTTGCTTGGGAATTTGGTTGCCTTCCTAGAGACTCTAGAGGTCTTGGTCTACTCTCGACTCAATGACAAGGGACTGCCTTGTGTGTGAAATGGATAATTTGTTCCCTTACTAGAAATGAAGCTTGGAAAATTCTTCTCAAGCATTGCATTCAGTTAGGATTTCCTATTCACAGACCCACCTAGAAGGGGATTGGATTTCAAACCCTTCTAGTCATTAAGGAACCAATTCAAATTATGGTAACTTTCATGGCCAAGAGCATTTGGAGAGCCTAGGAGGTAGTTCAGCCCTAGCTTTGCTAGGCTGGCTCTAGTTTTCATGATGGGCTAGCTCTGGTTTTGGTGGTCACCTATTTTTTCTAACAATGGTCAGCCTCAAGCTAAGTCACCTTGGATTAAGGTGCTAAAATCCCACACGAAAGGTATTCTAACTTTACAGTAGGTGTTTCATAGACCCACAATGCATATCATGTTGTGGGAGGTTTTTCATGCACTTTACTGGTTTAGTGAATGCTATTCCTATAGAAATGCTTCATAAGGTGGGAATTCATGGGTCCAAGCTGTGGTGGAAGGACTAGAAGTGGTATCCAGACACCCCTTTCAGAAATTACAAGCCTAGTCTTGGTTATAGGTGGCTTTCACCACACATTCCTATGATTGAAATTTTGAACCAGACATGGCTTCTTCAATCTCCCACTCATGTCTAGCAAAAAAGATTCTCTACCACTTGGTTTGCAAGTGTTGAGCTAAAACTTTCTCACTTTGCTTGGTGTATTCTTTTCCGAGGCTTGCCTATGGGTTCTTGGTTTGTTCACCTTGGGGTCTAGGACCCTCATTTCCCTTTCTATGGGAAAGCTGATTCTTTTAAGCATGTCTTCTAGTTTTGTACCAGAGCTCAATATTTTTGGACTTGGATTCATGACTTCTTTCAGTCCTTAGGATTAGAGCCTTTTTCTTGGCATATGATTTTGTTGGGAGACTTTCCCATACTTCATCCTAAGTATACTCTACTTTGGCACACTTTTATGGTGGAAATCCTCTTCAATATCTGGAAAGACATAAATTCCTACATATTTACTAAAACACAAATGAATAAAAATGTTTCCTTGTATTCTAAAGGTATTATTTGTTCTAATGTGCTCTTAAATATTCAAGTTTAGGTGAACAAAGTTGCACTTGAGGTGACTCACTTGCAGGTTCTTTTGGACCATTGGGGAAATGTCCCATGTACTATTTATTTGGTGCCCACTTCACCCACCTCCTCTTTTAGTCAGTCACTCTCTCAGGGCTGACAACAAAGTGGCTCTGGTCATCCCCACTCTCATCCTCCTCTTTGGCATGGTTCCTGCACTCCTCGGAAGACCCACTCCCCTCCTCTATGGACTGACCAACGATGGCCCTCTAGAGGAATGGTGGGGAGTAGTGGTGGTGGTTCTGGGTGGCCCTCTGATGACACTCCTGCTTTTCGCTCTGGTTGGCCAGATTCTAGAAAAAATATTTTGCATTTGGTGCTTACAATCTCACCCCATGCGCGAGGATAAAGATAAAGAGAAAGAAAAAGATGTTGATGATGGTTGGGGTCCTCCTCTTGATGTCACTCCAGACCCCACTGATATATGGGGGAAACACATGGATGATAGAGACCCTCCTAGCTCTACTAGAACTACTCTAGCCGCATGATGGCCTTTTTATTTTATAATTGTTATGATGTAATGTCCCCATTTTGGCCATACGCTCTTCTTTGACTGATAGCCTATTTCCGGAAATCCGTAGGTTGATCAAAAGTGAAATTAGGGTTTCCTTGCTTGGAGGTTTGTGGCATTTCTAGGTATTTACTATTTTTAGTAAATACTAATTTTGGCGTGGTTCAGTTGTCAGCTTTCATTAAGTCTTGCTTCCACTCAGTTCTCTTTCTGTTGGTTTTGAGGTAAACTTACTATTTTTGGCAGTGGCTATTTTTAGTAAGTCTAATTTTGGCAATGGCATCATCGTAGCTCAACTCAAGTCATCTTGTTATCCATCTCTTTGGCTTTGGGTTTGGTTTTCTCCTTGGTGAGTTTCGGACTTAGTCAATTTTCATGTCTTGAAGTTGTACCCCATGCCTAGGCTTGATGACTTCAAGTTGTTTTAAAGAAGGGGACATAAAGGTCAAGTGAGCATTTAATTATTTAATAAATGCTTTATTGTTGCAATATGAAATGGATGCCTAAAGGGGAAGTTGAATGATATTTTATTATTTCAAAAAGTAAAAGGCAAAAAGGTGGCGTCCTTTTTGGAAGTTGAAGTGATTCAACTTCTTGGAATTTGAAGAGTTCTTGTTGCTTCATTTGCCAACAAAAGCTTATATATTGCTGCTGTTTGAAGAGCTGATTATCCAATGTTTATGCTAATGTTATGTTGTCAAAATGACAACTTGTTTAATACTTCGAGGGATGCTTACCTCCTAGTTCCAATCCAATTTCGTGTTTGAAAGACAACACCTAGTTGGTCTTATTGCTGCTTCTCAATCAGACTAGCAGATTGTGCTTCAAAGTTGGTGAATTTTGGTGAGAATTTCAGTTTTAATGTTGCTGATGTATACACAGCTGAAGGTGTTTTTCATTTACAGCTTTTGATGTGAATTTATTTTGGTTATGGGTATTTGATCCTTGCAATTCTATGCTAATGGCGATCATATTTGGAGAATTTCAGAATTTAATTCCAAGTATTTGATTTTTAGCAAGAGAAATCGCCCCTCTTGAGGGCCGTACCATCTTGAGAGTGCTTTGGGATTCGTGCAAAATAATATCATGAGTTTTGATGCAGTTTTGTGGTTTGAGTTTGGGCGCCTATCCTCCAAAGAGACTTTGCATTTCGTTTCATTCAATTCAGAGGTATATTGAAGGAGTTGTGATCATTTTTATGAGTTTGTTGTTCGCTGATAGACATTTCCAGATTGCAGATTTTTATATCAGACTTGTTAGTTTTTGATATAATGCTAGTTTGAGCTTCAATTCTTCATCTTATATCATTGTAAATGTTAGAGGAAGTGATACTCTAACTGTTTAATGTTCTTGGAAGATTATCTATTCTATTTGCAGCTGTTCTTATTCTTTGTAAAGCTAGTTAGTAGTACTAACAGCTCTTCCTTTACTTGCTGCAATTTTATATCTGTTTTACACTCCCACAATTGAGTGGTTGAGTTTTAGAATAAACTTATATCTTGTTTGTAATTTCCCCCCACGTTATAAGTGGTTGTGTGGACAGTATTCCCCCCACGTTAATAAGTGGAAGAGTGGATTTAAAGGCTGGCTTGCTGCCTAATAATTGTTGTAAACTCACCCACTGAATAAGTGGAGTATTCCCACCACTCTGTGGATGCCCGCCGCAGCGGATGAATTGTTTTAATTGTAATCTTTTCCCCCCACTGTTTGGTGGTAGTGAGGAAATGCTTTTCATGGCTGGTTATCCGCCTATCAGTTTCTAGTTTTCAAATTCAACACTCCGTCATATGTTAGCACCTCGCCCTCAGTGGGATCTTGAGTGCACATTCTTGACGTTGAGTAGTTTTCATTTCAAGTTCAGATTTCTATTTGGAGCTAACGCTAACCGAGTTGATTAAGTGCTGGTTATGTGTGTTAATTCATCGAAAAAAATTGGTTAGCATATTTCAGTGGTATCAGAGCCAAGATCTTGCCATCCTGTGAATAAGACAGAGTCAATTGACAGATGAGTGATAGAGAAATCAGATTCTTCACCTAAGTTCAGTTTAGCTTTCAGAAGTTCTTAAGATGTTGCATTTTCTAAGGTCCAGGAATCGTGAGAAGTCAGATTTGATTGTGGCTTCGGAAGAATGTCAGTTCAAGAGGCAATGCGAACATGAGGCTGCCATACTCCGTAAACAATATCAGAGCATGACAGATGAGTTTAAGAACGATGTTTCATTTGACACGTTTTTGAATTGTGCGGTGATTCATGACCCTGGAAAGTTGGCTATGGTCAACTACATCAAAAAAATGATTAAAGAGGAAGTAGAAATTGCCATGGTTGAAGAATCAAGGAAGGAAGAAGCAAAAGGATCTGTTTGTGGTTTGCAGCCCACAAGTAAGCAAATTGAAGAGAAAAATCAGTCAATTAGTGTTGAAGAAGACACAAGCAAGGTGCACATTTTGGTTCAAAATGAAAGTGGGCTTGATGAAGATACCTTGGCAAGTGAGGAGATTAAGTTAGAGTCCCAAAATACATCCCTAGACTTGCATGGGATGGGAAATAATGAAGATTATTATGGTAAGAAGATCATTACAGCAGTCTTGAGTCCTAATAAGGATTCAAGCAATGAAGATCTCGAGACAAATGGCTTCTCAAAAGATGCTGGTGGAACAGTTGTGTGGGATAAGTACGTTGAAGAAGAGCAAGATGAAGCAAATACTAATGGTGTCTTTGAACCAGCTTATGACCATTACGAAAGTGAGGTTGTTGATGGTGATTCCGATGTGTTTTTATCTCCTTTTGTTGAAGATTTAGTGAAGGATAATTCTCTACTTTATGCTGAGCCAATTCCATATGAAGAATTATTGACAAGTGTCCAAGAAGACTTCTTTGGTATGTATGTGGGCACTAATGATAAAATCAGCAACACATCTACTCAAGATAATTTCATTGAAGAAAAGAATGACAAAATATTCAAAGCAACCAGCTTTGATGATTCTTTAATCCGATATAATGCTAGTGACTTGGGTGGTAGTGGGTTTGATTATCAAACTACATCTGTGGAGAAAGTTATAGATGAAGATTTCAGTTCAAGTGGGTTGAAGAGTGACTCATTCAAAGAGTCAATAGTTCAAGAGGAGCATGATGATCTCTTTCCTATTGATCATTGCAATCAAACCTTTCACATTTGGGATCCGGGTGCGATGTCACCAAGGTATGATAAAGAACCGGAGTGGGATAAATTCCCCTTTGATCCTGATGAAGTTCAAAAATCAGTTTGCAATAAAAGTAATGAAGTGATCTTTGGAGGAGAAGTTGCAGCAATGGCTAATGAGAACGTGATTTCTTATGTTGAAGAGAAGAATGTTTTAAAATCAGCAAATGATTTGGATGCCTTTCAAAATTACGCACAAGAAGAGTATGAGAACTTGAAAGGTCAAGATAGAGGTACTAATTTGTTTGAAGAAGTTGTTGACAAGCCTTCGATTCAGGAGATATGCAGTGATAAGATTAGAAAGGAGGCTGATTTTGAAAATCATGTCAAGGAAAACAAATCAGAAAAATTGATGTTTGATGAGCATAGCTTCTTTGCTGATTGGGATCAAGGGCCTAAAGAGCTGCAAGTTTTGAAGGATAATTTATTGGTTTCAGAAGAGAAGATTGTTAAAGTGTTATCAAGATTTGATAGCACATATCACTTCATTGAGGAACTTTGCTGGAAGTTTCAATTTGAAGAGAAACTAAATGGAGTTAAAGATGGAGACTCTCTTTCCAAGATGCAATCTATCAAAGAGGCATTGGAATCCATAAAGTCAGATTATTTGCATTTGCTCTCAGATAGGGATAATGCTATTAAGTTTGCAGAGGAGACCTATGATGCCTACCAAGAGAAGGAGGAAGAGATGGATAGGCTTTGCCTTGATTTTACCTTAGCTCATCATTCTTTATACAAAGCAGAAAATCATTCATCTATGTCAGCCACACTTATGGAACAAGAAGCTAATACAAGGCTAATGGAGATCAAGCAAATAGTTGAAGGAATAAATGAACTCCATAATGTTGAAACAATGCATAATGCCATAGAGATTCATTATGTTGATAGTGATTGGAAGGTAAATCAAGAGTGTGAACTCTTGAGTTGGGAAGAGAATTTGCCTCAAGAAGGGATAGCTTGCAGCCATGAGCTAGATGTGATGACTGGTAATGTGTGTGATATTCATCACACTAAATTCTATGGATCAGCAACTAATGATGGGCATCTTCAAGTTGAAGAAAATGTGCATGAATTTTATGAAGACACCAACGAAAAGGATGAAGGAAATATTGTTTCTATGATTGTGTACAACAATCCACCATCTTCACATGATTTGTTAAATTATGAGTTGATTGACAATTTCTATGTGGATGGCATTGGTAAGAAGTTTTATGTTTTTGACATGCATAATTTTATAGTCAAGCATAAGATAATGTTGGTGGATCCATTCTATATGTCAAGCAACACTCTCTTGGGATGGATAGTAAATGAGTATTTAATGGTGTTCAAACTTGAGCTAGCTGGTTTTCACTCAGCATTAACCAATGGAAGAGTACCACCTATCTTAAAATGGTTAATGAGGTCAGGTTTTGGAGAGATGCATCAAATTGTGGGAGAACTTTCAGACTTGCCCCTTTGGTTTCTAGATTGTGCATTGTTGATGAGGGATTATTCTAAAATGCTGGTCATGAAAGGTTCAAACTTTGCATTGATGGTTGCAGTTGACTACATGGATTTGTGTGCTCGAGACTTTCACTATGTCTCTTGGAGATATGTTGGGAATTCTTTCCAATGTGTTGGAGATTATTTGCAGTTGGGAATTCACGCTTGGAATTCTCAACATGGCTTGATGGAGATTGTTGCAAGTAGAAAAAAGGATATTTGGAGAAATAAGGATTCAATTCTTAGAATCTTTGATGCGGCCCCCATCTTTACCAACCATTTGATGGTTCTTTCTGCTCATCAACTGGTGAATTGGAGAGATATTTTGAACAAAGGAAGGTTTAATGTTGGGTTGGAGTTTCTTAAGAGGATTTTTCCAGCCTTGAGCTTGAGCAGTTGTGCTATTATGGACACTCATTTTCAGTGTTGCAGCAGTTGTTCAATTCTTTGCACACTGATTTTCCTAAAATCAGACTTTAAGTGGTTCATTTCAAATTTCATGGGCAGCTGGTACACTCATTTTTTCTTTTCACAATCTTTTATCAATGATTATTTTTGGCTTCAAAAGTGGGTAATGGTGTTTCATAGTGATTCAGATCAGTATTGGATGGTGTTCAAGTTATGTTCTAGTGGCTTTCTTTGTACAATCTCTTGCACTAGTGTTTGGGGCAGCGAACCTTTGCTTGATTTGGTTCAACTTTTTGAGACTTTGGGGGAGAGATTGGTGGAATTTTTCAGAGTTTTTCTTGAATATGTCAGAATTACTCAGAGGAGGCATTATACATCCTTAAGGAGCTTTGCGGATGCAGTTGCTATGACTTTGCAAAGAGCTATTTTTTCCTTTGCAAACAGCTATGATGGAATCACATTTGCTGTTGTGATTTGGTTTGATGCTTTGAGGAGTCATGTTGATGAGAATATTTTTGAGTTGTTTAGATTATTCTTCTTTGTTCTCAGAATGGTGATTGACATTGACATTGCAGATGTTAATTCCTCAGAGTTTATTGAGCATGAGACGCTGCTAGATTTTGATTCAATTCCTTCTATGTTGTTCGACTTGAATTTCAGGCATGTTATCACTTTGAGGTTGCAAGGATGGTTAGTGCAGTTTTGGTGCAATGATTTCATTTGTATGATCAGAGTAGAGCAGCATCAGCATGGTGGGGTTTTTCAGAGATGGACATGGGACCCCGGGATCCTATATGTTTGGTGGGATCAGTTTGGAGTGTTGTGGCATTGCTTGAGGACAAGCAATTTTGGGAAGGGCGGACTGTAATGTCCCCATTTTGGCCATGCTCTTCTTTGGTGATAGCCTATTTCGAAATCAGTAGGTTGATCAAAAGTGAAATTAGGGTTTCCTTGCTTGGAGGTTTGTGGCATTTCTAGGTATTTACTATTTTAGTAAATACTAATTTTGCGATGGTTCGGTTGTCACTTTCATTAAGTCTTGCTTCGGCTTTACGCTTTGTTGGTTTTGAGGTAAACTTACTATTTTTGGCAATGGCTATTTTAGTAAGTCTAATTTTGGCGATGGCATCATCAGTTCAACTCAAGTCATCTTGTTATCCATCGATCTCGGTTGGCTTTGGGTTTGGTTTTCTCCTTGGTGAGTTTGACTTAGTCAATTTTCATGTCTTGAAGTTGTACCCCATGCCTAGGCTTGATGACTTCAAGTTGTTTTAAAGAAGGGACATAAAGGGTCAAGTGAGCATTTAATTATTTAATAAATGCTTTATTGTTGCAATATGAAATGGATGCCTAAAGGGAAGTTGAATGATATTTTATTATTTCAAAGTAAAAGGCAAAAAGGTGGCGTCCTTTTGGAAGTTGAAGTGATTCAACTTCTTGGAATTTGAAGAGTTCTTGTTGCTTCATTTGCCAACAAAAGCTTATATATTGCTGCTGTTTGAAGAGCTGATTATCCAATGTTTATGCTAATGTTATGCTGTCAAAATGACAACTTGTTTAATACTTCGAGGGATGCTTACCTCCTAGTTCCAATCCAATTTCGTGTTTGAAAGACAACACCTAGTTGGTCTTATTGCTGCTTCTCAATCAGACTAGCAGATTGTGCTTCAAAGTTGGTGAATTTTGGTGAGAATTTCAGTTTTAATGTTGCTGATGTATACACAGCTGAAGGTGTTTTTCATTTACAGCTTTTGATGTGAATTTATTTTGGTTATGGGTATTTGATCCTTGCAATTCTATGCTAATGGCGATCATATTTGGAGAATTTCAGAATTTAATTCCAAGTATTTGATTTTTAGCAAGAGAAATCGCCCCTCTTGAGGGCCGTACCATCTTGAGAGTGCTTTGGGATTCGTGCAAAATAATATCATGAGTTTTGATGTAGTTTTGTGGTTTGAGTTTGGGCGCCTATCCTCCAAAGAGACTTTGCATTTCGTTTCATTCAATTCAGAGGTATATTGAAGGAGTTGTGATCATTTTTATGAGTTTGTTGTTTGCTGATAGACATTTCCAGATTGCAGATTTTTATATCAGACTTGTTAGTTTTTGATATAATGCTAGTTTGAGCTTCAATTCTTCATCTTATATCATTGTAAATGTTAGAGGAAGTGATACTCTAACTGTTTAATGTTCTTGGAAGATTATCTATTCTATTTGCAGCTGTTCTTATTCTTTGTAAAGCTAGTTAGTAGTACTAACAGCTCTTCCTTTACTTGCTGCAATTTTATATCTGTTTTACACTCCCACAATTGAGTGGTTGAGTTTTAGAATAAACTTATATCTTGTTTGTAATTTCCCCCCACGTTATAAGTGGTTGTGTGGACAGTATTCCCCCCACGTTAATAAGTGGAAGAGTGGATTTAAAGGCTGGCTTGCTGCCTAATAATTGTTGTAAACTCACCCACTGAATAAGTGGAGTATTCCCACCACTCTGTGGATGCCCGCCGCAGCGGATGAATTGTTTTAATTGTAATCTTTTCCCCCCACTGTTTGGTGGTAGTGAGGAAATGCTTTTCATGGCTAGTTATCCGCCTATCAGTTTCTAGTTTTCAAATTCAACACTCCGTCATATGTTAGCACCTCGCCCTCAATGGGATCTTGAGTGCACATTCTTGACGTTGAGTAGTTTTCATTTCAAGTTCAGATTTCTATTTGGAGCTAACGCTAACCAAGTTGATTAAGTGCTGGTTATGTGTGTTAATTCATCGAAAAAAATTGGTTAGCATATTTCATATGATTATGGACTTCTGGGTTAGGCCCATGTGACTAGTTTTTTGGTTTTCTAGGCTTTTCCCATATGACTCTCAGGGTGTGCCTTCTTACCACCCACTTTTTTTTTTGAATATGTAACTTTATCCTTATATTAATATAGATAACTACCCATTCATCTAAAAAGTTGGAAACAATTATGGTCTGTGATAAGATGTTGACCTAGAAGAGAAATTTTGACAACACTTTTTTGTTGTAACCTTTGGAACCCTTTTGAGATCTACACTTTGTTGTGTTGTTAGTTCTTTCTCTGCATCATTTTTGGTGTCAAAGCCAAAATATTTGGGCAAGGGAAGTTTTGGAAGTTTGTTAATTGTTTTTGATAGGTTGAAGTGAAAAACCTAGATACCAAAAGACTAGGTAGTGAGGAAAAGAAAAGAAAACCTAGGTGAGGTATCACAAGAAAAATCCAAGAAAAGAGAAGAGATAGCAAGATATAGCAACAAACTCAGAAGGAGAAGATGAAACTCAATAAAATAAGATAAAATGAAGAGTTTGATAGAAGAATGGAAGAGTTTGAAAAACACATTAATCTTGTAGCACAATAATGTCTTGAGGAAGTATACCAAGAAAATATTTGGCATTGGCCAATGAGAAAGAAGGTGAAATGATCCATAAAGATGATTATTCATAAAAGAAGGAAAAGGATGTTTGCCTTGAAAATTGAAGATGCATTAAATTTTCATGAAGCCTTGGAAAATGCTATGAAGAAGGAAATGATGCATACAAAAAGGAGTTTACATGCAATTAAGTTAGGGAAGAAATAAAATCCATGCACCAAGCCATTGAATAGGTAAATGGCAGTAAAAATCTTTTTTTTGATCATGAATATGAAAAAGAGAATGTAGATATATAGGTTGATAGAGAGAAGATAGTCATAGAGGATAAGAAGATAGCATAGTTTTCAAGAGAAGAACCAAGAGTTGAGAATTTTTATGTCAAGGAGAACAAAACAATGGATGAGAAATTCAAAAATAAAAGTGAATGGCTAAGTATGGTTGAGGTGAAGCCAAAGATTTTGGAGAATAATGAATAGAACATAATGTATGGAAAACAACATGAGGTGGATGAAGAAGTGAAGTATGAAGAAAAAGAATATGATTTCTTTCATACATTTGTTTCTTGTGCATGTGAAAAAGACAAAGCGGATGATAGCAAAAATAAATTTACAATTGAAGTCCAAGGTCAATCTAGAACGAGAAAATAAACAAAAGAACATGGCTACATTGTACCAAGTTGGCTTTGGATCAAGAAGCATTTTGTTGGACCGAAAAGCACAAGTGAACAAGTTGAAACAAATGTAGTTGAGATCCAGTAAAAAAAAAACAATGCACACATGCAAAGGAACTAGAAGACGAGAAAGAAGATTCCTATTTGAGGTGGAACTCAAATTTCTTTCCCCTCAGGAGTATGATGCAAGTGCATCTTTGATGCATTTTTTGTCATGTTGCATAGCTTTGAATTTCATGTTTTCTTTCAAATTTGCATGCCCTAGGTCAAGATTTGATGGGCTATGAGTTGAAATGGCTGACTATGTGTTGTTTTTTGTCAAAAAGAAGTGAAAAACCCTAGTGTTGATAAGGGTTTGATGAAAAACTTGAAAAATTGCTTCATCTTGAGAAAAAAAAATTTAGACAGGTCCTATAGAACTTGTAGAGATAGGATAGTTTCTAATTTAAGCATTGGAAGTGAAAGTTCAAAATAATTAGGGTTTGTGACAAGATGTTGGCCTAGAAGAGTAATTTTTACATTTTTTTGTTGTAACTTTTGGAAACCCTTTTGAGATCTGTACTTTGTTGTGTCATCAGGGTCCCATCCTTTTTTCTAGTCTTTTGCACCTTTGGTCAACTAGGAATAGGATTCAGTGCATCTCATAATACACCAAGGGTCCATCCTTAACTCAATAGGATCAAGTAACCATTTCTACATCACGGTATACCAAAACTATATAATAAGGTTCGTCAAACTGTTACCTACCTATTCTTCATCAGAAACTCTCTTCCTTGTAGTCCATTAGATGACTAATTAGCCAAGCGTGGCCACTACTTTCATAGAATTCTCCTTGACTACTATCCATCTCTAGCATAATGCTACCCCTAGACACTTGTCAATCTTGACCATATTAGTATTGCTCCTTGACTATTGTCCATCTCAAGCATCGTACTATCCCTAAATACCTGTCAATCTAGAGCATAATAGTATTTCTCCTTAACTACTATCCATCTTGAGTATAGTACTACCCTTAAACACCTGTCAATATTGAGCATAATAGTACTGCTCCTTGACTACTATCCATCTTGAGCATAGCACTGCCCCTCGACACCTATCAATCTTGAGCATATTAGTATTGCTCATTAACTCTTATATTTCTTGAGCATAGTACTACCCCTAGAAGCTTGTCTATCTTGAGAATAATAGTATGTCTCCTTAACCTATGCTTAGCACTATAATTGGAAGATAAACTCTTAACGTAGAATAAGTAGATCAAAATTGACTAAATTAGAAGCTTATACAGTCATTTACGTCTAAGCTAAATATTCATAATACATAAAATAATTCACTTAATACCTACACGAGGTAACCTCAACTCAACATGTAACCACTATCAAGTAGTCCACTTCATTTCTTTCCTTCAACTTATTATTTAGATACACATTGTGTATTGAATCCAAATTATCGAGTTTCCTTTCATAACCATCCAATACCCATTCAGACTCATTTGAATCCTACTAAAGAGAGAATGTCAAACCAATTAGTAACAACCCACAAATCTTGGATTTATTCGTCCCTCTAGGCCTTTCTCCTATGGACTTGAGGTCACAGAGGCATCCTTCACCCAAGGATCACCTACGTACCCGCTTCTAATGGATCAAAGTCACATGTAGTTCTCCTTACTTGGTTTCTCAATGTATAGGAACACAAGGGTTCCCATAACCAAATATTCATCAATTACTATGTCATATTCCAATCGGGTTCCCTTAAATGATTCCCAAAATTTAAAAGTGGTTAATAGAAAGTCAGGAATTTCCACACAATTCTCAATTTAGTAGGCTTAAACTATAACACTTTCATCTAAGAACATTAGAATTTCTAATTAGGCCTCACCACTTTTATTATTCATAAAAGTCCCATTGTCTAATTGGGTTAATAGATTCAATGAGAAAAAATGATAACTTACCTTAACAAAACCCTAGTAGGTAGGGTTAGCTACTCCATTAACTTAGACACAAAATGACAACCCTCAAAGAAATTAGTTTCCTATTACTGCATTGTTGACAATATATTTTTGTTAGGATTTGTCCTTGTTAATCTCTAATTCTGGCGGTGAAACTTGAGGGGAATTCATCCTATTGGAGTGTTGGACACAAATGAAAAATTATCCTTATCACTTTAGTAGCCATAATTATAAACTTGTTCTAGACATAATTGACATTTGAGTCATACCTAAGACCAATGGGTAGCACTATATATCATTATATCTTTGTGTGAAGATGTACATTAAATATTAATATTTCTTACCCTTTTATCTCATTTACATTATTCCATAGTCCAATACACTTATATTAGTTTGGTTCAAGGTCTAGATAATTTTTTCACTTTCCATTTATATTAATTATGGCCTCAATAGTTAGTCGTAAGTTACACCATATGATAAGAATGTAGGTACATCCTACTATTTCGAACAAAGTTTGACATACTTCCCTTAAGACTAAGTCACTATATACATATCCAATTGTTTTACTACAAATTATATACTAAGATGTCTCAACACATTCTAATTTTAAAGTATAAGAACTTACATGATCTAATATATCATAATGGGATTCTCACTATATCTTGAATAAGCATGCAAGAAATAGTATATGATTTTCCCTTACTAATCAGATGATTTAGGTCACATGTTATGTAATTGGTATCTTAAATAAATTATGTCCAATTAACATAAGCTAGATGAAGAATTTCCCATAAGGTCCTAACCTATAACAATTTATTTGTACCATTAATGAATTCAGCAAGTGGTTAAATCTTCAAGAGCTAGTATGAGACTATGTAAACTCAATAATAGATTATCGATGAGCTTAACCAATATAAGGAAGGAAGGGAACATATTAATTGAGTACTTTCTTAAGTACTTAACAACAATTGGGTGTACAACTTGATTTAAGAACTAATATCATGGTAATGAAACATTACAAATTTAGAGACCCTTCCTCTAGATTTACTCAAGCATTTCTTTATAATATTAAAATTTATTAAAACATTATATATGACTCTAATAAATTCATACATTAAGTGTGAAATTTGAGTGTACCATGCCTTCTTACTAAATCTATTGACTCATTCCATGATATAGGGTTTCTTCTTCCTTACTAGAAATACAAATTTCAAGGAGACATTCCCCTAACCATAATATATTCCTATGTCTAAAACATTTGGAACTTGAGATTCACCATAAAATAATGAAGACTGAGAAGTAAAACCTAATGTTATGAACACATAAGAACAATTACAATGTTTTGTACAAAAATAAATAGTTTAATTGTAAACATGAACTGAAACTTATTCAGTTCTTCCGTATCAATACAAGAAGTCATTCTTTGAATCAAGTACCACATAAAAATAAAGACAAATAAATTTTAACAAACCACTAAGAAATATTACCATAGATTCACAGATAAATAGAATAGAGTTCAAAAATATGAAGCCTTGTAAAATCAAGCTCACCATATAACTAAACTAATTCACTGCTCACACTAGAGTTTTCCTTATTATTTCCTTCACCTAAACAATCCTTGAACACCCAGATTCATAGCTTGCAAAAAAATAACTTAAATCTTTTCTTTTCCTTCAAATTATTATCTTTTAGACAGAAGGAAAACATAAATCATCTTATAAAAGAACCGAGCAATAAAATCTTACCAGTGGATTTTAATAGGTGATATAGAGTACCATTGTTGTTCCAACTTCCACAATGGGTTATATTTAAATAATATAAATTCTCATATGGTATCCAAGATCTCCAAGATAAGAAGATGAGCCACTTAGTAATTGTTTTATTAACTACAATAATGATGTTGAAGACATTTTGGATGTGGGCACTGAAATACGCCATCAACTCCAAAAATATATCTCGAAACATTCCTATCCACTATGATAGTGCCAACTGCATAGTACCTCCAAACATACTTAATCTACTGGAACATAATGTGTATTCCCTCAACGATGAAGGAAATGCAATCACATGGAAATTCTCTCTAATTCATTCAAACAAAACACAACACTTGAATTCACCTCTAAGAGGCTCTTGACTTCGAATAAGTTGAGCAAGGCCACGGGAGAAATCTTGCTTTAGGCCACACTTTTTTCCTCACAATAAATCATCCCCAAATGAGTCACTCATTTACTTATGTCCTCATGCCATGATTTTTTAATCCCCTTGTCCATGCATGTAGAGAGGATGATGACAACAATCAAGGAATTTCTCTTTCCACGTGCCACTACATTTTAATGAAGTTCCTAAAGTATTTTCAACAATCTATTCATTGCTCATAGAGAGGATATTACCATAGGTTGTGGAGTCTAGTTCTCTATGCCCTTATTTTTTATGCTAAAACAACCACAACCCCCTACATAATTTCTCTCCTTTTTCTTTCAAATTATAGGTTCTCTCTTTTTTCTTGTAGTCTAGTCTCCTTTACTATGCAACCTCTAATATTTTCATCTCCTTCCCTTTAGCATTCTCCCATTTTATCCTCTGCTTCATGCATACACTCCTTCCTATGCAAGGAAAATATGGTAAAATTTCCTTCTTGTTTTGAACACCATTTTCTTCACATTCCTCCATGTTACTCAACCCTTTCTCATCACCTCACTCTACACTTTCTTCCTCCTCTCAACCTTTGTTTCTCATGTCTTTCTTCCTTTGTATTTTTGTTGACATAATTCTCTTTCTCCTACACACCATCCTTTTCTTTCTTGTCTCATGTTTTAATTTTCCAAACCTTTGAATATCTATAGACATGAGCAATAAATAAGGAAGGTATGTGATTCTTCCAATTGCTAGAATTGATGGTTGACTATAGCTTTGTGTGGTTCTTACTATAACACCATCCATATTCAATCATTTCCTTCTCAAGCACCCAAAATTTATAATTAATATGCCTCCTCTTTCAAGTAAAAGTTGGACAAAGTGGTGAGGATGACATGCCTTATTAATGGCATGACACCTCACTCACCCTTGTTCAACTTTTCCTTCATATGCGTATGGTCTCTTGTGAGACTTAGTTGCATTTATTTTTTTGGTTTTCAACAACCATCCATAATGGAGGTAGCTAACATGGGGATGTGCCATTCAAAACACGCGATTCAATTATCCATGGTAGAGGTAGAGGAAGATCAAATTCAAGAGGAAGAGGAATAAATTCATATAGAGACCCATGGCTGAACCAACCCACCAAACACAAATGGAAGAGGCAACAACCAAAGTTTGAATCAAAATCAACCCCAACAACAAAGTTATGACAAATCACAAGTTCAATGCCATTATTGCAAAAAATATAAGCATTACTCAAATGAATGTAGAAAGAAAAAATATGACACTAGGAAAAAAAATGAAAACTTTATCATAGAAAATCAAACCAGGGAAGTTTGTTTTTAGCTTGCACCATTGCATAGGAAAATAAAAAGGATGGATGGTTTTTAGACTTTGGATGCAACAATCATATGATGGGGAACATAGAAATTTTTTCTAGCTTCTAGATGAAAATGTAAAATCATATGTCACATTGAGAAATGATAACAAAGTTTTTGTTATGGGGAAAAGAAACACCTACATTCTAACCAAGAAGGGGGAGAAATTTTTATTTTTGATGTATGTTTTATTCCTATCTTGAAGCACAATTTGATGAGCATTGGATGATTCATTCAAAAGGGATATAGAGTATTTTTTTTAAAAGAGAATGCATAATCTTAGATAAATATCCAAGTAATTGATCAAATTATTGCGAAAATCCGAATGAAAAACAATAAAATATTTCCCTTAAGGATACAACTAGATTTGAAGGTAGAATTTTCTCAAGAATAACCACTTATGGATGAAGGAAAAGGTGCAACAGTCACACAAATAATATTTCAAGAATAAATTAAAGATGAAAATTGGTTATGGAATCTACGTTTTGGGCACCTATAGTTTGGAGGTCTAAATATATTAAATATGAAAAAAATGGTAAGAGGATTTCCACTCATTGTGAAATCTGCAAGAGTATGTGAAGGATGTATTTTGGGAAAACAACATAGATAATCATTTCTAGCAAAAAAGTTAATAAGGGAAAAAGCACCATTAGAAATTTCCCATTCAAATTTATGTGGTCCTATGAGAACACCCTCAATTGATGGAATATACTATTTCATGAAATTCATTGATGACTACATGGGAAAAACATGGATCTACTTCCTAGGGCATAAGGATGAAGAATTTTAGGTCTTTCTCTAATTCAAGGCTCATGCTGAGAAGCAAAGTGTGTACTACATCAAATCATTAAGAAAGGATAGAGGTGGTGAGTACATCTCAAATAACTTCCTAAGGTTTTGCAAAGATCTTTGTATTCATGAATAATTCAGTACTAGATACACACCTCAATGAAATAGCGTAGTTGGAAGGAAAAATAAAAAAATCATGGAAATTCCTAGGAGCATGATAAAAGAAAAAAAATTATCAAATGAATATTGAGTTGAAACCATAGCATATAAAATCTATATAATGAATAGATGTCCAACCAAAAGCTTAAAGAATATGATTCCAGAAGAAGCATGGAGTAGAAGAAAATATAATGTTGCTCATATGAGAGTATTTGGATGTGTGACATATGCACATGTCCTAGAGGAATTGAGAAAGAAATTGGATAGAAAAGGAGAAAGATGTATATTTGTGGTATATAGTGATGAATCAAAGGCCTACAATTTATACAATCCAATAAAAAAATATTATAATTTGCAGAGGTGCGTAGTTCATAGAAGAGGAAGCATGTGATGGTAGCTTAGAGAAAATAGTGAATGCAATAAAAAGTGTACCACAAGAAGATAGAGAAGAAATAATGTCATTAGTTATCCCATCTATGGTGACTCCTCCAACTCCCATTCAAGATCAACAATGTGATCCTCAAGTGACACCTTCAACAAGCACAAGGACAACCCCACACATTCAAGAAAGCACACCTTCAAGTAGAAATAAAACACCATCAACAATAGGAACTCTGATGGAAATGGAGACTCTCCCTTTCAAATCTAAAACCAAACACACAAAACACTATACAAGAAGGCAACAAATTATCATGAAACACAATAAGGAAGAGAAATATGCAATATGTTTTACATTCAAAATATGAAAAAGGAGTTACATAAACATGGAGCTCATATGCTCACATATAACATCGGTTTCACACATATAGAAATATGAAACTTAACATTCTAGCTTCATTTCAGTAGCATCTGGGTATGCAACCACCACTTCTCCAAAATTCCCCTACTCCAAATGAGCAAGCGTCATTATATAAAAATTCTCTTAGAAGAAACCACCATTGGTTTTCAAAAACAACCTCCAATAACCACCTTAAAATACAAAGCCCAGCTTGAGGAGAGATAAGGATATAAAATATAAAATAATTCCTTGCATTCATAACCTTCATATGGGTGCAGAAATTTTGGCCAATCACCTTGGTCAATTATGACACCTTCTTTGACTCTTGCTGTAACAACCCGCTTAGTCATCCTCAAAATTTCATGCTATTATTTTTCTAAACATAACAAATAATATCACAACCATCCTAATTTTATAAATAATAGCACATTACTGAAATATATGAATATTTATAACACTATAAAGAAATTAAATGCTAGGCTTGCTCACCACCCAACCATATTGGCATCGTGAAGCCGCGTGGAATCTAGCCAAACCCCTGAGCAAGAAATGAGGGCTGCAAATTCATTAATCCCTTCTTAGAGTAAATGATTACTTCAAATTATTTCTAATCAACTTTTTTGTGGGTATACAGTCCTTTCTAGGGATCCTACACGCAGACAGTTTCCCGATGACTACCACACACAAGGAAGGCAAGGACTTTAAATTTTGTTTACATTTTTTTATCTAAGGAAGTTTTAAAAGGAATAAGATGATAGAACAAGAGAGAGGCTATTCTAGAATGCATCCCTTCCATTTTCTGATAACAAAAGCCCTGAACGAGGCGAGGTGAGAGCGTATGGCGTACGGGTTCTCCTTCTACTTAGTTATGGAGAAAATACATAAATTAAATAGATTTTTCTTCGACTTACTCAATGGGGATTATGTTGGGAAAAAATTTTCCATCTTAGAGAAACCTCCAAGAATAGTAGTGCCTTCGGTAACAAAATTTCAAATAGATTGCCTCAAAAACACATACAACTATGTCATAAAGCGAAATCAGAAACAGTTCATTTCCCACATTAATCTTTCTAAGAGAAGCACATGTAAATTCAATTTTAACAACTTGCATAAACAAATTCAACAAACAGAACCATTAAACATGAAAGATAGTACAGAAGATTAGAACACAGGGATTTACATGGGGAAAAGCCTTTCGGGTAAAAAATCCCACACTCCAAAAGATCTGAGCCATTGTATTATTTAGCAACAAATAGAGTTACAATACAATCTCAGGCTCATAGCCTTTTTCACAGAGATTACTCCTTGTTTCATTCTGGAGACAAATTGGCAACAACCCTATTCTGTTTCCCTCTCTCTCTTTTTACAGTTTCCCTAATCAACCTCTCAGTCCATACAACCTTTGCATTGTTAGAATACTATCACACAATATACAGTGTAGATTAACATGAGAGATCAACCAAGACTCTTAATATGGAGATATTTTGACAGCATAATCCCTACCTCAATCTTCCTCTTTCTCAGCAAGAGACATCTCATTCGGCTACATAGCCACATGAATTGACCACCAGCCTCGCAGCCTCTTTGTCGCAGAGCTGCTCAGCCTTCACCTTCTGCGAGATTCATCATTTTCACTTCGTACTACAAAATGTCCAATGTATATACATTCATCTTCAGCAGACAAGAAATGGTTCATCTTCTGTAGATCAGTTTGTATTCCAATAGTCAGACCAACTGTTAACCATTCTAACTTCTCCAACTCACCCATGATCCTCCAATGAGCATCATACACATCAGTAGTCAACCAAGTTAGCGTCCTTCCAACCACGGTCTGCCTTCAAGTCTATCAGCATAAATTTGTCTATCAGCCATAGTTTAGCAAAACACACTAATCATCAAAGTCTCCCTGATGTCATTAAGCTCATACACCTTTCAAACCATCTTGTCAGCCAGACACACTCTATCGCTAAGAGTTCACAACGATATCCATCCTATTGCGTCCCACATCCGTCGGCAGTTGGAAACCAACCATCACTTTCCAACTGTCAACACTCCTTCATATTCCACTTGCCATGGTGAGGGGTCCACCAAGACACGCGTCCACTACTTGTGCAATTTTGAAGCATCAAAATGGAATCTATAATATTCTCAACAAGTATCTCAGAAAAGACTTAAATATTAACTCCAAGTGGTCCCCATATCCGTTGGCATCCAAGTTGCTATATCGCTAGAGAATCGAACTATAGAACCTCATGTCAGAGGTTATGAAGTTTCAAAAACCAACAACATGCCAATAAAGGGATCACTCTGTCACTCAAAACCTAAACTTCCAAACCCTAAGTCAGAGGTTATGAAGTTCTCGAACCCTGCGATGAGCCGACAACAAAGGAAGGAGCCTTCCATCCACAGTCGCTAAGTCGGGACATTATGAAACATTGGAACCCCGTGACTTCAGTTAGATAAACTTGAAAACCAATGACTTAACTCAGGCCGATGAAGGAGGAAAGCATAACTACTCCAAGAAGCAATCAAGCCAGTAAATTTGAGTCATAATTCTCAACATTCTCCCACTTGACGAAGAACTTACTGGCTTCTTCCAACACAAACATAAAATCTTAAACAATGCTTTTATGCTCCAACCAAGACACCTGCAACGACACCCAAGATGTCGACCAACTTAGGCAACAGTTCTAGCCATCTACCATAGGAAAAGGAATGAGCCAAGGCATATATGCATCAATCTCAAGAACACAAGCATCAAATCCTACAGATGGAAAAGGAACCAACATAGCCACCACTCCACTGTGCTCACGAGCTAAATAGAAGCAACCCAACATCACCTTCAAGGCCCTCAACTCAAACACATATGTGAACCCACCCTCCAGAAAATAAGATAGAACATTAGCTAGAACAATAACAAAAAAAAAAAAACTAACTATTCCCTCCAACTGATAAACCCACGTGACTGAAAAATAGCACCCACATCAAGTGTTAGAACATCCAATCATCCATACCTTAAAGGTATCAAACATTAGTAAACTTATGCCACCAACATAACCAACCCATGTACTTCAAAAAATGAAAAGCTCCATGTGCCAACAATTCAAAGAAGACAAAAAACATTCAGGAACTCCCATTGCATGGGTAACGCCAAATCTGAAAGATCAAAGACATAGAAAATATACCAATAGATGCACATAGAACTGTAACCATGTAGTACCAAGGAACATCCACAATGATATGCACAACTTGCAAATTAATAACCTGCAAGAACAACTCTCACCACAAGTCTTCACAACTCTCCCAAGTTCTCCACACCCAACAAAGGAAAAAGATTAAGAACCTCCATGTCATCTCCCATGAATCATGAGTGAAAACACATGACCATAAGCTAGTGATCACTACATTTCCAACAAACCTAAAACCAATGTAATGTGAAACCGAACATCAGGAAGACCACCAAGACCAAAGAGAGAAATCTCTGCACAACATATACCTGTAGAACATCCTCCTACATACACTTCTAACAAAAAGTTGTGTCAAGTATGATCTCCTTGCCATCCCAAAGAGATTCCATAACAACATCCAACCCTTCAATCACCAAGATCAAGCATAACAAAT
Source organism: Sequoia sempervirens (assembly GCA_007258455.2). Classification (NCBI taxonomy): domain Eukaryota; kingdom Viridiplantae; phylum Streptophyta; class Pinopsida; order Cupressales; family Cupressaceae; genus Sequoia; species Sequoia sempervirens. The sequence goes on from VDFB02049217.1 coordinate 21,946,907, forward strand.
GTAACATGTAAACAAACATGGATGCAAGTCTCTCAAAGAAGACCAAACTATTTCATTTCCCATTTCAGGAAATCAGCCCATATAACTATCTCCTACCAGTTCTTATCAATAAATGATATAACACAAAAGCTCAAGGAGATGTCCACCTTCCACTATGAATCCTCCAGAACCATTTAACAATAATTCAAGATCCATATCATGAAAGAAAGCATAAAACACACCTAAAAGATATAATGGGAAAATACCTCTCAGATAAGCTTTCGAGTAGACTAAGAGTGGGAAAAGAGAATGCTCCTCCAAGATATACAAGCCACCATGACTCATCCAAGAGAAATCTCCTCATTTGTCTCTATTGAACTCATGTCCAACCAAGGTGTAGGCTACTCAGACTTTCAACTTAAATCAACACATTTCTCATCTCAAGAGAATTACAGCCTCACCTTATTTTTCATGTATCCATGAGCACCTACAAATGATCATCCCATGCTGAACTCCAAACTGCATTACTGCACTAACATGAAGTTCTCAAGCATATGACCAATGTACTCAAAACACAAAGAAACTCTAGACCACTGTCAAAGCTCCAAACATCTGAAACAAGAACTTATCATGACACCATGATCTTCCCATCCCCAATAGGAGATACCATGCTCCAAGTGAACATACCATGGTCTCAGGTGCAATGCACAATGTCAAAACTCTAGCGCATAAACAAGAGTATACCATGACATAAAGCAAACAAACTCAAAACCAACGTCACCTGTCTAGCACCACCAACGCCTTAGCCAAAGAATCTAGTCATCCTCCATGGTTCCAAGATGTTGCACATCTTCAAATAGTGTTCATGCAAATGCGAAAGAACCCTACTACAGCAACAGGATCAAAGAGATCCTCCTGATAACATTTGCAACACTAAAGAAAAACATTCACCACCAAGTGATGAATCCAGAGTCATTGCTAAAGCTCCCATTGAACTGTGACAACCGAGCTTCTCGAGCATCATGACCCAACATCTGCTAATCTAACAATCCTTCAGGTCCACACAACATGTCCATCAAGTGGCACCAAGATCTCCAAAGCAAGTAGAGATTACCATCACTGTCAAAAGATTACACAAAGCAATGTATCCAAGCCATCCATGATGTCGTGATACAACATGCTATAGGTCCCTATAACTAACTATTCAGGTACTCAACACCATCCATCTTCTCATCCCAAAGAAATACCACCAATGCACAAGTGACCATAGACAAGACCAACTAACACATCTGCACCAACATTGCATCAACCTCGTGGATATAGACAATCCACATCCAAGTTATCTCACTATAGCCAGTGGGTAGCTAAACCACCAACCAAATAACTTGAAGATCAATTCCATCGATCATGCAAACCCATCATCACATTAGTAATCATAAACTGAGCTATCAAAGAAGATAACCATGTAGACACCAAGACTCCAACACTAGATCATGACCAAATCCGATTTGCCAAACATGTCCACAACAAGCACCATAGTCAAGGAATCCACAAGCAACACCACAAGAATGTTGAGTGACAAATCACATACCAACGCTCTCATATAGAGAAAGCATCTCACCTCCTCATACCATGTCGAAGCACGCATGCAGAATTGTAAACATCTCATCCAGCAATGCCCCAAAAGCCAGGGTCTAGAAAATAGTTTAACAACAACTCCACATAATCACAAGTTTTTCTTGATGTGTAAAACCTGCAAAACCACATAAAAATATGCAAGTACAATACATCCTTAAAAAAGGAAACAAAAGTTCAAGAACTCTAGGCCCCCTTGAAGCCAATTCCAAAACCATCAATATGCACATGCATCTAAGAAAGAGATAGACTATTCTAGAAGCTTTCAAATCATCTAATGATTAACTCCATAGCCTTCACGCATTCGAGGTTGACAAAATACAATGTCTTCCAACACCAGGAAATACAACCCAACATAAGCACTCTCTTCCATGGCTGAGACACAACCCAAGCTTCTCCATATCACCATAGAGCCTCTCACATAGACACCCAATATGAAAGTTTTGCTGCAAAGAAATCCACCTCATATATTAAGGTTATACTGCTGCCAAAATAACCAACTCCATCTTCACCATCCTTCAAACTACATGATGTCTCTTAATACTACAAGAGTTCCACTCACCAAAGGATCAATACATCAACCAATTCCTCTAGATTTCCTCAAGCCTGACAGACTAAGAAATATTCATAGGAGAAATACCCAGAACCAGCAACCAAAAGAAGGCTCTAATACCACTTGTTGGGAAAAATTTTGTCATCTCAGAGAAACCTCCAAGAATAGACTACCTCAAAAACACATACAACTATGTCACAAAGAGGAATCAGACATGGTTCATTTTCCACATTAATCTTTCTGAGAGAAACACATGTAAATTTAGTTTCAACAACTTGCATAAATAGATTCAACAAACAAAACCATTAACCATGAAAGATAGTAAAGAAGATTAGAACACATAGATTTACATGGGGAAAACCCTTTCAGGTAGAAAACCCCACACTCCAAAAGATCCAAGCCATTGTATTATTTAGCAACAAATAGAGTTACAATACAATCTCAGGCTCATAGCCTTTTTCACAGAGATTACTCCTTGTTTCATTCTGGAGACAAACTGGAAACAACCCTATTTTGTTTCCCTCTCTCTCGTTTTACAGTTCCCTGATCAACCTCTCAATCCATACAACCTTTGCACTATTACAATACTCACACAATATACAGTGCAAATTAACATGAGAGATCAACCAAGACACTTAATCTAGAGAGATTTCGGCAGCATAATCCCTACCTTAATCTTCCTCTCTCTCAGCGAGAGACATCTCATTCGGCTACACAGCAGCATGACTCGACCACCGAACTCTTGGCCTCTTTGTCATACAACCACTTAGCCTTCACCTTTTGTGAGATTCATCTTTTTCACTTCGTACTGCAAAATGTCCAATTTATATACATTCATCTTCAACAAACAAGAAATGGTTCATCTTCTATAGATCAGTTCGTATTCCAACAGTTAGACCAACTGTTAACCGTTCTAACTTCTTCAAATCACCCATGATCCTCCAATGAACATCATACACATCAGCAGTCAAGCAAGCCAGCGTCCTTCCAACCATGGTCTGCCTTCAAATCTATCGGCCATAGTTTAGCAAAACACACTGATCATCAAAGTCTCCCCGATGTCATTAAGCTCACACACCTTTTGAACCATCTTGTCGGCCAGACACACTCTATCAGTAAGTGTTCACACTGATATCCATCCTATTGGGTCCCACATCCATCGACAGTTGGAAACCAACCATCGCTTTCCAACTGTCAACACTCCTTCATATTTCGCTTGCTGTGGTGAGGGGTCCACCAAGACACATGTCCACTACTTGTACAATTCTGAAGCATCAAAAGGGAATCTACAATATTCCCAACAAGTCTCTCAGAAAAGACTTAAGTATTAACTCCAAGTGGTCCCCACAGCTGTTGGCATCCAAGTTGCTATATTCGTTGGAGAACCAAACTCCAGAACCTCATGTCAGAGGTTATGAAGTTTCCAGAACCCACGAATCGCTGACAAAGAGATCGCTCCATCACTCAGAACCTGAACCTCCAAACCCCAAGTTGGAGGTTACGAAGTTACCGAAACCTGGGATGAGCCAACAACAAAGGAAGGAGCCTTCCCTCCACAGTCGCTAAGTCAAGAGGTTATGAAACTTTGGAACCCTACGACTTCAATTAGATAAACTTGAAAACCAGCGACTTAACTCAGGCCGATGAAGGAAGAAAACATAGCTGCTCCAGGAAGCAATCAAGCTAATAAATTTGAGTCATAATTCTCAACAGATTAGGATCTAAATATATAAGTAATTGAAATAACTTAAATGCTTAAAACACCTTATGAATGATAAGAACACAAATTCTTCTCGACTTATTTAATGGTGAGGGACATAACTTACTATATAGAACCATATACAAGCAAGTGATAGATTTCTTCATGTTTCTATTCAATCTATCACAATGTCATTAGATAAGATATGTGAAAGTGTTAGAAAGAGTTGTATTGTAAAATAAAACAATTCAATATACATTCAAGAAAAGAAACTATAGAAGATTGGCTTAGTCATGACTCAACTATTCTAATAGAAATATATTTAACCTGAGCATAAGAAAATATCTTCACTTTATAATATACTTTAACACATGCATTTGAGTAAGACATTCCTCACTCACATCTTCTTGAATACTTTAAGAAAAAGACTAGTGATTAGATAATATAACTAAAATTGTATCATAATAATCTAACATGCAAGAGATGTAACCATTGCAGACTAAATAGTATAACATCAAGGTCTAATATAGCGATGTTTAGCTCCAGTAACATAATTTACGTTCACTACAATAATCTTCTAATGAAAAATAATATCATTCTTATTATTTATAAATATTGCTTTCCAGCCTACACATTCTTTCCTCTAACATATCTAAACAAATTGTAATGTTGTATCTTAAGGTTTTAAATTAAAGAAAAGCTATTCCTTGTGGAAGAAAGAATTCGAGTACCTTAATTCCCTGAAATTCTCTTTAACTTCTTCCATCGTGAGATTCACATAGTCTGCCACATCGATGGTGCACATCTTCCAATGTTCCATTAATCTATTGTGGTGTGCCTCGCTGCCTCTGCTTAATAATCCCATGTAATTGATTCGTCCTTGACTCACAGAATAATTTTCCTAGTAAGAGACTTCCTTGTGTTGACGACCTGCATCAATTGCAATGTTCGTAACTTTATAATGATAAGTTTTATAGAAGCAATCTGTCAAATAGTTCGTGTGATTTAACCATACTTTTGAAGTTTAATAGTTGTTGCATCTTAATTTAGTACACTATCCTCAGCTGATGATAAGGATTCAAGAACTAGCCAAACCATCAAAGCCATTCTATATGCCTCCAGTAAATGCTTACGCCTGCCAACCGCACCTGTTTGAAACTATATAAGCACATTCAATAAATTATGATAGACCACTTATTTTACTGCAAGATAATTTGCCACACAGTCGGTAAACACCGCATTGTTGAGAGAATCTGAAAGTTTCTAATACGTCTTTCCAACGGATCAACTTCATGCTTAAACTGTAAATTATTATGGTTAGCGAGGTGACATTGACATTTATTGACAACGGTGTTGGCTGTGACATCGATTTTTGAACCAACAAAAACATTGAAGATCATTTTAAACGGATCCCTAGCATATAAGAATCGACTTTTCATTAATAACCTTGACTCTCCTTTTGCAAAGATGAATTGTAGACTAGATCGACCAGATCCTGCGAGTTAAAGAGTTAGACAGCATTGTGAAACGTGGATTAATATACAAATTCTTTTCATAGAGTCTGTCAATATATATTTTACTATAATTAGGACATTAACTGGAAATAATTCTTTAATCTTCGACATTTAATCACACCATATCACAGTCTAAAACAAGATTCAATTCAACATTTATTCAATGAAGATTCTTGGCCCATAACAAACAAATCAATTTTACCATTAAATCGAAGCGAAACAACATATTTCTTAAATGAATTACAGTCTCATTACCTTTACCATCGCCGCCAATATTTCGAGCAAGCGTCATCTAAAATACTCCACACACACAACTAAAGAAACATAAGCAGTTTATTTAGAAACATTTTCAGTGCATGATAGTAGATCAAATTCATTAAACTTGCTATTGGAAATCCACATTTGGACACGTAGAAGAAAAACTAGATGAATCAATCATAAAGAACACATGAAAAGGAACACCTGCTAACAAGATATGAGTATAATGAAAGTCCTTGACTCTAAATGTAGAAAGACTTACCTATTGGAATGTGCTGGGAGATGCCATAATAGATCCTCTCCAACCCAATGCTATTTTATTACTGGAGGAGCAACCACCATAATCTTCATACTACTGATCTTCTACTTCTCTTCACCACACACATACTCAGAGAAAAGTGGCCGCGTGCTGCCTTCCGATGTGAGCATTTACCTCTCCCCTCAATCTCTATCGTATCCTTGCTCCTTCGGAAAACGTCGGGTCCTTCTCCAGCCATTCAAGGGTTTGAATGTTGTTTTTCGATGCTCCCATTAAGACAGAGGCATGACCGTAACTGTAGGCAAGATTGATAATGAAGGCAATGGCTATGGTGATGTGATCCCCCTTCATTTCCCAAGATCATATAAATGAACATCTGGGATATGCGAAACGAGGAGACACGCCTATCTCATTGTACCGCCCAACAACCATCTATATTCCCTCTTTTTCCCGTTCCACACTTTGCATCGGCCATTCAAATTTATCGATTAAAATAGAGCAAATAATATTTGCTTCTTCTTTTGCTTGTAATTATATTTGTTAAGATAATTGGACAATTATTTATTGAAATTAGTTATCATAATAAATCCAAATTAATTATGTTAAAGGGGAGGGTTGTGACATCCTCCCCTCTTAAATTGTGCATCGTCCCCATGCACATAACTTTTCAAATGTAAGCGCTAAATAATGATCACTTCATACCAAAATTCATCATACCTTATAAATTGAATGATTTAACTAAGACATCTATATTTCCCACCGTATGCCTAAAACTTCAAATTTTATTCCAATATTCAACAATCTACATACATTTCCATAATATCATAATGTCAGTAACCATGGATAAACAATTCCTAATTAATCACAATTAATGGGTATGTTTTAATTCCATGAGTCCTTCACGAAACAACCATTGGAATTTGTTGTTCTTTAAACAAGGATAAGAATAAGTTTTCTACAATCCCTTTGGCATCTAAATCAAATCACCGTTAGATTTTAGTTCTCGAAAGAAGATATTGAAAATATAGTATCACTAAGCATAATTATTGCCATGTAATAAGACTATATCAACCTTTTGTAGTTAATTGATCCTTAAATAAATTCTATGATGAATTATCTAGATATAATTTTATATTTTGAATCATAGATACCATTTATAAAACTCATTCTATCAAAAGTGTAATTTAATGTGCGCATAGAAAGGAAGATAGGTCTCTATTTTTTTTATAGCAACCAAAGTATCATGGAGTTAAGAGCATAAATACTGATTTCACTATGAATATAAGATATTGAACACTTATTCTTTCCTTAATTTCCACACGCTTTTCTATTCATTGCAAAACGCGATTTTCTGAAGAATATAGTACCTGAATGCATTCATAACAAGCTTATTGATTGATATCATAATTTAATCGGATCATTCCTTTCTTGATGGTTCGGTTATGGAGACTAGCATGATCTTAGGAAGAGTGTATTAATTCATGAGATAGTTAAGATTGTCTAAAAATAAAATAATATTTCTAGAATCTTCCTATAGTTGTTTTTGAAATAAAAATATTTAAAAAAGAGAGCTATTGTAAAAGAAGTTTCCAGATTTTAGAATCTTCTAAAAAACAAGAAGCTTCTAGACTTCAAAGATGTAATAGCTATATATGTGTGATTGAGGACAGCTGCTGTACACAGTTTTTGAATTGAATATATATTTATTTTCAGCCCTATTTTTTATTACTGCTGTTATGCTTTTTTTATTGGGACTGTTTTTACATGGTATCAAAGCTAGATTTAGCTAGATTCAGCTGGAGATTCATCTAGAGGTTCAGCTAGAAATATTGCTAGAGGGATTTGCTGCAGGAAAATATATTGTTGGAAGTGGTTTGTTTGCAGGGCTGATATATTATTGGAGTGATATTTGGTTGTAGGGCTGTTATATTGCTGGAGTATTGCTAGATTTGTTTGAAGGCTGATTTTTTGCTAACATGGGCTCTTCAAATGAAGTTTTGCTTATCTTTGATGGAAGTGGTTTTGCAGATTGGAAGATTGCAGTCAAGAATGCTTTGAGAGAAAAAGCTCTATGGAGGATAGTGAATAAAGAAATTGGAGAACCCCAAAATGATAGAGAAAAAGAGTTGTGGAAATGCAAGTTGGAGCAAGCTAGAGGTATTATTGGTAAAGCTTTGAGCCCCAATTTGAATAGAAGATTTGTTGATGTTGATAATCCAATAGAGTTGTGGGAGAATTTAGAAAATGATTATAAAGATGTAGACATTGCTAGCATGTTTAGTATAGAAGAAAAATTGATGAATTTAGATCCATCTGATTTTGAAAAAATGTCTGATTGCTTCAATGAAGTTACTTTTTTAAATGCTCAGCTAAAAAATATAGGTGTTGAATATGCAAAAAAATATTTTCAGTTGATTGTAATGGTTGAAAGTAAGCTTCCCCAGCCATATAAGGTATTTAAGGAATCAAGGAAAAGGGTTCTTCAACTGAATCCCAATACCCCCAAGCAGACTTTTGATCAATTTTGTAAGTCAGTTTTAGATGAAGAAGTTCAGCTTATTAAAGAAGGATATATTAAAAAGAATTATGCATATACAGCTAAAACTAAATTTTCTAGAAATTTTGATGAAAAAAAGAATTGGAAAAATAAGCCTAGAAGTGATAATGGCTCTAACCACTTTTCTAGAAATGATGGTGCAGAAAGGCAAGTTGGAAGAAAGCCCATTATTTGCAAGTATTGTGGGGGTGATAATCACATGGAGAAATTCTATTTGAAGAAGAGGGACAATGAAAGACAACAATATAAACCCAAGCAAGAAAGGTTTAATGATGGCAAGATGGATAAAAATAGCTTTTTGGCTGTGTCCTTTCAAAAACAAGGAAAAGGTAAATCCACTGTTAAAGGGGGTTATTTTGCTTCAGATTTTAATAAAGAATGGATTCTAGATTCAAGAGCATCTTATCACATGATTGGAGATAGATCTTTATTTGTTGATTTCAATGAAGAAATGAATTCAGATCAAAAAATAACTATTGGTAATAAAATGAAGCTTCTAGTTTTAGGAACAGGAACTATTAATGTGACAAATGGGACTTTGAAAAATATTTTATTGGTAAAAGGATTAGGAGTAAATCTTATTTCAGTATATAAAATTGTTCAAGCTGGATATGAGTTTGTTGTCAATGCTAATCAAGTTATTGTTAGAGATCGAAAAGACCCAAGCAATATAATTGCTATTGGTAGAGTTGATCATGAAGAGAGTCTATTTAAATTTGTGGGGTTTGTTGATGATAAATACACTCTCTCTCATGCTTTTATTACTCAGACTGATTATATGTCAAAACTTTGGCATGCTAGACTTGGACATATAAATTATAGAAAATTACAAGATATGGTTAGAGGATTAACAAAAGTTTTAGCTTCTGAAGGTGTTTGTGAAGGATGTGTGTTAGGAAAACATCATCAAGATCCTTTTGATTCAGGTAAAGCATGGAGAGCTAATCATCCGTTGCAACTCATTCATAGTGATTTATGTGAACCAGGCTATCCTTCACTTTAAGGTGCCAGGTACCTTCTCACTTTTATTGATGATTATAGCAGGAGAGTATGGGTTTATTTTCTTGAAAGAAAAAATGAAGTATTTGAAGTTTTTCAGAAGTTTAAGGCATTAGTTGAAAATCAAAGTGGGAAAATAATTAAATGCTTAAGGACAGATAATGGGGGTGAATATTGTAATTATGCATTTGAATCATTTTGTGAAAGTTGTGGTATTAAGGTGCAAAGAACAGTTCCTTATACTCCTCAACAAAATGGGGTGGCTGAATGGATGAATAGAACTCTTCTAGAAATGGCTCGTTGTATGTTGCATTTTAAAATCTTGCATAATAAATTTTGGGGTTTGGCTGTCTCTTATGCCGCACATATTTTGAATAGAATTCCTACTAATGCCCTCAAATATGTTACTCCTGAAGAAGCATGGAGTGGAAAAAAGCCTCATGTTGGGTATTTTAAGGTGTTTGGATGTCTTGCTTGGGCACACATTCTTGATGAAAAGAGAAAAAAATTAGAACCCAAAGGTCATAAGTGTTTGTTTATGGGTTATAGCGAAGATTTAAAGGCTTACAGGTTATATGATTTGATAAAAAACAAGGTATTTGTTAGTAGAGATGTAAAGTTTGATGAAGAATCACAATTTATACCCACTTCTCATTCTACAATAGCAAATGTTTCAAACCTTTCAGATATTTTACAAGGAAATATTGATGAGGATGAGTTGTGCACTTCTACAAATGATGAAAATATCATTGAAAATGAAACAACTAATGTTTTTGACTAGCCATTTTCTGCAGGTAGTGACAATGAAGAAGAAGACTTTTCAGCTAGACAAAAGACAAGGAGCGTTGAAGATATATATGAGCAAGGATCAAAACTTCAAGGAAGGAATGGTAGTGATTTTATGGCCAAAGTATTACAGATTGATGATCCAATTTCATATGAGCAAACTAGAGGGAAGAAAAAATGGGAGCAACCTATGAAAGAAGAATCTAGTTTAGACTGGGGTGGTGATATAAATGACCAAAAATCTGTTGGAAGCTATGATTTTTATCTTGCATCAAGTCCAATTACATGGAGCAGCAAAAGGAAAACTACTACATCATTGTTTTCTTGTGGAGCAGAATATAGAGCAACAAAAGACGTAGGAAAGAAAACAATTTGGATTCGAAAGGTGAACATTAAGGGGGGATAGTAATATAATGTTCCCCTCTCTTTTGATTTTTCTAGCCAATATTAAGGGGGGATGTTAGAGATAGTTAAGATTGTCTAAAAATAAAATAATATTTCTAGAATCTTCCTATAGCTGTTTTTGAAATAAAAAACATTTAAAAAAGAGAGCTGTTGTAAAAGAAGTTTCTAGATTTTAGAATCTTCTAAAAAGCAAGAAGCTTCCAGACTTCAAAGATGTAATAGCTATATATGTGTGATTGATGACAGCTGCTATACATAGTTTTTGAATTGAATATATATTTATTTTCAACCCTGTTTTTTATTACTGCTGTTATGCTTTTTTTATTGGGACTGTTTTTACACATTACGCAGTAGTACCTTACCCATTATATCGATCTTTCAATGAGCGCTTACTTGTTATAGGACAACTCTGATAATAAGAGTAACTGAAATTCTTTGCCACAAGTTATATCAATCTATTCTGCTCTATGTACAAAATGCAAAACTAGCAAGAACATTATTACCTTAGAATCCATAATACATAAGTTATCAAGAATAATAACACATTTCATATTTCAAACTCAGCTTCCTAGACTATGATAATTCTTTAACGAGGCAGTCTAGTGTTAAAAGGGGCGGAGGCGATTACCTGCACAGTTTAAACTGATGAACATTTTTCCTATTGCATGACTTTCACATTTTACAGTACCTATATTGAAATCCATCCATTGTCTTAATTTAAGATACATGATATTCAACATTTTAGTTTAGAATAAATTGAACCAAGCAGCTCGACTAATCTCGATTACAGGAATTTTATCATTATAATTGCATGGGTACTCCTGCAAAAAGGATTTCCTATTAAGGCAATTGAATAATAGAAAAGGGAATTTCTACACTTTGGGAAAGACATTCAAATAATCATACAATTACATTAGTGAACCCTTTGATAGGCGATCCTTTCGCAGTAATTTACTATATATCTTTTAAGTCGTCATCTCTAATAGACTTTGTTTTGAGTCACTATTACCAAGGAGTTATTGTATTCTAACTTTTAGCTCGAAATGCAAGTAATGTGATCATTCTGCCAAAACAACACTCTCCATCACCTATGTATATGGCAGATTGGAATTTTATATAACAAGTAATTTCAATAATCATTCATAAACTATGGATTGACACAAAGAATTTAGAAGGAAACCAATACACCCAGATGCAGAGAGAGATTTATCATGACATAATGCTTCATTTCTTAAAATTTTGTTTAATTCAATTGTCACATTAACTAGGGAATATAGAAGGGGCGTCGAGATTAGAGAAGAGGATGTCTCAGGTTATGAAATATCTTACGCATTCTAATTAGAGAGCTATTTGGAAAATAGAAGAATGGATTCGAGTCATACCTTGCCTCAGAATTAGGCTCCTTGAATGAATTTCTCAGACAACCTTAAAGTATACCAAGCAGGAAGCAGGAATCAAAATCTCTCATGAAGTTTCTAAAATTCAAGACGAGGAAACCTTCGATGCCAAGCTAACATAAGGCGCAGATGAGAAGGACGATCAAGAGGTCCCTTCCCAGTACCCTGAAAACTACCCCCATCGCCACTCTCGCACACCCTTGATCACAGTGTCAATTTGGTCAAGACCAATTAGCGCAGATTCCACTTTTTTTTCTGAGAACTTTATCAATTCGAAATTCATAACAACAGCTTGTATCATATTAATCAACTATGGAATGTACATTTTCTAGAGAAAGAGGTCATGCCCTAATCATCTTTCCCCTTGATCACGACATGATGATAAAAGAATTAATGATTACGAGAAAGGAACAGGTAATCTAATTCACATTGCAGAATATAAAGTTGCAAAATCAAGCAATTAATACGGTGGCAGAAACTTAGCTTCACGTTCCATGAAGAATCTCAAAATTAAGAAAACAATTTTAAAATTTAGCATTAGTATCTTCACCACTGAACAATCTCTTTTGGTAGTCATCGATAGATTATTCATTAATTTCCATTACAGCTGGGGCCACAACACTCTCCACCTTTATTGACTTGATATAGATGCATCAAATCTCAAAACATCATGAATAAGAATAAGGTTACCATTCCCTAGATACCGGTGATAAGTGAATATAATTTACAAAAAGGACCACTTCTTCTTTTTGTTCTTAATTATTTTATTTCTTTCCTAAATATATTTTCCTTAACTAAACCCATTTCTATTCAAGGTTTGACAAGATGCTTGACTCGCTCATTAGAAAAAAATCTCTAAAGTCAAAATTTAAAGCTTAGAACCCAGGAATAAAGAACAATGGTTTTCAATTATCACGCTTGTCTTTCTGAGGATGAATCATTTAAATAATTCATCCAACATATTCACCATTTGTGGATTAAGTAAAATATTTAATTGCAAGGTTATAACTCTTTCAATCTAAATGGTGGATTAAGTAAAATATTTAATTGCTAGGTTATAACTCTTTCAATCATTTAGATAAATTGACTTATTAGTATCAAAATAGTAAGGGACTAACATTTTAGTTCATGCTGATAAACCCAATACTTGTTAAACATTGTTTATGAGGAGTATCATATCTTTAACCACCAAGGTTATTCTTATCTTATTTAATTTCACTGTATCTCAAAAATTTATTCAATATTAGTCTTACATATATCACAATAAATGCATTCCTTCTAATCTTAACTCATTATACACCTTGTTAGAGGCCTTCCATGAACATGGAGAAGGAAATCTTACCTAGAGTCGTCCAAACACAATCATCTCATATTTAGAGGCAACATCACGTTGAATGAATATTTATTCCTTTAGGAGTATACATCTCAATACTAAGGTATAAGATGAGCTCAATCTCAATGTCAAATCAAATGATAAATACCAAGTTTATCATCCATATCCTAAGTGCTTCAAATAGTACTTATAAGAGTGAAGGGAAATATCAAGTTCATATGATATGCTCAACAGGAGAGTATACCATTATGATACACTCTTTTTTTTCTTTTTTTTAAAACTTCCTCCAAGGTCCAACTATGCATCAAATTGCTAGTCATAAAACACTCAATCTCCTCAAAAGATAGGTACTTATCCCATACTAATAAACAAATCAATTAGCGCTAAAACTATTGCACAAATGATTTATTGCATGTTTGTTCAATTGCATACTCGAGTATTTCTATCCATACAGGATAGAATTTTTTCCATTCAGGACAAGCATCCATCAATATGAGTTAGGCATCTGTCCATAGGGGACAAGAGCTTCATCTATCCATTTGAGATAGGCATTTATTCAATTGGAATAGGTATCTATCCATATAGGATAGGAACATGCTCTACCCAGAGACTTAGACTCATCGGGACCGTTCGGGTCCTGAGTCACTCACTAAAGACTACACTTCCTTATTGGAAATGAACCGAGGCCATTGTCTTTTGGAGTATATATGAAATGAATAATTAGCTTGAGTCTCGCCTCGAAATTCGGCCTAAAGCCTTGAGGAGTCAAGCGGATCCATCTGGGATCCCTTCTGAGTATACAATGTACTTATTCTCCTTTAAGGTTTAATTAGGATGAACTTTATTTCAAAAGGGAATATGTTACGAAAACATTATTCAAATCTTGATTGAACTATTTAAGAGAAACTTACTTATTTCCTTTCTTTTCCTTCACTTTGGGACTCTTCCCATCCATGTAACATAAAAATCCATATTTGTTAGACTAGAATAATCAATATTTAGCTGTAGCATGAGCATCGGTAGTAGGTCATCAAGCCTAGTGTTTGAATCTTTCTCTGATACCACATGTAACAACCGGGTAGTCATCCTAAAAATTTCATACTATTTTTTTTCTAAACATAAAAAATAATATAAGAACCATCCTACTTTTTTAAATAATAGCACATTATTGAAATAAATCAACATTTATAACACTATAAAGATATTGCATGCTAGGCTTGCTCACCACCTTACCGTATTGGCAATGTGAAGCCACGTGGATTCTAGCGAAACCCTCAATCAATAAAAGACGATTGCAAATTCATTAAGACCTTCTTAGAGTAAACGATTACTTCAAATTCTTTCTTATCAACATGTTCATGGGTATACAGTCCTTTCTAGGGCTCCTACACTGAGATAGTTTCCCGATGACTACCACCCACAAGGGAGGCAAGGACTTTAAATTTTTTTTAAGTTTTTTTATCTAAGGAAGTTCGAAAATGAATAAGATGATAGATCAAGTGAGAGGCTATTCTAGAATGCATCCCTTCCATTTTCTAATCACCACAGCCCTCAACGAGGCAAGGTGAGAGTGTATGGTGTACAGGGTCTCCTTCTACTTAGTTATGGAGAAAATAAATAAATTAAATAGCTTTCTCTTCGACTTACTCAATGGGGATTAGGATATAAATATATAAGCAATTGGAATAACCTAAATGCTTAAATCAACTTATGAATGATAAGAAGACAAATGCTTTTTGACTTATTCAGTGGTGAGTGACATAACTTACTATATAGAACCATATACAAGCAAGTGATAGATTTCTTCATGTTTCTATTCAATCTGTCACAATGTCATTAGATTATATACATGGAAGTCTTAGAAAGAGTTGTATTGTAAAATAAAACAATTCAATATTCATTCAAGAAAACAAACTATAGAAGATTGGCCTAATCATGAATCAACTATTCTAGTAGAAATATATTTAACTTTAGCATAAGAAATCTCTTCACTTTATAATATACTTTAACACATGCATTTGAGTAAGACATTCCTCACTGACAGGAATTGACATTCACATCTTCTTGAATACTTTAAGAAAAAGACTAGTGATTAGATAATATAAATAAAATTGTATCATAATAGTCTAATGTGCAAGAGATGTAACCATTGTAGACTTAATAGTATAACATCAGGGTCTAATATAGTGATGTTTAGCTCCAGTAACATACTTTACATTCACTACAATAATCTTCTAATGAAAAATAATATCATTCTTATTATTTATATGTATAAATATTGATTTTAAACCTACACATTCTTTCCTCTAACATATATAAACAAATTGTAATGTTCTATCTTAAGGTTTTAAATTAAAGAAAAGCTATTCCTTGTGGAAGAGAGAATTTGAGTACCTTAATTCCCTAAAATTTTCTTTAACTTCTTCCATTGTGAGATTCACATAGTCTTCCACATCGATGGTCCACATCTTCCAATGTTCCATAAATCTATTGTGGTGTGCCTCGCTACCTCTACTTAATAATCACACATAATTGATTCTTCCTTGACTCACCGAATAATTTTCCTAGTAAGAGACTTCATTGTGTTGTTGACCTGCATCAATTGCAATGTTAGTAATTTTATAATGATTAGTTTTATAGAAGAAATCTGTCAAATAGTTTGTGTGATTCAACCATACTTTAGAAGTTTAATAGTTGTTACATCTTAATTTAGTGCACTATCCTTAGTTGATGATCAGGGTTCAAGAACTAGCCAAACCATCAAAGCCCTTGTATATGTGTCTAGTAAATGCTTACGCCTACCAATCGCACCTATTTAATGATAGAAAGAGCAAAGTTAAAATATAAAATATAAACAAATTGCTACAGCAGAAAAAACAAACTTTTATTCATTAACTTGGTTCATGCCAAAATGGCTATAGTAGCTGCTTAAATAGATGCATATAATCTGTCAACAATGATAGCAAAAGAAAATACTATTCAAAACAAAAAATTAAGATGGAAATAAAAAGCAATTCGGCTGGTAGATTTCAAGAGATTTTAGAAACTATGGGAAACAACAAACTACAAGAAATAGAGGGAGAAATTAGAAAGCTTCTTCCAACACTCCCCCTTAATTTCAACCATCAACAAATCCCAAATTTTGTCTTAGATATTCAAAGCTATCCTTTGGTAATGCCTTGGTAAAAATGTATGTCAGCTGATCTTCAGATCTACAAAATTCAAGATAGATTTCTCCATTATTGACCAATTCTCTGATGAAGTGGTACCTTGTATCAATATGCTTGCTCCTTTTGTGAATTACATGATTTTTGGACAATGCAATGCCTAACTTGTTATCACAAAGGATTGATGTTGGTTTATCTTTATTATGCAATAAATCTGACAAAATTCAACGCATCCAAATTGCTCGACATGTTGCAGCAGTTGAGGCTACATATTTTGCTTCGGCTGAAGAAATTGTCACTATAGGTTGCTTCTTTGATGCCCATGAGACAACTCCTGATCCAATATAAAATATATGTCCTGATGTACTCTTTCTATCATCTATTTTTCTTGCAAAATCACTGTTAGTATAACCAATCAAATCAAAATTGTTAGTTTTGGAATATAGAATTCCATATCTTGTTGTTCCTGCAACATATCTGAGTATTCTCTTCCCAACTTGCTAGTAAGAATTCTGAAGTGAATCCATGAACCTTGCAATCAAACTTACACCATACATAATATTAGGCCTTGTAGTTGTAATATACATTAAACTACCAATAAGCTTTTTAAATCTAGTTGGATCAACATTTGACCCCTTATCCTCTTTGCTTAACTTTCTTCCTACGAGAACTGGAGTTGGTGCAAGATTACAATTCAACATTTTAAATATTCTTAATACATCCTTGGCATATTTGGACTGACAAATAAAAATTTGCTTATCTGTTTGAACAACTTCAACACCCAAAAAGTATCTCATCAAGCCCAAATATGTCATTTCAAACTCTTTCATCATATCTGACTTAAACATGTCCACAGACAAATTTCCGCTAAAAATCAAATCATCAACATATAAACATACAATCAAAATTTGACCTTCATCATTAGTCTTTATATACAATGTAGGCTCATTATTGCTTCTTCTAAATCCATTACTTATAAAATATGAATCAATTCTACTATACCAAGACCTGGGTGCCTATTTCAATCCATAAAGTACCTTTTTTAATTTATAAACCTTATTTTCATGACCATGAACTTTATAACCAGGGGGTTGTATAACATAAACCTCTTCATCAAGATAACCATTTAAGAAAGCTGATTTTACATCCATCTGAAAAACATTCCAATTATTATGTGTAGCTACTGCTAGAACAGTTCTAATTGTGTTCATCCTTGCAACTGGAGAAAAATTTTCATTATAGTCAATCCCATACTACTGTGAAAACCCTTTTGCGGCTAATCTTTCTTTATGTTTTACAATTTGACCTTCAGCATTAAATTTAGTTTTATAGACCCATTTAACATATATGCAATCTTGACCTTCAGGTAAATCTACTAACTCCCATGTTTTATTTCTTTCAATAGAGTCTATTTCTTCATCCATTGCCTTAATCCAATTGTAATCTTTTACTGCTTGTTCAAAATAAACAGGATCACTAGCAAAGAATGCAAAACTTTTATTCACAATTTTATCTTCTTTATCATATATTTCTTTTAAGATTTTTGTTTTGTTTGCTTTGCACCTTTTTCTTAATGAAGCAAGTGTTGGATTTGATTCATCTCTTAAATTTTAATCTAAATTAGAAGGATTTGGATGGGAGGATGATGTACCTTGCACAATATTTCTTCATGGAGTACTTGGTGGAATTTGATCATCTTTTTCTTTTGGTTGCTCCTCACTATCATGTATAGGTGCTCCACCTGAGACTATTTTTTCATTTGAATCCCATGATTCTTCTTCCTTAAATTCAACATCTCTACTAATGATCAATTTCTTTGTAATTGGATTATAAAATCGGTAGGCTTTTGATTGCTCATCATAACCAATAAAAATACATTTTTCACTCTTATCGTCTAATTTCCTTCTTAATTCAGATGACACAAGAGAATACGCAACACACCCAAAAATTTTAAAATGAGAGACAGTATGCTTCTTACCATTCCAAGCTTCTTAGGGGATTTTATCCCTCACACTCTTTGTAGGAATCCTATTCAGAATGTACACAACACATGCCACTGCTTCTGCCCACAAATCATTGGATAAATTTTTGGCCTTCATCATGTTTCTGGCCATATCCATTATAGTCATGTTCTTCCTTTTGGCTACTCCATTTTGTTGTGGTGTATATCTTGTTGTACACTATTTCTTAATTCCATGAAATCTACCAAAATCCAAAAATTCATTAGAACTGAACTCGCCACCCCTATCAAATCTAAGTACCTTAATGTAGAATCCACTTTGTTTTTCTGTCAAAGCTTTAAACTCCTTGAATTTATCAAATGCTTCAGACTTCTGCTTGAGAAATTATATCCATGTCTTCCTACTGAAATCATCAATAAATGTTAGGAAATATAAATCGCCTCCTAAAGATGGAGTCTACATTGGCCCACAAATATCAGTGTGAACTAATTCTAATGGTGTCTTTTCTCTATATGAACTTTTTATTGGAAAACTCTCTCTATGTTGTTTCGCTAAGATACAACTTTCACAAGTACTAGTTGGATTATTTATAACTAGTAAACCTCTCACCATATTTTTCTTTTGCAATAAGCTCAATCCTCCAAAATGAAGGTGGCCATACCTTAAATGCCAAACCCATGTCTGATCTAAGCACACTGTTTTGAAATTAATTTCCTTCTTTCCTTGAATACAATTAATTTGAAGGGGGAACATTCTGTTTTGTGTCATTTTGACCCTTGCAATTAATCTATCATTAGGATTTCTATCCAAAATTGTACATTCCTCATTTTTAAAGTGAACTCTGTACCCTTTTTGCATTAATTGACCAACACTCAACAAATTGTGTTTTAAACTGGGTATGAAGAAAACGTCATCAATGTGTCTCTTTTCACAACTCTTAGTCATGATATTAATGATTCCTTTCCCAGTTACAGATAATCTACTGTCATTTCCCAATTTTACTTCTGATTTTATAGAATCATCCAAACTAGCAAATAATTCTTTGTTTCCTATCATATGGTTGCTACAACCACTATCTAAAAACCATAAATCATTAGAGCTTTCTTGAGCAACATTACAAATTATGAGTAAACTTTTAGAATTATTAGTAGATACATCTGTGTAATTTTCCTTTTGCTTATCCACTTCAACTTGTTTGATTCTACATTCATTTGCAAAATGACCATATTTCTTACAATATTGACACTGTATTTGTGATTTATCATACCTTGATGACTAAAACTGCTTTCTTCCACGTCCTCTATTGTTGAAATTTTGATAGGAAAAGTTGTTTCTTTCTCCTTGATCTGAACTTGTCTTTTCACTTCTTCCTCTTCCTCTTCCTCTGAAGTTTGATCTTCCTCTACCTCTTCCTCTTCGAAATGATACCTATGTTTTGAAAGCACTCTCCAAAGAAGAATTGTTATTTCGATTCATTCTAGTTTCATGAGAAAGCAAAGATCCCATCAATTCATCTATTGACATTTGAGGTAAATCTTTTGATTCTTCAATTGCAACCACTATTGCATCAAATTTGTTAGGATGGCTTCTAAGAACTTTTTCTATCAGCTTTTGATCAGATATATTTTCACCATGTATCTTCATTTGATTTACAATATTCATTACATTACTGAAACATTGATCTACAGATTTTGATGAACTCATTTGAAGATTTTAAAAATTCCTCCTTAAAATTTGTAATTTTGCAACTTTTACTTTAGTTGTCCCTTGGTATGAATTTTCTAAAATTTCCCAAGATTGCTTAGAACTAGTTGCATTAGAAATTCTAGAAAACAAAGTTTCATCCATTGCTTGTTGAATAAGAAACAAAGTTTTAGAATCTTTCTTTGTCTTTTCCTTAAGATCATCCTTTTGTGTTTGTGACAAAGTAGACAAATCTAGAGGTTCTACAAACCCATTTTGAACAAACTCCCACAAATCTTGTGAACAAAACAATGTCCTCATTTTCATAGCCCATGATCATAATTTTTACCTATAAATATTGGAATTTGGGGTTGAGTTAAATTACTAATAGATGCCATAATGTTATCTCCCTTTCCTGATCTGCACTTATCTTATTTTTCAATAAAAAGTCTTTCAAATCATTTCTTTATATCAAATTCATAAAAGAGTTTCAAGAAAATACAAAAAGACATATAAATGACTTCAATACTTAGCAGTTTCAACACACACAACAGCTACAGCAATGATCACACATTTGCCTTCTCTTCGTTAGCAACTTTCAACCTTCTGAAATCCTCATCCCTGATCATCTATCTATGATACCAATCTGATAGAAAGAGCAAAGACAAAATATAAAACAGAAACAAATTGCTATAGCAGAAAAAACAAACTTTCATTCATTAACTTGGTTCATGCAAAAATGGCTACAGCAGCTGCTTAAATAGATGTACACAATCTGTAAACAATGACAACAAAAAAAAACTATTATTCAAAACAACAAATTAAGATGGAAATAAACAGCAATTCGGCTAGCAGATTTCAAGAGATTTTAGAAACTGTGGGAAACAACAAACTGCGGGAAATAGAGGGAGAAATTAGAAAGTTTCTTCCAACATTTGAAACTTTATAAACACATTCAATAAATTATGATAGACTACTTATTTTACTGTGAGATAATTTTCCACACAGTCGGTAAACACCGCCGTGTTGAGAGAATCTGAAAGTTTCTAATACGTCTTTCCAACGGATCAACTTCATGCTTAAACTGTAAATTATTATGGTTAGCGAGGTGACATTGACATTTATTGACAACGGTGTTGGCTGTAACATCGATTTTGAACCAACAAAAACATTGAAGATCATTTTAAACGGATCACTAGCATATAAGAATCAACTTTTCATTAATAACCTTGACTCTCCTTTTGCAAAGATGAATTGTAGACTAGATCGACCAGATCCTGGGAGTTAAAGAGTTAGACAGCATTGTGAAACGTGGATTAATATACAGATTCTTTTCATAGAGTCTGTCAATATATATTTTACTATAATCAGGACATTAACTGGAAATAACTCTTTAATCTTCAACATTTAATCACACCATATCACAGTCTAAAACAAGATTCAATTCAACATTTATTCAATGAAGATTCTTGGCCCATAACAAACAAATCAATTTTACCATTAAATCAAAGCGAAACAACATATTTCTTAAATGAATTACAGTCTCATTACCTTTACCATCGCCGCCAATATTTCGAGCAAGCGTCATCTAAAATACTCCACACAAACAACTAAAGAAACATAAGCAGTTTATTTAGAAACATTTTCAGTGCATGATAGTAGATCAAATTCATTAAACTTGCTATTGGAAATCCACATTTGGACCCGTAGAAGAAAAACTAGATGAATCAATCATAAAAAACACATGAAAAGGAACACCTGTTAACAAGATATTGAAGGCCAGAGGCAGAGGAGTTTTCACACAGTAAAAATTAAAACATAAAATATTATTTTCTCAACACATAGAGCTGCTGCTCGTAATTTTCTATTTTTTCACATTCACATTCCTCTGTTAAAAAAATAAATTACATATACCTATACATATAGGTAAAAATCACGTGAAGATATTCACGGATGAGAAAGTCCGAAATAACATTTAAATTCAAAATCACCTAACTAACTTTTCCCCCATCAAAATGCATTTAATACAATGTCCTTTACATAATATTAAAACTTAAATATTAATTCCCTGGCGGTGGCGGCTTTTTCCATAGTTCCCCGCAGTATCGCGATGGTTAAAATCTTTATTGTGATATTGCGGGTAGCGGTTAGTTGACGGCCCGGTAAACAAAAGTAAACGGCTCGCGGTTAGAATAAAACAAACTTCTACGAAGTCTCCCGCGATGTCGCGATGAATATTTTATTGATTGCGATATTGCAGGCATTGGCTGGAGGTGACGTCAGGCGGTTGAGATAAAACAAAAAGACTACGGAAGTATCTCGCGGTATCGCAATGGCTAATTTATTGATTGCGATATAGCGGGCAGTGGTTGGCGGGGACGGCGGAAGTTAGGGTTAATATTCCAACACTCCCTCTTAAGCAGAACTGCGCTGTCCACCATGCCCAATCTGTTTCTTTGAAAAATAAAATTATCTCTTCCCAGCGGCTTTGTAAAAATATCTGCACTCTGCTCTTCTGATCTGCAAAATTCTAAAAATATTTCACCATTATTAATTAATTCTCTGATGAAATGATACCTGGTATCAATATGCTTGCTTCTCTTATGAAAGACTGGATTTTTTGAAAGAGCTATGGCTGAATTGTTATCACAGTAAATTTTTGTTGCCTCCATTTGTTCATTTTTCAATTCTTTCAAAATTCTTCTCATCCAGACTGCTTGACATGCTGCACTTATGGCTGCCACATATTCTGCTTCAGCTGATGAAAGACAAATTATTGGCTGCTTCTTTGAAGACCATGAGACAACTTCAGTCCCAAAATTAAATACATAACCAAACGTGTTTTTTCTGTCATTGATGCTGCCAGTACAGTCACTGTCTGTGTATCCTATGAGTTTGAACTCATCTGAACTTGAATACTTAATGCCAAAATTTCTTGTTCCACTTACATACCTTAAAATTCTCTTCCCTGCTTTCTAATGGGTGTCTTTTGGTGTTTCCATAAACCTTGAAATCAAACTTACTCCATACATAATGTTTGGCCTTGTGGCTGTGAGATACATGAGATTTCCAACAAGCCTCTTAAACAAAGTTGGATCAACATTAGACCCTCTATCATCCTTGCTTAGTTTCAGACCTGTCACTGTAGGTGTTGGTGCTGGTTTTCACTTCATCATATTAAACCTTTTCAAAATGTCATTTGCATATTTTGACTGTGAAATAAAAATACCATTTTCATTTTGATTCACTTCAATGCCTAAGAAATACTTCATCAAACCTAAGTCTGTCGTTTCAAATTCTTTCTTCATGTCTGCCTTGAACAGATCAATTGATAAATTTCCAGTGAAAATTAAATCATCTACATATAAGCATACTATCAGTATTTCACTTTCTTCATTCATTTTTGTATACAGTGTGGGCTCACTGCTACATCTATTAAATCCATTCAACAAAAGATAACTGTCTATTCTACTGTACCAAGCTCTTGGGGCTTGCTTCAATCCATACAGTGCCTTTTTCAATTTGTAAACTTTGTCTTCTTGACCCAGAATTTCATATCCAGGTGGTTGTTCCACATAAACTTCTTCTACTAAATAACCATTTAAAAAAACTGACTTTACATCCATTTGAGGTACAGACCACTTGTTCTGAGCTGCTAATGCTAAAATCATCCTTATAGTATCCAATCGTGCTACAGGTGCAAATGTTTCATTGTAATCAATTCCAGGCTGTTGTGAATAGCCCTTTACAACCAATCTTGCTTTAAGCTTCTGAACTTCATCTTTTTCATTCAATTTGGTTTTATAAATTCATTTCACTCCAATTACATCTTTGTCTTTTGGAAAACTGACTAGTTCCCATGTCTGATTCTTCTCAATTGCTTCAATTTCTTCATCCATAGCACTTACCCATTTATCATCTTTGACTGCATCTTCAAAATGAACTGGATCTTCTATTTGAGAATAAAATGCACAAAGAGAAATCTGATCTAAATTATTCTCACCTTCATTTTGCTCATATATATCTCTTATGCTTCTGATTTTCTGTCTTCTCAGACTTGCCAATGTAGGATTTGACATATCACTTGAACTTGTAGAATGTGGACCAGATGGTCCTGCTGTAGATGGTGTTTGTTGTCCTCTTGTTGGACTGCTTCCTTGAATGATTGAGGTTGTTCTTATAGTGGATGCTGGTGTCACTTGTGGACTACTTTGCTGAGCTTGAATGGGAGTGGGAGGAGTCACAATAGCTGGAACATTTGTTGATGCTGGAACTTCATTCTCCTCTTGAGGTATACAGGTTGAAATATTGACTGTCTTCTCTATACTTCCATCCCATGCTTCATCTTCTACAAATTGTACATCTCTGCTGATTATAACTTTCTTTGTTGTTGGATTATAGAGCTTATAAGCTTTGGATTCTTCATTGTATCCAACAAATATACATTTTTCTCCTTTGTTATCTAGCTTCCTTCTCAATTCATCAGGCACATGTGCATATGCTACACATCCAAATACTCTCATGTGAGTAACACTGTGTTTTCTTTTTGTCCATGCTTCTTCAGGTACCATATTCATAACACTTTTTGTTGGACACCTATTCATTATATAGGCTACACAAGAAATTTCTTCTGCCCAATATTCATTTGACAAATGTTTGGCTTTCAACATGCTTCTAGCCATTTCCATGATTGTTCTGTTTTTCCTTTCAGCTACTCCATTTTGTTGAGGTGTGTATCTAGTTGTGAACTGCTTGTGAATTCCATGATCTTTGCAAAAATTAAAAAATTCTCTTGAAATATACTCACCACCTCTATCTATTCTCAACACTTTGATATAATAACCACTTTGCTTTTCAACCAACTTTCTTGAACTGACGAAATAGATCAAACACTTCATTTTTCTGCTTTAGAATATAGACCCATATTTTTCTTGAATAATTATCAATGAATGTCAGAAAATAAAAACTACCACCTATTGAAGGTGTTTGCATAGGTTCACACAAATCTGAATGTATAATTTCCAAAGGGGCTTTTGTTCTAGTTGACTTTCTTGTTGGAAATGATTGTCTATGTTGTTTTCCTAAAATGCACCCTTCACATACCCTTTCTGGTTTTTCTATTAAAGGTAGTCCCTTGACCATGCCTTTCCTATGAAGTAAATTTAAACTTCCAAAGTTGAGATGCCCAAATCTCAGGTGCCATAACCAGTTTTCATCTTTTATCTCAGCTTGAAAGATTGTCTGCACTACTACTGCAGTTTCTTCTGTACCCACTTGTGAATTCATTAAGTGTTGTGCATGAGCATAATTTATATTCAAATCTAGCCTTATCTTTAAGGGAAACATTCTGGTGTTTGTCATTCTGACTTTTGCAATAAGCTGGTTGCTTGGGTATTTGTCTAAAATTGTGCATAGACCATTCTTGAAGGTTACTCTATACCCTTTTTGAACCAGTTGCCCTACACTCATTAAGTTATGTTTCAGACCAGGCACAAAATACACATCTAAAATATATTTTTCTCCCCTATTTAGTTAGGAATATTGACATCTCCTCTCCTTCTTTCGACCCACACTTTGTTGTCATTACCCAATGTAACATCGACTTTTACATTCCCCATTTAAACTTGAAAACATTTCTAGATTCCTTGTCATATAATTGCTACAGCCTGAATCTAAAAAACATACATCTTTTTCATTTGTTTGAGCAACATTACAAGCTAAAAACATTGTGCTCTTATCTGAATTCTAATTTTGACCTTCTCTTGAAAATTTTATGCTTTTATTTTATTATTATCATAATCAGTTTCTACACTCATTCATATAATGCCTATATTTTTACAAGAGGACATTGGACTTGAGAATTATCATACCATTTTGTGACTGATTATGTGTTGGGTTTTGGCTTGAGCCTTGATTGATGCCTCTTCCACTTGAACTTGATAGACTGTATCTTTCACCTCTGTAAGAGTTTCTTCCTCTTCCTCTCGATCTACCTCTGCCTTTTCGTTGACTGATTGAAGCCTGAGTTTTGAAAGCATGCTCCAGTGATGTGTCTGCTGACCTTTTTAGCCTTTGTTCATGAGAAATTAGAGATGCATACAGCTCATCAACTGAGAACTGTGAGAGATCCTTTGTCTCCTCTATTGCAACTACAACCGGTAGAAATTTTGTGGGCAACCCTTAAAATCTTTTCACTCTAGTATCTTCCGTGATTTTCTTCATGAGACCTAATTTGATTTCAACTCACCCCAATGATTCTTGGGTGTAGAATGAATCTACAAATTCATTGTCCTTCATACATATTGTTTCAAAAATCTCTTTTCTCAAGATTTTGTAGCTTTGTTTGTTTTAATCCTTTTACATGCCTCGATATGTGCTTGAAGTATGTCCCATGCTTGTTTGGACTTTGTTGCAGCTGATATCCTTGGAAAAATGCTCGCATGTACAGCTTGAAACAGATAAAATAAAGCCTTTGAATCTTTCTTCCTTGTGTCCTTTAATAAGTCTTTCTCTCACAGAGCAAAGCATTGTATGCCATCAGACTGCTCGCGAACCATTCTCACTAACCCCTATATATCCCGTGGAGCTAAATAGTGCTTTCATGGTAATTGACCAATACTCATAATTCTTCCCATTAAACTGTGGAATTTGTGGGTTTGTCAAGCTTGTGCTTGCTGCCATTTTTGAAATTTACCCAGATAATCTGCTTTGATCAAATTGACTCTGATAATCAAACTTGCTCTAATACTCGAACTTGCTCTGATACCACGTGAAGGCCGGAGGCAGAAGAATTTTCACACACACAGTAAAAATTTAAAACATAAAATATTATTTTCAACACACAGAGCTGCTGCTCGTAATTTTCTGTTTCTTCACATTCACATTCTTCTTCTCATTCTTTTTCTCTGTTAAAAATAAATTACATATACCTATACATATAGGTAAAAATCATGTGAAGAATTTCATGGATGAGAAAGCCCGAAAAACATTTAAATTCAAAATCACCTAACTAACTTTTCCCCCGTCAAAATGCATTTAATACAATGTCCTTTTCATAATATTAAAACTTAAATATTAATTCCTTCGTACTCTGAAACTTTCTGGCGGTGGCGGCTTTCTCCATAGTTCCCCGCGGTATCGCGATGGTTAAAAACTTGATTGCGATATTGCGGGCAGCGGTTAGTTGACGGCCCGGTAAACAAAAGTAAACGGCTGGCGGTTAGAATAAAACAAACTTTTACGGAGTCTCCCGTGATATCGCGATGAATATTTTATTGATTGCGATATAGCGGGCATTGGCTGGAGGTACGGCAGGCGGTTGATATAAAACAAAAAGACTACGGAAGTCTCCTGCGGTATCGCAATGGCTAATTTATTGATTGCGATATAGCGGGCGTTGGGTCAGCGGACGGGCGGCAGCTTAGTTAATATTCCAACAGATATGAGTATAAAGAAATTCCTTGACTCTAAATGGAGAAAGGCTTACCTATTGAATAAAATGAGAGATGCCATAATAGATCCCTTTCCAACCCAATGCTATTTTCTCTTTACTGGAGGACAAACACCATAATCTTCTTACTACTGACCTTCTACTGCCACACACATACCGTGAGAAAGTGGTCACGCGTTGCCCGATGTGAGCATTTACCTCTCCCCTCAATCTCTATCGTATCCTTGCTCCTTCGGAAAACGTCGGGTCCTTCTCCAGCCATTCAAGGGTTTGAATGTTGTTTTTCGATGCTCCCATGAAGACAGAGGCATGAGCGTAACTGCAGGCAAGATTGATAATGAAGGCAATGGTTGTGGTGATGTGATCCCACTTCATTTTCCAAGATCATATAAATGAACATCTGGGATATAGCAAATGAGGAGACACTTATCTCATTGTAGCCGCTTAACTCTATGACACTCTAAGCACTGACTTCTTAGATGGCCAGGCCCACTAACCTGACATTTCCGTATCTATCTACCTTTTCCATTTCGGTAAACTTTGTATATCCCTTTACACTTAAAATTATTTTTTCTTTTTCCCACGTTCCACACGGAACAAATATGTTGGGATCTTATATAAACATTCCCCTGGAGGAAAGATATTTTACAGATTTTAAAATAAAACTCTGCGCTTATTAATAGGAGATGAATTAGGTAAAAGGGCAGCTCAATAATTAGTTTCCAAATAATATAAATTATTAACAATTAATATATAATATGTTTAAAGAATATTACATTTTAAGTAATTAATTAAAAAATGTTTAATAATAAATATATCAAACAAGTTTTATAAATAAAAAAATATTTAAGAATAAATATATAATGGAAAATTTTGAAATAAATTTTATATAATAAATTATTTTTGAATTAATTTATACTTTTAATTTTTGTAAATATATTTATGTTATATTTAAGTGTTTTTAATTATTTTTGCATGATAACATATGTTTCTTATGATAATATATTTATATAATAATATTATCTTATTTTTGAAATAATATAAATATACTAATTAAAATTGTTGATACAATAATATATTATTTTTCATTTAGTATTTAATATTTTATTTTTATTTATCTAAGATTTATTTTTTCTATAGAATTTTTTATTTTATTTAGTCAACAGTTATTTCTATTTATAGTTTTTAAAAAATTTGAAATAACTTATAAAAACTCTCAAGAAAAAAATACAATAACAACAATCAATATTTACTAGTACTTTAAATTTCAATAATACTAATTAAAATGCCTAGAAAAAAATAATTCTTTAAATGAAAAATATAACAATAACATAAAAGTACAAACAAACTTCTAAAATATTATAATTCATAAACATTCAATGGACAAAAATATTTGTATAGTCCATGTTAATAATTGTAGACAAATTTATAATATTCAAATTTAATATCATTTTTTCGAAATTTCTTCATACATAAAAGTATATTTCAATTCTTATTAAATTAAAAAATATTAAAACAAATTATAACCATACTTGTACTTGAAATTTAACATAATAGTGTCGGATTCCTCATATATAAAAATTGAAACACAACTAAATATTTAAAGGATTAAAACCATTTAAGAATATTTAATTTTTAATTTACTTAGGAGTTATTGTATATGTCATGATCATATATAAAAATTGAAATACAATTAAATGTTTTAAAAAATTAAAACTATCAAAGTAAATGATTTTTTTAATAAAATAACTCTCCAGTAAATAAACATAAATTAATGTCAGATTTTCAAACATACAATTGATCACCTATCTTATGATTTTTCATGGATAAATTAATTCGTTTAATTATCCAAAAAATGGTATGATGAATTTATTAGTAATGACAATATTAAATCCGTTCATGTGTTTCTTAATATCTACCCTTTTTAGTTGTTTGATTAATATAATAGAAAAAGCTTCTACATTTCTCTTCACATGTCTCCAATTAACCCTTTGGATTCCATAATCTTATAGAATGATAAGTTTGAATTATTTCACCTATGATTTGTCCCATGACTGCTAACAAATCAAACATGATATAGCATGATTAAAAGATATCTAATAGCATACATATAGTCAAATATCTTAGCTCCCTCTATTGAACTAGAGATATTGGCATTAAATTTAAATACTAAAATTAAATAAAATTCTCCCTCAAAGTGCACACTCGTTAGTATAATTATTAAGAACATCAATCTATATGTTTCTAACTCAATATTTTGAAGACGAATGGATGCTTCTTGGAAAGGAACATATTTTTCAACCATATTTTCAAAAAGTGATATTTTTTTCTCATTAAATTCATCAAGGTCAATATTTTTTTCCTTTCAATCTTAAGAATTAATAAGGATTTATTTTTTGAGAAAATATTCAAACCTTTCATCTTCTTGGTAAATTCTTCCAAAATCCACTCTCACTTTCTTGGAACTTTGAATTTTCTTCTTCCTCATGCTCAACTATCATAATTTCTCATTCATATAAAGATTTATATAATCCTTGTTGAAAGTGATGACTTTAAATTCTTGAAACTCATAGCTCTTTTTCTATACTCCTCCATGATTTGTTTATTATCCCTTTCTTGCAGATCTAGGATTGTTCTTTTTTTGGTTCCATGATCTATTTTTCTTGCTCTTTAGCAAATTTCTCTAACTCTTCTTTTGGAATTATCTCATTTTCTCTTTGATATTTTCGGCTTAACTTTTTGTAAAGAAATTTTTATTTCTTCTTAAATTATTTTTAGTATTTGCATTCATATTCTTTGTAATAATTGGAGATGTGGCCCTCTAGTGGATGCATGATGTCCCTTCTTATGTGATTCTTCCTTTGAGTTGTTCAAATATGATGTTTTGGAAATTATTTATATGGCAGTACTAGTTGTGGCTCTTCCATTTTTGTATTTGTCTAGCCTTCATTAATGACCTTAGAATGAGATCATTCTATAGGTCCAAAGGGGTTTCATCCTCTAATCCTCAAAACCAAAGGGTTTTCATCTTATGATGATCTCCAGTAAATCTAAGGGTTTTTATCCTCAAATTTGGTTGCTTGAGCACATGTTTAGAATAATTTTGCAAGTATTTTTTATGTGTAAAATATGAATAATAATCTTTGATTGGATGTGTTCACTCTTGATATCCTTTGAATTAATGAGTGGTATGCAATTTTTCCAAAATAACATCTAAGATTACTTAAGGAACAAGGTAGTAGAGGATGCAACCACCACATTAATGAAAGTATGGCTATATTCCACCTATAGCATTGTGAGTTCATGTGAAATCATGACCTTGTTATTTAAAACTTGATTTTATATAGGGAAATCCCTTATGCAATAGTTTCAACATTAAAATTTGCCATTAATGGCACTCTAGGTTGTGCAACAAAGAATATGAGAGTAAATAGTGTGAAAATGTCAAAATATTAAAGTTTTTAGGTTGGGAAAAACTCAAATCTCATGGCATATATTGAGGGTCAATGTTTGGGAGTATATCACCCTAGATACCCAAATAGGAAGATACCCAAAATTTTGATCTAAATGAGGTGACATAGTTTAATATGTCGGGGATTAGAGTTTGGGGGTGCCATGTATAAGGTAATTGAGTTAGGTAAAGGTTGAAGATCCAATATTGAAAGGAAATTTGATGTAAGTGTTGGGGAGTTGGGGTCTAGGCTAAAGACATATTTCTAAGGAATAACACAAAAATATGATAAAACTAAGTAAAAGTGAGGCGATTGAAGGAAAGGGATGTTGGGAAGGAGAACAAAAAAAATAGTGGGGGACAAAGGAAACAAATAAACTTAGAAGGAAATTCATGTTGTAGTGGGAAAGTTTGATATCTCAATAGGAACAAAGGAAACAATGAAGTTATGTAGAAAGGCATACTAGGATGGGAAAGTTCATTGTTTTGATGGGGATATACATGAAAGGACAGAGTTTGAGTAAATGATATCATAAGATGAAAATATATGAAACTTTAAAACCTTGCACACTTAGAAAATTGAACACACCTACACACTTAGAAAATGTTGAACCTAATGAGCATATGGGAGATGGATTATAATATTTTGAAAGTTGTTTATATTTTTATGTTATTGTTATATTTTCATTTAAGAATTATTTTTTCACAAATCATTTTAATTAGTGTTATTGAAATTAAAAGTATTAGCAAATATTGATTGTTGTTACTTTATTTTCTTGAGAGTTTTTTATAAGAGTTATTTCAAATTTTAAAAAATAACTATAAATAGAAATAACTGATGACTAAATAAAATAAAAAATTCTTCAATAGTTATAAAGTAAAAAAATAAATTTTAAACAAATAAAAATAAAATATCAAATACTAAATGAAAAAGAATGTATATTATATTATTTTAAAAATGTGATAATAATATTATATAAATATCTTATCATAAGAAACATATTTTATCATGAAAAAATCATTAAACACATTAAATATGACAAAAATATATTTAAAAAAAATAAAAATATTAAATAATTAAAAAAAATTATTATATAAAATATATTTCAAAAATTTCCACAACATATTTATTCTTAAATATTATTTTATTTATAAAACTTAGTTTCACATATTTATTCTTAAATGTTTTTAATCGATTATTTAAAATTTTACATTATTTAAACACTTTAATTATATATTAATTATTTAAAAATTTATATTATTCACAAACCGTAGTTATTAAACTACCTTTACACGTAAATCATCTCCTATGAATATGCACAGAGGTTTGTTTTAAAATGTTGTAAAATTTCTTTCATTTAGGGGAGTATTTATAGGGAAAGATCGGAGCATGTTTATTCCCGTATGGAATGTGGGAATAAAAAAATATCTTTAAGTTAAAATAGAGATATAGAGTTTACTTAAACAAAATCCTTTAACAAGCAGATAGGGTATGAAAATTTCAATGAGTGGGCCTGGCCACCTAAGCAGTCAGCGCTTAGAGTGTGTTGGTTAATCCGGCCCCTCATTGTATTTCCCAACAACAATCTATATTCCCTCGTTTTACTATTCCACACTTTGTAACAACCATTCAAAATCATCGATTGAAAGAAAGGAAATAATATTTACTTCTTCTTTGGCTTGTAATTATATTTGTTAAGATAATTGGATAATTATTTATTAAAAATGAATTATCATAATAAATCTAAATTAATTAGTATAAAGGGGAGGGTTGTGACAATTGGTGGCCCTGACGGCTCCAAATTCAAACATGCAACAAAATGCAAAGCTTGTGGTAGAAACATGCAAATGCATGCATAACATGCACTTTAACATGCAAGCACATGCACCCCAAGTGGTCCACA
The DNA here is from genome assembly GCA_007258455.2 of Sequoia sempervirens. Taxonomy (NCBI): domain Eukaryota; kingdom Viridiplantae; phylum Streptophyta; class Pinopsida; order Cupressales; family Cupressaceae; genus Sequoia; species Sequoia sempervirens. The sequence goes on from VDFB02049217.1 coordinate 21,979,897, forward strand.
CCAAGAATGGTACACCTAAGAGGGGTATTTTCCCAACTTTTCCTTAGAAAATATTCATAAATGCATAATTCCCACCAAAATTACAATTACAATTTCACCTCAAGAGAAATTACAAAGTTGCAAATCAAAATATTTGTTCACCTAACCTCTAATCCTTTATTGAAAAATAGTCCAATTAAAATGACAAGATTTTTTAGTGACACAAGATATCCATTTCACCTTGGATGCCCCTGCATCAGATACCCAGGGTAGAAGAAAAGTGGCCCTCTTACTTCTCAAGAGGACAACCAAGACAATTAACCTCAAATTTTGATAACTAAGATGAGTCCTCAATAGGCCTCCCAATCCATTTAACCAAGTACTCTATATACTGCTTAGGTCTTCTACTCCTACTCACCCTACTGTCTAGAATTGACTCTATGTTTTTATCCTTTGAAGTAGGTGTTGATGTGTGAATTGGTTCACCTGTTGTACCTTCATCACTTTAAGCTTCATGAAACTTTGTTAGATCAGAAATATTATGTCCACTAGGCAGCTGTACTTCATAGGCAGTACTCAAATCATGTCTACTCACAATCTTGCAAGGCCCAAACTTCTTCATTTTTAACTTGTTATATGTACCAAATAGAAATATTTCTTTCCTCAAGTGCACCATTACCTGATCACCAACTGCATCCTCTACAAATCTGCCTTGGACTTGTACTAAAAATTCATTTTATTGATGTGGTTTCTTACCTCTTTTTGTATGCTCTTTATGTGATCAATAAAGTCCTCTGGTTTTGCACTTTTCTTATCAACATTATCAATATTTTTCAAATCTAAAACAACAATTGGGATGCTACCATAAAAAATTTGGAATGGTGACTTACCAGTACTTCTATTCACAGAGTTATATTCAAATTCTGCTTGAGGTAGAATCAAATCCCACCCCTTTGGCTAGTCTCCAACTGGACATCTCAAAAAATTACCCAAGCTCCTATTAACCACCTCTTTTTGACCATCTATTTGAGGATGGTAGGCTGAGAAAACCTCCCAATAAATCTTTTTCTTATTCCATAATTTCCTCCAAAAGTATCCCACAAACTTTGTATCTCTAGCCGTAACAATGCTCTTTGAAAGACCATGTAGCCTCACTATCTCTCTAAAAAAACAACTCTACAACATGTACAACATCATTAGTCTTTTTACATGGAATTAAATAAGCCATTTTGGAAAATATATCTACCACCACATATATTGAATCATATTACCTTTGAGTCCTTGGAAAACCCAAAAAAAAGTGTATACTAATCTCTTCCAATGGCCTCTCGGGTACTGATAAAGTTTGATATAAAACCATATGTTGACTAGTTCTTTTTGCCACTTGACAAAATGTACACCCTTGCACATATTTTTTGATATCTTGCTACAATTTAGGCTAATAATATTTTTCTCCAACAAGTGCTATAGTTTTATCAAAACCGAAATGTCCTACAAGTCCTCCACTATGTTTTTTCCTTAATCAAATTCATTCTCATTGAACTTATAAGAATACATAACTTATTACCTTTGGACAACATACCATATTGGATTAAATAATTCAACCACTTGGTTCTATCAACTACAATAGGCTCTTTGGAAGCCTTCCAAGCCTCTCCAAAACTTAGATCTTCATACAACTCCAACTCATTGAGTCCAACAACTTCAACCTGCATTTCAATCAACAAACCTTGCCTTCTACTCAAAGCATTTGCAACCTTGTTAGACTTCCCACTTCTATGCTTCAAAAAAAAGTGTAACTTTGCAGGAAATCTACCCATTTCATATGTCTCTGATTTAACTTCCTTTGAATACTCAAATATTGAAGTGCTTGATGATTAGTAAACAAAACAAACTCCCTAGGCAAAAGATAGTGTCTCCACGTTTTCAATGCTTGCACAATAGCGTAAAATTCTTGATCATAAACTAAATATTTTCTCTTTGCATAATTTAACTTCTCACTAAAGTAAGCAATGTGTTTACCTTCTTTACTTAGGATAGCTCCAATCACATTAACACTTGCATCAAAATAAAGTTGAAATACTTTGCTAAGATCTAGAAGTGCTAAAATAGGTTGCTTCATCACTTTGGCCTTCAACAAACCAAAACTTATTGCTTCCCATGTAGTCCATCTAAAATCATTTTTTCCCCCTCTTATGGTCTTAGTTAGTGGTGCATAAATACTACTAAAACCTCTAATAAAATTCCTGTAAAAACATTCCAAACCATTCTTGTAAAAACATTCAAAACCATTAAATGATCTCACCTTTGTAGCACTTCTAGGTGTAGGTCATTCTATGATAGTTCTCACCATTTTTGGGTCCATCTTGATTTCCTTCACCTGAAACAAGAAACTTCAAGTATACCAGCCCCATCCTCATAAAGCTACACTTCTTCAAGTTAATGAGAAACTTCTCTTAGTCTCAACTTTAAAAAAATTAATCTAATATGCATCAAATTCTCTTCTAATGTCTTACTAAATATCAATATTTCATGAAGATAAAAAAATTTAACAAGTCTACCCAAAATCTCTTTCAATACCTCATTCATCAATCTCATAAATGTACTAGGTGCATTGATTATCTGAAAAGGCATGAAAAACCATTAATACAAACCTTCTTTGGTCTTGAATGTTTTCTTGGACTCATCATCTTCTCTAATTTGAATTTGATGATAGTCACTCTTCAAGTCAATCTTGGTGAAGTATTCAGTCTGACTCAAACAATCCATGATATCATCCATTCTTGGTAATGGAAATTAGTATTTGATGGTGCCAAAATAACGGGCACTGCACATGGACTTAGGCTCTCTCTAATCAAGCCTTTATTCAACAATTCTTCAACTTGCCTATTCAGCTCTTCACTCTCTATTGGAGACATTATGTGGGGTGCTTTGTTAGGAAAACTTCCTTCGGGTATCAAATCAATTTGATGAATTATCTTTCTCATAGGTGGCAGCCCCTCAAGTGCATTATCTAAAATAATCTCTTGAAACTCTTGCAACAAATATGTAATATCTACAGGAACATCTTCCATATTTTCATAGTTAGTTTTAAGAATCAAAGAAAAAAAAACTTTCTCATGTCTCATACCATCTAATAATTTCCTTGCATCCACTAGAAAAAATCTTGCATTACCACAAACTTGAACCAAGTCTTCTTTCATAGGCTTCAATTTATGTTTCACTCCACCCTTAGTTTATTGAATATGTAAATTTAGCACAACTATCATGCATTTCCTTCCTAACAAAATATGGCATGCATCCATAGGAATTATATTACACAATATTTCATCAAAATAACCTCCTATTTTAAATTTTACCAAACATTATTTGCTGACCAAAAGCTTGTGATTGTCTTATACCCATGCTATCTGGTATAGATTTGGGTGCTTCTTCCTCTCTAGCTTTAATTTTATCACCATTTCATCATATACTAGGTTATTTGTGCTTCCACTATCTATGATGACATTAAAATCCTACCCTTCACATTTGCATCTTGTCTTGAGTAATCTCTTTCTTTGAGTTGGTTCATTTTCCACATTCAACAATGCTCTCCTTTTCATAAAGACTTCACCTCCTTCTAGTTCTTTTGAATGTGATGAGTGTGCATCCACCTCATTGATGTTTTTTGCTCTATTTTTATTTTCCGATCTTCTATTGGTCCTTTCTTGATTGTGAGAGAAATCATATGCTTTATGCCCATTCTTTCCACATCAAAAATAGCTTTCGTGAAAGCCACCTCTTATGAATCCTCTACCCAATCTTCCTTTACCTCTTGGATTTTGATCTCTGGTCCAGGGTAATAATTTTATTATTTCTAATTTTTGATGTTTCCTTGGTCTTAAAACTTCTTTCCTTTTTTTTTATTTCCATTATAATTTCTTCCCCCACTTCTTTTGCCAAAACTTCTTCCTCTTTGTTTTCTCTCAAATTTTCTATTCAATCTTTCTTCAACTTTCAATGCAAATTGATATGCATCCTCCATGGTGTACATTCTCACTAGTGCCAACTCTTCTTGTATGCTTGGATTTAAACCATTGATGTAATGAGATTCTTTCTCCATGTTTTCTTTAGAGTGTCATGTTCTTATCAAAAATTTGTGAAATTCTTTTGCGTATTCTTCACAGTTTTTTTTCCTTCTCTCAAACTTTGCATCTTTTTGAGCAGCTCAAACTTATAGTATACATGAATAAATTGTCTTTTCATCTTTTTTACCATCCTATCCCATATAGAATTTTTTTATTTCCCTCTTCTTCCTCTTTCAAGATGAATTTCATTACACCAAATACTAGCACACCCTTTTAGTTTAGTTTTTCCAAACCTCACCTTGTGAGGTTCTTCAATGTCTTCAAACATGAATAACTCCTCCAAGTCATTAATCCAATCTATCAACTCTTTTGGATTCATGTTTCCACTATAGTTTGAAACCTCCATCTTTGGCTTCTTTCTAATTTTTGTAATAGCTCTCAACAATCTGATTTCTCAAAGACCCATTAGATCTTGTTCTTCCTCTTCAAATTCCTCTTCAACTTCATCTTTACTATCATCTCCTTCTCTACACATATCTGTTTTGCAAATATTTTCTGACAAAACTTCAACTTACCTTTTGAGAGCTCTAAATTCATTTGTTAAAGGATCTCTTCCTCCTCCTCTGCATCTACCTCTACCACATTGATAAACTCTTAGAGGCATTTTAATCTTTACCCACAACTCATAGGTCAAGTTGTAAATTGCCTTTCTTTAGTGCTTTTTTTACAAGCTCAAATTAACCTACTTTGATACCACTGGTGCAAAGGGAGACTTTCCCTTTCAAATCTGAAACCAAACACACAAAAAACACTATGCAAGAAGGAAAAAAATTATCATGAAACACATAATAAGGAAGATAAATTTGCAATATGTTTTATATTCAAATTTTGAAAATGAGTTAAATAAACATGGAGCTCATATGATGACATACAACATGGGCTTCACACATACAAAATTTCACAACTTAACATTCTAGCTTCATTCTGGAAGCATCTAGGTATGCAACCACTTCTCCAAAATCCCCCTACTCCAAATGAGCAAGCATCAGTATATAGAAATTATTTAAGAAAAAAACACCATTGGTTTTCCAAAAAAATATCCAATAACCACCTTGAAATTCAATGCCTAGCTTGAGGAGAGATAATAATATAAAATATAAATTAATTCCTTTCATTCATAACCTTCACATGGGTGCCTAACTTTTGGCCAATCACCTTGGCCAACTATGACACCTTCTCTAACTCCCAGTGGCCTCGACGAATCCAAATACAGACATCTAACAACCTACAAAGCTTGTGGAACAAAAATGAAAATGCATGCATAACATGGACTTGAACATGAAAGAACATGCATCCCATGCAGTCTACATCAAGAATGGGATGCACAATAAGGGTATTTTCCAAAATTTTCTTTAGTACGTATTCATAAATGCATAATTCCCACCAAAATTATAATTACAATTTCAACCCAAGGGAAATTACAAAGTTTCAAATCAAAATATTTATTCACCTAACCCCTAAGCCCTTATTAAAAAGTAAACTAATAAAATGACCATTTTTTTGTGACACAAGATTGCCATTTCACCTTGGATGCTCCTGCATCACACTCATAGTACATAAGGCCATCAAGTCCACATTCTAGAAGTTCAACCTCAAGTGACATGTCAAATCCAACCTTGGAAAGTTTGAGAAGACACAAATTTAGAAGTATGACAGATATTTATGAGAAAAATGAAGGTAAGAATAGTGTAGGTTTGAGTTCTCTTTTTGCATTATTCGCATGATGACGATCCTATTCATTTTGAAGATGCAATTAAAGATGAGAAATGAGTAAATACAATGGATGAAGAAATAGATGGTATAGAATGTGAGAGAAAATAATATATTCTTTATCATAAAAGTCTTTTCTAGAAGATGATGGTTAGTTGATTTATCAAATATTTTGCAACAGTTACCTTCTAAAACAACTTTAATATTTTTTACAAGCTACCCAATACTTAAATGATTATGTTATAATTTAGACACATCCAAATTGGAATGAATAAAAGTAGTTTCTCCTTAGTTTTCATTATAAGGGTACCTTTTTCCATTGCATCAACCTTTTTTATCATCACCAAATTTTACTTGACTTCTCAAAGATTTGAAAAATAGATCATATTTACCTATCATATGATTTGAGCAATAGTTATTCAAGAACCATGCATATTTTTAAAATTCTTTTGCCAAATTGCATGTGAAAAATGTGGAGTGTTTTACATCTTTGAAAGACTCTTCAATATAGTTGGCTCTTGACTTATTCAAATCATATTTTTTCTTTCTACATTAAAATTCATAGTTTGGATACCTTTCATAATATTTGCATTGGATTCTTCTACAATAGACAAAAATTCTTCCTCTTCCTCTATTATTTCCTATCTGTTTTCCTCTACCATGTCCTCTAGTTGTAGATAAATCCCCTTGAGATTTATTTGAGTGAGAAGGGGTTGTAGATTTTTCTTCAAATCTCATAGTAGACATGAAGGATTGCAATATGCTCTCCATATAACATTGCATACTCTCCTAATGAGATTGGAAAGAACCTATAAACTCTGCAACTTTGAATGTATTTAGATATTTACTTTATTCAATGACTATCACCACTAGATCAAATTTCAGAGGAAGAGATCTCAACAAAATTTCTACATTTTTTGCTCAATGACATTTTGCTCTTGTGTTTTAGGATGGTTCACAATGCCTTGAGTCCTAGTAATAAATTCTTCAGTAGACTCAACTTCTTTCATCCATAAATTTTTAAAATCTCTTTGAAAGGTTTGAAGTCTTACCAATTTTACTTTGTTAGATCCTTGGTATGTAGTTTGTAGAGCCTCCCATGCACCCTTTGAATTTTTCATACTAGCAATATGGAGAAATATTGAAATATCCAATGTAGATTGAATGGTGAATAGAGATTGATTGTCCCTTTTCTTCTTTCAACAAATTTCATTGATTTACTATTAAGATAATCTTAACTTCATGTCCATTATATCCTACTTCTAATAATTCCCAAAGTTCTTGGGATAATAGTAGGGTCTTCATCTTTATACTCCAATATTCATAGTTATATCCAGTAAATAGTGCAAGCCGAAATGGGAATTTTTTTATTTTTTTTCCATTCTGATATTTCTTGGATAAAAATGTTACCCTATAGTTGTTTCTTGCACAATAAAATTTTGTAACCTACTATAATACCAATTGAAGTATAAAACTTATACACAACTCTAACACTATACAGAGATGAATAAATAAAACTAGAATTTTGATAAAAAAATCATAAACTCAAAATTTTGCACAAAAATGAAAAAATAGAATCAAGCATTGTTTTATTCTTTTGTAAAATAAGTTGATTGTATAAAAAAAAGAGTGCTGACCATGCAAACTAAAGCATGTTCTGATCATGCTAAATTCAACTAGGAAAAACTATGCCTAAATTTATTGCAAACTAAAAATAGAACATCTATAGTTACTGCACATGCAACTGAAATTTTATTATGCATTAATAGAAATAAGAAATAAACTATTGGAAAAAAATAAAAAATTAAGTCATTGATCATGCATTTATTCAATGTAGGTGGCTAGTGATTGGAATTTTTGTGGATTATGTCTTTCTTGTTGCTTTCTTGTATAGCTCCCTAGCCATGGTGGTTGTAATATAGGGTAAAGAAACATGTTTTTCATTTTGTCTTTATTTGAGCAAGGAAAATATTTCTATGAATTGAGTCATGAAGCATGGAGATATGCATTCCTGAAATGCAAAGAAAGTTCTATTGGCTATGTAATGTTTATTTTGATTACAGTAGATTTAGAACTGGTTCCTAAAATAGCACTATAGGGATGTCAAATGTCTTACCTTCAGAAATCAGGGATGTGGATATGTTGAATATGATTAGTAATATCACATTTGTAGAGAATATCAATATTGAAGAGGTAAAATTACATATAATCACAACAAGATCAGGTGGTTCATCATAGGAGGCATGAAGGAAGAGAAAAAGGAGAGAAATAGAGCACAAAGGAAACATAAATAAAGTGCATAAAATAAAACATAGATGATCTAAATAATTTTTTATAACTTCATATATATTCAAGACATTTAATATTTGTACCATAAAACAAAATACGAAGATGTTGATCTTTTTTTCTTTGCTCAAAAAACACTAAAAAAATGGACTCCCTTATTACTAGTTGTCCAAGCTATTGTTACAACAAATACTAGATATTTTTTCTAACTGTTACTACAACATAGCATGCACTTGCTCTCTCTTTTTATTACATTCATTAGTTAACAAAAATACTTAGTAAAACCTATGTATAATCCCAACAAGTTGTTGGTAGATGGTCAACACTCCCCTCAAGATTCGTGAAAAGGGACAAACTACCTCCTATGTAATCCATGTCTCTATTGTTTGTATCAGGCATTGATAGATCAATCTTTTGACATAATGGAAAAAATGGGTCAAAAAAATGGTATTAGAGTGTTGGGTCACGGGTTCAAATTGCTTTAGGTAACACTAACAAGAGATTGTTGGTAAATGGTCAATGCTCCCCTCAAGATTCATGACAAGGGATTAACTGCCTCCTATGCGATCCATGTCTCTACCGTTTGTATCGGGCGTTGATAGATCAATATTTTGATGTAATGAAAAATGTGGTCCAACATAAGGAGGGAAAAACAAACAACATTTAATTACATTTAATTTTGGTATGTATGAGAAATATAATGGAGGACATATGCAATTAAATTCTCATTCAAAATTTGTTCTAATGTAGTGGATGAGAAAGGAAGTTGATATGAGTCTAAGCTAGGGAAAAGAAGGCCCACATTTTGGAACATATTTAGAAGATATATTAGGGGTAAGGATAATGAAAAGTGTATAGTGGAGTTAATTAGGGAATTTGGGATTAATTTCCAACATTCCCCCTTCATCGCAATTGTTGTCATCCATGATGCCCAAGCTGTCTCTTTGATGAATAAAATTTTCCTTTCCTAATGGTTTGGTGAAGATATTTGCATACTATTCTTTAGACCTACAATTTTCCAAAATAGTTTCTCCATCATTGATTATTTCCCTTATGAAATGATACCTTGTGTCAATGTTTTTGCTTCTTTTATGAAAAAATGAAATTTGTTGGATAGAGCAATTGTAGAGTTTTTGTCACAAATACTTTAGTTGCTCCTTCATGTTCATGCCTTATATCTTTTAGCACTCTTCTCATTCAAATGGCTTGACATGTTGCTCCCATTACTGCTACATATTTAGCTTTAATATGGAAAGAGAAACAGTGGGTTGTTTGTTAGAATCCTATGAAATGACTACCAAACCCATGACTATTGGTGTTGGAGTAGGACTGTTGTTTTACATTTTAAATCTCTTCAAGATCTCTAATCGGTAGTTTGATTGATAAATAAAGATACCACTTTTCATTTTTTGTACCTCTATGCCTAGAAAATACCTTAACAACCCTATGTTTGTCATCTCAAACTCATTTTCGTAGTCTCTTTGAAATCAACAATGAGGATATCATCATTCTCAATGAAGATTAAGTCATCTACATGCAAAAAAAAATCAATATCTTACCATCACATTCCTTGATGTAGAGTGGGATCACCATCACTTTTTCTAAAGTCATTGCTCGAAAAATACGTTTCAATTTTGTTGTACCATGCCCATGGTGCTTGCTTTAAACCATAAATTATCTTTTTTAGCCTATACACTTTTTCTTCTTGCCCTAGTATCTCATATTCAGGTGGTTGCTCCACATACACTTCCCCTTTTAATAATCCATTTAAGAAGGCTGACTTCATGTCCATTTGATAAACCTTCCAATGGTGTTGGGATGCTATTGCTAAGACTGTCCTCATGGTTTCTAATTTTGCAATTGGAGCATATGGTTTATCATAGTCTCTTTCTGGCTGCTATTTGTATCCCTTTTCAACCAATCTTGCATTGCGTCTTTCAATCCTTCCTTCAACATTACTTTTGGTCTTATAGACCCACTTTACTCCTATAACATATTTTCCTTGTGGATGATCCACTAATTCCCATGTTAACTAAGATGTATTCCCTCAAGGAAACTATAAATGATTCATGTTTATGGAACCAACATTATGGTACAATTTTACTTTTTTAGGATTAAGTTTGCTTTATAAGAAGAACATGGTGAGAGGACTTCCAACAATTTAGGAAAAAGAAGAAATTCAAGTTGTGTACTTGGAAAGTAGCATTGAGATAGTTTTTCAGTGAACAAATCATGGAGGTAAATATCTCTTCTAGAGCTTGTGCATGTTGAAATCTATGGTGACATGCAAGAGGAATCTTTCGGTAAGACTATTTACTTTTTTCTTTTATTCATGATTTATCTCACTACACATGGGTTTATTTTTTTAAGCATAAATCCAAGGCATTTGAATGTGTCAAAAACTTTAAAGTTATGGTAGAAAAACAAAGTGGGTATTATCTCAAAATACTTAGAATAAATAGAAGGGGGGAATTCACTTCCAAAGAGTTTTCTAAATTTTGTAACACTCATGTCATCAAGAGACAACTTATTGAAGCTTATATACCTGCCAATAAAATGGAATTGTAAAAGGAAGAACTATATCATTATGGAAATGGCAAGAAGTATGTTATAGTCCAAAAATCTTCCTGATTGCTATTTGGTAGTAGTAGTAGTAGCAACAACTATTTATATTCTAAATCAAATCCCAACAAAATTCTTCAGAACATCACTTCAAATGAAGCTTGTAGTTGTCACAAGCCTTCAATGGCTCACTTTGATGTATTTGGTTGTCCAACATATGTTGAAGTTACAATTCAAAAGAAAAAATTGGATACAAAATCTCAACTTTCTATCTTTGTCAGCTATTCCGATTCAACAAAATGGTACAAATTCTATAATCCTGAAACAAAGCAATGGATTGTTAGTTAGATGTGGTTTTGATGACTTCAGGGAGTGTATGTCAATTGCAAAAAGGTGTTCAACTATCTACACCACTAATCATGGGTATTGAAGATGATTGTGATCATCCTCTCCCTTCAAGCTCAAGTTCAACAAGTTCTTCTTCAGATGATACTTCAAGTCCAACATCAAGTCCAAGCTCTTTAAGAAAGGTATGAAGTTTAAAAGAAATTTATCAGAGGAGTTCTAATGTGAATTGAATTGTCAAATTTTCTTTGCTTAGAATAATTCTAGTTGAACCTTTGGTGTATGAAGAAGTTGTGAAATAAACAATATGGATTGATGCTATGAATAACAAGATGCATGCCTTTTAAATCCAATACATTTTATTTGTGCTCCATCAAATATTACACAACATCTATGTTAAAAAATTCAAGTATCTAATTTTTGGACACCAAAATCATTATTATTTTGACCTATAAAAGGCCTAATTTTTGAATATTTTTTTTAAAATTTTGAATTATTTTTAAGACCTCATCTATCTATTAATTCAATTAATTTAGCTTTGGATTCAAAAATATAAAATAAATTCCATGAGAGTTTGTGTTTCTTATGGGTTATAATAGGTATATGAAAGTTTAATAATATACTTTGTAAAATTATTAAGTGGTTTCCTCATTATAATTACATATAACTTTTATGTTCTCCTTTTTTAACTTTTGTGAGAAAAAAGAGTATTTTCCTCATTATAATTACATGTAATGTTTTATGTTCTCCCTTTTTTACTTTTGTGAGAAAAAAACCTAACTTTAAATCATTTTGGCAAGAGAAAATATCTGGATTACAAAGGATTATACAGAATTCTAGTCGAACCAAAATTTATACTGAGGTCTAGGGCTTTTCTTGCTACTCTTTGAAACATGGCTCGTTCGAACGATTGGAACCAAAATGGAGGAACTAGGACCTACAACAATCAGTTTTTGACCATCATAGTTAATACGCAGGATCAAGAAGACAATACAAAGAAAATCAAGAAGCGGGAACTGGCTGTAAAAGACGGTAGAACTTATTCTATGACAATTGTATTGGCAATGCTAGCAGTCCTCCTTCCTATGCTCACATTTGGTGCCCTCTACGTGCCAGACGACCATACAAGAAAGGAAATAGCTCTATTGCTACTGCTTCCAGGTCTTTTCTTCTTGGGAATTTTAATAATCTTGATGCTTTTGATCATGGATCGGAAAGATAAATTTATAAGAGAGCAGAACGTTCATGGAAATAGGTATTTCTACCTTACCCTAAATTATTTAATCAAAATGATCGTGTCAAAGTATTTATGTATCTCATTTTCATAACCTAAGATAGTTTATTACATTCACTATGGATCTTAATCTCTTTATATTTTTACCCATAGGAAAGTGTAATGTAAACAGTATATTTTAAGTTTTGATTTGGGTAGGATTTTTATTTGAAATTATACTAACTTTTCAATAGAATTCACCCACTAAACAATTCAAAACATAGAATATTTCATTTAAATCTGTCCGTAACCAAGCATTGCACAATATAATCGTCTTTTCTCCGTGTGTGTGCTTGTAACTAGACTGAATAGTATGGAAGATTTGGCTTCTTGGGAGAGTCGAGAAATTGAACCGACAGAGAAAGTCTTCAAGTGTTTTTCTATGATTGGGCTCATATGTTTTTTTCTTCTTTTCGGATATGAAGTGTGCGCCCTTTAATTATAAGGTAAGCTATCAAAGTCTGAAAAAGTACCTCTTATATTAAAGGCATTTCAGGTTAAAAATGAAGTTATTACTCCATATATTTGTATCCAGGTTCGAATCTCGGTTAAAAAGGGATAAATGTTACAATGAAAATGGTTGATCTTACGTACTTTTTTAAGCTAATAACAAACGTGATTGTTGCTTTGAAACGCTGAAAAATACAGTTTAGTACAACCCATTAGTATTGTTATAAATGATTTGGAACTACAACTAACTAGAAGTCCATTAAGGGCTCAATAGATTCTCGATGGATCTGTTGGAGTCTAAACATTATCCTCCTGTTAGATTATGAATTTCGATGGGGTCTTCAACAAGATGATTTGAAAAAATGTAGTGGTCTAATTGTTTGATCTATAAACTCAAAATTTAGAAACCAACTAAAATAAAATGATTTCTTACTTGTTTTGCAAATGAAAGTTTAAATTGATTATAGGACATGTGGGATGCAGTGGTGGAACTTAAAATGGCTCATTTTTCTTCGTGTCTATTGTACCAAGGTCTTCGTATGGGGACCCATCTCATTTACATAGATATTCCCACTCTCATTGTCTATTTTATGGCCAAATTGAGTCCCTCAAGCACCACTTAGGATGTTGTCCTTGGGCTCAAGAAGCTTGGAATTGGATCCATGACTTCTTTAGGCCCTTCAGGCCTACTCCCTTCTCATTGCACATGATTCTTCTTAGGGATTGGCTTAATCTTCCTCACAAGCTTACTTAGATATGACACACTTTAATGGTGGAAATTTTATTCAGTATTTAGAAAGATAGAAATGTTGCATTGTTTAATTGCAACACTATTGATAAATGATTTTTTTGTATATCAAAGATATGATATTCTCTATTGTTCTTATACATATTCAAGTACAAGTTAGTAAAGTTGCACTTAATGTTTTTCATCTTTGAGAGCTACTAGACCACTGGAGTAATGCCCCTTAGACTATAACTTCTATTCCTCTTGAATCCAATTCTCCTCTTGGGCATCAACATGGATGTAGCCACTCTACCAAATGAGACAATTGAGGATATAATGAGTCTCGCTCTCATGGTCTTGTTCCATCTAATCCTAGTGACAATACTACCCATGGAGGATGGCCTCAACCCTTGCATTTGACATCTCCTTAGTGGGAACTTGATGGCCAAAAACTATTGAATTTCCTCGTATGCCACTTGCCATCTCCTTAATTTTCACTCAGCTACTTCCAAAGGAGAATGTAGAAGGTAATTCTCTCACTTGTTGGGAGCCAATTGATGAATCTACCCTTGTTTATGTTTGGGGGAAACTTGATGATAAAGATCCTCCTCCATCTAGCATATCCATGATTTCTTATTTGTTTTTTGTAATGTTATTTTAGAGCTAAATGTTTTTGTTAGAATTGGTGATGTACTTCTCTACCACCCTCCCGCTTTTTTGTGAATATTGTACTACTTTTTTTATATTATTAAAAAACTTTAAATAGGATAATATTCATCAAAATAAGTAAATAAATCTATAAAAAAATTTGTAATGTAGTGACTTTGTACCCCTTGCAAATTCTCCATTTACACCCTCTTACCTTAGAAAAATCAAACCCAAAGATGTTATTCCACCTCATCCATCCACTTTCCACCCACTTAGTGGCTATATGTAGTGTCAATGGGGGAATTTCTATCGAGAAGATGAGTGTGGCATGTGGAATTTTGCGTGGCACCTCCATTTTTGATAGAATTCCTGCCTCTAGAATTTGCAGAGGCATTATACTTCTCCATTGGTGATGAAGCGTAACACTCCTGCACCCTTGAACAACCTTGAACGACTCTTTTGGGCTCCTATTTATCTTCAAAAGACTTTCCTTCACATTGAATTCATTTTCTTCAATCTTCTTCACACTTCTTCAATCTCACCACACACTTCTATATACTTCTCGAGCATTTCACAGCACCTTCCATAATTTTTGAACCTCTAAGGTGATAATCTACTAGTTTTTCTCCTCTTGTTGTTGCAGTAATGTTGCCATCTACAAGCTTCCGAGCTCGCATACCGCTTCATGTGCTTGAGGGCATCTTGTTGGGGAGGTGATATCCATTAAATACTTAGCATTGTTGTTTGATTTAGTAGCATATTGTTGTTAGCATTGCTTAATATTCTTCCTTTTAGTGCTTTCCTTTATCATACTCTTTCTATTGTGGCTATCTTGGCTATCCATGGAGCTACGAATACCAAAACTGAGGTTTGAGTATGGAAAGCCCTAAAACAGCCCCAACATTTTTCCTCATTTTGTTGTGTGTAGGTACTTTGCTCATGTGGAGCTTGCGGGAGGTTGGATCAACCATAAGCTTGATTTTCATCACCTTTGTTCTTGTCAAATTCCATCTTTTACGTTAAAGTATTCTTGTTATTTCAGTAGTTTAGCTATTTTATGTTTTTTGTCATTGCATAAAATTGTACGTATCAAGTATTTAGTGAATTATCTGACAATTTAGACTATACTTTGTACACTCTATACGTACAACTGCCAACACCCAACATGGACACTAGTGTGCCACATTTTTCATACTAGCTTTTCTTTTACATGCTCTTTGTGATTACATGTAGATAATGTGATCTCCCATATCACATTGCTTGGCATATCTTTATGTTTGTGAGTTTTCTTTGGATGAGCCTAGTTACTCCATTGGTGCAAGGATACAAAGGAAGCGAATCTATTGTAACATTCTTATATTTGTATCTACATTCTTCTATATGTCATAAACATTGTCTTCTCCTTTGTCTTTTGTTTTCCTTTTGTTGATGATGCAAGGCATTGAGACATTTAGGTCTCTTCCATGTTGACCCAAAAGATTTCTCTTTGCTTTCGCTTTCTATGTTTCATTCCCACTTTTTTCTTGTTATTCCATGAGGTGTCTAGGGAATGATGATGGTTCCAAGCTCTATTATCTCATTGTATCAAAATACATACACTAACCCCAAAATCCATGGATTCCTTAAGTGTTATCTTTGGATGGCATGTGGGGGAAACCTCATTTTCATGATACAGTTTTATTTGGAAACATATGTTTGGCATACAAATTTCTAAATAAGATCTCATGTCCCTTGTTATCAATAGGTATATATAATTTTCTACTTTAAAGTAATTTCTCATAGCATGGTGTTTAGCAATTTCTCTATAGTGGGGGCATACATTGGCATTATTTCATTTTGGCATTGGCATTTCTTGCTTCACTTTGTTCATGGAGATAGAACTTCATTGGTATAGTATGTTGATTATTTTTCATGTCTAGCATAATGCAACTTGCTAGCCTTGTGACACGTGTTTTTATGAGTGCACACCTTGTAGACCTAGTGTGTGTTTCTCATCTTTCGGGGATCACCATATACCAAAATTACACTAGCCCTTGTGAGCATATTTTCATGGCCACCTAGTATAACACAACTTGCTTTCCAATGGAGTCATGAGTGTAATTGATGGAAAATAATGCAATTGTGGCTAGTCCATCCCTTCTTTCATTAGCTTTAACATTGTATGCTTGTGTATCTTGTCTTGCTACACATATCTTGTACATCTTGTGTGTCCCTTTGTCCTTATGTTGGTTTGTCATGGGATCTTTGATCCTAGGGGCTTGATCATCCTCCTTAATCTCTATCATCTTATCTTTCTAACATTTGTACACTTGGATCTCTCTTGATGCATATTTGTCTACTTTAGTGTGAATTTGAGCATGTCCTCATACTTTCACTAAAGTGGGGGCTAAATGTAGTGTAGGAAATTGTATACCTTTATGATTTCACATTATGTTTGGGTCCCTTAATTAATTGGATTTAATTAAGCTTCTAATTTACCAAATTATGCATTCCAAAGCCTTATTTTGCCCATTTTCCAAAAGGGGAACCAAAATTTAATTGTTACAATTAATAATTAAAATACATTGAAGCTCATGTGTCCTAACTTATGGGCCATGAACACTTCACCCAAGGGCGAATGGGTACCCTTGAAGCCCTAGGACCCATTTTTAAATATGTTTTTGGAAATCTTTAAATGATTCAATTTAATATGCAAGTGTCGGCTTTCAAATTCTAATTTCTAGGAAATTAGATAAACACTTAAAAATACATAGTTTTTCTATCATTTGAAATCTAAGCTACATTATCAAAATTTCCTATGAGAAATTATTATTGTTGAGAGCACTTAAAGTAGATTTATCAATCATCTACAACAACATTCAAGATCCTCTCATCATGTTAAAGTTCATGCATTTTCATGTCATGTTTTGAAGCTAACATTGTGATCTAGGATTCAAGTATTCAAGCAAGCATTCAAGCATCAAATAAAGTCAAATTAGCAAGATCCAAAGCCTTAGAGTGATGTGCTTGACTTCAGTCCTCTAAGGGAAGCCATTTAAGGAGGATGCAATCAAATATGGGAAAAAAATAGAACAGGGAGAAATGAATGAATTGTTGTAGAAAGTGAGAAAAATCAAAGTAAACCTCATTGAAATTGTGATAGAAGATGCAAAAGATTTGGTGAAGGAAGTTATTGGCCAGTTCTTAGGGAAGAGGTTCACACGTGAGGAGATAAGGAAATGGGTACTTGACAACTGGAGAGACGATCCAATAATAAACTTTATGCCAAAAGGATTATTTGTAGCGGTGATGGAGAACAAATAGAAAAGGGAAGAAATACTTGACAAGGTTGATTGGAAGAATGGTAATTTATATCTATATTTACAACATTGTGGGAGTAATTTCAATCCATTGGAATTCAATCCACAAGATGGTCCAAAATTGATAAGGTTGTATAACCTACCCTATGAATATTGGTTTGGATTTGTTTAACAAAAAATGGAGACAAGATGGGTATAATGCTAGAAGTTGATTTAAGAAATGGTGAAACTTTGATCTTTGCAAGAATAAGAATTATGGCAATAGGAGAAATCCCAGATGAAATAACACTGCAATATGGCAATAAAACTTAGATACAACCATTGGAAATTGAAAGGAAAGTATATTTTTGTTTGCACTATAGAAGGAGAAACCACAATATCAAAGATTGTAAACGTAGGCCAGCGAAACCCAAAGAAGTATGAACGGAAAAAAGAAAGAAAAAATGATGAGAAGGTAACAGAAAATGATATGAAGGTAAATGAGAAAACAAAAACAACAAAGGAGTGGACGATTGTAGCTGCAAATCAAGAAAAAAGGTTGCCTTATACCTTCCTGATAAGTATGAAGAAGGTGAAATTGTACCACAGGAAATTGAACCGGCAATCCAAATGCTAGAATACATAGAAGGTTGGGATAAGGAAACAAATGAATTTGACTCTACAAAAGGGGAAGAAGATGAAGTAGATATTTTTTTGAAGAGAGGCACATTGTACAATCAATGAAGGAAGTCTTTGCAAGAAAGGTAGGAAGAAAAACTAATAAGAAAAAAAGAGAGGAGGAAGTTCTCAAGGGAAAACAACTATTAATTAAGACATTTATGACTAGATCCAAGGGAGGAAAACCTTCGCTTGGAAAGAGATGAGGATTCTTATATGGAATGTTAGGGGCCTAAACGCCCCTAACAAAAGACAATTGGTGAGATGCTAGTCGGAAGTACAAAAGCTAGATTTACTGTTTTCTCAAGAAACGAAGCTATTAGGTGATGAGAAGGAAAATTTTATAAAATCCTGCGAAAGATGGAATGGTACCTTTTTGGACGGTGTTGGTGCTCTAAGAGGTTTGGGAGCCCTATGGAACCCATCAGTTGTAGATATAACCATGGAAGCCTCGAGCAAAAACTGGATGAAGATAAAGGTAAAAAATTTATCCTCAACCTTTGGCTTTACTTTTTTCAATGTGTATGGTCCAACAAAAACTAAGGACAAAATGAAAGTATGGGAGGAAATAAGTGCTTTGATTAGGAAATAAAAAATGGTGTTAGGCGGGGATTTTAATGCCATTATGGATCTGAGCAAAAAAAGTGACCGAGGGTGTAGGAAAATAACCCAATCTCAAAAAGATTTCACAAATTTCATGGAATCCAATAACTTGATAGATGTTAAAACTATGAATGGCATATACACCTAGACCAACAGGAGATAAGGTTTTACCAATATTGTTGAAAGAATAGATAGATACTTAATTACAGAAGATTGGTTACAAGTAAATGTACCTCCAAGGGCCATGGTCAAACCAAATTTCATCTCAAACCATTATCCAGTGGAACTCCTACTAAGCTTTAACACAAACTGAGCAAGAGGACAATTTAGGTTTGAAAAAATGTGGCTAAGGAAAGAAGGCTTACTGGAAACAATGAAAGAATGGTGGGATGAACCTCTGTTAACCCGAGGCACAAGGATGTTCCTATTTCAAAAGAAACTGACCCGAATGAAGGAAAGATTAAAAGAATGGAATGTTAGTGTTCTTAGAAATATTTTTGAAGAAAAAATTAGATTGGAGGAAATGGCTGCACTAGGTGATAAAATAATGAAAGATTTGATGAAAATCAAGGAATATGTGGAGGAAAAAAGACTCATGGCTAAATACAATGAAGTGTTAGCCTGGGAGGAAGTCTATTGGAAGACCAAGTCAAGGGAAGACTAGCTCAAATAAAGCAATCTAAACACCAGCTACTTTCACAATTCAACAAAGAACAGATGGAGTTGGAACATAATAGGTCGAGCAAAATATGAGGATGGGAATACTGTGATTGATGAAGAAATGATACAAAAACTTGGTGTTGATTACTTTGAAAGATTATTAGGTGGAAAAAATGTGGTTGACCCACTAAATAACAGCATCCTGGACAACATACAATGCAAGGTAACAAAGGACAATAATGCAATCCTAATAGAACCAATCAAACATGAAGAAGTGAAGTCGACTTTATTTGAAATGAAGTCAGAAAAGGCACCACAGCTAGATGGCTTCAACGCACTGTTTTATCAGTCATGTTGGGACTTTTTGGTTGTAGAGTTAACAGGGGTAGTTGAGTTGCATAGGAATGAGATCATTCTGAAAGACTTTAATAGTACCAATTTATCCCTCATTCCCAAGAAAGATAAGTGTGAAAATTTCTTGAATTACAAACCAACCTTGTTATGTAACTCGGTCTATAAGATAATAAACAAAGTATTGGCAAATAGATTGAAGAAGATATTACCTAGAATAATTGATGAGCCTAAAATGTGCTCATAGTTTGGATATTATGATAAACTTTTAATGACCTTACTTTTGTTATTTGTGGTTGTTTAAAACTCTTTTGAAACTTTTTATGGGGATATCCTGTAGCAAAACATTTGCATATTCCTACAGCTTATTATGTTGACTTGACTACATTTATTACCTTGTTGACTCTCTAAATGACTGGTATATCGCATACAGTTTTTGAATGATGAAATATATTTAAATTTGTGATTGATGAATGGATATTGTGTGTGTGCCATACGCCTTTTCTTTCGCATTTGTTACCTTTTGTTTCGCAGGTTGTTGAAAAATGATGGAGTCAAGTGCAGTCGATCTCGGCCTTGCAGTAAAGTCCATTTCCTACACGACTTCGAGGAAGCTCCGACGAAGACTCTTTGACCGAAAATGTTGGAAAATATTTTTAATGACAGTCAATCTGGAAAGAGTGGAGCGCTAGATTCTCTATGGATCGGGTTGAATGCATAAATTCATTTATGAAGTTTGTTCCTTGATTCTGGGATACACTTTACTTCCACATCTTTCTTTGATAGGGTTAGTTAGTTGCTCTCCTAATTTTAAATAAAGTACTCCTCCTGCGCGAGTGAGAAAGGAGATGATAGATAGAGTAAGATAGAAATAGATTAGTAGATATCATGTAAGAGTCAATATGATAATAAAAAGTAGAATCTATTTGATAAGAGACATAATTTGTTGTTAGTTTCTATATCAACAAAGCAATGTATACCATTCTGTTTTCATGAATAAAGTTTGATGAAGTTTTGAGTTCAACACCTTTGTAATCAGTAGATGCTTGCTAAGGGGGCCCACTTAGTAAGTATCTATAGCTAGTTAGTTAGCTATTCTTTTATGTTGATCTTCAGTTAGCTTTCATCTTTTTAAGTTTTCATACAAACTCAGTCTTGTATTGCTCCTGCAACATAGAGAATCCATCTCTGTGCCTGTTCATGCAGCATAAGGCTAGCTCATAGTTTGTGTTTCAGCCGTAGCTGTTATGGTTTCTGTTTTAATCAAATCATAGTTGAGTTAAATAACTTTGCATTACCTTCCTGTAGCATAAATAGAGTTCCTTTCAAGTATTTATTTCTATTAAGTTTTGACTGAAACTAGTTCTTAGTGCATGTATTGTGCTACGCCATTTAAAGTATATGTCCCCTGGTTTGACAAGTAAATTAACATCCATAGAGAGATATTAGTCACCTGTCGGAATGTCTAATTCCCAGGAAAGGTTTTACTGTGATTCTCATATCCTTTTGTGGGTGCAACCATTTTTGGCACCATTGCCGGGGATGGCATCCAGCTAGGAATTTTTCAGAAGTCAATTTTTAGCATTAGTTTAGTTTGTTAGTCAAAAAATTTCAAAATATTTCAAACCACCATTCATCGTATTGCATGCATAGAAGAAGAAGAGACGCACTAGGAAGGTTCATCCCTAAAAACCTATTTGTTGAACTACCATTTGAACCAGCTGGCAATGAACCTAATAAAAACCCATTCGCTGTGTTATTCCAGCAAGCTAATATGGCAAATAACCCACCTAATAATCCACCTCTTTCTTTTGAGTTTCCCATTGTTCCCCAATGAGATACTGACAATCTTAAGAATATACCTTCTTCACTACTTCCAAAATTCTATGGCCTAGTCACAAAGGGCCCTAAAAATTTTATGTTTGAGTTTGATGTCCTCTGTCGCAGTTATGACTACAATACATACGCTCATAAATTAAAGTTATTTCCTTCCACCTTGAAAGAGGGAGCTCTCAGATGGTTCATGAGTCTGGGAAGAGGCGTCATAGATAGTTGGGCAGCCATGCAGAATAAATTCTTTGAGAAGTATAAGGAATATTGTAAGAGTGCCAGCAAAGGTGATGACATATTCCGAATTCAGCAGAAGGAGGATGAAAGTCTGGAAGATTATATTCCTAGATTTTTGTTTTCACTTAAGAGGAACTCAAACCATACTCTCAATGAGGACTCTCAGAAATTACTCTTTCTAAGGGGAATCAGTGATGCCTGTATAGACGCCCTAGACCTGATGGGGGGAGGTGATATAACCCAACTGCATTGGGATGATATAAAGAAAATATGTCTTAACTACTCTCGAGCAATAGTTAAGAAAGGTCGAGGTCATCATGCTACAGTGGGGAAGTCTTCTTCTAGTGGATTTTCTCGAATGTAGATAACAAATTTGCTGTCTGACTTCAAGCAGGACATCATTAATAATATGGCTACACAATTGGACACCATGCAAGCTCGGAAGAAACATGAGGAAGCTGAGGCAGTTTTGGCCAAGTTCTATCCATAATGTAGACAGAAGAAGCGTGATTGCAGATGCAAGATGGTGGCTAATTTGGAAGCTAGGAAACTACCTACTGACTTCAAGCCAGTAAAAGGTGATGATGATCAAGTGTTCTTTGTTGCACAAATGAGACCATGGGCCTAAAGACAAGGTATGCCTCAAGATCCTTTAACTTTTGGTAATCCTTATTCTGGCTATACTAACCAATGGCAACATGCATATGGACCACCACCACCCTGGAATCCACCTCAACCAATTTGGCCTAATTATCAAACCCCGCAATGGCAATCTCCTCAAGGAGGTTGGCAGTAGCCACAAGGACAATGGACCCCACCTTCAGGTAATTGGCAGCAAAATCCTCAATAGAGAGGTCTTCAACAATGGCAAAACCAATCCCCTGGATTCTTGCAGCTTCCACAGCCACAACCATAGGCCCTCATGCCACCTCCTACAACAACTGCCACAAATCCTGGCCCTCCAAAGCAAACACCTATGCCTACCCAGCCATTGCCCAATCCCAATAATAAGCAACAATAGCAGCCACAGCAGCATGCGTATCTTGCCGAAGCCAACCAATATCAAGCTTATGTCTTAAACGTAAATGTTATCCATTTGAGGTATGAAACCACTTTACTTGCTCCACAACCACCTCTAATTACTGAAATACCAGATTCTCTCCTTGAAGAATCTACTGCACCTGCTATTCCTACTGAGCAAATGCTTATACCTAATATGGTTTATAAGGAGCCTGTTTTGCAAAGCCAAGACAAACCACCTTTTTCTCAGAGGTTGCAAAGTACTGCATTTAAATCAATGGAAAAACCCACTTTTGACATGCTGGATCAGCTCAAAAATGTACAAATTCAAATCCCCTTATTTCAGGCTATTAAAGATGTTCCCATCTTTGGAAAAGCTATTAAAGAGGCCTGCTTAAAGAAGCCTGGATGGAAGAAAAAGGATCTTCAAACAATTCATGTCTTAGGGAAACTGGCTAATATAATGTTGGGAAATGTACTTATCCCAAAGTATATTGACCCTGGAAGTCTTGTAGTGCAGATACATATAAATGGCCAAATTGTAAAAAATATTTTGATTGACTTAGGTGCTGCCATTAATTTCATGACAAAGCATACTATGGATTCCTTGAACATTTCAAACATTAGGTCTACACCCACAGTTCTGCAGCTTGCAGATAGCTCCACAGTTAAACCTGATGGAATGGTGGAAGATGTAATTATCACTCTCGAATCTTGGGAGTATCCAGCTAATTTCACAATATTATTAGTTAAGGCAACTTTAGGAGGGTATCCAGTTATCCTTGGTAGACTATGGTTAGCAATTGTTGATACTTTTATAGGATGTTGTTCTGGAGATATTACAATTTCTGATGGACAGTCCACAAAAAAATTAGCTCTGTATCCGCCTACGAGACCTCAACCAGATTTGTCCCAACCTGTTTGGCCAGATGTGGGGGAAGAAACTAAAGAAGCCAATTCCTTGGCTCAATTAATGATGCTTCAAAATGACCCATTCTCACAACTTCAGAGTGAAGATGCTTTGCTTTTTCAAATTCTACAGTTCAACTCTGATACGGGTAGCTCATCTGATCCAAATGGCAGCCATCTACAATGTTTTCTGCAGCAACCAGATTCTGAAAGTTCACTGCCTAAACTTCCAGCAATTTTTCATAACTTGCTTCCACAAGAGGTACAAACATCACCTGTAGATTCTATGAGTAATCTCATTAGGCAAATAGAATTTTCTCTAGGTGACTATTTGAATATCAATACCAAGCTGTCGCAATCTCAACAGGCTGACTTATTATAAATGCTACAAGATAAGCATAAAGATTTTGCATGGGAATATGGGGACATGCAAGGAATAGATCCTCGAGTTTGTACTCACAGGATATATATCAAAGAAGATTGTTTACCAGTTAGACAACCTCAAAGAAGAGTAAATTCAACACTTAGAGAAATAGTTAAAATTGAGCTTCAAAAGTTGTTTAATGCTGGTTTTATTTATCCAATCTCTGACAGTCAATGGGTTTCTCCATTAGTCATTGTCCCCAAGAAAGGTGGAAAATGAAGAGTGTGTGTAGATTATAGAGAGTTGAACAATGCCACTAAAAAATATCACTTTCCACTGCCTTTTGTAGACCAAGTACTAGACTCACTATCTAGCAAAAGACATTTTTCCTTTTTGGATGGTTATAGTGGGTACAATCAGATAAAAATTGCCCCTGAAGATCAAGATATGACCACTTTTACCTGTCCATAGGGAACATTTGCTTATTCGGTCTTGCCTTTTGGTCTATGCAATGTGCCAACAACATTTCAGAGAGCAGTAATTAGTATCTTTGCTGATATATCTCATGACTGTATGGAGATTTATATGGATAATTTCACCACCTATGGAGTCACATTTAAAGAAGCACTAGTGAACTTAGAAAAGGTATTGAAAAGGTGCAGAGAGAAAAATTTGTCTCTAAACACTGAAAAGTGTTTTCTAATGATGGAAGAAGGTATTGTTCTAGGTCATCATATTTCAAAAAATGGAATTTAGGTTGACCCTGCTAAAATTGAAGTAATTCAGAATTTACAAACTCCTGCAAAACAAAAAGATGTCAGAAGTTTCCTTGGCCATGTAGGCTATTATAGAAAGTTTATAAAAGATTTCAATAAAAATTTCAATCCACTTTATGCCTTATTAACTAAAGATTCTCAATTTGAGTGGACAGAGACCTGTGAAAAATCTTTCCTACAACTAAAGGACTTGCTTACTCAAGCCCCTGTTTTTCAAGGTCTAAAATGGAATTTTCCTTTTCACATACATACTGATGCCTCTGATTGTGGTATAGGAGCAGTTTTAAGTCAAAAAGAAAATTCAATTGAGCATGCTATTTACTTTATCAGCAAAAACCTTCAAGGTCCTGAGCTCAACTATACTATTACAGAAAAGGAATTGCTCGCAATAGTGTATGCTTTGAATAAATTTAGGCATTATGTCACAGGTTATCAGATATTCATCCATACTGACCATGCAGCAATCAAGTATCTAATGAACAAACCTGCCATCTCTGGTAGATTGGAAAGATGGCTCTTGTTGTTACAAGAATTTGACATTACAATCATTGATAAACTCAGAAGAGCTAATGTTGTAGTTGACTTTTTATCAAGACTTCAATCAGCTGCACCTGTTGAACACGAGGTCATTGATGATAGGTTCCCAGATGAACACTTGTTTTCCATTACTACACATACACCATAGTATGCAGACATTGCCAATTATCTAGCAGCAAACAGAATACCAGCTCATTTTTCTCCAAAAGAAAAGAAATTGTTAATAGAGAAAAGTTGTAACTTTTTATGGATTGCAAATTGTCTGTTTTATACTGGACCTAATCAAGTAGTGAGAAGATGTGTAAGATAAGATGAGACTTATTATATCTTGCATGCTTGCCATAATGAACATGTGGAGGACATTTTGCAGCAAAAAGAACATCAATGAAGGTTCTTACAACAGGGTACTACTGGCCAACATTACACAAGGATGTTGTGGCCTATACAAGGAAATGTGACAGATGCTAGCGTATGGGAAGACCAACCAAGTCAGATGAAATGCCACTATACCTACAGGTAACAGTCACCCCTTTTGATAAATGGGGAATGGATTTTGTGGGACCAATTGATCCACCGTCCAATGGCAAGTCATACATTCTAGTCTGCATGGACTATGTAATAAAGTGGGTTGAGGTAAAAGCTCTGACTCATGCTTGAGATAACAAAGTTGGTGAATTTCTATATGAACAAATTTTCATGAGATTTGGAGTTCCCAGAGAGCTTGTAATTGACCAGGGAGCTCAGTTTACATCAAATCTGATCACTACACTAATGAATGATTATAAAATCAAACATAGGAAGTCCAGCCCCTATCACCCTCAAGCCAATGGTCAGGCGGAGGTAACAAATAGGGAAATTGAGGCAATTCTAACAAAGAAAATACAGATCCATAGAAAATATTGGAGCAATAGACTTCCTGAAGTAGTTTGGGCCTACAGAACTACATGGAAGACAACAACTGGGTTTACACCTTTTCAGCTGCTTTATGGGAAAATAGCCATGTTGCCCATAGAATTTGAGCACAAAACTTTGAGGATAGCTCTTGAATTCAATATGGAAATATCTGAAGCACAAAAGGACCGTCTCCTACAACTAAATGCTTTGGACGAAATGAGAAAAGCCGCCCTACAGCACACCGAAGCAATCCAACAGCAAAGGAAGAAATGGCATGATCAACACATCAAAACAAAGAAATTTTCTACTGGTGATTGGGCTCTGTTATATGATTCCAGATATCAAGAGAACCAAGGAAAGCTCACAACATGCTGGCTTGGTCCCTATGAAGTTGAGAATGTGTTCGACAACGGAGCTGTACAACTAGTGACAATTGATCCAGTCTGTTTCAAATTACTAGTTAATGGCCACCGACTCCAGTTGTACCATAAACTAGTATCAAAAGAAGAATTCATGCAACAGTTCATTCAGGTTCCTCCCATTACTCTTCCTACAGCCGAAGGCTTTGGCCTTTCTTCTGCAGCTTCACTGTAATTTTGAAAAAAACATGCTCATAATAAAGGTTTTCTTTTTTAAAAAGTAAACCCCTTTTTCTTCATTTTCATTTATCGCCCCATCTCACTTCTTTATCTTCCATCCATTCATCTCATCTTCCCACGTCATCTATCCACTTCATCCATCCGCATCACCCTTATTTATAATATCATTCCCAACTGTCAACTCATGCAGCCGCTGTCATCTTTCTTCACACGTACGTGCAAAGGTAGGCAATATCTTTTGTTATCACATATTTGATTTATTTTATTCTATTCATTTACTGCTATGCATGTACCGTTCATTATTACCTGATCTTCACCTACTTTTTTTAGTACATGTGAGGACACATGTCATACTCTAAGTAGGGGGCGGGGTAATCCACCTTTTAAAACCTGTCTTTTCACCACTGCCATAACTATGCAAATAACCTTTCTTTATTATTTTTCTAGTACTTTCCAAATATGATCGCATGTCCTTTATTGCATGTTTTTCTTGTAAACTACGATTAAAACTGCTTGTTCAAAAAGTTCATTTTTAGAAAAGAAAGAAATGTGACGGCACGACAGAAGAAAAACCAGAGCAGAAAGGGAAACAAGGAATGCGAATTTTCAGCAAGGAATTGAGTTCAGCTACGAGAAAACTGTGAACATGGGTGTTCAGTTGGTGCGACATGAGCTTGTAGCTCATGAATTATTATTGCAAAATGCTCAAACATTCCATGCATTCAGCCTCTGTGGATGGTTAAACTACATCTTAAGCTTAAATGCTTTTGATGAGGAGGCTGCTAGAGAATTTTTGAGAACCCTTTCTGAAGGGGAAGCTATTGTATGGGGTCTAACGGTTGCAACTAAAGACAAAATTTTTGAAGTAATCGGGCTTCCAGTCATTAGAGAAAAATTTTCTTCAGATGTTGCCGCTACAAGGGCTAAGTTTTCAATGCCCACTGATGGACCTTTGGAAGTCTCCAAGCAGGGATGCAAGCGCGTATCGTTACCTCCTCCTTATTCAGAGTATGCTGCTTACATAATCAGGTATTTAACTTGTGAAGGTCGTTTCTCCTACCTGCATTCTTATCATTTTAAATTATTAAGCCATATGAGGCATGGGTTAGTTGTAAATATTATGAATTTTCTGTTAAAATTTCTAGAACA
This sequence comes from Sequoia sempervirens, assembly GCA_007258455.2. Classification (NCBI taxonomy): domain Eukaryota; kingdom Viridiplantae; phylum Streptophyta; class Pinopsida; order Cupressales; family Cupressaceae; genus Sequoia; species Sequoia sempervirens. Next base: position 22,007,889 of record VDFB02049217.1, read on the forward strand.
AAGTGCCCACGAAACCCAACAGGGGAAAGATAATTATGTTGCTCACCATGGCCTTATCAAATTGTTGATTGAACGCTCTTTGAGAGATGTCTCACCTCTTTCCTGGAAACAATTCGTTGCCCAAAAGAGCTTGCAAATTCTACAACCCCCTAGGGTACTTACCCCAAGGCCTCAGAAAAAGAAGAAAGAAATTGCGTCTACTAGTAGAACAGGGCAAGGGTCATCTACTCTTGTAGCACTTGGTCCTGCAGCTTTCACACCTAAATCCTCTGCTAGGGTACAAACTAGGTCTGCCACTAGGAGAGAGAAGGGAAAAACAAAGGCAAAAGGGTCCCTAGAATCTGACCCTCGTTCTCTAGAAAAGGCAATGTCCTTCTCCTGTAGCATCATCCCCTACAGCCGTCTCTCCTACAACAACACCTATTGCTATCACCAGTTCACCGTCATCCTCTGGTAGGGCAGAGCCCTCTAAGCAGAGAAGAAAGAGGAAGGCTACCAGAACACCTCTTGCAGCCGCATCAGTGCCACGAAGATTTTCCACAAGGAAACAATGTAAGACCTCCCCTGCTTCACCTCAACCAGAGGTTATTGTAATTTCAGAAGGGTCTATAGGGTCTAAATTTGATGTTTCTCAGAATGTGTCCGAAAATGCTGCACAAAGTTCATTCGTTCCTGAAGAGGAACAAGTTGAGACAAAAGAAACAGGGCATAATGAGCAAGGGTTACCAAATCTTGATGACTTGGCTACCGCTGCTATGCAGTTTTTGGAGAAAGCATAGTCTTCTCCACTGCAACAACAAGAATTCATCTTGCAGCAAGAGCAAGAATAGACTGAACAGTTGAATGTGCCTAGTGTTCAAAGCTATATTTCACCCTACAACTTGTAAAGCTATTGTTGTTTATAAAAAGACATTTTTGATTGAGTTTGTGGAATATGTTAAAGCTAATTGGGAAATAGTTACATTGCAAACCCTGACTTTATGGCACATAGCCCAGACTGACATGCAACAAAGTCTATGGGAAGTAGAAAGGAAGAAACCTAAAAAAGAAATTGAAAGCTAGAAACAGGAAATTGTTGAGTTGAAAGCAAAAATGGATGAAATGTTAAAAGTAACTAGTCAGATTATGGAATGCAGACCACCACCCAGAGTTTATGCTCTATGCCTTAAAGAACAGTTTTTATGGTTCCAACTAATGAGAATTTCCAGAAATCAAGATCCTATACTTCACACTGCCAAAGAATTTTTTGATGCATACCAGGCAGCCCCTAATTGGTTAAGAAATTCTCTGTGTGAATTTTATTTACATGGCTTTTTAATTCCATTTGAAACATAATGGAATCCTCTTCTGTATATTGGTGATATCCATTTGAGATCATTTATGTCATGGGCAGCAAATGAAGTGAATTATGGAAGGCAATGGGAAATATATGAGGAAGCTGAGAAAAATGAGTATGTTCCATTACACTCTCAAAGTTCAAACCCCCATGCAATGTTGAAAGATTGGTTTGCTCTAACATATGGCATTAATAATATTACAGCTAGAGAAAATATTTGATCTCAGGAAACAGGTATATGATGAATTTCAGGCACAGCCATATTCATTCTAAAGATTGGCATACACCAGAAGTGAGAAAAGGTGGGAAAGATTAACTGTTGGGTTAAGAAGATCAGAACCACATAGTCCCCTAAATTTCACAGCAGCTCTCAAATGATCAAGCAGATATATACAATTGGGACTTCAAAAGAGATTTGAACTATGGTTGCCATTGACATTCAGACCTCCTGTGCTAATGTGGCCCCTTTATCCTCACCAGGCTATAAATCTTAATAATTATTTAGAAGACCGCATGTATGAAAGGTGCTAGGATTTCAGAGGATTTTATTACAGGTTTGGAAATCCATTTCAGAGTCATTCTGCAACCACTGATTTCAGAGAAATCACCAGAAAAGTTAATGCTGGAGGACCAGCATTGGGCTAAGTAGGGGGCAGTGATGAGCCTAAAATGTGCTCATAGTTTGGATATTATGATAAAATTTTAATGCCCTTACTTTTGTTATTCGTGGTTGTTTAAAACTCTTTTGAAACTTTTTATGGGGATATCCTGTAGCAAAACATTTGCATATTCCTGCAGCTTATTATGTTGACTTGACTGCATTTATTACCCTGTTGACTCTCTAAATGATTGGTATATCACATACAATTTTTGAATGATGAAATAGATTTAAATGTGTGATTAATGAATGGATATGGTGTGTGTGCCATATGCCTTTTCTTTCGCATCTGTTACCTTTTGTTTCGTAGGTTGTTGAAGAATGATGGAGTCAAGCACAGCCGATCTCGGCCTTGCAGTAAAGTCCATTTCCTACACGACTTCGAGGAAGCTCCGATGAAGACTCTTTGACCGAAACTGTTGGGAAATATTTTTAATGACGGTCAATCTGGAAAAGAGTGGAGTGCTAGATTCTCTATGGATCAAGTTGAATGCATAAATTTATTTATGAAGTTTGTTCCTTGATTCTAGGATACACTTTACTTCCATGTATTTCTTTGATAGGGTTAGTTAGTTAGCTTCTCTCCTGATTTTAAATAAAGTACTCCTCCTGCGCGAGTGAGAAAGGAGATGATAGATAGAGTAAGATAGAAACAGAGTAGCAGATATCATGTAAGAGTCAGTATGATAATAAAAAGTAGAATCTTTTTGAGAAGAGACAGAATTTTTTGTTAGTTTCTATATCAACAAAGCAATGTATACCATTCTGTTTTCATGAATAAAGTTTGATGAAGTTCTGAGTTCAGCACCTGTGTAATCAGTAGATGCTTGCTAAGGGGGCCCACTTAGTAAGTATTTGTAGCTAGTTAGTTAGATGTTCTTTTCTGTTGATCTTCAGTTAGCTTTCATCTTTGAAGTTTTCATACAAACTCAGTCTTGTATTGCTCCTGCAGCATAGAGAATCCATCTTTGTGCCTATTCTTGCAGCATAAGGCAAGCTCATAGTTTGTGTTTCAGTCATAGCTGTTATGGTTTCTATTTTAATCAAATCATAGTTGAGTTAAATAACTTTACATTACCTTCCTGTAGCGTAGATAGAGTTCCTTTCAAATATTTATTTCTGCTAAGTTTTGACCGAAACCAGTTCTTAGTGCATATATTGTGTTGCGCCATTTAAAGTATATGTCCCCTGATTTGACAATTAAATGAACCTCCATAGAGAGATATTAGTCTCCTGTCGGAATGTCCAATTCCCAAGAAAGGTTTTACTGTGATTTTCATATCCTTTTGTGGGCACGACCAATAATCACAAAGGAGCAGAATGGGTTTGTTCCAAGCAGGAATATCTCGGATGGCATTGTAATAGCACATGAGGTGATAGACACTCTAAAATCATTAGGGAAAGCAGGTATGATTGTAAAACTCAATCTAAGCAAAGCATACGATAGAGTGCAGTGGCGCTTCCTAATTAAGCTGATGGAAAAAATAAGATTTAAGGAGAAGTGGCTGAAATGGACATTCAACTACATCTCTACAGTAAGGTATTCAGTTTTAATTAATGGTAACCCTTGTGGTTTTTTTCCAAGGAGCCAGAGGTGTACGCCAAGCGGATCCAATATCCCCTTTTCTTTTTTTCATCCTTGCAGATGCATTCAGCAATCATGTTGGGAATTTGTGCAATCGTCAAATCTGGTATAAAAAATAGCTTCATTCCCTGTAGTCTCGCACCAATTATTTGGTGATGAAATGCTACTTTATGGTTAAGGATCAATGAAGGAAGCTAAAGTAATGAATTTGAAAATTGAGGTGTTTGAAAAGGAATCTAGGCAGGAGGTAAATTGAGCAAAATCGTGCATATTATCATTTAATATGAGCAAAAGGGCTCAAAGGGAAATTCAAAATTTCTTTGGGTATAATAAAGGGAACCTACCTTCAAAGTACCTTGGTGTTCTGCTATTTTCAGGGGCTTCAAAAACTGAATTCTAGGAGAAAATGATTCAAAAGTGCGAAGGAAAATTCGGGAATTGGTGTGGCCATTGGTTAGCCCTTGCTGGTAGAATAACACTTTTAAAGTCGATCTTAGCGGGAGTCCCGATATACACGATGGCCTGCTTGGCACTTATGAAGAAGGTAGAGCAGTGCTTGGTAGGTCTGTAGAGGAAAATGCTATAGGAAGGAGCCCAAGATCAACCCAAAATTCCACTACTCAGTTGGGATAAAGTGCAACAACCAAAACATGAAGGTGGCATAGGGCTGAAAAATTTGTGCATTTAGAACAAAGCCTTAGGGGAAAAAATGGTATGGAATATTTTTGGTAAGCCAGATGCTCAATGGGGAAAGCTCCTAAGGACTAAATACCTAGATTCTCAAGAGACAAAGCGTATTTTAATGATTTCTAATCCACGAAGAGGCTCGACCCTTTGGAACTTCTTAACAAAATGCAAGCCTTTAATAGCAGAGCATTTGATGTGGGCAATAGGCGATGGTAGTAGAGTGACCTTTTGGCACAATTCCTGGAATGGTTATGTGCCATTAATAATTAAGTTTACCAGGCATGGTGGAGATTTCAAGACAGTTGAGCACAATGATGGGGGAAAAGCTTTGTAATTATGTGACAATTAAACACCAAAATGGTAGGAAAGAGTTTAAATGGAAAGCTTTTAATATGGTACCAACAGAACAACAAGCCATCTTAGAAGGGGAATTAACAAACATACGACTTTTCTTAATAGATGAACTAGAAAGAATAAGGTGGTGTGTAGCAAAATATGGCTCCTATTCCGTTAGGATTGGATACGAGATTCTCACAAGGGACAGGTTGGCACAAGATTGGCTGAGTAGGCTGTGTTGGGGAACGTTTGTATTACCTAAGGCAGGTACCTTTGCATGGATGACCCTCCAAGGTCGAATCCTAACTGGTGAATGATTAAATAGATTGTGTTGCCAGGACCCATATATATGTGTCTTTTGCTTGAATAATAATGAAAAGACTAATAATAACAAGAGTGTTGGAGTCATTTTTGCAGGAAGCTACTTTGGCAGGGTCCTTTGCAGAATAGCATAAAGGAGATATTTATGGCTTGGTTGCAAGTGGGGAAGGGCTCGGTGCTGGCAGGCTTCTAGATGGAAGTCTCAACAATGATAATTTGGTAGCTTTGGTGAGAGAGGAACATGAGAATATTCAGTGAGCAAGGATCTCCAACGGCATCAATAATTAACAAAATTGTGTGAGTGGGCAGAGGCAAAAACTTCAGAAACCTTTTTGCAGAACCGTGCTACTGCACAAACTGATTTGTATTGATTGCAAAATGCATTACATTGGTCCTCCTTTTATAGAGAAGTTGGAAGGCTCTAGAAAATGTAGGAGATAAAGAGATCATGAGAAGCTTTAGGAAGATTCCTGAACATTGGCGTACAATTTGTTTATCCTTTTCTTTTGACTGATATACAATTGGTTGTAACATCTTCAAGAGACTATTGTACAAAAACCAGTGGAAATTACAATGCTCCAACACTCCCCCCTAATTTCTACTACTTATTACATCAATATTTACAATTCCTAAATTTTCTCTAAGATATTCAAATTGTTCCTTTGCTAAGGGCTTTGTGAATATGTCTGCCAATTAGTCTTCAAATCTGCAATACTTGAGGTTGATCTCTCCATTGTTCACCAATTCCCGAATGAAATGGTACCTTGTGTCAATGTGCTTGCTCCTCTTATGAAAGACATGATTCTTTGATAGTGCAATTGCTGACTTATTATCACAATAGATTGATGTAGGTTCCTTTTGATCATGCATTATATCCATTAAGACACTTTGCATCCATATTGCTTGGCATGTTGCTGATGTACCTGCCACATATTCTGCTTCTGTAGATGAAATTGTGACTATAGGTTGTTTCCTTGATTCCCATGCAACAATACCTGTTCCAAATTGAAATGCATATCCTGAAGTGCTTTTATGATCATCACTGTTCCCTGCAAAATCACTATTTGTATATCCAACCAATTCAAACTTATTTGTTGTGGAGTACATTATGCCATATTCAATAGTTCCTGCAATATACCTCAATATTCTTTTTCCAACTTGCCAATGTGAGTCCTTAGGTGAATCCATAAATCTAGAGATCAAACTAACTCCATACATAATATCTGGCCTAGTTGTTGTGAGATACATCAAACTCCCAACAAGTCTTTTGAATATAGTTGAATTAACATTAGAGCCATTATCATTTTTGTTAAGCTTTGTACCTGTGGCTATAGGAGTAGATGCTACTTTTCAATTTATCATTCTAAACCTCTTCAACACATCCTTTGCATACCTTGTTTGACAAATAAATATCCCACTATCATTTTGCATAACTTCAATTCCAAGAAAATATCCCATTAATCCCAAATCTGTCATTTCAAATTCCTTTTTCATGGCTGATTTAAACATGTCTATGGATAGATCTCCAGTAAAAATCAAATCATCAACATATAGACAAACAATCAAGATTTGACCTTGCTTATTGATCTTCATGTATAGTGTAGGTTCATTACTACTCCTTTTAAAGCCATTTTCCATCATGTATGTATCTATTCGACTATACCATGCTCTAGGTGCTTGCTTAAGTCCATAAAGTGCCTTTTTTAACCTGTATACTTTGTCTTCATGCCCACTTATCTTATATCCTTCTGGTTGCTGTACAAAGACTTCTTCCTCTAAAAACCCATTCAAAAATGCTGATTTTACATCCATCTGATAAACTTTCCAACTATGTTGAGCTGCTATTGCTAATACCATTCTTACTGTATCAAGTCTTGCTACTAGTGCAAATGTTTCATTATAATCACTTCCATATTGTTGTGCAAACCCTTTAGCCACTAATCTTGCTTTATGTTTTTCAATATCCCCATTTGCATTGAATTTAGTTTTGTAAACCCATTTTACTCCTATGCATTCTTTTCCTTTAGGAAAATCAACCAATTCCCATGTGTCATTGTTTTCTATTGATTCTATCTCTTCATTCATTGCATTAACCCAATGTTTTTCCTTAATTGCCTCTTCATAATAAATAGGATCTTGAGCAAATAAAGCAAAATTTGATTGCAAATCTATTTCATCTGCTTGACCATAAATTTCTTTCATACTCTTAAATTTCTTTTCATTAATCCTTGGGCTTAATGATGCAAGTGTAGGATTATAATCATTACTTATTTGTGAGTTTGATGACTCACCTTTTTCTCTTTGTGGAGTTCTTGATGGAGAACCCTCTTGTATAGTAGTTTGATTATCTTGACTTTCTTGATCTTTTTCTTCTTCATTATCATGAGGTATTGATGTACCAAGTAAGATTGATTTATCTATACTACCATCCCAAGCTTCTTCTTCTTTGAATACAACATCTCTACTTACAATGACCCTTTTAGTGATAGGATTAAACAACTTGTATGCTTTTGAATGTTCACAATAACCAATGAAAACACATTTTTCACCTCTATCATCCAATTTACTCCTTGTTTCTTTAGGCATAAATGCAAATGCAATACATCCAAAAATTCTGAAATGTGATACACTATGGTACTTACCACTCCATGCTTGTTGGGGAATCTTGTCTTTTACGCTCTTTATTGGACACCTGTTCAAAATATACACAACACAAGCTACTGCTTCAGTCCAATATTCATTAGGTAGATTCTTACCTTTTAACATGCTTCTTGCCATCTCCATTATTGTTCTATTATTCCTCTCTACGACACCATTCTACTGAGGTGTGTAACTTGTAGTAAATTGCTTCTTTATACCATGATACCTGCAATAATCTAAGAACTCATTTGATTTATATTCTCCTCCTCTATCAGATATTAATACCTTAATGAATAGGCCACTTTGTTTCTCAACCAATGCTTTGAACTCTTTGAACTTCCCAAATGCTTCAGACTTATATTTAAGAAAGTAAACCCATGTCTTTCTAGTATAATCATCAATGAAAGTTAAAGAGTAAATGCTCCCCCCTAATGATGGTGTCTGCATTGGGCCACATAAATCTATATGTATAAGCTCTAAAGGTGCACATGCTCTATATGACATTCCCCTTAGAAAATGTTTCTTATGCTATTTTTCCAAAATACATTTATCACAAGAACTTATTGGTTCTTCAATTGGGGGTAGTCCTTTTACCATTTTCTTCTTTTGCAACAAACACAATCCTTTAAAATTAAGATTTCCATATCTTAAATACCATAACCACATTTGATCTTCATAAGTTACCTTAAAATTTGCTTCAAACCCTCCTATCTTTTCATTCCTCATCCTTAGTGGAAACATCCTATTCTTTGTCATTTCAACCCTTGCAATTATTATGTTACTAGGAGGTAAATCAAATATAGTGCAAACATTATTGTTAAAAGTGATTTTATAACCCCTTTGCACAAGTTGTCCAATGCTTATAATATTATGCTTCAACCCAGGAACAAAGTAAACATCATGAATAGTCTTCTTACCATGATTTGTCATTACATTGACTACACCTTTACCCATGACTGCCACTGTATCATTATTGCCCAATTTTACCTCTGATTTGATTGTAGTATCCATGCTTTCAAACAAATCTTTATTTCCTGTCATGTGATTACTACACCCACTATCTAAAAACCAAGTATCATTTGAATTTTCTTGAGCTACATGGCAAGTGATAAATAATGTGTCTAGATTACTTTCTGAAAAATTTGCATTTTTCTTTCCTACTTCTGCTTGTTTCTTTCGACATTCACTTGCAAAATTTCCAAACTTTTTGCAATAATAGCATTGGGTATTGGACTTATCATACCTTTGTGATGCTTGATTATATCCATGTCCTCTAGGCTTGAATCCTTGTCTTGGCCTTTCTCGTGAATCGGGGCTTCTTCCTTCTCTTTGAAAATTGTTTCTTCCTCGTCCTCTTCCTCTGAAATTTCCTCTTCCTCTGCCTCTACCAAATATCATTTGTGATTTGAAAGCATTTTCTAATGAAACATTATTGTTCTTGTTTAGCCTATATTCATGAGATAACAATGACCCAAACAACTCATCTATAGACAATTGAGATAGATCTTTAGATTCTTCAATTGCAACCACAACATTATCAAATTTGTTAGGCAAACTTCTAAGGATCTTTTCAACAACCTTTTGATCTGACAATTCATCACCATTTGCTCTAATCTGAGTAACAACATTCATAACTTGGGCTGAGAATTGATCTATTGACTCAAAATCTTTCATTTGAATATTTTCAAAATCCCTTCTAAGTGATTGCAATTTGACTACTTTTACTTTAGTTGTACCTTGATATGTAGTTTCAAGTATTTCCCATGCTTGCCTAGATGTATTTGCACCTTTAATTCTAGCAAAAATAGTGTCATCTATGCCTTGTTGCATAAGTTGTAAAGCCCTTGCATCCTTTCTTCTATTATCCCTAAGCTTATCTCTTTGATTTCTAGTTAACTGAGATTCATCTTGTGGTTCTACAAATCCCCTTTCAACCATTTCTAATAAATCTTGAGAACGAAATAGTGTTTTCATTTTAATTGCCCAATTGTCATAATATTTACCTGCAAAATATGGAATTTGGGGCTGCAAAAACTTACTTCCTGATGCCATGATGTCAAATGATCAACTTCTCCAATTCTTTGAGTGCCTCCAATCTCCAAACTTGAATGTTTTTTTTGCTATTTAGATCTCGTATTTGAACACCTGCAACTTTTGCACACTTTTAATACTCCTTCAGCTTAAAAACTTATGTTCAAACTCATTTTTATTTGTTAACAAAAGGCAGGCCAGAACAACATAACATCATATACTGCCAGTATTAAATCTATAACCATCAGCCAACGATACTACTCAACTCAACAAAGTCAAAGCCTTCTGCTAACTGCTAAAAACAGGACTCTAGTATTTTTATTTTACTTCACAAGTTACGCCTTACAATCTGATAATAAGATAACCCTTATAGATCTATAATGAGCCCCAAAATAATAACAAGTTCCTTCAATTGTTTCTTTGAAAAAACATAACCACGCCTTTCTTTTTCAAACTGCAGTCTCCTTGGCTACGAATGAGCTATCAACTACTGATGCAAACAGCTTCTCTCCTTCTGCAATCTTCCTAGCAGTGGCTTTTCCTTGGGCAGCGATCCTTCATTAATTTCTGCAACTACTTTTGTGATGTTTGCAGCTCCCTGAAACCACCACCTTGAGCGGCTCCTTTTCTGCGCTTCAGATCTTCTACACAGTTTCCTTTGTTAGTGCTTTAGCGTCTGGTCTTCTCTGGTGACTTGTGGCAATCTCCACTCTTCACAACTCTTCAGACCTACTCTGATACCACTATGTGAGTGGGCAGAGGAAAAAACTTCAGAAACCTTTTTACAGAACCGTGCTGCTGCACAAACTGATTTGTATTGATTGCAAAATGCATTACATTGGTCCTCCTTTTATAGAGAAGTTGGAAGGCTCTAGAAAATGCAGGAGATAAAGAGATCACAAGAAGCTTCAGGAAGATTCCTGAACATTGGCGTACAATTTGTTTATCCTTTTCTTTTGATTGATATACAATTGTTTGTAACATCTTCAAGAGACTGTTGTACAAAAACCAATGGAAATTACAATGCTCCAACAAATTGAAAGTGGGGTGAGTGAACATTTCAATAAGAAAGCCTCAATAATTTTTTTCTAGGCTTGGGATGGAGCAATGCTGAAACAATGGCCTGTAATAAAATCCCCGAAAGGTTCCCAAATGGAAGGCAAAGCCCAAAGAAGACATACTAAATGGGAACTTCCCTTGAGGGGTAGGTTAAAATTGAATTTTGACGGCACCTCAAGGGGCAACTCAGGCCCCTTGGGGGCTGGGTTTGTTGTGCATGATTCTAAAGGTGATTTGGTGTGGGAAATGTCAATAAAACTTCCTCCAAGCAAGCAAGAGCCTCCATCAATATTGAGGATTGGTTGAGGGGTGCTGAGATTCTGAACAGTGAAAAATCAAATAGCCCAGGCTATGGTACACAGGTTGCATTCGCTCTAGAAAGGAAGTCTTTTACCAGTGTGCTTCTCGCGACAGTCTCTAAGCAGCGTGTTTCTCGGGGAAAGGCTTTTTGGTTAGCCAATCCCTTTCATTGGCAGCCAAAAGAAAGTATTGCCTTCAAATATTGCTCGCGGCTCGCTGAGTAGTGGTGGGAAGCTTTTTTCGGATGTAAAAACTAATGAAAGCCGTAATTTCTAATTTGCAAAGCAATGAAAGAGCGCCACCCTCCTTGGTTGTAGTTTGTCAAAAAACAAGAAGGAGGGAATGGTAAATAATTAAATAATTACAAATAATTATTTAATTAGAAATTGAAGAAAATGATAAATAATTAAATAAATAAGAATTTATTGAATTATAGAAGAAATTAGATAATGAATAATTAAATAATTATTTAATTATAGAATGAAAATGATGATTAGTGATGTAATTTAAATAAATTGACATTTATTTATTTACATTAATTAAAAGAAGAATAAAGATAAAATGAATTAATTAAATAATTCAAAATTATTTAATTAATAGAAAAATATGACCTTAGAAAATAACTAAATAATTAAAATTATTTAATTATGTATGGAAGATGAAAATTAATATGAAAATATTATTCTCTAGGTTAGGACATTTTTCATCTACAGGTTGAAATTTTAAATCTGAATTTCTTTATTTTGGGACCCGGCTGCAAATAACTACCAAAGAGCTCATTTAATAAGACGCAACTAGGAAAATTGCTATAGACCAGGCTTGAGTGGGAGTTTTAAATGCACGAACTCGCAGTTGAGCATTAATGACAGATTTTTGAATGCTACCAAAGATTTTGGGTGGCATTTTTGGAAGAAGATTCGAGATTGGAATATTTTAGGGAGGAAAAGAAGGAACAATAGGGAAACAGTAGAGAAATAACTGAGAGCAGCAAGAAGCAATAGAGAAGTAGCAGAGGGAACCAAGAGGACAGTAGGAGAGAAACAAAAAATGATACAAGAGGAAGGTACATAGGGGTATGTGCCAGGCAAGGAGGAAGACAAAGGGGAAAGAGGGGATATTGAATTGTCCCTAAAACTTGAAGAGTGTAAACTGCTCGGAAATGATTATGTATTCATATTTAATGAAATAGAATAAGGACATGGAGCACCATGCAAGTCAAAGTGGTTCCCACTTCAATATGGATGCCTTGGAAAATTATTCATCCATTATGCTTTGTAACTGTCATTGACGTGTGTCAACCTCTTTGAAATGCAATTACAATGTCATAGGAAATAAATAATGAATATAATATCTCTCATGTTCTTTAGGACGCTTTCCAAAGAATGTGGAGACACATGAATATGACATAGGAATGGAAGATTAAGGTCACCTATCTAAAACTCTTCAACTTGACATTATAAATTACAATTACATCTATGATATACATAAAAATAATCAAGTATAGTGATTAAGGTCCGTGGCATTCATGTACCAAGCAAGCTTATTTGTCGTCACTCACTTCATGATAGAATTTATAACATCATCCAAAATGTCGACTTTCTTACTAAAGACCTATTCTAACCCATTTCTTGCACAAATTGATATTGAACTTCAACATGCTTACTACAAGCATAATACATGGGATTTTGGCCAAACGTATGACACTTTGACTATCACATCCTATCCTCATAGTCTTGCAATAAAAACCAATAGATGTACTAAATCTTTCTAACCAAACTGCCTCCTTACTGGACAAAGAAATTGCGGGATTTCTGTTACTCATCCAACTAATTTACAGAGGAAGGTAGATCAACTTCCTTACAGTTTTGGCGAATCCCGAGTCACCTAAGTAGTCTTTTCAAAGTATTAAAAGATTGCTGTTTCTAGAAACTCAGAAACAGCATAGAGACATCCCTATAAACCGTAACAGACTCAGAAACTCGTTTAACTCTGCATTTCAGCTTTTCAATTCCAAGAAGAAGATATAAAGTTCTTAGATTACAGCTATGGCTTCTATATAATGGTCAAAAGATTTAGCAATATTAGAGAAAGGAAACCCTTTCAATTTAGGCACTATATGCTGAAAATAAAAGGATATTAGAAATTATCATCGTGCACTCAACTTACCAAGTTGTTGATTTTTGGTTAGGAATATGTTAGAACATTGTAGCAAAAAATGAACCAAAATCAAATTCATTAGGAGATGAGTTACAATATGTCATAAGCCAAGCCAGCTATAATTTCTGAAGATTGATGGTTAGAAGAGCATAGATTTACGGCAGAAATGAAAATGATACCAATGAGTCATAAGAACAACTCAGACACCTTCAAATTTTTATGAAGAGCATGGTTTGATTGCGGACGATAAACTGGCAATAACAATTGCGGAAGCCATTCCAGTCATTTCTGAAGAATGCAAACAGAATAAGTCTATAGAATATTGGCAAGCTGTAGATATCTCTAATAAAAGTTCTTTCTAAGGAACCTACCTCCTCAGGAAAAGTTGTGCCGTTCGCTTTCTTAATCATCTCTACCCTGCAATTGGAGACATGGTAAAAATAAATTTCAAGTTGTGAAATTTTCAGGTTTATCGATGGCATAAAAACGAAAAATGAATTGACTGCTTTTTTAAAACTGGCATATGTACTTACAAGTTACATGTCACACCTTCACGATGTCCTCTTACAATGCAAACATAACATCCTTGAAATGCAATAAAAACAGTATTACACGGTAGCCTTGAGTTCATTACTGCAACACGCAATGATTTTGTCACTTGTGTGTGAAAGAACACTCAAAAGTTTTTCAAGGAATATAGTAAACAGACCAGTTAAAACCTGATGAAAAACACAAATGCAATGTTAGGGAAAACATTGAAGTTCCTTCTAAACAATGCAACATTCGATATATGCAATTTTTCATGAGGAACACATTAAGGATGCACAAAAATAATCTGGAAAATGTAGCCTATAAGGGAATATTTAATATCTCAGCACACAAAGGTCATAGGAATTGATTTTTAAGGTAACGGTACTATTTGAGATACATTATTGTCCACATTCCAATGCAGGTTTAGGTGCAGAGCGTATTTCCACAGATGATATATCAATTTCAAACTAATAATCCTGGTTGGATGGAACATAGCTATTCCACCCAAGCATCCTTGCACCTCACAATGTAAGGATGTTCGATTCACGTAATTAAATCCACCTGCAGGCATTGTGTTTTTTTATCACTGTAAGAAAAGTATATCTACCTTCAATCTCGAATAAAACCATTTGCACATTGAAAATGCAAAGTTTGTGAATCTAGCACACACTATAGCTGATCTAAAAGAGGAAATGAACAAATTTACCAGAAAATTAATTTCTCAAGAAAGAGAAATAAAACACTTTAGGCAGGTCAACTAACCTTTTAGTGTAAGAGCTATACAACACAATTACATATACATTTTCAATCATACTCCGGTACACTGAAAGGTTCAATCAAGACACATACGAAAATCTTACTAGACATGATTACATCTACCTAAATGACTTAATTGAAGCTTTATATAATTTATTTTAAAACGGAACACCTCCTCGAGAAACAATCTTCTAAACAGGTAAAAGCACTTTCACTGGTCTTGAAGACCATTTTTGTCTACAGAACATCAAATGTCTCTGAAAAAGCTTAGCGCAAAGGCTGAATGGAGTTTGAATACCATAGCATGAGATCAAAATATAAATGAACTCAATTTGACAAATGCCAGTAGTAAAAAATCCCGATTAACGCTAAAGCAATGAGGAGTGGTACTCAGTAATTCTTAAAAAACACAAAGACTACAAATTATGTTCCTCCTGATGTGCAAAGCGTTGAAATTCATCAGTTTGTAAATTGAAATTTTGTTGACAGCAACATTCTTTCTGAAGGAAGAGGCAGAGGACGAGAGAAATAAAAAATAGAGAGCACAAAACACTAAGATAAGACTATATATATATATATATATATATATATATATATATATATATATATATATATATATATATATATATTCTGAAAAAACAAAGTTTTGATTGCGTAAAAGTAGAGCTGCAGTTCTTTCTTCAGACTCAACAAAGACAAATACAGAGTGCCCTGTTCGCTAGCTGTTCAAACTGTTACTACAGCAATACTTAGCATCTGCTCTTAACTCCTTTTCATACATACATCTTAACAAAAGACTACCTAAACCTACGTACATGCCCAGCAAAAGAGGCAATAAATAGAACTATTAATTGCATTTAATTCTGCTGCTTGGGAAAATCTTGCAAAGGAGATTATGCAAATAAATTCACATTTGAATCGGTCCTGCAGCTGAGAGTTGGAGGCAGAGCTGAATTGTGTTTGAGCTGGAGAAGTAAAGATCGCATGTCTGAATGGTCGATGAAGACAAGATGACGGCAGGGAGAGTGAAATGGTCTATAGATGAGTATAGGCATGTAGTTGGGATTAATTTCCAAACACTCTCCCTTGATCACAATCGCTGCCATTCATGATGCTTAAACTATCTCTTTTGATGGATAAAAGTTTAATTTCCTAATGGTATATATGCATGCTGTTTTTTAGACCTTCAATTATCCTAAACAATTTCTCCATCATTGATCAGCTCCGTTATGAAGTGATACTGATGCAAATCGAACCTCTATACCTGCGCCGGAGTCTCCAAATGTTATAGGTCCCTTGTCAGCTTAACCCATAACACCCTCCAGCCAAAAGACTAAACATACGCACAAGATTTTGCTCACAGCAAAGATGTGAAGTAAAGCCATTAGCTTAAATTACAAAGCACGTAGCAAGAGAGAACAGGAATGGACGCTACAGCCTTGGAAATAGCAAAGTCTCATAAGAAACAAGTCAATAAAAAGCTGTATCAAAAGGTTTAAATTCACAGCAATGCATATATTAACCTACAAAGAAAACAAGAGCAGTATCCATCGGATCTGCAAAAGATAAAAATATTCATCTCTTCCATTTGAGTTCCAAAAACCAGAAATTACACCCAGTTTTCACAGCCATGAACAGCCTTCTCCCCACAAAATTACTACAGCCCACACACGACCAAAAATCTCCATAGTCCCAAAAAAAGAACGCTCCATAGGAAGGAGGAAACAAGCCAAAAGGAAACTGCCCGGTGTGTTAGGTTTAGCCATTTGCAGATTTTCACCATCCACAACATGCATCAGGAGTTGGTGTCTTCTTCATCACTCCACAAGGGAATTGCATACCAAGGTCATACAAACTAGCATTTCCTTGCACCAATAACATTGCGGAATACGAGGCTTTGACTATAGGTCTCAGGATAGCAGTGCAATGGAACATCATAGCTCTCAAAGTGTACGGAGACTCTCAATTGATCATAAATAAAGTGAATGGTGAATACCAGACCAAGGATGACAAGCTCACTCCATACAAGAAATTGGTCGAGACTCTCAAAGAATCCTTCATCGAAATTACATTTGAGTAGATACCTAGAGCCAACAACAGAGCAGCAAACACCATGGCAACAATTGGGTCCCTACTAGACATCCCCAACAATGTTCCAAAATATGAATTCCTGATTGAGCAGCTTCTCATGTCTGTATTCGAGGTACAATAATCAAAATTCGTGTGCGAAATCGTTGGTCCTAGTGATCCTTGGTATCACGACATTTACACATACCTTCGTATAGGAGTCATACCCGCCGACCTACCTTCAAACCTAAAATGAACCTTTGTTAAAAAGGCATCTAGATTTGTCATCCTACGTGATACCCTATATTGTAGGAGCATAGAAGGAACCCTACTACGCTGCCTAAATGTTGAGGAGGCATTAATCGCTCTAATGGAAGTACATAACGGTATCTATGGTTCACACTCGAGTGGAATGACCATAGCCAAGAAATTACCGAGGATGGGGTATTATTGGCCGACAATGGGAAGAGAAGCACATGATCATGCCAAAAAGTGTCTACAATGTCAGCAGCATGAGGACCTCATTCATGCTCCAACTCAAGAGCTTCATCCTATCATCACACCATGGCCCTTTTCATAGTGGGGACTCGATCTCATTGGAAAAATCACACCCACCTCATCTAACGGCCACAAATTCATCATAACCGCAACAAAGTACTTTAGTAAGTGGGTGGAGGTCATACCCATGACATACATAACTGGGAAGCAGATTTCTAAGTTCATCTTGAACTATCTCATTTGTCGCTATGGTGTTCCACAAGCCATTATTTCATATAATGGGACACCATTCAAGAATCAGGAGGTCCATGACTTATGCGAAAAATTCAAAATCCAACATCGCTTCTCCACCCCATACTATCCCTAAGGCAATGGCCAAGCAGAAGCTACAAACAAAACCATTATGAAAATCCTCATAAAAATAGTCAATGATACAGGTCATGACTGACATTTGCAGTTTAATCTCGCCCTCTGGGCCTATCGAACTAGTATCCGCACACCCACCGGTGCCACCCCCTTCTCCCTAGTCTACAGATCATAAGCATTACTCCCCATAGAGATTGAGCTTCCATCCCTCAGGATATCACTGTAAAACCTCATCACAAATAAAGAATACAGAGTATCAATACTAAATGAGTTGGAGCTACTAGATGAGTGATGTATAGATGCTTTAAATCACTTGCAAGTCTATTAAAATAGACTCAAAAGGAGCTACAATAAGAAAATTAGAAGCAAGATGTTCCAAGTCGAATAACTAGTCTTAAAAGAAAATCAGAAAAATGTCCCAAACCCAAGCAGCAAAGGAAAATTTGAACCCAATTGTCTAGGACCATTTGTCATCATAGCAAGTTACAAATCAGGGGCATATCAATTATCAACGCCTAAAGGGGAACCTCTGTAAGAGCCCATGAATAGCTCTCATCTCAAAAAGTTTTATGCCTAAATATTTCAAGGTATAGAACCAAAAAATCCAAAAAAATCAAAAAATGTCCTGAAAATATGGTTACCTTGGCAAAAACCTGGCAAACAGGCATCTTGGTGACAACAAAAAAATTAAAAAAACAAAAAATCAGAAAAATCAGAAAAATGATCAAAAATAAGTAAAGAGAAAAAATCGTCCTCTAGTGAAAACCACTTCGGTGGCACTTTGAACAAGTACCTTGGTGAAAACCTAGCAAATAGGTGCCTTGCATAAATAAGCACTTTCTATCCATCAGGATCTTTACGACTTGTTTTGCATCATCCATCCATTGCGCTTCCATCATCCATTGCATTCGGGTCTCCATCCATCACTCATCCACCTACATCCACATCATAGCTTGGTCATGTTTTTGTATCATGATCCCTCCTAGTACTACTTGACCCATCCTCAAGGTCAGTTTGTCTTGCCTTTATCAGAGTAGTCTATTGCATCACACTAGGGGCATGTTCTCATTGGATGAGATTCGTGTATATTCTTAAAGTCCTAAAATCAGAAAATCCAAAAACAACAGAAAATCAGAAAATCTAAAAACATCAAAAAATAAAAAAATCCAAAAACATCAAAACATCAAAAAAATCCAAAAACATCAAAACATCCAAAAATCCAAAAACATTCAAAACATGTCCAAAAAAATCCAAAAATAGGTCAAAAAGTCATGTCAAAAAAAAAGTTGTCTTGTCGAACTACGGGTCTCTGAGCCTTGAACGTAGGCAAGGTTGATCTTGATCATCCCCTAAGACACTCAGGTCGGTTCTTTAGGAGTCTATCATAATAAGTTGACATTTCATCATGTATATCTTTATCCGTAAATCGGTCAAGTCATCAGTCAAACTATGTGGTCTCTACATGTATAATGTAGGCAAGGCTAATATGTTGATCAGCCCCCAAGGCCCCTATGATAGGTCTTTAAGTTAGTCTCTTGGTCAAAATCTTAGAAAACCCCAAAAACATTGGAAATTTTGAAAATCAAAACATTTGAAATTCTCGAAAAATACCAAAAACTGCCTCAAAACATTGTAAAACTCCAAAAACATCCAAATATTTGAAAAAATCCATCTATCTCATGTCGCTTGCACCCGCAATAAACACCACTCATAATAAACTGATCGTCATCGTCAACCTTTGGTAAAAAAATTAGAAACAAGTCTAGCAGCTTAAAAGTAAAACTCAAAAATGCCAAGTCTCAAGTTTAAGTTAGTACGTAAACAAATTGGTCAATTCTTTGTGTCGATAGTCCATCATCCAAATCGTCCCATATCAATCATTTGATAACATCATGTCCTATGATGAATCCTTCCTACAAGGGGCATTTTTTATTAGAAAGAATACTTTGGATAAACGAAATGATGTGCCGCCATCCACTAACATGTCCTAGGATGTATCCTTCCTACAATGGGCATTATCTTTTGGCAATAGTTTTGGTTCTTATCCTTAAAAACACATTCCCTTTTGGTTAGTGGTATTGAAGAACATCAACTTGTTTTTGTGCTTTATCTTTGTCTTTTGACTTATCTTATTGTGCTCAATCTAAGGACCTCTCGATGATATCTGAATGAAGGATTTAGAGAGATAGAAATGGGGCAATGATTATTATCCTTTTGTCTGCTATGCTTGTTGGAAGTTCTTGTAAAATAACCTTGGTGAATACTTGCTCTGTTAGATATGTATAGAGGATGTTTTGGATAGCTTGTTGACTATTTCATCGATTGGTTATACCTTTTCCTATTTTGGTTTGAGGTGTTTGAAACTTCTAAAGTGCATCCTAGCAAGGTTTCCATATGTCAGGTGTGAACAAGAACACTTTTATTTATTTGTCGAGTCAAATTCCATCACACTAAGTACAACGCCATCCTGGTCCTTTATACCTCAATGCATCATGCTTATTCATGTTATCAAACATAAGGTAAGTGACCCTTTTAAAATCCCAATCCTTGATAAACAAATCATCCATCTATCATCATCATTTCTCATCATCATCTCTCATAAAGTTGGCTTGTTGGATCCTCTTTTCATCATTTAATGTCTTCTTTTCCGCACTAACATCACATCATGAATAATTAATCATCATCACCAGTGCATCCATCTTGCATCCACAAACCATCAGTATTCTGCATATCATCTCACATGCATAATCATCATCGTAATATAGATATGTTAGTCTAAGCATCTCATAAAATCATACATTTGCATAATCATGGTATATCACATCTTTCACTCCATCCATCTCACATCATATCATCATTTAAGTTGTTTAAGCTAATATAGATCTATTATTCTAAGCATCTTAAAACCATCTTGTTTGCATCATCATCCATAACCATCCAGTTTGAACCTCCTTATCATGAGATCAACTTTCAAATAGAATCTTTTTGCTCGATCTCTCGAGGGGGCAATGTACTAGTGTACTTCTTTCCGCTAGGGCAACCAAAAAACTTAGAAAATTTTTGAATTTCGATCATGGCAAGTTTATTCTTTGAACCAACGCAACAAGTACATTGCTTCAAATAGGGAAAAAATTTAGATATGCAAAATTAGCATCATGTATTTGATTAGGTCATATTCATCCATTCATCAAATAAATCAAGTTTATTTACCAATCTCCTAAAGTCACCAACTTATATTAAATAAATCAAATTTGATCCTGACATCACCCTCGTTGATTAAATAAATCAAGCATTTATTTAATTAAATCTGAAATCACTTTCCATCCCTTTTGATTTAAATAAATCAAAATATTTAAGTGAAATGGGTCAAAACCCCTAATCATCATTTAAGATAACCTAATCCAAATTAACCTAATCTAACCACCCATCACATCCTCTACCTTTTCCCACTTGCACCAATAAATCATTTAAATCCATTTATAAATTCATCATTTTCCCTCAACAAAGCACATTTTTGGAATATTCCCTCAAGTTTGAAAATGAAGACAAGTTGACTTGTCCCTTCCAATATTGCAATAACTTCTCTACTTCATGTCCCCCACTCAACATTTATTTCAAAAATTCAAATTTGAATCTCCCTCTCTTTGGCACATAGGCCAAAACTTGCACATTCCTCAACCTATCATAATGTGACAAGTGGCCTCATATCATTTGTCCAATCTTTATCCCACATTGCTCTCTTATGAGCATTCTTCCAATTTAAAAATCTATAAATAAGGGGTCGATTCTTCATCAAAACATCTACAAAGCTAATGCAAAGTCACTCTCTTCAATTGGGAACTGATTTTGTCCATTACATCCTCATCATTGGAATTATCAAGGGTTGGGAAAGGGCTTCTTTCCACATCAAAGAAGCACCAATCCACTTATGAAGTGCTGGTTTAATCCATTTTGGATAGGTTTACATGCTTATGATTTCTTTGTAATGCTTTTCTTCATGTTTCCTTGTTTTAATGTGATTAAGAACTTCATAAGGAGTTTGATTATTGTTTTTGGTTAAATTGACTAATAATTTGTTGTGTTGATTTAGATAGCCAAGCAAAATTATTTCTCACACCCGGACAGACAGTCGCCACCCCAAAATTAGAAACGCATGAATAGGAAAAATTAGAAAGTAACTGATTAACTATTACACATTTGACAGTCATGATAAGATTTGACGGTTACATCATCTTCCTTGCCTTTAAGAAGGTTTGAATCTCCTTGTTCAGAAAAATCAGTTTGCATTACCACAAGTGGTTTGGTCTTCAAAGTATTCTCTTGGGATTCCTTGACATAATCTGAGCTATCATCCAAGCTTCCATCCCATGTTTTTTAGGAACAGGAGCCCAATGCTAATTCCACCATTCATTTGGATGGATAAAGCTTAGAAATGTCCCCAAAGCAAACCCAGTGAAATAATCACTACAACAATCACTAATCGACTTTAAACTCTCTCCCTTGCTCCAATCACCTTTCACATCATTCCTCTTAGATTGGATAAGGCAATTGCTATGGACTAAACTTTGAATCGCATTCTTGGAAGATCTATGATGATTGTGCTTATACTCCCACAACTCACTATCCCTTTGAGAATGAAGGTCACAGTCAACTGAAACTTTAACCCCGATTTCTCGAGATGCACATGTAATCTTGTTAGTTGAATCTTGTTGCAGCTCTACATCAAATTTTGGTTGGATCTCATTCTTCAAATCATTTTCCTCTTTTTCTCCTAGAGTTTCCTCCAACTCTCTTCTTAGTGGAGCTAGAATTTTGTTTTTTTCTTCAAGTTCGAACTTGGCTTCTACTAGAAGAGACAAAGTTGCCACTTCAGATGCTCCTTTCTCTTTCCATGGTTTTAAGAGTGTTTTCCTTCTTTCATGTTGGACCTCATAGGTGTTCTCTCTACCTCGATGGATTACATTCTGATCATATTGCCAAGGTCTACCCAACAACAAATCGAATGCATCCATCTATACCACATCACAAAGCACTTCATCCACACATGGACTAATTTTGAAGGCAACAAGGCAAGATTTATCCACAAGTACACTATGATCTTTTTTTAACCAAGAAATCTTATAGGGATTAGATTTTGGAATACAAGCAAGTTGTAGTTTGTTAACCATTTCTATACTCACCTGATTATCAGTAGATCCACCATCTATGATCACCTTACATACCTTGTCCTTAGATTTGTATTTGATTCACAAGATGTTCTTCCTCTTCCAATCAACTTTAGGGGTTCCTTTGTCTCTAGATATCCAAGTTCTTCTCAATATCAAGTTCTCTCCCGACTCAACTTTAGCTTCATCTATACAAGGTTCTTCCTCTTGGGCTACCATAACCCTTTTGGGGTTATGAGGACAATCTATAGCCTTATGGGCTCCATCAGAAATAAAACTCTTCATGGAATTCCACCCTCCAGAATGTAGTTGTCCACGACCTCTACCTCTAAAGCCTCCTTTTCCTTTGAAGTCGATCTTTACATTCTTTCCTTCTTTTGACTCTTCACTTATGGGAGTTTCCAGCAAAACCTCTTTCTCTCTATTTTGTTTGCTATCATCCCTTTTACTCGCTATTTTTTTTTCCAGTTTCGTTTCTCCTCTGCCTTTAATGCATATTCATAAGCTTCATCCATCGTAAGTAATTTCAACAATGTGAATTCATCTTGAAGTTGAAATTTTAGTCCATTAACATACCTAGCTGTTATCTGCCCTTCACTTTCTTGTATATTTGTTTGAATTTGAAGCCTTGTGAACTATTTAGTATAAGCATGTAATGGCCAATCCTTTTTTTTTTTTACATTATGAAATTCTTTAAACAATTGTTTTTGGTAATCGAAGGGAAAAACCAAGATCTCAAATATTTCAACATTGTAAGCCAAACCCTAATCTTATTTTTTCCTTCTTTTCTTCTCAAAATCTACACGTTCTCCCACCACAGGGCTGCATGCAACTTCAACTTTGATGCAATGATTTTCACTCTTTTTGGATCATCCTCATCAATATCCTCCATGTCAAAGTACTTCTCCAACTCTTGGATCTAGTCTAGGAATATATCAAGGTTGAGCTCACCTTTAAAATCTGAAATGTCCACCTTTAATTTGGAACTTTTTTTAGTCAATGCTTCAATAAACCTCTTTATAGGGTCTAAATCCCTAACAACATTTACCAAGTTTTCTAGTTCCTCTTCAGACTCGTCCAATTGTAATCTAGTCTCAAGGGCCTCTAGCCTTCTAAACACTTCACCAGTGTTTCTTTGAGGGCCTATATTCCACCTACCCTTCTTCCCCAATTCACACAATCTCCTCTCTGGGCCATCATGGTTTACTTTGATACCAAAAATGATGCAAATCGAACCTCTATACCTGCACCCAAGTCTCCAAATGTTATAGGTTCCTTCTTAGCTTAACCCATAACACTTTGCAGCCAAAAGACTAAACATACGCACAAAATTTTTCTCACAAAAAAGATATGAAGTAAAGCTATTAGCTTAAACTACATAGCACGTAGCAAGAGAGAACAAAAATGGACACTACAGATAGCAAACTCTCATAAGAAACAAGTCAATATGTTTACTTCTTTTATGAAAAATTAAATATTTTGAATAGTGTTATTGTGGAGTTATTGTCACAATAGATCTTAGTCGCTTCTTCTTGTTCATGCCTTAAGTCTCTTAGTATTCTTCTCATCCAAATTGCATAAAAATTTGTTCCTTTTGTTGCAACATATTCAGCTTCAATTGTGAAAAGAGAAACAATATGTTATTTCTTGAAAGCCCATGAAATGACTCTCAAACCCAAATGAAATACTTATCCTAAATTGTGTTTCCTGTCATCTACACTTCTTTAACAATCAATATCTATGTATGAACTAGCCTAAACCCATTTTTTGTAGTATACAAAATACCATATCACTTTGATCCAATAACATGCCTCAAAATTATTTTTTCTTGCTTTCTAAAACGTGTCTCCCTTAGAGTCTCCATGAATCTAGAAATCAAACTCATTGTATATGTTATATCATGTTTATTTGCATTCAAATACATCAAACTTTCAACCATTCTTTTTTAATACGGTTGGATCCATATTGTTGCTGCAATCTTTCTAAATTTCATACCTATGGTTATTGGTGTTGGTGCAGTTTTTTTTTTTTGCACTTTATACCTCTTGAAAATATATGTTACATACTTTGTTGGTGTAGGCATGTTTTTTTGCACTTTATACCTCTTCAAAATCTATGTTACATACTTTGATTGAAAAATAAAAATCTTATATTTTATTTGCTTCACTTCTATGCCTAGAAAATACCATAACAATCCAAAATCTTTCATTTCAAATTCATCTTCCATGTCCTCTTTGAAATCACTAATGAGAATGTTATCATTAACCATAAAAATTAAGTTATCTACATAGAAGAAAATAACTAAAATATTACCATCACTTGTGTTGATGTAGAGAGTGAGCTCACCATGACTGGTTAAATTCATTGCTCAACAAATCTGAGTTTACTATGTTATACCATGCCTATGGTGTTTGTGTCAATCCATAATAGGAATTTCTTTAGCCTATACACTTTGTCTCCTTTACCTAGAGCCTCATATCCAAGTGGTTGTTTCACATACACTTCCTCTTTCAATACTCTATTTAAGAAGGCTAACTTCACATCGATTTGATATACCTTTCACTTGTGTTGGGCTATAATTGCTAAGGCTTCCCTCATAGTTCCTTTCTTGCTATTGGAGTATGCATTTCATCATAGTCTTTCATAGACTGTTATTTCTATCCCTTAATAAATAGCCTTGTTTTATGTCTTTCAATTCTTCTTTTTGCATTGCTTTTGGTTTTATAGGCTCACTTACTCCTATGAATTTTTTTCCTTGTAGAACTCTCACTAGCTCCCATGTATTATTATTTTTTATAACTTATATTTCTTCATGCATTGCATATACCCATTTTTCATCTTTAATCGCATCTTCAAAATTAATTGGATCATCTATGCATGAATATAAAGCAAAAATAAAATTCAAACCAACACTATTCTTATTTTCATTTTGGTTATAAATATCTCTCATACTTCTAAATTTTTTATTCCTTAATCTTGTCAATGTTGGATTTGACATTTCACTCAAAGAAGAACTTGTAGAATGTGGACTTCATGACCTCACACCAAGAATTTCTATAACTGATAGTGTTTTTTATTCACTTGAAGGAATGTTTGCTTGAATGTGTGGGGTATTCCTTGTACTTGTTGAAAGTGTCACTTGAGGACCACTTTGTTGAGATTGAATTGGAGTAGAAGTAGACACTAAGGAAGCTAGTATAAATTCTTCTTTAGCCTCTTATCATAAACTTGCTACTACATTTACTATTTTCTCCAAAATTCCATCTCATGTTTTATCTTCTATGAACTCCACATCTCTTCTAATTATAACCCTTTTGGTTATTGGATTGTACAAGCTATAAAATTTTGATTCATCAATGTATCCCACAAATATGCATTTTTCTTTTTTGCTATCTAATTTATTCTCAATTCATCCAAGTCATGTGCATATGCCACACATCCAAACACTCTCATATGAGTAACATATTTTTTTTTCCACTTAATGGTTCTTTTGGCATCTTATTCTTTACCCTTTTGGTTGGACATACTACAACTTCAGTCCAATATTTATTTGACAAATTTTATTTTATTTTTAACATGATCTTAGCCATTTCTACACTTATTCTATTTTTCCTCTTAGGTACACCATTTTTTTGAGGTGTATACCTAGCAATGAATTGCTTGTGAGTTTCATGATCCTTACAATACCCTAAGAAGTCATTTGAGTTGTATTCACTACTTCTATCCATTCTCAATGCTTTGATATAGTGTCCACTTTGCTTCTCAACATGAGCTTTAATTTGAAAATTCAACTCAAATACTTCATTCTTATGTCTTAGAAACTAGACCCATATTTTTCTTGTGTAGTCATCAATGAATAAATAAGATCTTCCACCAATTGAAGGTGTTTGCATTGGTCCACACAAATCTGAATGGACAATCTCTAATGGTTCCTTTTCCCTAATTGACTTACCTATTGAAAATTATTCTCTATTTCACTTACCTAAAATTCACCCTTCACATACTATTTTTGGTTTTTTCTATAAGTGGAAAACTTTTTACCATGCTTTTTCTATGTAGTAGGTTTTAAGCTCCAAAGTTTAGGAGTCTAAATTGTAGATGCCATAACCAATTCTCATCTTCTTTTTTTTCCAAAAAAAATGCTTGAGTGAATCTTGTAGATTTATCTTCATCCACTCATGGGTTCATTCATGGGTGTGCTTGAACAATTTTTTCCTTCAAATCTAGTTTTATCGTTAGGGGAAACATTCTATTGTTAGTCATTTGGAATTTTGTAATAAGTTGATTACTTGGAAATTTATCTAAAATTATGTATTCTTTGTTTTAAAATAATACTCTATATCCCTTTTGAATGAGTTGTCAAATTCTCATCAAATTATGTTTTAAGCCAAAAATAAAATAGACATCAGAAATAAAAAAAATCTCCCCCTTTTTGGTTAGAATATTGATTCTTCCCTTGCCTATAATTAACTCTTTGTTATCATTTCCCCATGCGACACCTAATTTTACAATTTCATCCAAATTGGATAGCATATCTATGTTCCCTATTATATGATTGCATCAACTTGAGTCTAGAAACCATACATGCATTTGATTCTCTTGTGCAACATTGCACAATAAGAGCATACTACCCTAGTTTTTGTTTTCTCTCATAAAATTTGCATTTTATTTCCTAGAATCATATTGTTTCTTTCTACATTCATTTGAGTAATGCCTATATATTTTGTAGTAACATGACATTGCACTTGAGATTTGACATACCTTTGGCCTTGTGATTGACTTTGACTAGAATTTTAGTCAAAGTTATTAGATTTCCACAATCCATAAGAGTATGAATAGTTGTTTCTAGATTCGATTGTGTAAGCTTTTTTGAATCAACGTTTCGAATCACACTCCATGATCCATCATCAAGATAGAGAGCTCAAGGTTATGAAAATTTGTTGCAGACCTAATAGGTATAAAAAGAGGCAGAAGAATGTTAGAGGGATAGGAGGCACAAGGCCCAAGGGATGGCAAGCTAGAAAAATAATAATATAGAAATTAAAAATAAAGGATACAATTGACAATTAAAAGAACCAATGACCATACAAAGAAATGCAAACAAATGAGAAAGACAAAAAACAAAAACCAACTATATATTTTTATATTAATATATCTTTGTTGGTGTCAAGATATATTAATAAAGATGGAGGATAAAAAATCAAACATGAAACAAAAGAGAAATTAAAAAAGATGGAAAATATTAATATAGTAAGAATATTAATATTAAATGTTAATATTAAAATAATTTAATAGAGATGGGAAAAAATTGTGATAATAACAAAATTGATAAAGATGGACTATATTAATATAGTAAATATATTAATATTCAATATTAATATTAAAATAGTTTAATAAAGAAGAAGGATAAAAATCAATAATAGTGTGACAATAAAGATATATTAATAATGAAGGAGGGTAAGAAACAAAATGAAAAATAAAGAAATTAATAATGAAGGAAGGAAAAATGATACTTTGAAAAGATTAAAGGTAGAAAATAATAAGAATAAAATAAAATAAATAAAAAAGGGGGGTGAACACAAAAAAGAGCCGAGCAAGAGAAGAAGAATAATAAGAGCACCCCAAAAAATAACTAAAAATAAGAGAGAACAAAGACAAGGGAAACCACACATCAATCATTAAAAAAGAGGAAAAGAAATAAGACGGAAATGAAATAAAAATTAAGAGATAGAATAAAATATATTTTTAATCTTTGCACTTATAATATAAAAGAAAATAGAGGTATTAAATACAATAGTCTATGAAGTCTATTGCTATATTCAATATACTAATATATTACTATATTAATATATTTAATAAACAAATAACTTGATATATTCAATATATTCAAGAAATTGATAAACCCAAAAGTAACAAAAAATGAAATCAAATACATTCAAATATTTAAATACATTAATGTGTTTAAATGTATTACTATATTTAAGTATGCTAAGTATATTGATTAATAATTTACAAAGTAAAAAATATTAATTAATATTTAAATATTTTGATCTTTATTAATATATTTTTTAATTAATATTTAAGTATGTTACATAAATATATTTAAAGATTTAAATATTTTAATATATTTAAATATATGAATATATTTGTACAAATTAAAAATATAAATAATATTTAAGTATATTAAATATATTAATATATTTAATTAAATTAAATATGTTAATAAATTTAATTAAATTAAATATGTTAATATATTTAATTAAATTAAATATGTTAATATATTTAATTAAATTAAATATGTTAATATATTTACATAATTTAAATATCTTGATATATTTTAATTAATGTTAATCTAATACATTTAAATATATTAATATATTAAGATATTTAAATATTAAGCAATGTTAATATATAATATGTTTTAATATATTTTAACTATATATGAATATATTTTGCACCAATTAAAACATATTAATATATTTAAGTGTATTAAATGTATTAATATGTTTAAGTGTATTAAATATATTAATATGTTTAAGTGTATTAAATATATTAATATATTTAAGTGTTTTAGATGTATTAATATATTTAAATAATTTACATATGTTAGTATATTAAATAGTTTAAATATCTTAATACATTCAAATAATTTAACATATTTGAGATATTTAAATTATCTGATTAAGATATATTGATTTCCCTAATATATATAATTATGTTAATATATTTGATATTTAAGATATTTAAGATATTTAAGATATTTAATATATTTAATAATTTAACATATTTTATTTCTTAAGTATATTGACATAATTTAAATATGTTAAATTAATATATTAATATGTTAAGTACAACAATATATTGAAATATATTAAAATTATTTGTGTTATATTAATGATTAAATAAATTAAATGTAACAAAGTATTGAATAAACTAAAATATTAAACAAATAAATTAATTAATAAGAATATTTAATAGATTAATATACTAGAAATGACGATATATTCATATAGGATAAATAATATTTAATAGATTAATATATTAGAAATGAAGATGTATTAATATAGGATAAATAATATCAAACAAAGTGAAGAACACTAACCAAGGAAGAAGACCTTAA